>CM053590.1:16877118-16906986 GCA_028646515.1 Pseudochirops corinnae | reverse complement strand
CCCCCCCCGAAACCCTGAAAGTCTCGTGGCACCTGTTGGATTTTAGAGTCATTTCTGTTTTTATGGCCAGAACTAGGGACTTGGAGTCAGGAAGACCAGATTTCGAGTCCTGACTCAGCTACTTCCTAGCTGTGTGACCCTGGGCTAGTCATTTAATCTGTGCCTCAGTCTCTTCGTCTGTACAGTGAGGATAATAATAGCAATAGCACCAGTCTCCCGGGGGCTTGTGGGGTTAAAGTGAATTCGCATACGTAAAGTGCTTTTTGACCTTTGAAGCGATGTATCATTAGTGCCTTTTAAAGAGTTGTGTACATGCTGTAATTGTACATTTGTGCTTGTTGAGGACCGTTTGGAATGCCTTCCTGTTTAAGCATATGCATGGGTCACTGATCTCACTTTAGTAGATGTTCCATGGTTCACTACCCATTCTCGCCTGCTTGTCCTTTACCACCCTAGGCTTTGGCCTTGGCCTGCTTGGTCACTGGGCCTCCCCACCCCCCCACTGTGCTGAGCTCTTTCTCCTTTTGTCTTGACATCAAGAGGATGCCAGTGCAGCACAAAGGCTGCCCAACAGGGTTCAGGAGTTGTATCTGTGGTTGGTTTAAGTTGTAGAGGACACACTCATCAGATTTGCAGAGGACCCAGCAGGGAGAGATAAGACAGATTCCCAAATGGATAAAATGATGCCGGGTTTGATGTGGCATGTAAGTGGTACAGACCATAATTCCTGTTAGGGGTGTGTGTATGTGCATGTGTGTGCGTGTGTGTATGTGTATGTGTACACATCTGGTAGCAGGGCTTCATGGATGAGGTAGGGTTTGAGCCAGAGTTGTATGGGGTTGGGGGGTAGGGCTAGGATGTAGGATTTTGATGAGCAGAGGGAGGGGGGAGGGGACTGTTGGGTAGAGCAAAGATGCTGAGGTTGGAATGCTTGGTGCATGTACTTTGGAGGTGAGAAATTTCATTGTAGGGGTTAGTTTTAAAATAGCTAGTAGAAGTGAAGAGATACAGAAGAATTTCTAGTACTTCAGGTATTTGAACTCAGATCTAACATTACTTGCCTACCACTTCATAGTACCCATTCCTTCCACCAGCCAAGGTCATAAAAAACCAACAAAACTCTGTGCCTTTCTTTGGAGGATCCTTGTGAGATGTTTGTTGGCTGCCTTTGACACTTGTTGGATGAGTGTTTCAAAGCCTGAATTCAGAGAAGATGCTGAGGTTTAAGATCAGCTTCATAAAGTTGAGACTGAGTGTGCCTTTTAGAGCTTTGAATTTATTTGAGTCTAGTGTGCTTTGGAGATGGGTTAACTTGACTTCTGTCAAAGTGGTTGGGTTTTGATTCCAGTCTTTTGTCTAGAGTTGACGTACTGGATTTTGGCTATTTTAAAAATGAGATGAAATCCTAGGACCTGGAATGAGTACTAGAAAGGACCTTGGAGATGAGCTGGTCTGTTTTTCTAGATGGGGAAACCCTGGAGTGTCAGTGACTTAACCAGGGTTCCCTCAGGCACTCTGCTGCAGAGTCAGAGTTTGAACCCAAGACCCCATCTGACCGATGTTGTCCCTCCCTCTCCTGCCACAGTTTCACTGCTAAAATCACACTGGGGAACTGTTTTGTTACAGTAAGGGGTGCCTTTGTACAGAATGGATACTTAATAACTGGAATTGGATTATAACAGTAATCAAATGGAATCTTTAAAGAAGGTTGTCTGTTTGCTGTTCTGTTTAGAATGTGCCACAGGTGTTGGAAACTTGTGCTCTCATCCTAGGCTTAGGTCTAATCATCATTTTGTAAAGCCGTTACATTTGTCCATAAAGATACTTCTGTCAGAACCAGAGCTCCTGTGGCAGCAGGTTGGTTCAAATGAGGGGCAGCTAGGTCCTCAAGTTTATGCAGACCTTTTGTTTAGGCAAAGATTGACTGTTGCAACATGGTAGCAAAGGGCCTGGGATGGGTGGTGGTGGTGGTGGCAGTGGCCATGTAGTATTAGTTGTTTGAGGAATGGGCATGCAGGAATATGATTCTAAAAGTGAATTCCATACTAAGAAATTAGTCTGGAGGGAAAAGGATAGGTAGGATGCACGTATTAGGCCCAAGTTCAGAGCAAAGGCCCTAGCATGACAAGGAAAGAAGGCAGCAGGCGTGGACAGGAGGCCTTAGAGCAGCGGTTCTCAACCTGTGGGTTGCAACCCCTTTGGGGTCCAACGACCCTTTCACAGAGGCGAAAACACATATTTCTGATGGTCTTAGGAACCTCCTCTATCAGGTCTGCTCACATGCAGACATACCCACATCCGACTGTTAAAGGGTCGAGGCATTAGGAAGGTTGAGAATCACTGCCTCAGAGTATGACCAACTCTCTGGCCCTGGCCTGTCATCAGCGTGTACGGACTGAGGAAAGCCTGGCTTTTACTGCTTAAGAAACAGACCCTAATCTTGTGTCCTGTGTGCTGTTGTGGTACCTTAGGCTAGAAAGAGAACAGCCAGTGGGTGAGGCCTTGTTGTTTGGGAGTCGTTTGTAGGGTCTAGGGTCAGGGAAGACAAGTTCCTAAGGCTTTCCCATGATGTCTTTCCCTTTAAGGTTTATTTTGCCTGGTTTTGGTCTTCTCTCAGGAGAGGGCTGTCTTGTTTGGAAGACTGTATCGTTAATAAAAGATGTGAGATGCAGCTAACACCAGAAAAAGTTGGCTCTGATACATCAGGTTTGATCAGATGTTTCTCTTTGTTAGTTACCTTCTTGAATCATTCTTCTTCCTTCAGGGCAGAGATGGGGAACCTTCAATCTCAAGGCCACATGTGGCCTTCTAGGTCCTCAAGTGTGGCCCTTTGACTAAATCCAAAACCAAATTCCCTTAATAAAGGGATTTGTTCTGTTAAACTTGGGCTCTGTCAGAAGGCTGCCTCCAAGGATCTAGAAGGCCTTGAAGTTGCAGGTTCCTCACATTTGCTTTAAGGCATGTTGGTATTGGAAGTTGGAAGATTTGACAAAGCCCATGGGAGTCTAATACAGAGACCTAGGTCATATCTCCAGGTGGGGGGAGCACAGGTGATCAGTGGTGGTCTAGATGGGCAAGGTGGTCAGCTGTGGGCAGGTCTGGGGACCCACTGATCAGGTATAGGAAGCTCAGGGTCTGAGGACTAGGCAGGGACTACAAGTCCAGGTGTGAGAATTAGGGGACAGCAGCAGGGACCCACATGGACCATTTTATCCTGTTTTTAACTTCTTAGACTTCTGACTTTGGACAGTGATTTTAGCACAGATTTTTAAAAGGTAAATTTAAACATTCGCAGCCTCGTGTAGTGGATAGAATGATGCAGTTGGAGTCATCATGGAATCAAATTCTGCCTCCCACATTTTCTAATAGTAGGACCATGAACAAATCAGTTCACTTCTGAGTCTCCAGCAACCCTCTCCAACTTCTGTCTTTGTAATAGATGGGTTTTTGATTAGAAGTCGATAGCCAAGGAAAGTTGCGTAGGAAGTCACAGGGCTTGATGTGTTGATATGAGTTTTGTTTATTGGCTTGTGATTCTTTTCTGTTCTTTGGTTCTAGTGAAGGTTTATATGTGCTATTTTTCCTTTAAGTCTTTCTTTAGTTAGTAATATAATGTTTCCCCCTTCCCTTCTTGGTGTTATGTAGTTATTTCATGTAACTTCTTGTAATAGAGAGATCATTGGTATGGATTTTAAAAGACATTGGTTAATATACCACTCAGCTGGAATGTCTTTCAACAGTGGCCTTGTGAGTTGAGCTGTGGCGTGGTAAAACAGAAAATGAGAATTGTGGCTAGGTATTGTATGAATAATGTGACTCACAGGACGTCTCCAAGGTCATCTAACGTAGCCCACACACAGGTCATTGATTCCCCCATTTTACCTTCCCAGTTGTAAGCTGACTTCTGCTTGAAGGCCTCGAGTGATGAGGAGAGCTGTGCTCCCGGAGGCAGCCCTGTTGTGTTTGGACCCCTGGAATCTTTCAGAAACTTTGCTTTATGATGAACCAGAGTCAGACGTCCTGCCCTTCCCACCTGAGGGCAAATGGAACACTCCTCCCACATGACAACCATGTGACTGCTTGAAGGTCTCAGAGAGAGTTTGTCCTTCTGCTCTCCTCCCGTCACCTTTTTTGGGGGGCAAAACTTCTTTAGTTTTTTCAGCTTCCCCATATGTGGCAACTTGGCCAGTTTTTCCTCCCTAGCCCAGTTATTCTCTGGGTGCTCAGTAGTTTATCAGTGCCTGTCCTTCTAAATGGGAGGCACAAACTGGGTTTGGTGTCCTGGGGGGTCTCCCTGAGATGTCTGCTAGACGCATTCCTTCATCAAGGAGGAATATGGGGAAGACTAGAAGAAGACTGGTTAAGAGGGAATTGAAGTGGAAGATCTTCCTCACCAGTTGACATGACTGACTTGGTGCCTTAATTGGGAAGGTGGGCATGGGACAAGATGGTAAAAAAGAGACTTTGATCTTCTGGAAATGAAAGCAGTTAATGAAATGAAGCCTAATCAGAAGTTTTTCCACTGTTTATCTTGGATTCGTACTTCCAGGAAAGCTGGAATGCCCTGGAGGGAAGGAGCACTGAGTAATCTCATAAAAATGAAATTGATTTTGTTTTTAAAAATAGGGAATGCTTGTTTTTTAAACAAGCATTTGATTTGCAAGGGGAGAATGCAGATTTAGAGGCTTTCTTCCAACAAGATATCTACCACGCGCGTGTTAAATTCTATAAAACTCCTTGTTAGATGCAGCCATTGAGACAGCTTTGTTCAATGACCCTCGAAGGTCTGACCACGTGTGCTTAGCATAGTGCTTGGCACCTATGGACTTAATACATGCTTTTTGATTTGACTATAATTATTATCAAATGAACCATAAAAAGAGAAGTCATTTGCTTGTCAGGGATTTATAGCCATAGTTTTGGGGGATATCCAGTTCAGGATGCAAATGAGAGTAAGAGGGGAAGCAGAACAAGTCGTGTGTAGGAAGTGGCCCTTATGTTGAACTTTGTAGGAAGCCAGGGATTCTCTGAGCTGAGGTGAAAGGGAGTACATTCCAGGCATGAGGAACAGCCTGTTCAAAGGCATGGTGAGGGGAGATGGGAGGACATGTAAGAGGGACAAGGATTTGGCGGGAGCCAGGAGGCCAGATGGTGATGTTTTAATTGCCAGGCTAAAGAACTGGTATTTTATCCTCGAGGTGCTGAGGACCCCTAGATCTTTATCAGATAGTGACCTGGCAGCTGTGTGGTAGATGAATTGGATAAGGGAGAGTCCTGTAGCAATTGGGAAGCTTTTGTAGTAGTTAAGGAGAAAAATAGTGAAGGCCTGAGTTCAGGTGTGATGGCTGTGTGAAAAGGGGATGGGGGAGAGAGATGTGGGAATGGAATGCCCACCACTGGGCAGCTGCTGGGAGAGAGGAAGAAAAGTCAAGCAGGACTCTTAGGTAGTAGATCTGAGTGCTGGGAAGGATGGCAGGACCCTTGGCAGGAATAGATGAGCTGGGGAGGTGAGTGGTTTGGGGAGAAAGTGTAGTTCTGTTTTATATATGTTGAATTTGAGGTGCCTATGGCAGGTCTAGTTGGAAATGTATGCTTAACATCTGGTGATGTGGAAGTAGAATTGGGGGGAGGAGGAGGAGAACAGCATGAAGGCCATCGTTGCTTAGATTGTAGACTATTTTGAGGGAAGTAAAGTATAAGAAGATCAGCAGGGTTGGAGGGGGCAAGTTGTAAAGGGCTTTGAATGCCAAGCAGAGAGTTTTCTGTTTGATCCTGGAGGTAGCAAGGAGCCACTGGAGCTAATTGAGGAGAGAGTGACATGGCTAGACCTGCATGTTAGAAAGATCACTTTGGCAGCTGAATGAAGGATGAATTGGGGGGAGGAGAGACTCTGAGGCAATAGCTATGTCAGTAATCTGTGTGTGAGGTGATAAGAGCCTGCACCAGACGGTAGGAATGGGAGAGGTGGCAGAGGAGAGAAGGGGGCATACCCACGAGATGTTATAGAAGTAGAATCAGGAGCCTTGGCAACAGTGGATATGTGGTTGGAGTATTGGTGAGGTGTCAGGGATGACACAGAGGTTCCAGCCTGTGTTCACAGCCTGGCTGCCTGGGGATCGTGACCTGGGCGGAAATACACAACTTGGGAATTGAGGGGAAAGCTAATGAGTTCTGTTTTAGACATGTTGAATTTAAGGTGCTGAGGCAGAATTCAAGAGGAGCTGTCTAAAAGGTGGTTGGTGAAGAGGTCAGAAGAAGGCTTAGGGCTGGATAAATGAATCTTAGAATCTTCTATCAAAAGAGGAGAATTGAGTCCGTGGGAGCTAATGAGGTCACCAAATGAGATATTATATAGAGGGAGAAGAGGAGAGGGCCCAGGACAGAACCCTGGGAAACCCAAGTTCTTTGGCGTGAACTAGAGGAAGATCTAGCAAAGGAGACTTGAGATGGAGCAGTCAGACAGGTAGCAGGAGCCCCAGGAAAAGCGAGAGAGGATCTGGGAGTGATGGACAGTGTGAGAGGCCAAAGACAGGTCAGGAAGGGTGAAGACTGAGAAGGCTGTGCCATTTGGCAATGAAGAGATGACAGGTTACTTTGGGGAGAACATCCTCGGTTGAGGAGGTCGGAAGCCAGATGCACTGATTGTCGATGGCTTCTTCCAGGAGTTTAGCCATGAAAGGGAGGAGACAGTGGGAGGATGGCTAGTGGGATTAGTGATAGTGGGATAGCTGGATCAGTGACAGTTTTTTAAAGATAGAAAAGATTGTGTTTATAGGCAGCAGTTAAACAGCCATTAGATGGGGGAAGATTGAATATTAATGATGATGGTGATAGAAAGCCAGTCTGCTGGAGAAGACAGGAGGCAATGGGGTCAGTTGTGCATGCAGAGATACTTATCTCAGCAAGAATGACCACTTCTTCATGCTAGTTGGTGAAGGTAGAAACTACAGGGGGAAGACATCTGAGTGATGTGAATGAGGGAGGGGAGACCAAACTCATTGAATGGCCTCAGGTTTTTGAAGTGTGAGGCCAGGTCAGCTGAGAGGGTGGGGGAGGGTAGAATGAAAAGATCTGGACTTGCTGCTTCAGTGAATGGGATGGGAACTGACTAGAGAGGAAGAAAAGGCTGGCCATTGCCGGGCTGCAGTGAGGGCTCAGCTGACATTCTGGAGTGTCTCATTGGGAGGGCGTTCGCTCTGTCTGCTTCCATGACTGTCCTTCAGCTCTGTTGAGCAGCATGCACATAGGAATGAAGGTAATAGAGAGCAGGGGTAATCTGAGGTTTGGCAGAGTGTGATCAGTGATGGGCTAAGTGGGCAAGAGCCTGGTGTATAAAGGACAGGCCAGAGCTACCGTGTTCTTCAGGGGGGATGGGAGGAGAGTGTAGCCAGTGCACTGGCTGATTGATTGAACTGTGGGGTGGGGGGACTGGAGGTCATAGTAGATATGGAACAAGGTTAGGGTTATAAGGCCAAGGGAAAAATGCAGAGGAATTTCCAGAGGTTATGAACTTGCGGCTAATGACAGTCTCAAGGGGATGTCCGTCTCAGTGTGTAGCTGGGGTGGGGTGGGAGAGTAGGCCTTAAGAGAGTTGAAGAACTTGGGTGTTCAAAGTATTTGAGGGAAGATTGGTATGTATGTGGAAGTCCCCTAGTGTGAGGATTCGGGAGGAGAGACTGTGAGCCAGGCCCTGGGCTCATTGAGGGAGAATGAAATGTGCCTTGGGGGTCTGATAAATTAATAGCTATCACAGTCCTCATTGGATGATAAATTTGGACTGACTGAATGAATCTCAAGGGAGTTGAGTAATGGGGGGAGAGGAAGAGCCTGGAAGAGGCCATGGGAAGCAAGGCCTTTTTTGACTCCCCCATGAGCAGTTGTGAATTGAGGGGTCTGAGTGAAAGTGTAAGCAGCACAGTGAAGAGTGGCCAGGGATCTCATGGAGGCAAGAGAGAGACGGGTCACAGGGAGAGCCAGGACATAGAGGCAGTGGGAAAGAAAGAGGGGGAAGGTGAAAAATAGTTTGTTCCAGAGACCACAGTGGAATGAGTGGGTAGATCTGGAATCTGACTTGGGAGAAAGGTGAGGAGATTAAGGGAATGAGCTGTAGGGGTGGTAGGGAAAGGGGTTTTCCAGTGAAAGTCTGGGGCTCAGAATTTCTGGGATGGGGGGAGAGAGTGAGGTTGTAGAAGACAGTTAACCATTGAAGAATGAGTCCAAGCAGATTGTTAGTGGCTGGAGAGGTCACTTGAGGGAGGCACACTGACTGTTCCGGGGCTTTGTAGCGGGTGGAGATGGTGAATCCTGTGAGGTCAGGGAATCCAGACTCTTAACAGACAGGAGCAGGGGCTGGTACAGCCCAAGACTGGAGTTGGTAATGAGGACTGGGTCTGATCCCAGAAAGGCCTTAGGTTCTAGAGAAGGCCTTGGGGTCAGGACAGAGGCTTAGAATGAGTCCAGAGGTGTGACTTGGACTACCCTCACTGCTACTTTGCAGCTCTTTGGGAATAGGGATAGGAACTGGGCCTATGATTTTATTGGTCTGGGGCAGCAGATTTCCAGTTGTGGTACCTGGACCCCTGGGGGTCCCCAAGACCCATTCAGGGAATCCTCAAGTTAAAATGTATTTTATTATAATACTAAGACACTTGAATTTCTGATATGGTAACTAACAATAGCTATAACCCACATAAACAAAGGCCTTTGAGAGTTCTCAATTTTTAAGAGTGTAAAGGAGGTTTGAGGCCCAAAAGTTTGTGAGGCAGCGGTGAAGGAAACTCTTCCTAGTGGAGGACAGCCCCTCATCGGTAGCTTCTGAGTCTCAGCTGTGGGGCCACATACTGCTTAGAAAACCAAGTGATTACATTCTCTGTGTGTACGGTGTTTTTATTCACTTTGTCAAACATTTCCCAACTACGTTTTAATCGGGATCTGGGGGCCCCTGTTGATATGTCTGCCTTAGTTGCCTAGCACCAAACTCCCTCACCAGTTTAAAGTGTCATTGTGCAGTGTTTAGCAAAATAAACATAAATGTAGTACAGCAAAGAGAATGTTCATTTGTGTTTTTCTGAGTCATTTTGTGCCCCCCAGTATCTGCCTGCTGACACGGGGCTTCCTGAAGCTAAGGCTGCCTCTCTGTGCTGCAGCTCGGCCTCTAGCACCATTTGTGATGGGAAGATGACTTAATTTTTCTCAATCTCAGTTTCTTCAACTTTAAATAATTTAACAGCATTTGAAGTTGTTACCTTACAAGAATGTTGAGTGAAAAAAAACCCGGTTTTGATTGAGGATTGAGCTTGGATGAGGCTGCCCTGGAGAGCGGGTCTCTGTGCTCCATTCTGCCACATTGTCATGACCACAGGTGACTTTGAAGGGAGTGCTGAGGCTTGTTAAGTTACTGATGGTTTAATGGGCGGTTTGTTTTCTCCCCGCCAGGGTCTGGACACTCTTCAGCAGGGTTTTGGGGGTAGTTAAATGCAGGCTCTCATTTTTAAGCATAAATTTAATTCTTCATGTACATTTTTCTTCCAGTTTTTAGAAAAATTATGACCATGTTAAACCAGTATCTTGGTTTGATATAGTATTTTTACAGTATCTGCTGAGTGTGAATGTTGATGTTTTTCTCATTTATTTCTCCCCTTGTTTTCCAGGTGATCTATCCTGAGCATTCCAGACTTAGTGATAAAGAAGTAAGTCTGTCTTCTACTGCTTTTCATTTCTGTTTAATTGCTTGGCAGCACATATACCTTTTGTTTTCTTTTTCAGAAGACGAACATTTGCTATCTGTCTTTTCCAGATTCGAATTCAGGTAATGCTTTTATTGCATCCCTCTAAATGTGTGTGTGGTGGTTGTTGAGGCTGGAGCCTGCCTAGGAGAGTCCAGGGAGGGAGCTGTGCCAGGTGGGGCCCGTGGTGGCCTCTTCTTGGGTCCAGTAAGCTGAGATTGTCTGCCGCCGCTGGGAGGTGTGGAATTCTGAATAAGTTCTCAGGACTAGAGAAAATTTGTTGGATTTCACTTTAATTTAAAGAATAGTTTTTGTGGTGTTTTTAAGGGTAGAGCGAGGCATCGTGAAATCCAGAGACCACAAGCTGAACAAGGCAAGGGAGTGGCTGTGCTCAGATGGGTTTGCCGTCATTGGGTGGCCTTCAGTCAGTGTTTGTGACCAGGCCAGGCCTGGCAGTCAGAATCCATTTAAACAAGAGAGCCTTAACAATGGCAGACTGTTAAGAGGCATGTTCCGCTGAGGAGCTTATTAGTGGGAGTCCTTTCCTTTGGACTGACCTCCCTGTGTGTGGTCTGGGCTGCTGACAACTTTCGGCTCCTTCCAGGCTTCCCAGCGGAGCCAACTCCACCCACTGGCAGGACAGCATTGGGTGAAGCAGCCGTGTTTTCGTGCTGTCTTGTGTGCTGCTACTTATACAATTAAAGAATTCTATAATAAGAATTCTGTTTCACCAGTTTGGGGGACTTAGAGACCATTTTTAACATTTCCTGTATTTGTTTTCATGCTTCCGAATTTTTGCTACAGATGTAGAGCTTGTGGAAACAGTTTCTTTAATCGCTTCTAAAATTAGTCATATAAAGTTGGTGTCCCTCTGTGAACAGACCTTTTATGGACTAGCAAAATTTATTTCAAAATTAAGAATGATATATGTGTGTGGGGTTATTGCCTTCAAGAGATTCTAGAAGGGCTTGTAAGGATTGTAAGATATTGGTCTGTCTTGCTTTTTTATCAAAATGACCGAAATATTTAGAATTTTTGCCTACAGATTAATGGCCCTGCTAGTTTTTATTAAATCAGATAAGCTGTAGGCTGTGCCTGTGGGCTCCTTCCCTGTTGGGCTGCATTTGTTCTTCTGAATAAAATGGTGTTCAGTCATCAAAACCATTTCGCCTAGTGAGTGAACCTGGCTTACCACAAGTGGAGTAAGCCCCATGTGAACCTCCCTGAGTGGCCAATGGTGATATGTTAGATGGTCCTTGTGGCTTTCCTGTGAGCCTTAGCTGCTCATTTGGGTCCTTTCTACTCTTGTGTCAACAAATCCATTGGAAGTGGCTGCTCTTTGTAAATAAAGGGGCTTGGCAGGAAGACCACAGCTTACAGCCGGCCTCAGACACCTACCGGCTTTGTGACCCTGGGTAGTCGCTTCACCTCTGCTGGCCTCATTTTCCTCATCTGTAAACTGGGAATAATAATAGCACCTACCTCAAAGGGTAGCGGTACGGACCAAAGGAGAGAATATTCGTAAAGTGCTTTGCTAATCTCAAGACAGCACTTACATGCAGCTATTACTGGTAACACAAAGATAAAGTCCAGAGCGATTCCTGCCTTCCAGGGCCTTATGTTCTCACATTCCCCCTCCCCAGTTTTCAGAGGGAAGAGCTTAACTCCTGGGTCTCCAGGGGCTGAGCGGGAGGGAGGTGTCTCAACAGTCTTTTTTTGGGAGTTAACCCTTTATTCCCCCTTCAGTAAGGTGAGGCTGAGGTCTGTCACTTCTGTCCCTTTTTTCTTGATTAAAGAAATCCTTCAATACTTCAGAAAGATGTGTGGTGTCATCGATGTGAGTACTCTTCCCACTGAGCTCTCCATGTCTTAGTGACAGTGTTTGGAGTTGCTGTGGCTAAAGAATTCTTTTCCTGGCATCTAGTCTGATGTGGAGCCTGTCTGAATTTTACTAAACTGACAGCAGATACAGAGTCCACTGCTGGGACTGGCCTTGGCCTTTTTGGCCTTGTTCTGCTGCCCTGGCCCTGGCTTCTTCTGGGCGTAGGCTCTCTGTGCTCCCTGAAAGCACCAGTGTATTACCTAAGCATCAAGGCTTATGAGTTAAATAGAAGCACACATCTCCATAGTTAGGGTAGATCTGCTTTGTTATCAGCAGATGTGTGCAGACTGTAGCTCTTTGATATTTTTGGGAGAAAGGGTTTAAAAAAGAGATCCTGGCTGGAGGAGTGATGAAGCCTCCTTCTGGGTCCAGACCGATGGTCCTCTGGTCTGAAGCCCTAAATGAAGCAGGGCACATCTGCCCTGCAGTTTGGAGTGTCTGAGGAGACTTGATCTCTCTGGAAAGCAGGCATCCTGCCCTGCTGACGGATGAGCATCCATGCAGCAGCCAAGAGACCACACATTTGGAATGGGATCTAGATCATTATTCTCCTTTATGCCTCTCTAAACAGCTTGTTGTTCTTCGTGTGTTTTATTAAATGGAGGTTGTTATGACTGTGCCAGTTCTGAAATGGATTTACTTAAAAAAAAAAAATTCCCAAATAGCTTTTATTGCTGTGGAAGGAAACCCAGGAGCTGTACTGCAGTCTTCAGGAAACAGTAAAAATGGAGTTTTGGTTTCTATGGAGTCAGCAGAAAAAATAGAACAGTTTAGATCATTCATTTGCAAAAAGTCAAGAAAAATGTAGGTAGATGTTGTGGGGAAGATTTCATCAAATTTCCAAAGAAATCTCTGCCTCCACTCCTGCCAGCCCTTAGAACCTTTACCACCGCCCTTCCATTTCACATAAGCAATATTTCCTCTTCTTACCCATAGTTTAGAGCTGTTAGAGAGGTATTTGCTAGGTCTTTTTCCTTATTGCTCATTAGCAGTATTTGGACCTGGGGAATCTCAGCTCCATGAGCTCTGGTGGTACCCATGAATCCTTACTGCCTAAGGTATGTGCAGATTGCAGCAAGATGAGAGAAACCTTTTCTTAGCTCAGTGTGGGTAAGACCCAAGAAGGTAGCTCCATTCTACAAATGCCTTGTAAGTGTCTACTTCACCTGTTAGATGCTCAGGATACAAGAACAATGAAAAACAGATCCTGCCCTCCAGGGGCTTAGAGTCTCCTGAAAGGATGAGTTGGGGAAGCTGGAGAAAACATTAGTCTTCAATTCTAAATCTTATGGGAGAAAATTGGCCACAATAAATGTTCCTTCTCTAAAGAATACTCCCCCTGCGTGCTTCTCTTTTGGGGTGTTCTAAAAGCAGCTTTCAAAATAAGCTTCCCATGTTCTCAGGAATCTTTATATGGGTGCACATCCCCTAGCTTAGGCGACAAAGGTTCACAGGAAGCTCCTGACAAGTTCCATCCTAAGGCTTCATTGAAAGGAAGGTGCCACCCAGAGGCTGTTTTTGTCACTTAAAAACCCAAGAAAGGGATATAAGGAAATAATGTGGCCACAGTCGATGCCTTTACTTTAATGAATTTTATTTTCTACTATTAAGTTTTTACCTAAAGTTCATTTAATGAGGTAAATGCGCAAAACATTCCTCCATTAGAAAAATAAATTTTCAAAAGCCCAGCCCTTATTTAGATTTAGCCAGAAATTTTAATAGTATATAAAAACCAAAACAGCTCCTGGTGCATCCACACACACTGCACTGTACATGGAGATAGGCTAGATGAGGATTTTTTTGGCTACAAAATAAATATATAAAAATCCATTGCTCTTTGCTGTTAATGGAGGAGTTAGAAAAAACACATTTGAGAGCTGAAATTCTGTGTAATCATGTTTAGTAATACCGCATGTTATACCGCAACATGTTTTCAGATGGAGTCTTTTATTCTTTGTATTTTGTAGGCTCTAATTACAGTAAGGACTATCCCTGTGATATCTCTGGGCTAGGGAACATCCAGCTGAGGAAATATCCTCTACTTCTCCTGGTTGGCACCTTCTCTGAAACTTAAACCTTGGAGCATTGCCCGGAGCACAAAGTGCTCAAGGGACTTGTGTTGGGTCATCCAGCCAGCTTGGGTCAGAGGCAGGTTTCGTTCTTGGGCTCTGCTTGTTCTTTCTGAGGGTGGCTCCAGAACACCAGCCACACTGGTGGCACCAGCCACACAATGCTCCATATTATCCCTAAGACCTTAGAAAGCAAGTCACTTCAGTTTGGCTATGTGTCCTGTCCCTAAAGGGAGGGTGTGGGACTGGATTGACCTCTTGAGATCCTGCCTGCTGTTAATAATTTATGATTCCTGAGGTCCTGACAAGGTCTTTGTTACCAATGCAAATTCAACAATTATTAATTAATATCTTTGTGAGAACAGTAATAAGAAAGGTAGAAGTCTTAGGAGTTTTTAAGACTGGGATTCCATTATTGGTAAGTGCTGGCCTTTGTTGGTGAGTGAACCGGGCCCCCAGTCATCCTCTAAACTATGTTCTGTGCTACTAGGACGGAGGCTCTGGGCACTGTTTCCCTGCTCTCATGCCAGCCCCTTGTGCAGGGCCGCCCCAGAAATCTGGCTCACCAAAAGGAAAAAGGGTGGAAGAAGCCGGGATTCCTGTGGGTCAGTTGCAGAGGTCCATGTAGGCAGCCCCAAAGTCAGCCACATTACCTCGACACTCTGGGCTATTTTTGGGTAGCCTTCATGGAGGCCCCTTTGTTTTCAGCTATCAGTGGTAGAGGAAAACCTGGCTCTTGCCCAGATAGTCGGAACTTTGACAGTCCTTTTGCTAACCTAGCCGGGAGTCCTTAGGAATCACTAGCTTCTTCAAAAGATGTGATGAGGATTTGTTGTTTTAAAAATGTTGTTGGTGCCTCTGGCTAAACCTTGTCCGAGTCTGGACTTTTGATACACTGCTTTTATAACCTGGAGACTGTTTTTATGAAATTAAGTCGGCTTCATTTATAGCTTAACAGTTAAAAATAAGTTATAATGAAGAAAGCAGTTGGTTTACTGCTTGTCCTCCTCTTGAATTATATACATTTTAAAACATTATGTATAAGCATTTCAAAAGAAAAGTAACAGACGTGGAAATGTAATATATGGAGCTGAGGTTTTAGTCCCAGTTTGTTCACAGATTGGTGGTGTGACCTTGGACAAGTCACTTTGAGGTCCCCAAAATGAGCAGGTAGGTAAGCTCAGGCCCCTCTTAGCTCTGTTCTGTGATTATGCACAAATAAATGTTAGACTGAGCTGTCCTCAATTCCCACTTTTTATTTTTGTTTCCGTTAGGCTGTCTTGGAGATACACAATTTTGTTTTAGGTTTCGACAGTCATCTGGCCGGAGGATGTCAATGTGCTATATCCCGGATCAGTTGGACCGAGACTCACCTGTGTATTTAAAGGTTAGAAAAATAGTAACAGGAAGAGGTCATTGTGGTAGAGAAGACGGTCAGCATCAGTTATACATTTATGCAGCCGTACACTGGTTGTATCTGGCAGAAATGCTGATGCTTTCGTTTGCAACCTCTAGTGATACCTCGAGGGGCTGTGGAGGGAAGGAAGCTGATTGTTCAGAAGCTTGGAGAAGCCTTCATAAGTTCTTGAAGTATTCTGAAATTTCATTGAAAATTCAGGAATAAATTAGAACTTGATTGTTCTGTACTTTGTTACTAGCCCCTTTGTCTCTATTGGGAGTCTGAGCCAAGTGGGTTTTTACCCAAAGCAGCACAGTTCTACTAAAACCATATGTGTTGAGGAGGGGAGGAGGAAACTTTTGCTAGACAGATTTTATTTTTCCTGTGACTTATTTTAATTTTTATTATTCATCTCTGGTTGTCTGTTAGCGTTTCAGTCACGTGATTATTTTATTCCCAGATAAAATTAAGCAAAACCGATTCTAGAATTCTATGTGTGGTACTTCAGTGTTTTAAGATTCAGATATAAGGTTGAGTTTTGACCTTCTGAGTTTCATCTTAGTTTGGTGTAAAGAAATATAATTTTAAAAAATACTGAAATAAGGATTTAATTTTATTTCACCCTTCTGGCAGAAAGATCCTGCATATTTCTATGGTTATGTGTATTTCCGACAAGTTCGAGATAAAACACTAAAAAGAGGCTACTTTCAGAAGGTAATTTATAGTCTTTTTAAAAATTCCTTTTTTAAATGAAGCTAAACATGAACTTTTTGGTTTACAAAATACACAATAGAATCATATATTCAAATGAACTTTTATTCCATTTTTTTAGTGTATATTAAAATGGTAGTAACAAAATTGCCCTGCATGTCTCTCTTTGCTTATCTTCCTTCCATTCTCTTTTGTGCATTTTAAAATGTTTTGTGTATGTTTTCTTTCTTTTCTTATTAATTTTTCATTGCTATTATGATCCAACAACTCCTCCCTCCTCCCTTCCAACCAGAAACAACCTCTTCTGTTACAAGGAAGTAAAGTGCCGCAAACCCAGTCAGCACTTTGGTGGCACTGAAAACACCTGCCTCATTCTGTACCTTCCTGTTCCTTTGAGGATCTTTGGGAGTTGTGCTCACTTTTGAAGTCTTCTGGAATCATTCTCCATTACCTTAGGCCCCTGGGCACCATATGCTCCCGGTTCTGCTCACTTCTCTAAGCATCAGTTTGTACGAGTCTTCCCAGGTTTCTCTGACTTCAGGCTCTTTTATCATTGAGGGGAATACTCCCTCACATGGCTGTGCCTACCGGGGCTCCTATGCCCTGATTGGTGCTCCCCCTTTTCAGTTCCAGTTGTTTGTTTGAACAAAACTTGTCGCTCTAAATATTCACAGACACGTGGGTCCATCTATGTATTTTTCAGATTTATTAAGCCAACCTGAATTTGTCATCAGGAAAATGAAGTGTAAGCAGCTTTGTTAAGGAGCCCACCTTCTGCATTCTTAGAGAGTTGTCCCATCACCCAGAGGCTTGTTCTAGAAGGAGAAATGTTGCTTTGATGTTTTTTGTACCTTTCTTCTGTGGAACAGATCACCCCTTCTTTTGAGCATCTTCAGTGCTGGCAAATCTGTTGTTTTAAACTACATTTCCATGGATATAACACACACATACACAAACACACATTGTACAAAGTGGAGATAACCATGGAGTTTTAGGTTTCAGTTAGTGAAATCAGGTTTCTTTTCTGTGTTCAGTAATAGTAGTAACGATAGTTAACACAAATGGAGCACACTAAGGTTTGGGGAGCACATTTGACAGATGAGGAAACTGAGGTTTAGTGAGTTTAAATGACTTGGCCAAGGTCGCACTGCCAGTGAGGGCCCAAGGCTACATTTGAACCCAGGTCTTTCTGACTGAATCTGGTGCTTTATTCATTGTGTCACCCGGCTTTTCTATAGCCACTCTAATGGTATTGGTCAAAGACGTATTAAGTACCTCCTTCATGCCGGGTACCAGTACATCCCTTGTAGAAACTCTCCCCCCCTCCAGCTTAGGTGTGTGCCCCCTGTGGGGAAGGAGATGAGGATGCTTACTCCCTTCACAGTACATGTTGGCTGCCTCTCATCTGTACATCTGTATTTTCCACTCTATAGGGTATAGTCTGGGGTGGTTTTTTTTTTCCCCTTTTAAAAGCAAACAGACAAAAAAAAATCCCAATAAAAGTGGGCTTCTGTTAGAACTTTGCTCTTGGGGGTAGAGAATGGAGAGCCTACACCTGTCCAGTTTGGCCAGCTCCTCCTGCTACTCCCTCTTGGAGCTGTAGGGAGATGCCAGAGAGGAAGGCACTTTTCAAGAGAAGTGTTTTTGACTCCAGCCAACTCTCGGTTCAAGAGTCAGGAGTTCATCCTGCTGCTGTGGCTGCATGGTGACAACCTGAGGCCTGTCTCTGGGAGCCCTGTTATGAGGGTTGTTCGTACTTGCTTCATTCTTATGGCTCCTTTGGAGAATCCCAGGGCTCCCTCGCACTTATGGGCAGGGGCTGGCCTTGGCTGCTGCATCTCTTATTTCCTTAAACAGTGTCAAGTTCTAACTGCTTCACAGATTTTTGCTTCTAATTAAGCAGCCAATCTGTGGTAAGACCAGGGTGAACATTTTTGTGGCCATTTTAATTTTATTTCCATTTAATAATGGCCTCTTACACATGGCTCTTTTCAGGTCAGAGTCTTTCCACAACTCTGAGTAGAGGAAGGTGAAACTAAAGTGAGATTGTTCAGCTTTGTCTGACATCGTCTTCTTTGTTTTCCAGTCCTTGGTTTTGATCAGCAAGCTGCCATATACACATTTTTTTCACACGGTGCTTAAACAAATAGCACCTGAATATTTTGAAAAGAGTGAACCTTATTTGGAGGCAGGTGAGTAAAACATTGTGTTGAAGATGTGATCCTTGTGATGGATTAAAAGACATTTAACTGTAAAGTTTTCATGAAAAACGAAACCTTCTGAGAATCAACCAGTGAAGATTTTAAAGCTATGAATTAAAGGAGAGAAGTGAGAATTAACCTTCTTCGAGTAACTTTATAAGTGCTTTGAAGTATTAGGCCATGTCGCCAGTTTAAAAATAAATTAGAGTGAAATGCATGGAACTCTTTTATTAAGACAATCTAAATATTGAATTGTTGTCAGTAGATTAACAGACACTGTTGCACTTAGTTCTCCTTATCAGCAGTCCTCATACCAGACGTTGCTCTCTAATGCTTGCGCCAACCACTGGAGTCTTTCAGGATATCCTTAATGTCTGATAAATCAGTTGTGGCGTAAAGCTGTAGGATCTCCTCCCCCTCCACTGTTGATGATCACCTGTTTAAATCCTTGTTCCTGTGGAATTAATTAACTCCTTCCCGTGATGTCTTTTCCCCACTGTCGTGGCTGACACCGGTGGCTTTGTTTCCTATGGCTCCACCAGAGAATTTGAGCCACAGTAAAACAAAGGAGGAACTCCCTTAACATCCATTAAGACATTCATTCACTGCTGTCTAAGGATTTGGGAAGCTGTTTCCATCCCAAGAGAGTAAACTGTGTATGTGAATCAGACGGAAGACGTTCTTGTTCTCTCCCTTTATTCATGTCTTTTACAATCATAATAATTAAGATTAGTAAATGCTAATAATTAGCACTGGTAGATCATGTCGTCTCATTTGATCCTTACGACAACCTTGGCATGTGTAAGTCTTCTTTTCCTCTCAGTTTTACAGATCAGGAGACTGAGGGTAAGAGACTGAAGGGACTTGCCTAGGATCAGAGAAGTTAGTACTGTTCTGAGGCAGGATTTGAACTCAGGGCTTCTTGGCTCTGTCCGCTTTGCCACATAGGTGCTGCAGCCCTAGGTCTTTTTCTGTGGTTTGATGTCCTGAAGAACTGCAGTTTGCTAGCTTGGCTGTTTAGCTAACTTCTTGGAGCAGTTTTGTTTGTAAAGGATGCGTTTAGGAGCGTTTAAATTGTCCTCCTCACGCAGTGAGATGTTTCACTCTGCTTTTCAGCTTGTGATGACGTTGATCGCTGGCCTGCTCCGGTCCCAGGGAAGATGTTGCATTTGCCCATCATGGGGGTGGTTTTCAAGGTAATTTGTTCATAGTTTATTTATTTCTTTTTAACCTGAACATCAGAGAAATTAAAGATACAGATTTGTTTTCAGCGTCTCCCCCAGAGCCATGCTCCTCCCTGCCTTCCCCCCGCCTGCTTGAGGAATGTCAAGGGTTTTACCAGCTTTATAGGCCTCATGCCCGTGGGAGCCTGGTATCTGCAGAAAACTGACTGTCCCAACGGAGGAGTCTCTGAGAATGGCTTGGAAGTGCTGAGGGGAATTGGGAGAACCATCGGCGACGCCCTGGTGCCATCCTGAGCGTGTCCTTGGGTTTTAAAACACATTTATCCCTCTCTTGTTTTCATATCCCTGCCTTTCTCACTGTAGCTGCTGCCCCCCCAGAGCATCGGCCAGTGCCGCTGTTGTTGGTTCCGCCTCTGTGATGGAGGAGGAGTTCTGTATGTTTTTCCCTGGTTCTGCAGACTGAATTTCCCATCACTTCCTGTGTCCTCCCAGGCTTCCCCATATCCATTGTGTTTTTCATAGCACGGGAGGACTTGGTTACATTCATGGGCCACGGTCTGTTTAGCCATTCACCAGCTGGTGGGCATCTTCTCCGAGTCCAGTCCTGGACTTCTACAAAAAGTGCAGCTAGGAATGGTTTTTGTATGTTTGGTGCCTTCCTTTCTGGGATTGGCCTCCTGGGGTGTGTGCCCCTTCTTTTGTATCATTCTGGATCGCTTTCTGAAGGCATATACCAATGTCTACCTCCAGCAACAATGAGTTAGTGTTCCTGGCCTTCTCCAGCCCCTCTAGCGTTGGCCATTGCCATATTTTTCATCTCTGCCAGTTTGTTGGGTATGAGGAGCAACCTTCATGTTCTTTTCATTTGCGTCAAATTGTATCAGATTAGTGATTCAGAAGTAACTTTTAATCTTATATGATACCATTAATTGTCTCTGTATCTAAGATAGCAGAACCTTAAAAGGGATATGTATAAAAAAAAATTTCCCTCAGTTAACAACTTCCTCTCTTACAGTTCCATTAATTTTGTTCCATTAATTTAAAATCTTTTCAATTTCATGTAATTGCAATTATGTTTTATCTTTTGTTTCCCTTTTGCCTTGGTTGTTTAAGAATTCACCCCCTAACAGTAGCTCTGGAAGGTGTATGATTGGCTTCTCTTCTAATTGTTAATAGTATATAATATTCAGTTTGCATAATCATTTTGATTTTATTTTGTTTTTTAGTTTACTGTGTTGGGCTAAACCTCAGTTCTGCCATATTGCTTTCTATTTTCCCAGATATTCTTATCAAATAAGAGATTGTTTCCTAAGTAATTTGTGTTTTGTACTTTACTAAATATTGGCTATTATGTTCAATTATTTCTCATTCTTCTAAGTCTCTTCTGTTGATCTGCTTTTCTACTTTTAAATCAGTATTAAAAGGTTTTGAAAATTATAGGTTTATAGTATAGTTTGATACCTGGAAATACTATTTCCCCTTTGTTACTGTCTTTTTTCATTTTTTTCCCTTTACTTTTCAGTATCTTGTGTTTCTTCAAATGAATTTTGTCGTTATTTTGTCTAAATCTGTAAGGTATTCCTTTCATAATTTTATGGACATAGGACAAAGTCTGTAACTTAACTTTGGAAGAACGGTCATTTTAGCACGCTGAGTATCAGCCCATCCAGGAGAATGGAACATCCCTCTAGTTCTTTAAGTTTGTTTTTTTAAAGAGGTTTTTGAAATTGTGCTGAAAGAGGTATTGAGTGTACTCTGGTAGACTGATTCTCAGAGATTTTGTGAATTTTGAACCCAGGGATAGGACTTAGCTATCTGTTATTGCTCTCCTGCATTTTGTTATTGCTATAAAGAAATACTGATTTCTGTATATTTATTTTGCTATTACCTCAGTTAATTTCTTTGCTGATTCCCTAGGATTTTCTATGTAAGCCATCATGTCATCAGCAGATAGACATAGCTTTGTCTGTTTTCTGCTGTCTATAGCATGTTCTTTGTTAAGGATATTGCTGACTTCTTTCAACTAATTTTATCTTAAGTGAATTTAAGCATTTGTCTCATAAAATTGTTTTTGTACAAATGCTCCTAATGTTCTGGCTTTTCTTTATTCATAAGTATGTTATGGGGAAAAAAGTTTTATTATTTGTGTTGGTATAACAGTAAGACTTTGAAAGTGCCTGGTGATTAAAGGCATCTTTTCAGATGGCTTTCTTCCTGCATGTTCACTGAATGTGCACTGCTGTCCACGGTGAAACTTGTCCATGATAGAATTAAGAATTTTAAGTTAAAGCTTTAGTAGAGATGTCAATGCTTGAAAATTCTCTTATTTTTTCTGACAGTTTCTCCCATAACTTATTAGCAAGATTGCAGAGGCTGTGTAAGGGTCTGTGGATATTAAGAAGAAAATTGGATTAATTAGCATTAAGTAATATGTTAGCGGTCATTTCTCTATATTCTGTTTGCTTCCCAGCCGGGTTCATAGTATTTGTTGTTAAAGATGTTAATTTGTGTGTGTTAGAGTTGCCTGGGATGCTATTGCTGAAAATACATTTCCCTAAAGTCTCTTCTTTATTTAAAAATGAATATCTTGGCTTCCCCCACATTTTGGCATAATGAAAAATGCTGTTAAACTAGTTTTAGTAGGGTGGAGATTTCATGATTCTTCAGTTTGATTTCTTTGGCGAGTTGTTCCAGTTACAGGATTCTTGGTGAGCCATTTTTGTCGGGAAAAGCTAACGTCTGCTGTTTTCTTCCTAAGGTGCGAATACCAAGCTGCCGTGACAAGCCTGGAACAGCGCAGATAGCCCAGTTAACCCAGCAGGTAGATGTGGCGAAGGGAGTGGGGAGCCTGTGGGGGGCTTCCTGCAGACTTATGGGGAAAAAGAAGAGTAGCTGTCGTTTATCTCGTGTGCTGAGGTCGTCAGTCATTTTATAAACGTTCTTAGTTGATCATTGTGTTTATATAGTGTTTTGTGTGTATTATTGATATATATATTGATGATAAACTGCTTAAAATTTCTTTCCTTTTTTCTTCCTCTTTCTGTTGGGTGGATATTGGAGAATTCAGAGATGTGTTTAGTACTTGGTAGACTGGGGCCAATACTTCAGCAAAGACAGTGCTGGATAAGATGCTTCTCTGAATCTTATGGAGCAGGGCCAGCTGGTTTCTCATTTAGAAAATTTGGTTGAAAGGATTCAGTGGATTGGATTGGCTTTCAGTTATTCCTTGGGAGTACATCTGTTTGTGGGTAGAGGTGAATTTTTCACTTTTAAAGTCTTTATTTATTTGCCATTCTGTAGTATTCCAAATGTCTGCTGGATTATTTGTGTAGAAATAGAGGAAGTGAAATAGCTTACTTTCACCTTTATTTGCATTAGCCAGCTTCGAGGTTTGTGTACTTTAGAGCTGGGGACGTATGTCTCCTTCCCAAGTATAAAACTAGTTTTCTCTCTCATGTAGCATATCATCAGGCCTGCACAAATTAGTCATCTTTAATTTTTGTATTTTGTTTTCCATTTTCTCTCTTTTAGACAGATTCACAGATCTCTATGGTATTACCTACTATTCATGAAGTGGATCTTTTCAGGTGAAAATTTAAAGTTTATTTATTGTGGTGATTTTAACCTCTCTCTTTCCTTATTGTTCTTTATTAATGCCAGTGGATTTTATTAGTTTTCTACTTGGGAGTTGGCCATAGAAGTGGGAGCAGAGCAGTGGGAATTGAGAAGGGAAATATGATGAAAGGTTTTCAGGTACTTTAAATGACCAACTCTTAGTAGAGTGGAATTTTTTTTAGTTGGCTTGGGTTGAAATTAGTATCACACTTTGGTTTATAACTTCAGCAGTATTCTTGGTTTGCACCCTTAAAATTTACAAAAGCTGCAGATTGGAATTCCATCTCATGAACACAGAACCTTCTTGCTGCCCACATTTTGTATATTATCCTTAGGAGCTATTACAATTGAATATCATCAGACCTGTGGAAATTGTGAATTGTTTTAAGACTTTGAACAAAGGTATCTGTGATCTTGCCTCTTCAGATCTCGAGAAAGTAAGATGTAACTTGCTGTCAGAAGAATTCCTCATTTTTCAAAAGGCACATGACTAGGAATTCTCTAAGAGGCCCTGTCTCTCTTCTCATGGCCAGCCCCTGGATGGATACTCATGGCCTGTAGCTTCTTTATCTTCCAGGCCACTGATGATGCGGCACCTTCCTGCTGCTCTGGTTTCCTTTCCTAATTGACTGAGTCCTTCAAGGCTTAGCACGTTTTGTTTTTTCTTCTAACGCAGGAGGAGTGATCATTCACACTCATATTCATAGATAAGTGACATATCAGCATAAAAGATACTGAACTGTAGGAGTAGGGATTGCAGAAAGAACAAGGGTCACCCAGATTCTTTGGCCAGACAGTGCAGGGTTAGCAGTGTCCCGACAAGTGGGACAAGTGTACACATCATCCAGGCGCCACGGATTTGGAAATGGGCAGCTTCTCTCTTGGAAGGGATCCCCTGTGGTCTGAGTCCCCACCATGTAGGAAGGACCTTGTGGTCCAGACTGAGCACTCCCCTTGTAGAGGACTCAGCAGTCTCCTGTAGTCCAAGCACACATGGGTTTCAGTTCTTGTATTAACTAAGAAAGAAATCTAAGAGAATTATATGTGCAGGATCAAACTTAATTTCCTAAATCTAAATTTTATTGTAAGAAGAAAAAAAATTACCTTGGAACATATAAGCACATGAAAGACATAAAATAATATCTTTTCTTCTGGTTGACATATCTGGTGATAGTGGCACCTGTAACTGTAAGAAAAGTAGAGACTAGTGGCTCCTTGAACTCCTGCTGTTTGTGGCTAGGTGCTCTCTCCTTCTGTCTGGCCCAGTTGAATGTCCTCCTCTTCTTTCCCCCTTCCCCATCCCATCTCAAAGTTGTTAAAGATCTCCCTGGGCACAATTTTTCCCCATTTCTAATGTTGCTTATCATACGTTGGTTTAATCTCTGTTCTAGACTGTCAGGTGCATGGAGGTAGGGATTGTCTCCCACAACGCCTTGCCCAGAGCTCCCCACACAAGAAGCCTTTGTGATGCCCCTCTGCGTGTGGGGCATTGTGGTAGCTTTCAGGGGTGCAGATGCAGAAGTGCAATGCCTATTCCTCCAGGATCTCACAGACTGTTACAGCCACAAAGAAGCAGATGCAAACAACATACAAAGCACATTTCTGGAAGCTGTGGGGTGGCGTGGGAATTTTCCTGAATGAGACACCTGACTCTTGCACCAAGCTCTCAAGGAAGCTTGGGATTCTTTGAGATAGAAGGGAATTTCAGGCATAGGAAACAATTAATGAATATTTGAATTTAATTACTGTGCTGATGCCACCATGGGGGGGAGGGGAAGGAAGGGGAGAAAATCTGAAACTCAAGTGAATGTGGAACTGAATCTTGTAAATTAAAAGTAAATAAACAAGTCATTTAAAAGAAAAATAAAAATAAAAAAAATAATTACTGTGCTGAAAGATTAAATCTGCTGCATAGGATAATCCAGCTTCTGCTTTATATTCCTTTACTATCTGTCATCGTGTGCCATCTGGGACAGAGAGGGCCAGATCTGGGAGTCAGGAAGGACAGATTCTAATCCTGTCTTTGACACAAAACAGTTGTGTGACTGTTGGCAGGTCACATAGCCTGTCATGGTTGTAGGCAAATCTGAGCTCCTTTGCATATACCAGGCACAGAAAATCACAGGTCCAGATTCTGTCGTTCATTAAATGCTGAGGAAAGGCTTGTTGATTGGTTGTCAATATAGTGAGATAACATTCTGACATAGAGGGAGAAAGTAACATCCATACCGATATATGAAATTTTTCTCTAAATCAGAAAAATAGCATCTGTGTGCTGCTCTATCTGTTAGTAAATTTGTGTCTGACATCTTCATTTTGTCTTTGTCTGATGGTCTGTTGGTACCATAGGTGACTAGATGAGACCAATTTGCATCTTCTCTAATTTTCCTAACTTCTTTCTAGAATATAATTAACCCTTTCTTCTTAAAATGAGAACAGCAAAAAGCCTCTTGTTGGTTATGAAGAAACTTGAGTCTCATATCACTAGCTGCCTTTGGACATTCCTTGCTGGATGTCCCAAGGACACCTCATCATCTCATCATCTCTCTCCTTACCTTCCCAAGCTGCTTCCTGCTTTCTCTCATCCTGCCAAGGGCCCTGTCATTCTTCCAGGCTCTAGGATCCATGCCTTTGGTGGCCTGCTTGACTCCTCACAAGCTTGCAGTTTTCTGACTGTAAAACCGCTCTGATCATAGCCCCTTTTCTCAATGCACATAACTGCTACTTTAATTCAGGCCCCCGTGTCCTTCTGTGATAGATCACAGCAACAGCCTTGTAACTTTTCTCTCCCCGTTCTGTTCTGTCATCCCCACAGCAGCCCAGATGATCTTCCTTACACAGAAACCTGACCATGCCTCTTCATCCAGTTCTCCATAAACTCCATGGAAGATCGAATGTAGATGCTGATGTTTGGCTCTGAAAGCCTTCCAACCTGCTCTTCCAACTTTCTTGTCCTCTCTGACCCTCTTTACACTGATCTGCTCTCTGTTCTCCACACACACACGACTCAGATCATCTTTGTTCCCTGTAGGGGCTGTCCCCCAACTCTTCTTTAACCAAACTTCCTTGTTACATGATCCGTCTTCACCTTTAAGACACAGCTCAGATGCTGCCTTGTGTGGGACGCGACTGTCTACCAGGCCCCCTCTCCCTTGAGTTTGTGTGTCCTCTGCCTATCTGTTGTATGTTGCTTGGACATGCTTTCAGGTCATGTCATCCTTGGTATCTGCATCCCCAGGAATTAGTGCTGGGCCTGGCCCCCGTGCTTGTCGCTCAGGGTGTTTTCTGGTATAATTTCAGGTGTTTCTGTCCTGTGTTCCTGCACAGCCAGATGCTCTGGGAGTTGGTGTTGTTGGGAGAACCCCTTGTTGTCATGGCGCCATCCCCATCTGAATCTTCAGAAACCGTGTTGGCCCTGGTTAGGTAAGTGTCTTCATTTTTGCTGTGTCTTGAAAACTAACCCTTAAAGCAAATAATGTATTCATTTGTCTCTATTATGTTATAACTAACGAGTAGTTACTTTAGTTATCTCTGAATTTGGTTTTGTGATCTTTGTTTCTTGTCCACAGCTGTATTTCCCCACTCAAGTACTACAGTGATTTCAGACCGTACTTTACCATACATGACAGTGAATTCAAGGAGTATACTACTCGGACACAAGCGCCGTGAGTGAATGGCACTATTGTTGTTAAAGGGTTCAAGATTTACCTGGGGAACCCAAATTGAAAGGTTTTGTTTAAATTTTGAGTCTGTATGTGTCTTTGAAAAGGCAGAATTGAAAGAAAATTCATTAATTTTAGTGATTTACAAAGATCAAGTAATTTTGAAAAACTGTATGAAATGAGGACTAAAATCTTACATTAACTTTTTGGCATTTAACAAAGTAGAGCTCAGTGTATTGACAAATAGAATCTATGTTGACTTTTGGCCTCTAGCCGAATTCCTCCGGAGCTCTCTTCCACTGGGAGCTTCTTTTTCCCCAGAGTTGCTGGGTCCGCTGATTTTGTTTCACAACACTGAATACCCAGATCTTTTACACTTACTTGTTTTCTATTGATTTTTTTATTCCACCACAGTGTAGCCACTTTCTTTTCTTTTTTTGTCTAAAATTTTTTTTTAAAAAAAATTTAAATATTTTATTTTTTCCCCAATTACATGCAAAAACAATTTTAAACTTTTTTTTTTAAGTTCTGAGTCCTAAATTCTATCCCTTCCTCCTTCCCCCCTCCATGAGGCAGCAAACAGTCTGATACAGGTTATACATGTGCAGTCATGTCAGACATCTCTATAGCAGTCATTTTATGCAAGAAAACTTGAAAAAAACAAAGAAAGTGCAAAACAGTAGACTTTGTCTGTATTCAGACACATCATTTCTTTCTCTGGAGACGTAGCGTGCTTTTTCATGAGTCCTTTGGGATTGTCTTGGATCATTATATTGCTGAGAAGAACTAAGTCATTCATGGTTCTTCGTTGCACAGTATTACTGTGTACAATGTTCTGGTTCTGCTCACTTCACTTTATATCAGTTCACATAAATCTTGCCAGTTTTTTTCTGAAAACATTCTGCTTGTCCTTTCTTATAGGACAATAGTACTCCATCACAATCATACACCACACCTTTTTCAGCCATTCCCTAATTGATGGGCATCCCCTCAATTTTCAATTCTTAGCCATCATAAAAAGAGCTGCTATAAATATTTTTTTACAAATAGGTTCTTCATTTTTGTATAGATAAGTTCTCTTGATTGTTTTTGTGGTACCATAATATTCCATTGGTTTAACTTACTCTCCTTTACTCACCCATCCCCTGGTGTGGGACGCATCAGTGATTTATGACAGTTTTTTTGTATTGTAAATGAAAGAGACTCTCCTCTCCTTGGCAGTGGTCAGGAAAGGGGGTAGGGTATGGATATGGGATGTAGCATAATGTCCAACAGGATCAATGTATTGGGTAGGGTTATTGTTTCCTTTTCTCTTAAAATCTTCTTTTGTGATGAACAACGTGCAGGGGTCAGAGAGGATATTCTGTTTGGAAAAGAGTGTGACATAAAACAGCAAGCTTCAATGAAAATAAGATTAAATATGAATATAAAGCACAGTGTTTTTTGTAAAGATAAGCCTTTTTTTTGCTTCTTATGATATTTTTAGGATAAAGTTCTGAGTTCCAAAACTATTGATTTGGTGATGTGTAACTCAGTGTGTGCTTGAAGAGGGGCTTCCTCCCTGCAACCTTCACACATTGAATTTCATCAGTTTGTGGCTGTTCTTCCCTCTTTGGTGGGTGGAAGGTAATGCTGTGAGGTTGTATTTAGTTGCATTTCTATTAGAGAGTTGGAACATCTTTTCAAAGGGTTATTCCCAAATAGTTTGTGTTTCTTTCTTTGAAAATCATCTATTCACCTTCTTTGACAAATACATCACTGAAGTCTGTGTATCTTACAGTTGTAGAGCACATCTTTTTCATTTATGTCTGATGTGTTCTTTGCAAATAATTTTCCAAATCTGTTTTAATTTAATTTTGCAAAATATTTCTTTCTTTTGTAAATTCTTTTATTTTTGTATAATCAGATCCACATTGCAGTTTCTTCCATTTGTTCTGTCAAAATTTTAATTTTTGATCTTTCAAGTTGAAGCAAATTTATTATCCCTTTTCTTTTAGTCTTTAAATACTTTGATTCAGTAAGAATTTATTGTGGTGCATAATGTAAGCAAGTTACGCTTCAAAATCCATTTTCCACTATGTAGTTATTCAGTTTTGACAGCTGTTTTTATTGTGTGCTGGTTCCTTTCCTCAAATTTTTCTTTTCTTTTTTTTTTGCTTATTTTCAAAATTTGTTTATTTTTGGTTTTCAACATTCATTTCCACAAGATTTTGAGTTACAGATTTTCTCCCTGTCTTTCCCCTACCTCCTACCCCAAAATAGCGAGCCTACTGAATACTCCTTCCCCCAGTCTGCTCTCTCTTATATCCTCCCCCAATCTCCCTCTAACTTTCTAGTAGGACAAGATGGATTTCTATACCCTAGTGCCTGTATATCTTTAAGGAATTCAATATAGGTTATACATGTGCAGTTACGCAAAACATTTCCATGGTAGTTATATTGTGAAAGACTAGTTATATTTCCCGCTATCCTGTCCCGCCCCCCACTTATTCTGTTTTCTGCTTTGACCCTGTCCCTTTTCAAAAGTGTGTCCTTCTAACTATCCTCTCCCCCAGTCTGCCCTCCCTTCTATCATCCTCCCTCTAATCCCCTTTCCCCTTACTTTCCTGTAGGGTAAGACACTCAATTGAGTGTATGTTATTCCCTCCTTAAGCCAAATTTTATGAGAGGAAGGTTGACGCTTCCCTTCTGCCTTCCTGCTCTTCCCCTCCATTGTAACAGTTTTCTCTTGCCTCTTTTATATGAGATAATTTATCCTATTCTATCTCTCCTTGTCTCCTTCTCTCATTATGTTCCTCTCTCACTTCTTAATTTTATTTTTTAGATATCATCCCTTCCTAGTCAACTGATCCTGTGCCCTCTATGTATACATGTACACATATATACACACACTCACATATGTATTCATATGCACATACACTCTCCTATATAAACATATATATGTAGGTATACATATATATACATACATACATATATATTCCCTTCACTTGTCCTCATATTGAGAACAGTCTTTTGAGTTACAGTTATCATTTTTCCATGTAGGAATGTAAATAGTTCAACTTTGATAAGTTCCTTATGATTTCTTTTCCCTGTTTACCTTCTCATGCTTCTCTTGCTTCTTGTATTTGAATGTCAGATTTTCTATTCAGCTCTGGTTTTTTCATCAAGAATGCTTGAAAGTCCTTTATTTCATTGAATTACTATATTTTCCCCTGAAGCATTATACTCAGTTTTGCTGGGTAAGTGGTTCTTGGTTTTAATCCTAGCTCCTTTGACCTCTGGAATATCATATTCCAAGCCCTTCACTCCCTTAATGTAGAAGCTGCTAGATCTTGTGTTATCCTGATTGTGTTTGCACCATACTCAAATTGTTTCTTCCTGGCTGCTTGTAATATTTTCTCCTTGACCTGGGAACTCTGG
>CM053590.1:16857498-16876618 GCA_028646515.1 Pseudochirops corinnae | reverse complement strand
TTCCATTTGCTCCACTCTAATTCTGAAGGAATTATTCTCTTTAGTGAGCTTTTGAGATTTTTTTTCCGTCTGGGCAATTCGGCTTTTTAAGGCATTCTTCTCCTCATTGGCTTTTTGGGCCTCTTTTGCCATTTGAGTTAGTTTATTTTTTAAGGTATTATTTTCTTCAGTACTTTTTTGGGTCTCTGTTAGCAGGCTGTTGACTCATTTTTCATGATTTTCTTGCATCATTCTCATTTCTCTTCCCAATTTTTCCTTCACTTCTCTTACTTGATTTTCAAAATCCTTTTTGAGCTCCTTTATGGCCTGTAACCAGTTCATATTTTTCTTGAAAGCTTTTGATGCAGGAATTTTGCCTTTGTTGACTTCCTCCCATTCCATGCTTTGATCCTTTTCGTCCCCAAAAAAGGATTCTGTGGTCTGATTGTGCTTCCTCTGCTTGCTCATCTTGCCAGCCAGTTACTTGACTTTTGAACTCTTTGCCACGGTAGAACTCTGCTTCCAGAGTGGAGAGCTTTGTCCCAAATTGCTGGGGTTTTCCAAATGTTGTCAGAGGTCTGAGGGGGGTGCCCTCTCTACAGCCACCACAAGCTCTGGCACACTGACATTTCTCAGCCCAGGACCACCACTCAAGAGTGACCCAGATCCAAACAGATCAAAGCTAGAGAGATTACCCTCTCCGTGGTCGATTTGGTCCCCCTATGATCTGCAGGCCAGGAGCTCCGGAGGCAGCCACATGGCAGCAGCTGTGGCCACCGTGCCTCCGCCACCTCTTACCCCGGGGCAGGGGTCGGACTGCACTCTTCTGTCACCCAGTTCCAACAGAGTTTCCCATTGACCTTTTACTTTCTCTTTGGACTTTATAGGTTTAGAAGTCTGGAAACTGCCACAGTGGCCAGTGATTCACTCTCCTGAAGTCTGCTCTGGTGGGTCTGTGCTGCTGGTTGGGGCCACCCTGGGACTGGGACCACGTGGCTCACATGGGACTGGGCTTGGCTCCCAGTTTGGTGCCATAGACCCTTCCTGTAGGCCTGCCCGCCTGCCTTCAGTGGGAGATTTGTTTCTCTCTGTCACTTTGGGGGCTCTGTAGCTCTAAAATTTGTTTGAAGTCATATTTTACAGGTATTGGAGGTGGTTGTGGTGGGACCTCATGTTATTTCCTGCTTCTACTCTGCCATCTTGGCTCCACCCCCTCAAATTGTTCACCTCTGATTTTCACCTCATACACACTGACTTGTATTTCTGGGTTTTCTACTTTATTCTATGAGTCTCTTTTTCTGCTCTTCTAGAATTGGGCAGTTTTTATATGATGGCTTAAATGGCACGTTCTGAGATCAGATTGGGTGAGTGCCCTCCTTCTGGTTTTCTTTTTCAGGTGCTTCTTGATATTCTTTCCAATCTACTTTTCCATATGAAATTGGTTATAATGACATGATTCTGTAGGATCAGCTATTTTGCTGATATTGCATTAAATCTAAATTAACTTAGAAAATGTTGTCATTTTGACCATAATTCTTTGACCTAATCATGAGCAGAGTTAAAAATCATGAGTTTTTATTTAATTCTTTCTTCATTTTTGTGAAAATCATTTTGAAATTGCCGTTGTGTAGTTCTCCTGTACTTTATAAACCACTATCTCTTTGATGCTTCTTATCATCTTTTGAGCTTATTTCTCATTCAGTGTGTCTTCATTCCTGATGACTGTATGTTACAGTGCAAATGTTTTAGGTCTTTCATTTGACTACTTTATTAAAGGTTTTTTTAATTGTTGATTTTTGTAGATTTTCAAGATGTAGAATAGTAGTACTAGCAAACAGAGACATCTTAAACTTTGTCCTCACCAAAGCTTGTTCCTTTCCGAGGCTCAGAGATCTTGAGCCAGCAGGACCTTTGGAAGCAATCTCGTCCAGCCTGCTTATCTTGTTTAGTTTTCATGAAAAATTTAATGAACACCAAGTAACAGACATATTAGTGCACAAAGAACAGAAGAGAGGATTGCATGTTGCATTGATCTCCTGTCACTTTAAAAACACATGCTAAATTTAACACAATAATACAGAACTACTCTTCTTGTCTGGGGGCTCTTCTGAACTTCTTGCCTGTGTTTTCGAATGTTCCATTTACTCTTTTTCTTCTCTTCTTGGGTTACAATCATTACTCACTCAATGGACTTATTCAAGAGAAGCTATCCTTTATAGCAGAGAAGTAGAGTTATGTAAACCAAAGCCACGGCGAAAGTGTCGTTCTCCTTCACCCAGCACTTCCTTCTATGTCTAGAAGTGGGAGACTGGTCACATGGTTGGCCTTCCCTGTGCATTGGCCTGAGTCCTGAGGTTCTTTTCTGTTTTGTTATTGGGGCCATTGTGTGCATTGTCCCTGGTTCTGCTCACTTCACTGCACCTGTATCTCTCTACACAAGTCTTCCCAGGTTCCTCCAGAACCTTTGTAATCTACTACACTCCTTTACCATACTTGGTTCAGCTGTTCCCCAAATACTCTGTACCCAGTGTGTTTCCAGTGCTTTGCTGCAACAAAAGTGTTCTGTTATAAATGTTTTTTGGTTTTTTTTTTTTAAACACCTGAGTCTTTTCCCACTGCTTTTCACCTGTTTGGGGAAATGGCTGCTAATAATATCACTTTGCCTCATTTTTTTCAGATGAGGAAACTGTGACTCCTGGAGATTACATGACTTTGCCCAAGGCTACCCAAGTAGCTGTAGAGCCAAGATTTGGACCCAGGTCCTCAGACTCCAGGGGCAGTTCTCTTTGCAGAGTATCGCTCTCCCTCCTTCTATTGCTCAGAGTACCTCAAATAGGACTCATGATGGCAGACGTCTCTGTTTTATCAGCTCTGATCCTTATTAACTGTGTGATCCTGGGCAAATCCCCTAACCTTTCTTAGCCTCAGTTTTCTCATCAATCAAATGAGAGTAATAATAGTAGCACCTAACTTGTAAGGCTGCTGTGAGGACTGAGTGACATAACGTATGGAAAGGGCGTGGTATTCCCTAAAAGCATTACGAAATGCTGGCTATTATTATCATTGTTGTTATTATTTCTTTACTGTATATGAGGTTAACTCATGATTTTAAATATTCTTATGATATTAATGAAAGAGCCTTCTGTTGCTTTTTTAAAAAGTCTTTTAACATTAAAGTCTTGCTTTGATATCTCCTTTTGACATGGAGGTGACTAGATTTTTGGAGACTCTTACCCTACTGTCAGCCTTGGCAAGTTCTACCATGTTGGAAGGACCTGCCTTGGTAACCAGGTCTTATAACTTTCTTAGCTGTAAATGGAGAAGTTAATTCCCAGTAGGCACAGCCTTGTAGTCAAGTAGCAAAGGCAGAGGAGTGTGAAGAGTGGCAGAGAATGCTAAGAATCACAGAGTTCTAGACCATCTACAAATCATGGAATGCTCAATGTGAGATTCTCGCCCTTGACTGAATCAAAGATGTGGATCACAACAGCTTGGATATTCTTCTAGAAAGTAAATGAGAGGTTAAAAGGAAGTTGCAGCTCAAAGGAAGAATGTTTCCTAGTCATCCTTGTAGAGTAAATGAAGAAGAACCAGTGGAACTTTCTTTATTTGCATCCTAGTACAACAGAAGATGGTCTCTCACGGGACCTTTGTTAATTTTGCCTTATGGTGCTCATGATGAGCATAAGCAAAAAGAACTACCATGAAGAGGATTATAGCACCAACATCTACAGCAGAAGATGAAGAGTCTGAGAAATTCTACAAAAGAACTTGCTAGGATTCTCCAAAGTAAAGCAACACACACTCTATTCAGACACTTAGAGACTTCACTGTAAAGGTGGATGGAGCAGAGTAGGGTAAAAAAACACATTGAAAAGTGTGGTTTATGGTCAAGAGACAAAAGAAACCAAAGGCTCATGAGCAGAAAACCTTCTACCTGTGTATCTGATACCTTCTTCAATAAGAGAGTTGGAAGTAAGGTGAATACTGAACATTTTAAAAAAAATGTAAATGGCTTTTTCTGCAGAGGAAATAACTACATACCAATATGGAATGTGTTGAAGAACAAGCTGTTCTCATTTAGACAGTCATTTTATAGAGGAGAAATCAAACCAAATTAGAAGAGAACAAGATGGAAAAATAGTGTACAACTAGAGGAGCTTCAGCTCATCCTATTCTGGTTGCTGAAAATGGGAAAAGGATAAAGCAGCTGACATTGTTAAGGAGCCTTACCATTTCTCAGGGTCATTGATTGAGAGCTGGGAGACCCCTTGGAGATTGTGTAAAGTCCTCATGTTGTAGATGAAGAACAGACTCCCCTCTGAGAGGCTGGCAGACTCGCCCAGGGTCACACAGCTCCTGAGTCTCAGAGGTGGGATTCTAAGCCAGCTATTGCTGACTCTGAGCCCAGGATTCCATGTTCTACACCACACTGCTCTTTCTTTGGACGTTTAACTGATGTGAAACAACTGCCCAGTAAAGTGGTCAGAAGGGTCTAGAAACAGCCTTATTAATGGTAAAACTAATGAAAGTCCCAGAAAAGATCATAACACATACCCGAAGGGAGGATTTCTAGACAGAACTTTGTGGAGAATGTCAGACTAGGTCTTTGTAATGGGTGCTTTTGCTCCATTTTTTTTCTTTGTCACAAGCTTGGGGGAGTGGGGGAGAGACAGGTATAATTGACATAAGACAAAAGACATCAGTGAAAAGCATTATGGGTTTTGTGTTTTTTTTAAAAGAAACTACTTTGACCAGAAAACACTTGTTCTAAAGTAGAGATATGTGGCAGCCACTCATACTCTGCAAAACTGTACGAAAAATGGTACAAAGTTGGGATTAGTTTTACCTCACAGAAGACTAGCAATAGAGTGAAAATGAGTTTGCAAAAATTTGGTGTGAGGCCTAATTAATCCGTATCATCTCTTTATCTTCTTAAATGATATGATATCAAATCAGCATTTTAAGATGTGATTAAAAGGAAAACAGGTTAAAAGTGGAAAAGACCTGGCCTTCCTGTAAGTAACTATTTTCTTTGTTAACAGTTGAATAGTCAAATTCAAACTCTCACTTTATAATCCCTGTGTGCTACTGAGGAAATGGAAATGTCCCAAAAGAAAATGGAGGTGGGAGGAGCAGCTGAAACATGCAGATGTACACTAGGAGATCCATTCTGGAGGGGACACATTTTTGAGGTCATTGGGGAATTGATACTCATTGTATCTGAAAGAGGAGAGCATCATAAGTGCATGGGGAAAAAAATAATGGATGCTATTATAACCAAAAAGCAGTGATGGGGAGCACAGGAATAGTGACTGACCCACAGAATCTTCAGAAGAATGAACCACTTGTGTTTTGAGTAATATGAATGGATGGGAAAGAGACATTGCAACTTTCATAAGTTCTCCATTTTTAGAATTGTCTAGTTGAGTGAAAGGTGCAGAGAAGACAGGATCTCAATTTGTTTACTGTTTGATTGTTAAAACAAAAAGGTTTTTGATTAGACTGAGTAAAAGGCAGCTGTATATAGCCTGTTGTCTGACAATGTTAAGATCATACATGATTCCTTGATAGGTGCATTAGCAGAGACAGCTTTGAGTTGTGTTCTGATCATTGACCCGGGGCAAGTCATAAAGCAGGGGCATGGATGTTCACCAGATGTGTTAGTCATTGGCATAGAGAAAGTGCAGGACAGAGTCAGACTGAGAAGATGATTCCTCTGAGATGGTGACACCCTCTGGATGCTGTTTGTGGAGGATGTTGCCCTTAGACCTTCTAAATGAGATTCATAACTATTTAATACCAGTGAAAAGTTCGCACAAGAAAACTCAAGTGAATGAAGCTGTTGTCCAGATGTAGACGGGCACCCGTTTAGCTTTCACAGACATTGCAGAGGAGCCCTGAGCTGGGTCCACAAGGAGAGAGTGGATTGGATTGCATTTAGGTAATTCCTCAATGCTTTTCATGACCCCAAACTTTGCTCTTAAACAAATATTCATCTTGTTTGTCTTGGCTTTTAAGTATGGGGAATAATATAATGAATGCTGTGTTGGGCATTTTGAATTTGAGATGCCTACAGAAAATCAAGTTCAGAATGTCAGTAGGCAGGTGGTGATAGGAGACCAGAGCTCCGAGATGTATTAAGATGGGATATATATGAATCTGGGTGTTGTCTACGTAGACATGATGATTAAACCCACGCTGGTGAGGTTGCCAACTGAGAGAGTGTAGAGGTAGAAGAGAGACCTAGAATAGAGCATTGGGGTCCACATTAGCCAAAGTATGTGATGTTGGTGATGGTCTAGTAAAGGAAAAGGAAGGGAGGTGGTCAGACAGGTAGGAGGACAAAAAGTGGTATCTTGACAACTTAGAGAAGAAAGAATATCCAGAAGTAGGGAAAGATGGAATGATAGTGTCAGATGTTACAGAAAAGTCAAAGATAAAAACTAGAAAAGGCTTTTGGATTGGAGCAAAAAGCTAATTAAAAATGTTTCTTGTTGCAATGGCTAGGTAGCACACACACACACACACACACACACACATACACACACACACCCACACCCACACCCACCTAGCTATATGACCTTGGACAAGTCACTTAACCCCAATTGCCCTACCTTCCCCCCTCCAAAAAGCGCAAAAAAAAAGTATTAAACTTAAAAAAAAAAGTTTCTTGTTGAAATTAATAAATATTAATAGACACTAACATTTTAATATGGGGAAAGATTTTAAAAGAGGATTGTATATGAAGCTGCAATCTTTTGTTTGTATAGTGCCTTTTTCCTGCTGTGCGCATTTTTTGTACAATTTAAATTTTACATGGTTGTTTCAACTGCATCCAACTGTGTCCTCCATCTGTGTTCCCTTGTGGACTTCCTTCTGCTCCCTTCTGTTGATTTTGTTTATTTTTCTGTCATACTTTGACACCTTTTTATTTCTGTTATTTATTTTTTCTTATTGATATGGTTTTTCTATTGATTGTGTTCTTGGTATCCTGCCACTCTCTTGTTCCATTTATGAACCTCATTTGCCTGTGATGGATAAGTTTTTGGATGTGCTGCTCTATTCTGTTGGAATATTTTATTGAATGCTTTCGCATTGGTATCCATTAATGATAGCAGGTTGTAGTTTTCTTCTTGAGCTTTTTCTTTTCATTTTGGAGGTCACAATGACATTTACTCTATAGAAACAAGTAGCTTTTCATATTTTTCTACATTTAAAAGTCTCTACAGATAGGATTTTGTTCTCTAAAATTTTGTTGATGTTCTCCTGTGAAATCGTCTGTGTATTTTTCCAGGGTAACTCTTTAATTGCTAGACTGATTTTTCCTCTTAAGATTGCTCTGTTACAGGGCGGCTAGGTGGTGCAGTGAATAGAGCATCGGCCCTGAAGTCAGGAGGACCTGAGTTCAAATTTGACCTCAGACACTTGACACTTAACTAGCCATGTGACCTTAGGCAAGTCACTTACCCCAACTGCCTTGCCTTCCTCCCTTCAAAAAAGAAAAGATTGCACTATTAGTTTCTCTACTTCTTCTTTTTGGTTGTTGTTAATTTTAGCATTTTATGCTTATATAGATAATCATTCCTTTAGTTTGGATTCTTGGATTTATTAGTAAAGAGTCATGTATCGTCACTTCTGAGAATTTTCTTTCTTTCTTTTGCCCTTACTCTGCACCCAATTTGGAATTGCTTTTAGTTTGTGATTAGATTTGCTGTATTAAGTTAATTTTAAATTAATTTTAATAATTAAATTAATGTATTAAAACAAAACAGAATAAATAGCTATTTGGATTTTTTTATTTTTTGCTTTTTGGAGGGTGGAACCCTGGGCAGTTGGGGTTAAGTGATTTGCCCAAGGTCACATGGCTAGCAAGTGTTAAGTGTCTGAGGCTGGATTTGAACTCAGGTCCTCCTGACTCCAGGGCTGGTGCTCTATTCACTGAGCCACCTGGCTTCCCTTTTTGTTTCTTTTTTAAAGTGTAGGTGCAGACTCAATTTTCTCTTGATATGTTTGCTTCTTAATTCTGCTTTGGCTTCATCCCATAGATTTTGATATATGGAAAAAAATATGCATTATATAATCTTATTTTTATAATTTATTTTTACATATTCATTTGATGAGTTTTACTTAGCTAATTATTATTTACTGCCAATTTTATTGTCTTGTTATTTAGTCTTATCTGGTATGACTGCTCAGTGGCAGTACTTTAGTTCTCCCCAAGTGACTCTTTTCCAAAGCTTTTCCTGTCCCTCCGAGCATCCATATGCCTCCCCAGCCATCATTCTTAGCAGAAGAATTATCTTTCTAATTTACTCAGAAAATAGAGGATGTCTTCTCCCAGCTGCCTCATCTTCCCTGTTGCATATTTCAGAATGGAGCCTTTTGCATGGTCCCATAGTCTCTCCTTGTTTTCTCCAGCCTTGCCAAGGCCAGCCCCTTCTCCGCTTTGTTGTTGTTTCATCATTTTTTTGAGGATGGTATGTAGAGTTTGGACTTTGGCCTTGGTTCCTTTGGTTCCATCTGCAGTCTTGGCTGGAAGGTGAAACTTCTGCTGGATGCTCTTCATTTCCAGTTATCTAAATGTAGTTACTTTGGATCTTACTGGTCATTAATAATGGGAGGAAAAAGATTTATTAAGGGGAAGGATCTTCCTCTTGTCATTGGAGTAAAGGAGTTTCAACAGTTTCTGTTTTCTGTAGTTTTAACTTTGTTGTACCTATTGAACATACTTGTGTGTTTTTTTTTCTTTTTTAAAAATCCAGGCCCTCAGTTATTTTAGGAGTGACCAACCCTTTCTTTGCTAAAACGCTCCAGCACTGGCCACACATCATTCGGATAGGAGATATTAAACTGGCAGGTAAAGTACGCCCTTTGTGTTCGGTGTTTATGGGTCACTGGAGTGCTCTGACTTCCTCTCCACCCCTCTGCTCTCAGACTTTGGTTATACTGAAATTTTGTTTAATTGGTGTCCTAATTATGTAATTGGAGAGTGAATTGTGGAAAGGAATATTTGTTGGTATGACATATGTATATGTGGGAATCTTTATTTTTACTAATACTAATTGTCTTAGTAGTGTACAGAAACTGAGTGATCACTGGAAATAGAATGATGTGGTAGGACCTAGGTGTATTTTTATATATGAAACAACAAGAATTTCTTAAGTGCCTGTTATATGCTACGTACTGATGTAGGCATTGGCGTATAAAGACAGAAATAGAAGTCTGACCCAAAGGAGCTTACATTTTGAAAGGGGCCTCAACATGCCCCTCTCTAGGTAAACAGTCAACACAGAGTAATTTCCGGGATGGGGGCACAGGCAGCTGGGGAGGCAGCACTTGAGCTCCGCTATAGGGGACCAGGGGTTAGAAGGAGGTGGAATGCATGTCAGGCATGGCAGGATAGGCTGCTGAGGCCCAAAGATGGGAGAATGGAATAAGTGTTGTCAGGGTGGCTCCAAGGTAGAGTTCTCAGAGAGGAATTCAGTGTGAGAAGCCTAAAAAAATTGCGAAAGGCTTTGAATACTAAATAGAGGATTGTGCATTTGTTCACAGAAGCACTAGGGAACCCTGGGAGTTTTTTGAGTCATTAGAGAAAGGGACAGTGGGAGAGATGCAGTAGGGTGAGTACTGAGAAAATACTTTATACTTTAGCACAGGGAGCCCTAGTTGTTGTAATACCTTCATTTCAGTTATCACAAGGCACAAAATACTACAAGAATTCTCAGAATAAAATTAATCTTAGTTGTAAAAAAGTACGTTATTAAGTTTTAAGGATCAAAAGCAATCATCACTAATTTATAAACTGCTTTGGGGCATGGACTTTGGAGTAGCTTTCTCAGATTCTGGATAAGGCTTTCCTGCATCTTAGGCAAGGTTTGACAGTGGTGCCCGTTGTAAGGGCCTTCCACAACAATGGAGGCCTTACTAAGCTTCATGCAACATTGCATCACAAAATAAACAACTTTTTAGGGAAAATGGAACTTTTTTGTGTTCAAAATATGTTTATTTTAAACAAATATTGAAAGGAGTTGCATCATAGCCCTCACCCACTTGCCTTGCTGACCCCTAACTAGGCCTAATTCAGATCTTTATATTCTTCACCACAACCAGCAATCCTGCCCTTTGGATGTAGACCATCAAACTCGCCTCCCTGGCCATCATTCTGCTTTATAATTTGTCTCCCCCTATCCAAATGTAAGCTTCTTGAGGACAAGGACTATCTCATGTCTCTATTTATATATAGACACTGTTTAGTGTAGCTCTGGGCACTACATGAATATTTTTCATTGGTTCATTCAAAAATTACTTGAATAAATTTTAAGTTGGATATTTGTTATTTCATAATTTTCCAGTGGTTTTGGATGTTTTATTAAATGGTAGATACTAAAAGAATGACCAGGTGTGATGGTCTTCATTGATAAATTTTGATTTTTGTTTCATATGTAGTGGAGAAACTAATTTTCTCCCTTTGGATCTTTGTTACTTAATCTGGGATGTTATACCTAAAACATGTTTCTTAATTTGTAACATTGTTTTGAGGCACTCAGAACCCGTCTAGATAGAAGTATCATGAAAAAATTTGTAACAAGTACTTTCATTCATGTAATATAAACTGATTATACTTTTATCTTTCACTGAAATCCTTAGTTGCTTAAATATCTTTAATTTCCATGCATAAAAAGCCATCTTTTTTGCCTTGAAAATGGTTTAAAAATTTTAGCCTGTTTGCTTTGACCAGATTTGTTAAGACAACTCTTCTTAAAGAATGAGGTTTTTAGAGTCTAAATGAATTCTAAAAGAATGAGGTCCTATATCATTTTTAGACCCCATATGGGGGTTGTGACCCACAGTTTAAGAAGCACTAAAGGGGTCCCGAGTGGAAAAAAGTTTAAGAAGCCTTGCTTTAGACTAAGGTGGACTAAGACTAAAACTTTAGACTAAGGTAGACTTTAGATTGAGACTAAGACCAGAGAGAATGTTTTTTGGTCCACAACTGTTATTTTATAGGTTTTAGGAGCTCCTGTTGAGGAAACTCCCTCTCACAATGCAGATGGACAGACAGGCTGTAAGAAAAAAGTCTGTCTCTGCACCCCTCCTCCACCCCCTGTCCCATATTGATATTTTAGTACAGCAGATTTGTCCTACTAATCGAAACACTTTAGGTGATTGTAATATGGTCTTCTGTTGTTAATTTTCTTTTTTTTCCAGTGGAAAAAGCCTCTCTCCATGATTTCTGTACACAGATTAATAGAGCTTTATCATGAAGTCATTAGCAGGGTAAGAATTTTTATATAAGTTATATCTGCATTAGAAAAAATAAGAATCCAGATAAGAAATTTAGCCCTTTTCTTTAAGAGAACATTTTTCTTATGAAAAAAATATTATTTATATATCTTGTTTTAACACAATAGACACTCATCAGTGGACAGTCCAGTAAATCAGCTGCCCTTACAAACTACATTTCCTGATAATTCATTTATTGGTTGGTCTTAAAAAGGAAGCTGTTCATTCTCTTTGTTAGGGTGATATTAACATGGATTGTTATGTTGGAGCAGAGACTTGCTGATTAGTAGGTGTTGATAGAAAGCATCCTGTAGGTGTGACTCCCGCCTAGAGAAAAGCATTTCCTACCCTAGTCAGTGGATTTTCCATGTCCCTTTAGGTTCTGTTCTTCACGAAGTGATACCACTAAAGTAGAATTTTCATTTATGATTTGGACCTTCCTGAAGATTGAACTTTGAAAGGAAAAGGCTTGGATGTTACCAGTGTCTTCAGTGCTGGAGTTACTGTTGTAGAGCAGAGAGAGGTGTGAGCTTGGAGTTAGGGAGTCCTGGGTTCAAGGCCCACCTCTGACACTCACTGTCACCTCACCCCTGTGTGTGCCAGGTCACTCTTGGAAACGATTAACGAGGATGACTTGCTGCTCTGCTTGGTGGACTTAAGCACAGACCTGGAACCACAGGCCTGGCTCCTTTGTGAGCCTTTGGTTTTCAGCTGGTGTTTGGGGAGATAGTTTCTGGTAAAGGTTAACAAAATAATGTGTCTGTGATTTTGACATATTTTTAAAAGCAATGTAGTGTGTGCAGGAGAGATTTTGCTTTTTATTCCCACGCTGAGGTAAGTTTCTAAGCAATAGCTGCTCCAGTTGTCAGCTCCGCTGTAGGAGGTATTCAAGGATTGACATTTCATTGGTGCCTTAGAAAAAAAACAGACTTAACGACAAATCCTCTTTATCTTCTCTTCTGAATCATCTCTTTTTTTTTTGCTATTTAGAAACTTTAAATTTTCGAGCAAGAAAGGACTTTGGTGACACTGTCGTCTGAGCCCCTTGTGTTACCAGGTGATGACTTATTAGTGTAGTCCATCCATGGGTGTCTTTAGGGGAATATTTGGGCCAACTGTGTTAGCTAAGGAAAGACCACTGCTGTTGCTTCTTGACTGCATTTGCCTAGTGCAGACCTCATAGGCCCGTAAAAGAAAAGTTGCTTGACTTGAGAGGACAGTCCCAAGCCGACAGTCCTGTCACCCCCAGTCCAGGGAAAAGATGGAAAGGGCTGGAGAGAGGAGGGAAAGTAAAAGACAAATATGGGAATGGCATTGTTTCCCTCCTGTCTAGCAGTTCAGTTCTTAGTTGAATTTATCAGCTTTGCTTTGAGAGAAAAAAAAATTACTTGTCTAAGTTAAATTAGAAAAATATTAGGGAACACCTTGAGGAATTCTTTTGCTTAGTTGGGTCACTCTGCCTCCCGTATTTTAAAACGAAACACTGTGCCCCTCCTTTCTTGGCCTTGCCAAGGAGAACCTGCCAGCCAGTTTTCTATTTGGTGGTAACTTGTTACTTCTTTCTTGTTTCATTTTAAGTGAAAAATGTCAGTATCACTGTGGTTTAATTTCTCTAGCAATTCCTTCCTTTGTTGATTGTTGGACAAACCGATTACAGTACGCATTTCAGCAGTTAGATTAATGTTTGGAAGCAGTCTCCAAGCATTACGGTTCTATCACTGTACAAGCAGAACTAGGTTGCTTAGTGCTGATGGTCATGTCCTTTTTAAACCTATTTCTGTTGTCGTTTGCCATGGGATAAGAGTGAATTATGGTGGAATGAATTATTGGTGGACTTGGAGTCAGGAAGAATGGGATTCAGAGCTCATTTCTGACTGTTCCTGGATGGGTGACTCTGGGCACATCAGTCAAACCTCTCATACCTTAGTTTTGTCACTTACAGAATGAAAGGTTTTCACTCAGTGGCCTTTGAGGGATCTTCCATGTCTAAATCCCAGATTTTATGATCCTATGACCAGTTATCCAACTTGCTCATGCTAGGTCTGTCCTTAATTGGGTTGATTCATGGACAGTAGCATATCTGCTCCTGGCACTTTCTGTAGCGGGAACTGGAGAGTGGGGAGCTGGAACCTCTGTAGAACCGGAGTGTGCTTGGAGCCTTTGGGGGCTTCAGCTTTTGGATGGAAAGTAGACTAGTCACTGGGCTGCTGCTGCACAGGTTTATTTGGTGCTCTGTCTTGGGGGAGTTGCTTAGGCTGTGGGTATAATTAAACTCCTGACCCCTTCTCTGAAGCTTCTACAGCTCACCTCTGAGGCTTTGTATTACAGTATTTAGGTTAGGGTTAGAGTCAGAGGCATAAACACATCAGGTGGGGCTTTCACTTGTATAAATAAAGCAGTCAGCCCTGGAGCTGTGGGTCATGGCTCAGTAACTTAACAGAAGGCATCATTCAGAGCCTTTGGAGACATGTATAGACAATACTTGCAAAATCCAACATTTGGGATGGATTCAGAGATTATTGTGTTTTGCTCTGAGATTGTGTACAAGGTTATTTTGTAGTTGGACAAATCACAAAACTGAAAGTAAGAAAAATTTTGTTATCCTGAGAAGTATGATCATCCTAATAGCTTACTATTCCTGTAGCTTACTCGCCAGCACTGTGCTAGGCACTTAAAATCATTCTAGGGTAATTACACTTTGTGAGGTAAAGAATTGCTCTTGTGCCCACTACCTTTAAAAAGATTTAATCTGAAATGATGAATGAAAAACTTAGTAAATTTCCGACCCCTTTGACTTATTTCCTTAAGTGTTGAAAGTAAAGTATTTGTCTTAACATTGACTGAGAAAACCGTGACATCTCACAGGCTGCCTAGGCCAACCCACAGCTGAGTAAGAAAGAATTCTCTTCACAATGTACTTGCTATGGGCTCATTTTGTCTTTGCTGGTCCCTACTGTGGGATAATCCAGTCTTGCAGAGGTAGCAATGGATACTGGGTGGGGCACTTGGAGCATTTGTTTTCTTATGTCAAGCATAAATTTGCCTCTTGGCAGCCTCTGTGCTGGATCCAAGCAGAATGAGTCCCACCCTGCTATAACTGATTGACTTTCATCTACTGGAAGATCAGGAGGCTCTCACATTCCCCTCCTATCTGATGCCTGTTCTTCTCCAGGCTAAACAGTTCTGGTTCCTTCAGCTGATCCCTTTATTATGTAATCTTGATGCCTTTTACAATCCTGCTTGGTCTCTTCTGAATGGTCTCTAGCTTGTCCTTGTCTTTCATCACCCTGGTGCCCAGAACTGAACACAGAACTCCAGATGGGCTTTGACCAAGGCAGCTGACCAAACAGCCTCCACCTGGACACCATTCCTCTCTTGGGGCAGCCTCAGATTGCATTAACTTTCTTGGTTGCGTATTGGCATTGCGGGCTTATAGTGAGTTCGTGGTCCCTTTAAGCCCCCAGTTCTTTTTTCAGATAGGCTGCTTTCCAGCCATGAAGCTGAATTTTTGAACCTCGGTGTAAGACTGTATTTCTTCCTATTAAATTTTATCTTAGATTTGGTCTAGTGTTCTAGCTTTTCAGGATCTTTTTGAATCCTGACATATCCAGCGTGTTAGCTCATTCCCCCAGGATTGGAGTCATCTGCAGATTTGACAGACATGAAATCTTGGCCTTTACTGAAATCATTGATGAGAACATTAAGCGGCACAGGCCACAAGCACTTCCCTGGGCGGCTCCCATGGACACCTCCTGCCGAGCTGACGCCAGACCATCAATGAGCATACTTTGAATTGCCCTAGAGTTCAGCCATAACCCTCTGGCTTTTCTGCTGCAAATGGAATGATTTTGTCAGATGCTTAACTGAAATCTAAGTTAACTGTGTCTGAAACCTTCCCCTAATCTAAATCTAGTCCACTCTGGATTTGTGGAAATTTTTTCCACTGATTCAGTCTGTAACTTGTGACATTTAAAAAGTTCAAGGGACATAGTTTCTGGGTAATTAATCATTTTATTAGTAATGCTAGCATATTATTAATAAAAGGAGTCAGTGACATTCTCAAATGCCAGAGACCCCTCATGGAACCCACTCAGTGCTTATATGCCCTTGGAAGAGTGGGTGTTCTGTTCCTGAGGGTGGCAGTCAACTCTGATTGGTTAACAAGTAATGAGAGAGAATGAATATTATAATGAGAGGTGGACCTGTTCGAATAAGGGACTGGGGAACATGACTTTGATCATTTCATTTACTTCCAAATCACCCGAAGCCTTGGGTAATTTAATCAAAGAATTTATTCCCGACCAAACCCAAGTAGAACACAGTGACCAGGAATTCACCTAGGTAAGATGGTCTAGGTGGGGTAAATTTTTGGCAGAGGTCAATAATGTCCTTCAAAGGCTGGGCTTTGAACAAGGAAATAGGACAGGGGAAAAACCTGGATCTCCCCCATAATTGGTTATTAATAATAATTTCTCTCAAACTAATCTATAATTTACAGTCCAGAAGGGTTGCCTAGGGTACTGGGAGTTTCAGGAGCTTGCCCTTGTCTCATGGCTGGTGTATGTCCAAGGCAAGATTTGAACTGAGGGGTCTTTCTGGTTCCAAGGTTGACTCTGTCTGTTGTGCTGGGTTTCTTTCCTAATCACTCAGTCTAGCAGTTCCATTTAAAAGAAAAGAAGGTTACTCTGGCAAGACCTGATCCTGATGAAGTGATGCTGGCTCTTTGCCTTTCAAAGGTCACTGCTGGTAGCTCTGTAATTATGTCCGCCAGCTCTCTGGGTATACTGGCGGGTAATCTGTCTGGGTTAGGTTACTTGTACTCTTAAAGGGCAGTCGTGATCTCGAATCACCCTTAGATGTATTTTGTGGTCTGTTCCTGGCCAAAGGTCTTTTTCCTTGGCAAAGAAAACAGCCAGAGTAGCAGTTGAGCAGCCTGATTTTCTTCATTATTATCTTGCCTCTGCAGAGCAGTGGTCCTATATGTCTCATCTTTGAGGCTCCTCCCCCAACATCCTTTGGTTCCTTGTCAGCCTCCATTCATTCTCAGGGTCAGTGTTCCCTTGTCTTTCTAAAGGATTGTGCTTGGTCTGTGCTGATAGTACTTTTGCCCACTTTGATCACCTAGTGTGTTACAAGTTCCTACATTTCGAGGACAGCATCTCGAAAGTCAGAAAAATCCACAAATTCAAAGTGATGAAATAGACAATGAAATGTCACAAGGGACCCAAGTTACCGGAGATGTGCTGCTCACAAGGTACAGGTCATGGGTTTTAGATAGGATTAAGCTTTTAACTATATTTCAAAAGAAGGAAAATTTTTTTTGTAAAGGGAAGATAATGAAGGAACCCAGGATTTCAGTGGAAGATTGTATATTTGGTATAAATGTTTCCAAGCTGTCCTGTGCTGTAATTCTGTGCTACCTGAAAGCTTAAAAGACAATTCATCATAAGATTAAGAAAACTGTTTTAGGTTTAACATCCCTGGTGCTAAATAATGGAGTTGGATATTCTTCATACAGATAATTAGCCTTATAGAAGACTTGTGTTCTCTTTATGTTGATTAGAGTTGATAATGTATGTAATTAGACCAATTTCAAGGATCTTACGATTTTTGCAGGTGAAATTCCCAAACAGGTCAAGGTAAAAAAACTGAAGAACCTCAAGACTTTGGATTCCAAGCCTGGTAATGACTCTTATTCTTTTAAATATTGTCCTGATTTATGGGGGCTGATTTTTAAAATTACTTTCCTTTTTTACTTCCCTCTAGGAGTTTACACTTCTTATAAGCCATTTTTAAATAGAGATGAAGATATCATAAAACAATTACAGAAGGTAATTCAAATCATTTTTATTTGGCAAAGATTTGATAAACTTCCTGTACGGGTGAGGGGGTGGGGGTGGGCAGGAGGGAGTATCATCATCAATATGACAGCTTCTCTGTCAAGAAGCTAGTGATCTGATCACCTTTCTAGGGACTGAGTGGGCTTCTTTCTCCTAGGCAGGTAGAATGTAAGTATGAGCTACTTATTTCAATTAAATTTTTTTTGTTTTATTGATGCCTTTTATTTTTTATATTGCAAGTGTATCCCATTCCCCACATACATCAAACCTTCCTTTGAACTAGAAAAGAGAAAAACAATAAAAGAGAACTCACTGATAAAATGGCCACACCTGGAAGTGTTTGCAGTATTCCACTCCCATCATCCCCCACCCCTCTGCCAAGAGGCTTGAAGCTTGCCTCACTGTGTCTCCTTGGAGAACCACACAGGCATTACAATGAACTGAATCCCACTCACCTTTCCAGGCATGGTTTTCTGTTGTGTATTTGTGGCCATTGTGGACCTTGTTCTCCCGAGCTCTGCTTCCTTCATTTCTCTTGGTTAACAAGAACCTTGTACATGGGCTTGAAATTATCCATGTAACTGCTTCAGGGACCCATTCAGTCCTGTGGTGCCCACCTGGTAGGGGAGGAAGCTCAGTCAGTCACCAGATCATCTGTAAAGTGGGGATAAAGTGCTGGGCCTGTGGCCAGGAAGACCAGATTTCAGATCCAGTGTCAGACACTAACTGTGTGACCTTGGGCAAATCACTTAACCTCTGTTTTCCTTAGTTCCCCCAGTTGTAAAATGGGGACAGTAAGAGCAGCCACTGTGTAGGATTGTTGTTAGGCTCAAATGAGATGATATTTGTAAAGCACTTGGCCCAACACCTGGCTCATGTTAGACAGCAGGCGCATGCTAGTGATCATGACTGTTGTCAGTGGAAGTCACACTAAACAAGATGCATAGCCATTGCCTTGTGCCCTCAGGTGTCCTGTAGCTAGACCCTCCTCCGGTCTTGTGAGCTCCTTGAGGGTAGGGATGCTCTCCGTTTATTCTCTGTGGCCTGGTGCTTAGCACATACTCACTGATTATAGCTTGCTCCCAAGAAATGCTTCTTTAATTTGTTCATCAAAGACATAACTGGATGCGTATTTATTTATTCATTGAGCACCATAGCTGTGGCACCAAGATAGGAGACGGTTTTTTTCCCATGTGGATTGAGATTTTGGAACTAAGATCAGGAGATTTCTTTCATAGAGTCAAAGCAATCTTTGTGTGTTAGTGTTAACCTTGACACTGATTTTTGAAAGACTTCATAGGAGATACACATACACACATACACAAACACATCATATAAATGAGTTACATAAATAAATAAATCCTATAAATGTTTTCATGCTAGAGTTATGAGTTTTTGTAATAAGAAGAAATGGCTATTTTTCTATGAATTACAACCTTTGTCTTTAAGGACACTGCTTCTTTACCAAACAATTGAAGATGGATTACAGACTGAGTTTTCTTTTTCAGGGAGTACAGCAGAAGCGTCCTTCTGAGGCCCAAAGTGTAATTCTTCGACGCTATTTCTTGGAATTGACACAAAGCTTCATCATTCCATTGGTAAATTAACAAATGTACTTTGTATTAATGGGGGTGTTGAAGACATACAATAACTTCTTGGCTGGATGTCTATTCCTCCTCTCCCCACACTGTTAATCTTAAGTAGAATATAGAATTATCCAGTCATTTTAATTTACCTGACTCACTCTTTGTATAATGTTTACTTGAATTTGGCATTTGAATGAGTACCTACTATGTATGTGGGACTGTAGTGTAGGGACCATGGCCCTGGTTACTTACATTCTGTGTTTTCCTTTATCAGGCACACTGATTTGGAGCAAAGACTCTGCTCTCAACCCCTTAGTTTTTACTGGAGCAAACTTGAATCTCACAGGATCTCTGATTCTTCCAGTTCCACTTCATTTAAAAAAAAATTTTTTTTTAAATTTTAAAAATTTTTTGTTAATTTATTTATTT
>CM053590.1:16780417-16857398 GCA_028646515.1 Pseudochirops corinnae | reverse complement strand
GTTTACATCATTCTTTTCCACCAGATTTTGAGTTACAAATTTTCTCCCCATCTTTCCCCTACCCAACACCTCAAAACAGCCATCCCACTGTATAACCCCTCCCCCAATCTGTTCTCTCCTGTGTCCTCCCCTTCGTCCCTCTGACTTTGCAGTAGGGCAGGATGGATCTCCCTACCACAGTGCCTGTGTATCTTAATTCCCAGTTGGATGTAGTTAATAATAATAATTGTATATATACATATATATGTATGTGTATATATATATATATACATGCATATTTTTAACATTTGACTATAGAACTTTAAATTCTAGATTCTTTCCCTTCCTCCCTCATCACCCACCCCCACCTTGGTGTCATTATATTAAAGGTTCCTCAGTGCTGACTGTATTGGTCTGAACAAGGCCTTCTCTACTCTGAAATCCCCCAAAGCTGTATTTCATAAACCTTCTCACGAAGCCTAGAATCAGCTCTTAGTACCAAAGATACAGCCTTAGATTGCTGGGTCCCCTATCCAGCACTGGTCACAGTAGACAAAGCTTCCCCACTGCCCCTCTCACCCGACTGCGCTCTGCACCAGATACTCTTTATGCTGGTGCTGGAAAAGCAAGAGTCAGATCTGTTCAGCTTGTTAGCCCCTTGGCTGGCCTCCCAGGCTAAGCTCCTAAGAGATAAGATCTGCCAGCCAGGCTCAATCAAGGCTCCCCATTGCCGGACATCCCTAAGTCTAGAGAGGATCTGGGCCACCAATGCCAATGGACAGTTGAGGCTTGGTGCCTCTTTGGGGGCTCTGCTTCGCCCTTGAAGATAGTTGACTCAGGCCTCTGTACCCATCTGGAAAAACAGCTCAGTGACACCCAGCAGACAAGGAAGCATGAAAAGGACACAGGCCAGGGATCCCATCAAATAAGGGAAGGATTGAAGAGCAGGAGACAAGAGAGCAATGACTGTGGGCTCAGCCTTGCAGGGCCCAACTGCCTACATCTGCTCCCCATCTGTCATCTCCCTACTTTTAACAATGTGACACCTTGGTGTCATTATATTAAATTAGTAATTGGTAACTAATTTAGGATGACATCTTTATGGAACTGAAGCTTATTTATTTTTTGGAGAGGAAACCATTTCTCCCAATTTGGTTAAGTTGTTTTTTCTTAAGTGTGATATTGTTCTATAAAAATAATTTTCATTGTAGAACTAAGTATTTTTCCTTCAAAAGAGATATTATGTAATGCGTATATCTTAACCAATATGACAAATACAATGTTTACAAAGCAAATTTTATATGGAGTTCCATATAAGTTCTTTAACACTTTCTCCCCAGCTCACAAAACCATACATTTTATTAACATTCCTGCAGATTTTATTCCCCTTCTGTATTTGTTGTGTCATTAGAGATTTATACATTTATGTCAAAGAATGGAACTTGATGAGACAGTGCTGTTTAGGGATACTGCCTTTCTAATGTTCTGAGAGTGGCCATTTTTCATTCTAGGCCAGCTCAGAGCTAAGGACAGCTGCTCTCTACTAGGTCACTTAGTAGAGAGGATCTCTGAGTGGGAGGATCTTTGGTAGCTGAAGGCTTCTTCTATTAAATTCATGCAAGATTTAGGTGCCATCACTTATGATAAGGGGGTACGGGTGAAGACACGTCAGGGTCATGGACAGTCAGTCATTGGGGAGAAAACCTTTGAATTCTTTCATTGGAATAAGCAGGCCACATCCCTCTCTTGGGTTGTTCAAATGTGTCCCTCTTTTCACTTTGACTTTTATTTTGGTGCTAGGGAAATAGAAGGTTCATTGTGCTCTTTAATTATGGAGGTAAGAGTGGATTTTAGGAAATAATTTGTAGGATCCCATGGGATGTTCTGGGAGAGTTGGGAGAGGGTAATGCTTTGTAACCTTTTCATCTTCCTGATTTAAGCAGACATATTTGGAAATTTGAATTGCGATTGCTCTCTTGATTCTATGTCACCTTTGTTTCGGAACGGATCCTTCTCTCCCACCCAACGAACCATGCTTTGTGATAAAAAAAAAAAAATCTTAAAAAGGGGCAAAGAAGGCATTTTAGCAAAACTAACCAACATATTGGACCTGACAAAATAGACAATATTCTACTTTTAAAGAAGTTGCATTTTCTCATTTTTTGAAAACAAGCTTCGTCATTATAACTTATATGGCCTTCAGTTTCTTTTTGCTTTTTTTCTTACAACGTACATTGTTTTATCATGGTGTTTATTGTTTTCCTGGTTTGGTTTACTTCACTATAAGCAGATCTGTTTAGAAGTTTGATCTGAAAATGTTTTAGAAGTAGGCCACTAGTGAATAAACTTTGGTGGCAAGAATGCAGAACAAAGGCACGTAACTCTTATATGAACTCTGTTATTTTTGGTTTTAGGAAAGATATGTTGCAAGCTTAATGCCTTTGCAGAAGAGCATTTCTCCATGGAAGGTATGCACATTTTCACAAAGTTCCAATTTATTTCATTGATTCCCTGCCTGTGAATTAACTTTCATGAACATATTAATTTCCAGTACTATGACAGTCTATGTCCTTTTTGTCAGAGTCCACCACAGTTGAGACAGTTTCTTCCAGAAGAATTTATGAAAACACTTGAGAAAGCAGGACCCCAGCTGACCTCCCGATTGAAGGGTGATTGGAGAGGACTTTACAGGTCAGTTAATTTTTTCTATCCGTATGCAGCTTAGTCACAAGTTCAAGGCTCAGAATGCCAGAATATGGAGTCCCACTCCTTTGCATAGTTCACTGAACCGTACTTAGGAAAGATACTGATGTGGAGAAATAACAAAGTCAGAATTAATGTTTCCCTGACTGTTTCCCCCCCTCCCTCTCTCTCTCTTTTAAGACATTTTCTAAAATCTCCAAACTTTGATGGCTGGTTCAGGACCCGAAGGAAGGAGATGACCCAGAAACTAGAAGCATTACATTTAGAAGCTCTTTGTGAAGAGGTTAGAAAGTATCTTTTTAACTGCTTTTGTACATAAATACCTTTAAAAACAAAGCAAAAAGGGATATTTTTAGGTAGAAAAATATATCCCCTTATAAATGTTTTTGAATTTCTACTTAATATGAAGAAATGTAGAATAGATAGTTCCATTATACACATTCTACATGCAACATTTGATGTGAATAGGAATTAGGGGAACAGGTTTATCAGGTTTTTTGATCACCATCTTTTAGGACTTTTTCATTTAGTGAAATTTTATCAAACACTTTTATAAAGAAAACTTTGAATTGTGAAAGCTTAGAAATACCTTTGACAAAGCAATGAACACTAATGGTGTTTGAGTGGGAAACTAGGTTGAAGGAGGCTCTAATCAAAGACTCATGGGAAGCATTAATTTTGGAGAGGCAGTGTGTTAACTGGATGGTTTGGGAAGTGGGACTTCTAGTAACAGCTCTGCACTGATTCTGGGTGTGGCCTTGATGACATTACTACATCTCCTCATGCCTTAGTTTGCCCCACTGGCAAAAGGGCTAGATTAAGACTGGATGGTCTCTGAGGTTCCTGTCAGTGGTACGAGTTTGTGGTCCCAAGATCATATGTTGTACTCAAGGCTAAGAAGAGGCTGGTGGCTCTCATTAATTTGAATCATTATCTGATGTTCACTCTAAATGGAAATGGCACAAGGAAGAAACCTGAAGGATGATCATACTTTTCATTTCATTAGTTTTGTGTTCCTGGGGATTGTTTATTTTCCTCTTGAAAAAAGTTTTTCTCATTTTAATTTAAACCACCAGCATGTCAAACTATATGAAAAGATTTCTACAAATGTCTTCCTTTGGGTGGATTTGTTTCTATAGGATTTGCTTCTTTGGATTCAGAAACACACTGAAGTAGAGACAGTTGACCTTGTGTTGAAGCTGAAGAGTAAATTGGTACGTAGATCTGAGAATTAAACCTGGATTGACTTGTGTGAGGAATTCGCCAACACACTGCTCTTAATGCCAGGCCTTGAGACTGGAGTGCTTTGTAGACTCTCCATGCACAAAAAACTACTGAGAACACGTAGTTGTCATTTTGAGATGAGAAACAAGGAAGCCAAGGTCGGCTGCACAAACCATTGTCCCTTTTCATCAGCCCCAGCACTTCTGTGTGTGGATTGTATTGAATTTGGGCTCTGTGCATCATTCAGCACAGTACCTGGTGAAGAAGGCTATAAGTTGCAGGGAAAGACAGTTTAAAATTTTCACATCAGTTAAAAACTCTTTAAAATAAAATGTAAAACCTTGCTCCAAATTAAGCAGTTAATTTTTAAAATGACTTCAGATTATCAGTTAATCCTTTAAGATTAATTGAACTATTAGAAAGCAGGCAGTGACTATCTTTATTAATTGTATCCACAGTGCTTGGCATATAGTAGACATTTAATTAATGTTTATTGGATTGAGGTAAAGACTATGAAAAGCTATTGCATGTTCTTTATATAGTTACAGGCTCATCAAGAACACCTACCTGTGAAACCTGGCACTTTGGAAAAGTTACGGACTCACATAGATGCCATTATCTTAGCACTACCAGAAGACCTGCAGGGTATACTGCTCAAAACTGGCACAGAGTGAGGGCTGCCCCCTGTGTTTCCCAGACAAGAAGAATGGTGCGACAGGGCAGCCCCCAGACACAGCGAAAAGATGCCCCAGTGAAACCCAGCAACCTGGCCGGAGAGCCGGGAGGACAGCAGGCGTGCTGTTTTCTGATGACTCCAATGTTTGCATTATTTCGAGGTGTGGAAGCCTGTGCATGCCCAGGCCTTTCTGGGCTGTTAATTTTGCTTAAGATAAGTGCTCTTGAGCCAGACCTGGGAGGCTGAAGCCAGCCCAGCTAGAGCCCAGATTGCAGTGCTGGCATTGCAGCCTTTGAACACTGGTGCTGCTGGGCCCAATCATGTCAAAACATGGGAAAACTCAGGGAGAAATGATGTCTTGGTCACACTGGCTATATGTTTTTTTTTTAAAGGAAGGAAAAAGTCTCAAGCTGTCCTAGTATAGTTCTAACTAATTAATGTGTAATTAGTGCCTTCCTTTTTCCTATATTTTCACAAAATTGAGCTGCTGATCTTGACTCACCCCTGTTGCAAAACTTACAGAGTATTTTACTGAATAATCATTGCCTACAAATCACGGACACCTCCTTCCCAACACATTTATTGATAGCAATGTTTTTATTGCCGTATACTTCTTCATTCCATTATTTTCTTTGATATTTAAAAATTTTACCAATTTCTCCAAAGATGGAAAGGTGTCTAAAACTAATCATGGATTAGGAAGGAGAAGCTGTTACCTTTTACCCTTTAAATAAACTAGCTTGGGTGCTTGTCCTCAAAGCCATCTCTCCTAACTTAAAAACCTCACAGCAAAAGTATTTTTAACTAAAATATTCTTAGGAAAAGAGCATTCACAGGCCTTTTGTGTTATCATCTTTGTATTGGTTTATCCCTCAGTGTCATTAGTTTGTCTTTAAAAATAACCTACATCCTAATTTAGTATTTTTTCTTCTGTTGACTGACATCATATCCTTTGTTTTCTGTCCTAACTACCTTTTAGACCATGTATCCACCATGCCAAGAAACTGTAGAAGATGGGCTGGTAAAATATCACTTGTTGGGTTTGCATTTGAAAATGAGACTCCTTCGAAAGCCCCTCAAAAATAGGCCCAGCAGTATGTTTGTAACTAGCTCTGTATCCCGTCACCCTCTAAAAAACCAAATTTATTTGCAGTCATTAGAAAAAGAAAAACTAGTAAGAGGCTGCGGTCGGTGGCCAGAGTTGTTCTCTGTCAGTTCTGCCTCTTCGGCTGCTTCCTCACCAGGAGAAGCTGATCACACAAACCTTTTCCTCATGGATATGTTCTCTTGGATCATACCTCAAAATTATAAAAAACACGCTCTTATTCTCCTATTTTAAATAAAGAGTTTGCCTTGGATCAGGTGAGGTATTTTGTTAGCCTACAGTTCTCCTTGGGGGAAAGGGGCAATTACTTTTGTATTATAAAGGATTTCATATATTTCTGAGAAGCATTATTTAGGTACAAATGGTCACCATTGTATATTTTTTAAAAAGATGTATTTTAATATTCATACAGTTTGTATGCAATTTGTGACCAGAAGTTGGAATCTCATAGTGTTGTATCATGAATGTCTTTAAAATTATACCACTCTATGATACGTGTTTTGCACAGTTAAAGAGTAGCCAAGTTAAAGATTGCCTCTTAGGATGGCAGTAGTTTCTTTACATTTAAATACTGTATTTAACTGTAGCCTAATATATATTGACCACCATATCATGTTGCCATAGCTTACTGCTTGTCTAAAAATTATGAATTTGTAAAGGACCATAAAATTACTAGGAAGTTGAGATTGATTTGAAGCTTTTAATTTTTCAATGATTTTCTTATGTCAGAGAAACCACTGTTTAAAGTCTGAACCCCCTCATACCTTGTGGCCACCATCACCAGCATCTGAAGAAGTCTTGACTTTGTGGCTGCTCTGGAATGTTCCGTGCCTTCTACTGACTGAGGAAACGAACAGAGGTTCTGAGGAGAAGGAATTTGCGGTCGTAGCCTGAGAGTGGATGATTAAAAGTCCTATGTGTTACAAAGTTTTTGGAATATTGTATGTCATTTTGGGGTAAGATGGAAACAAACATTTATTAAGTGCCTCCTCTTTGCCAGGCATTGTGTGTAAGCACTTTACAAATAGCAGTTTGGTTTTCACAGGGACTGGAGGGAGGGGATAAGGGAAGAAGTGTTTATATATCGTATCATGTTAAATGTAAGAAGATATCCTAAATAATTCACAAGTACCATGTCAATTTGATCCTTACATCAACCTTGGAAGGTAGGGTTTATTATTTTCTCATTTACAGTTAAAGAAACAGAGGCAGAGGTTCAGTAGCTCACCCAGGGTTACACAGTTAAAAGTATCTGAGGTCAGACTTGAACCGAGGTCTTCCAGGCCCAGCACCAACTTGACACTTCTAAGTGGGTAGCCATCTTCGATATTCCCAAGATCTGTAACTTGTCTGTGCAAGTCCTACCTCCCATTACACAGATTGTAGCCCTTCTGTAGCCCCTCTATGCTGAGAAATGCATCACCCTGCCACAGCCAGCTTGGTGATGAGCTACTTCCAGCCAGATTACAGACCCATGGTCTTTACTGTGGGCCTTCATGGCAAGATCTGGCAGATGTTACACTAATTCCCTGGCATTGCCTTTGAGAAAACTAGGGTCACCTCCAGGCTGTGATGAGCCACTAGAATAGGACTGTGTAGACTTCTTGTTATTTCGGGGGAAAAATTGCTGAGCATTAAATTGTTCTTTCTGCTTCTTTTTACTTAAATTTCACCTCTGAAACTTACTGCCTGCGGGATGATGGCCAAGTCACTTCCTCTTTGGAACACAGCTTCCTTTGGTGTACAACTGGGAGAATACCCGCCCAAGTTTCTTCGTGAGGTGCTTGGGTTTTGTTGGGTAAATGATTCATTGGACTTGGCTACAAAAATTAGTAGACTAAGTAAAACCGATCCTAGAGAAGTAAACATCAATGAGATAATAGATTTATTGACGTTTTAAAGATATAATATCATCCTGTGCAAACAGCATCAAGCATCTGTTGTTTAAGCAGTACAGATTCTAGAATTTCTTCCTACAACATCTTCCAATTATTGGATTCCTTGAGATACATGATAGAAGCTGGTATGAAACAGAGAACTGGCATTTTTCAAATTCATTCGAAATTCCATAGTGGTTTGATAAACAGCTTTTAAGAGAGTTCTATGTGAACAAGAAAAGTTTTATCTTCAAATGTTCATTTCTCTGATGCCTAGATTTCAGAGGCAGTGCTTGTAGGATGTGAGGGACATTTCCCTTGCTAGATTGAATTCTGAACTTTTTGAAGTTTGTCCACTCTGAATTCCCATCGTGGGCTGCCACTCACCAGAAAGATTCATTTTCCATTTTCGAGGCAGTACCAGCAGTTGGCCATCCATGTTTCTTTTTTCCTCTCTTCCCCCAGGTCAGGATCATAGATACAGAGCTGAAACGCACCTCAGAGGTGATCCAGTGCTGAGGGGTTCCTACCTGGGGTCTATGAAGTTGGTTTTTCTAAGATTCTGATAACTGTATTTCCATCTAATTGGTTTCCTTTTTATGCATTTACACTCTGTGAAGGGGAGTCCCTAGGCTTCACCCAAATTGCCAAGAGGTATGTGACTCAAATGAGGTTAAGAACTGTGTAGTAGGTAGTTAAGTAGCAGCCCAGGGATTAAGGGTCCTCACTTCAAATCCAGTTCTTCTCCCACTGGGCCACTCAGCCCTTTCCATAAAGCCAGAGATAAAGCAGCTGAGAGCAGAGTCCATCTATCTGGTGGTGAAATGATCAGGTTTTGATTCTAATTCAGAATAGCATAGGATGGTCTCTATTTAGTGCCAGTGGCATGGTTGAAGAGCTGAAATAAACATAAATACTTTGTGGAAGACAGGAATGATTACATTTTAAGACATAAAATAATTAGAGGCAGCAAAGAGTCAGTGAAAAGGCCAGCAAGAGCTGGGTTTAAGTCCTACCTCTGAAACCTGCTAGCTTTGTGACTTCAGGAACAGCCTGATTTCAATGCCCTTGGCAGCTAGGACTGGAAGTTTCTGAGTAGGTGACAGTCTGCACTGGTTGAGGGAAGTTTTTCATCAGGAGTTCCTTATCTCAATGAGAAAGGTAGACTATTTCTCTTTTTTTTCCCCCCATATTTTGTAACAAAGAAGTTGGTTAAATAGTCACAAGGCATAAGAGATTTTCTGGAGAAAAGTGAAGAAGGGAGGTCCTATGGGGAAAAAAGGCTGGTGATGGTCCTGTGACATATTCTTAACCAGTCTATACACTTGCTGTACCATGGGTTAAGGATGACAATTTCAAACCATGAATTAGTGGTTCTGATAATTTTGAAAGTGTCAAAAGTATTAAAAAGCCGATGCTGTCATCTGGAGTACTCGTTCTCAGCTCCCGGCAATGGCAGTATTGAAAAAGTCATCTTGATTGAAAATATCCAGAAACTCATTGAGTCAACTTCCCTTTCTTGGGATGCACAGAATTTTATAGCTACAAGGGTCCTTGGGAATCATTTAGTTTAACTGTTTTGCTTTGTAGATGAGGAACTGAAGCTCAGAGGGATTACTGACAGAATCAGATCCGAAAACCTTGGTCTCCTGCCTCCCACTTTTATAATTTTCCAGCTACATAATGCGAAGATAAATATTAAAGGCTGGGGGAAATTCTTGGAATAATGGGTAATAAACAAGTAGAGCATTCACATGGTCTTTTTATATGCAACTACCCCTTTTTCACCTTCTTGTCTCACTTTTGTTTTTGGTGTGTTTTGTATTTGAGTTAGGATATAGGTAGGGATGTGTGTATCCTGTTTCCTCACTTGTACCCTTAGATGACTGACATGCAATAAATCATTCACAGGACCTTCAAGGTTCTGTCTTCCCTTCTCCATAAGCCAGTAGATATTCCCTCTTTCTGAGAAGAAATCTGGAAACTATCATGACTTGCCATGACTTGCTTCTGGAATTCCTGCCTGTAAACAAACTACTAGTTTGGAAGAGCATGGAGACGTATTATTATTAGTCATAGCAGTAATAATAACAATAATGATTTACATTTCTGTAACACTGATTTTGGTTGTCCAGGTAGGTAAGAGGGAGTAATGCACTGAACAAAGATGGTAGCATTAGAAAGATGCTTTTGCTTTGATTGTAAGCTACCTATGTCATCCACTGTCTATAACCCAGATTATATTGCTTTTTAATGTTGTTTTGGCTTGCATCATTGCAATTACTGGATACCTTGTCCTTCTGGCCCTTCTTTCTTTACTCTGCATCACTTCATAGATGTCTTCTCCATATTTCTCGGAATTTTTCATAATGAGCATTCCTTGTAGCACCATTAAATTCATATACCACAAATTGTTCAGTGATTTGACCCAGTTGGTGGGTACAAATTTTATTTTTTTGTTATTGTAAGTAATGCTACCATTAATATTTTGCGCCATAGGAATTACATTCTAATTATTACTTATAATAAAGTAACATAACATTTAGAACAAGATTTAATGAAACTCAAGATACTTTTCCTTTAAATCTGACTGGTGACATGCCTTAATATAATTCTGGTTTCCTCTATTCTGATATATATATTCTTTCTATTTTACTCAATACTCTAATGCTTCTAGAGCTGGGCTCTAGGCTCTGCAGTTGACTCTCAACTCTTTAAAAGAGTTTTGGTATCAAGAGGCTGGGGCGAATCTGTCTATAATGGGACAGTTTTTGTTGTTTTTTACTGTCCACATATAGCTTATAGAAAAGGTTTTACAATGCTTCCTTAATATCATGCCTTGCTAATCAAACATTCCCCTTTTGTTCTTTGTTCACCAAGGGGAAAGTCTTTGTGGACTCTGGACTTGATGAAATAAGGTTTGAACTTCCAGACGAAAAAGAAACTACCTCCTTCTGTACACAGAAATGTCCACATAAAATTATAATGACTCCTTTGCAATCAGACTTACTTTATACTTGCTCAAGTTCTCCTGCTTTAATTTCCTGGTCCCCAACCTTTATATAAAAGTTGCTTTGCAAATAATGGCTTCAGATTACATGTTCACCATCGTCTTTGGTTTGTAGGAATTTTGGAACCTGATAGTTGCCCACTATCTGGCCTCTTAAGCCTTTACATATTTTAATAACTATTTCATGAAATTTAATAAAGCCAAACAAGTTTGTTTTCAACCCTGTGTCAAAAGTTAACAAACTGGTTGCTTAGCATAATGCTTTGAAGCCAAGTGCTTGAGAAATGCCTTCTCTTTTGGACTAGATTCACTATTTTGTTGATATGGGCACACTCTTTGGCAGTGCAAACAGTAGCCCAGCACCACTTGATCTTGTGCAGCTCTTGTTCATCTCCTTCCATAAATCCTCCATAAAGAATCTATGCAATAAAATGGAGGTCTTCAAAAGAGACCTCAGGCTCTTCTTCAGTTTTGGTGGTCCCCATAGGGCCCTTGTGCTGGTCATTTCTTGTTCCTTGCTCTGGATGCATGCCTGGCCCCTCTCCTTTTCCCATTCCACATTTCCTGGATGCTAGGCCTTGCAACACTATTTGCACATAAGTCATTATTGCTACTATGCTGTAGTTGTCTGGTGTCCACTATGCATCCCTCCATTGCCCCTTAGATTTTTGGATTCTTTCACCATCTGCGACTATGCAAATTTCCAGGAGAATATCAGTTTTTTTTTTTGAAGATGGGTTTTAGTGTCAGGAAACACTGGGATCACTGAACGGCCCATACAACATCCCTGTTCTCTGTCTTCTTATGGGCCTAGCTCATACCACTGCTATGCTTGTCCTGGTTAGATATATACAGGATAATGGTTTGGTCCAACATAAATCTAAGAATCTACACGTTATGAATAGCAGGCATTTTTTCCCATATATTTGGCTTCACCTATATGACTGTTAGGCTGAACTTCTCATTGGTCATCGCTATCTGGTTGAGGAGGTCTTCAAACATGCTGAGGCTTGTTGAATTGGTCAAATGTAGCTCCAACCACGTCACACTCTCCCCCCCAACCTGCTCAAACTCTAGTGGCTCCCTCTTGCCTCCAGGATTAAAAATAAAATTCTCTGCTTGATATTCAAAGTCCTTGATGACTAAGCCCCACCCTCCCTTTCCAGTCTTAATACCTTAGACTGCCACGTTGGTACAGTGATGCTGGCTTCCTGACTGTTGCAGCAACAGGATGTTTCATCTCTCGGCTCCAGGGTTTTCTCTGGCTGTCCCCCATGCCTGGAATGCTCTCCTTCCTCGTCTTGCACTTACTGGCTTCCCTGTTTTCCTTCAAATTCCAGCTAAAATCCTATCTTCTATAGGCAGTTTTCCCGCATTTTTCCTAATTCCAATGCCTTCCCTCTCTTACATTTCCTATTTGTCCTGTATATAACTTACTTGTACATATTTATCTGCAGGTCGTCTCCCCCATTAGATTGTAATCTCCTTGAGGGCAGGGAGTCTTTTGCCTTTTTGTATCCCCAGTACCTAGCATAGTGCCTGGCACATAGTAATAGGAGCTTAATGTTTACTGACTGATTAAAATAGTGTCTGTAAATGAGCATATGGAAGACCTCACTATCTATAAAGGGTTCCACTTTGTGTAGTTCTGTCTACAGGTGTTGTGAAAAACACTTTTTAAACATACATTTCTCTTTGTGTCCTTCCCTTAATGCTGATAATCAGAGATTCATTAAAAAATCTTGTATGATCTTAACATATTTGTATGAGGCACTTCTTTTCAACGGATACTTTATGGCAGTGCTTTGCTTTGGGTCAAAAGCTGGGCCTTATATGCTCTATCCCTTTTACTCAGTTGTGTGAGTATGTCTTCAGCATAAAATCACTTGTGAAACCTGTTTGATCCTTCCTCATATATTAACTAGGGATGTCCTCTACTTGTGTGTAGATGATTTTCACAAATACTTTATTGAAGCAGGGCAAAGTCCGGGATCATAGTTTTAGATCAAGAAGGGACCTTTTGACATCATCACTATCATCATCACTGGCGTTGCTAGCATTTATATAGTACTGTACAACTTAAAAACTCCTTTCCACGTGTGATCTCATTTGCTCAACTTCCCAAGGTAAATGTTAAAATTCTCTTCATTTTACAAATGAGGAAACTGAGGTTAAGAGCATTAAGGGATTTATTTGTCCCTAGTCACATAGCTGTTGTCTGAGGCAGGATTGGAATTCAGACCTTCCTGTCCCCAAGTTCAGAGGAGGAGTCTAGAGAAGTTAAGGGTTTTTTCTGGGGTCACACAAGCAAGAAACTGGGTGGAGTTTGAACTTGCTCTGACTTTAAATGTGGCACATTCTTATCCTGTAGCTTCAGGAATATGGAGATGGTAGTTTGGAGAAGCAAAGTTCTCCTGGGGCCATTAACACAAAAGGTGTGTCAAACTCTTCATCACTAAGGACTGCAGTGCTACTGACTGCCCTCGATGTGCTTCCTGAGGAAGTGAAATTGCCACTTTAGATGAGAATGGGGAAAGTAGCTGAGCTAGACCAGATATATACGGGAGAAGGTGGAAGTGACACAATTTGGACGTCACTAAAGGATTGATTACGTAAAGGGAGATACCTCGGGATATAACAGTGCTAGCCAGGTCGGATCTGAACTCGCATACAGGGCTATTTCCCCTGTGTCACCTACCTAGTCTATACCAAAAGCATATGAAAATACCACAAAAACCTCAGGCCTTTAAAAAAAAACTTTAAAGCAAAAACAAAAAAGGGCAACGTAGAGAACTGGACTATTTCCCCAAATCTGTAAAAATGTCAACCATCTACACGTCCCTGGAAGGCTCCCTGACGGCCCGTGGAAGGCAATGCTTCAGTCATTCGTTCAGTTTTCCACGCCAGACAGAACTCTGACTGACCACCACACACGGACCCCCATCGTGCTCATTTGCTGATCCGCCTTCCAGATTCTCCTTTGCATTTCTCCTGCCATCACTCAGATCCATCCTGTGATATAACGCTACAGTAATAAAAGGGCGCCGTATCCTCACGGTGGGAACTTGGGATAAAACGAGGAAAACATGCCCCAAGTCCGGTGGGGGGGGGGCAGGCGCCCTGGAGCCGTGTGTCCGAGCCACAGCTCTGGGGCCCGGGCTGCCGCGGCCCACCTCTCACAGCCCGGCGGGGAGGCGGCACTCGTCGGCCCTCTGACCAGCGACAAAGCCGAGGCCCAGGGCGCCGGCCTCGGCAAACAGGCCCCCGAGTCCTGGGACACAGCCCCAAAGGCAGGAGACAAGACCCTGTCTTCATGCCCCACGCCCCGCCGAGGAGGCAGCGGGCGTGGTCGCACGTGACACCCTTTCTTACTACTTGGGTCCCAATTTTCTCCACCTCTTAACAGAGTTGGATTAAGCGGCTCCTGAGGCCCCTTCCTGCCCTAGCTTTAGGATCCTGTCACCTGACCAACCCTGTGGGCCTCAGCTTCTTCATTTGTCCAATTAAGGGAGGGGGATTCGCCTCCCAGCCGGCTTCTCCCTCCCCTCAGTTCCGGAGCGGAAGCAAGAAGACGCGGCCCAGGGCTCGATTTCCTGCACGCTCCGGGTCAGACCGGCTCAACGCCCAGGGAAGCAGCTGCGTGGCCTGGGCGTCGCCCGCCGGAAGGACACGCGGAACTTGCCCGGTCCTCGGGCGAACTTTCACCCTACCCCACTTCCGGTAGGAGCGAGGTTCTCTACTCATCACGTGACGGACGAGGCGGTACTGGAGCGACGCCGAGTAGGCTCTACTTCCCACAATAAGTGGCCGCGCCCTTGAAGGGCGGGGCGGCAAGAAAAGACTTTAATTCCCATGATGCCACGGAGCGGAAGCTGAGGAATCGGCACACAGAGGGAGACGTGGAAGGGGACGAAACGGGACTAGCCGTGCGCCCCATTGGCCTCTGTGCGGCGTAGGGCGTGTGGCGGGGGGCGGGTCTCGTGTCGTCACTTCCTCCCCTCCCACCTAGGCCCCGCCCCTCCGATTCCGCGCCTGAGCAGTGGCGTCGAGCCGGCAGGAAAAGGGGGCGGAGAAAAGGAGGGGGGTTGGAAGCTCTGACGCGATCCTGTCCGCGTTGGAGCCGCCGCCGTGACCGCCGCTGCGTGACGTGGCAGAGCCCGAGCGCGAGCCGTCGAGCGCAAGCGCCCCATTCCTACAATAAATGCCCGCCGAGCTGCCGCCGGTGTCTGCCGCTGCTGCCGTCTGAGCCCGCGCCCGCGCCCGATCCCGAGCCGGTGTCGGGGCCGCCCATCCGCGCGGAAGCCGCGAGCAGAGCCACGCAGGCCGCGGGGCCCGCCGCCCCCTTCCGTCCCCGACACCGCCGCCTCTGTTCCCGTCACCGCCGCCATGGGCCTTACCATCTCGTCGCTCTTCTCCCGCCTCTTCGGCAAGAAGCAGATGCGCATCCTGATGGGTGAGGCCCAGCGTCCCCCCCCCGGGCGCAAGGCCCCGAGGCTGTGCCCCGCGCTCGGGACTGCCCCGCGGGCAGGGCTCGGAGGTGGGGGTGGGAGTGGGGAGCTGGGGCCGGCCGATCCGCCGTCCCCCAGCGTCAGCATTCTGGGGCCAGGTAGGAGCCCGGAGCAGCCGAGGAAGGCAAGGAGGGGATCGCGAGCGCCGAGAGAGAGCTGTCCCTTAGCTTCTCGCCCCCGCCGAACGACTCCATCTCATCGTCTCGTAGATCTAGAGCTGGGGGGGGCGTCAGAGGGGTTGAAATCCACCCCTCCCACTTTACAAATGTGGAAACTGAGGCCCGGGGAGGTTCAGTGGCTTCCCCAAGGTCACACCAGGAGTCAGTGGTAGCGTTGGGATTTGCACCGAGGCTCTCCGACTTGGGCACCCGGGCCCTCACCATTTCATCTTTGCGCGAAGTTGTTTGCGTGCGGATTCTTCCCTTAAAACCGGGCAGCTTGAGAGCGTTCGCCATCCTCTCCTGTCTGTACCCCCAGCGCTCAGGACAGGCAGGGCCGGGCGCCTGAAGTAGGTGCCTGGTAAGAGCTTGTTGGTTCATGAACTGGGGTTAACGAGTGAACTTTTTGAAGCACTCGAGGGTGAGTAGTCTGGTGTTTGAGAAGTTGCTTTCCTGAATTCACAAGGTTTTTCCAAGCGTTTCTTTTCTCCGATAAAGGCAAGGTGGCTGCCTCTCGAGTGAGATGTAAAGCAACTCTTTTCTCAGGGTAGAGTTCATTTCCTTCATATTAACTCAGGTCACTGCCGACTTCAGAGTATGAAAAGGTTTGGGCTTAACTACTAGTGTTGCAGTTTGCTAAAGTTTTGATCTTACAACTAGAAAAAATGGTTCTGGTGTGATGATTACTATGGTGACATCAGAATTTTAAAAAGCAACTTTTTCTAAAGAAAAGTATAGTAACGAAATAGTAAATTTGATTTAACGTTGAGTTCTTTTTTTTTTTTCTTGTTGCTAAACTTAATTCTCCAGGCTTCCTGAACACAGTAGCTGTTATTTAGTGCTAAAGATGGGCTAGAAATCAGGTACCTTACTTTTTCAAAGTTAATTTTTACTTTTCAGGTTTCCCTTGTTAAGAGGTCCCCACAGTCTTTGTATGTTTCATTTGTGCATTGTATTCCAATTTCAACCCAGCACAAGCTTTTAAAATGCTGTTTTGCTGAAACTTTTTATTTAAGTCATTGATCTTTTCCCAGTAATTGTTCCTTTCCTAACCTTTTTCTTTTAACTGAGGAAAAACAATTTAAACAAATTGATAGCATGTAGCTGAAATCTGCCATCTCTGTACTCTGGAACTAAAATGTGTATATGTATAAAATATCAATTCTGATACTTTTTAGTGTTGGCTTTCATTTATATGAAATGCAACATGGCATTGTGAATAAAGAGCTTGCCTTGAAGTCAGGAAGATCTAGGTTCAAATTACTTAACTCAGTGTCCTAGATAGCGCTCTTTACTCTGTAAGTTACCAAGAAAGTCTGACTATTCCTGAGAGAAGAGTTTACTCCTTGGGCCTTTGCTATACCAATGAAATCACAATCCAGGCCCCAAACTCCTTCATTTACATTATTGTAGTAATTGCATATACTGTCTTTCTGGTTCTGCTTTCAAGTCTGTATGACTCTTCTCATGTTTTTCTTTATATTTGTCTTTTCTCATGTAAATTCATTACATTAATGTGCCACAATTTGTTTATCCATTCCCCACTGGATGAATGAGCACTTGGTTTTCATTTTTGCTTCTATGAAACAAAACAGCACAACTTTAAATGGCTGAAATCTGGCATAATCTCTCTCTGGAGAGAGATTAGGAGTCTGGAAGAACTTTGAACTGTAATTTAATTTCTGACCTGTTTGTTAAAGATAGTTAAGTTATGCTTGATTGTATTCTCATGGTAAAAATAATATGGATAGGTCCTTTTACTTCAGAACCCATAGGAAATGAATTGGGGGGTTTTAGGTCCACAGGTTTAGTATTTGTCCAGGCTCAGTTAAAGGGACTGTTCTGGAGTGTGTGAAAACCCTAGTTTGAAGGCAAGGGGGCAGAACATTGAGGAAAGTTGTAGTTATAACTACTGTCATGTGAGAAAGTGTGTAAAAGGTGTTGAAAGTATAGAAATACCAACTACTTACATTGCCACTTATCACTTTCCTAGATCCAAAAAGAAAACTTTTGGTTCTAAATTTAATTTAAACTGAAGTTTCTTCATCTATGTTTTCTGCTTTTCCATTTTTACTTCTGCTATTAGATTCTCTTGATTTAGAAACTGTTTTCATGCCCCTCGATAGAGAAGACTATTAAATATTTCCCAATACAAAGTTATTACACTGTTAAAAGATAGATAAATGACAAATTAATCAACAAGCAGATGTTTGTGTGTCAAATATAAACTAAGAAAGATTTTGTTTCAGTTAAAAGGTTGAGATTTTTGTCTTGGTATAAGATTTACAGTATAGCTAGGATGAGAGAACCCAATGAAGCCTCTTGCCCTTTTGAAACCTTACAGTTTAAAGGACATGATTTTGTTCATTGTAACCACAACATGCTTTGCCGGTGCTTCCACCTGTTCCTTTGTAGGTAACCCTTCTATGCCTCCTAAGCCAGTGGCTTTTTGCCAGGATTTCCTTTTTTAAAAGGTGGTTAGGGATATGGGGTTGTGATAGCTTAATGTAGAAATGGTTTTTAAGAGTTCTCTACTTTCTGCCTTTAGTCTTTCAATAATTTTCAGTTGTCATAAAAATTGGTCACATATTTTAAAGTATTTAATACCAACTAAAGTGCTGTACCAAAGTGAAGTTATTATAAGGGAGAAAACTTGTCATATGAATGATAACATGGATTTGTCTGATTTACCCTTCCCTTGAATTTCTGATGAGATATGAGTTGGAAATTGACAGGTAATTTTGTAATACCGTTTTGGATTTGATTGCCAGAATGAAAAGATATCTGCATGTGTGTTAAGATGTCCAGTTGGTGATTCTTTTATCCACATAACACTTGTACTAATAATAACTACCATTTATATAATATTTGTTACAACAACCCTGGGAGGTAGGTTGTAGTGAAGTCACTTGCCCCAGGGTTACCTGGCTACCAAGGGTCTAAAGCTAGATTTGAACACAGGCATTTCTGAAAGGAGCCTCTCGAGAGCTCGGAGGATCTTGTCTTTAGAACTGGAAGGTACCTTAGAGATCATCAAATCCAGTTCCTCCATTCAACAGATTGGGATACTGATAGGAAAAATAGCTTCCCTCAGGTCATCCATCTTTTCTAAGGAATGATTCCATTTAATAGTTCTCCAGACAAATGATCAGTCTTTGTTTGAATAGAGTGGGAAACCTCCCAATATTGAAGCAAAATTGATTTCCTTGTCTATATCTTCTACTTAATGGTCTTCTTTATATGCCCTGATCTCTCCCTCTCCACCCCTCTCCCTCTCCCTCCCTCTCTCTAAATCTCTCTCCCTCCCTCCGTCCCCCCCCTGTCTCTCTTTCTCACACACACACACACACACACACACACACCCAGCACTAACGCATGCACTATAAGAATATTGAATGTGGCATTTCTTCAGTCAGCAAACACTAATCTCATATATGCCACATATATGCCTATATATGTTATATACTCCAGAGACACAGAACAGTCCCTGCCCTTAAGAAGCTTACATCCTCTTGAATGGAGGCCAGCTACTGAGTTACAGAGGGGCTCTGAGTTTTGTGGATGGAAGGAAAAACATTCTGCTGGCAGGGCTACACATCCTTGAAATGTTGAAGAAGAACTTGAAGTTGTTTGCCTTTATGGGCAGGATTTAGTTAGGGACCTTTTCAAGAACCATCTAATCCATGGGGCAGCTGAGGCCAGGGAAGGGAAGTGACTTGTCCAGAATCTCACTGCCCAGCCTCTAGATCTCCACTCTCCAGTTTTGGGGCAGTTCATAACAAGTTCATGCATAGAAATTGGAACGTTTTGCATTCCCATTGAGATATCTAGATATCTATCAGTTTTAGAAGTGGAGGAAGCTTTAGGGAAAACTTCAAAATATAAGGTAGGTTTTTGCTGATGAAGCCAAGATTCTTGTCTAGCTCGACTTCATTTCTGTGAAAGTTCCATGGACTGGCAAAAGTATTTTTCCCCCAAGTTTCTGTCAGAGCATTTTTAAAAAAACCGCTCTACTCAGCATTCACCTAAATATTTGTCCCCATAACACTTTGAGAAATCAATATTTACTTTGGCTTGGGGGCGTTTTTTGGAATACTACAAATTTAAAGTAGATGGTAGAACTTGCCAAGTCTCCTGGTTTTATGCTGTTAAGAGTTGAAACACTATCCTTAGCTTATGTAGTCATGTAGATAAAGAGCATCTGGCCCTGTAAGGGTGTCACCTTCCCTATCTGGGTGCTCGTCTACCAAGAGCTATTTCTGATCTGTTTGGGTACAAGCAGATTCAACTCACCAGATCTCAGCACAGCAATTGCATGCTACATTCTGAGCTGAGCACTTGCTATACTGCCTGCTCTGGTGGCCAAAGTACTGAGGATATAAAGTATTATAAAATGCTTTGGGTGATTTGGTTTTGCTGATGAAAATGCAATAGGCTGAGAAGAGAGGATCTTTTGATCATTTTACTGATGACTAGCACCTCTACTAAAAGTCTGACTTGGTTCAAGATGTCATGGAAATAGTTTCTGAATTTCTTCATCTTCATTCTGTCAGCAGCACTGAGTTGTTTGCAGTTTCTGTAGAAATTCTACCTTATGTATAGTTTTTATGTATTCAACTAGAGCTAAAATAGAAATAGTAATTTCATAATATATCTATTTTCATCAAACTTACTATAAAGTATATGTTTAAAACTCTAAAAAGCTTTCACCTATCCTGAATGGCCGGAATTAGCTTCAGTTTTTTTTTTCTTGAGTATACTGTTGCAGACTGTAGCAATATTAGAAAATTCATACTGAAATGGTTAGCACAAGTGAATTAGATTGCTTACTTGGTGTTCTAATACATTAAGGGTGTGTGTGTGTGTGTGTGTGTGTGTGTGTTTATGCTGCATGTTAGTAAGCATCTTAGGAGAAGCTATGGATCACTGAAGTAATTTTATAATTTTACCTTTTATTTGGCATTTAATAGTTTTGTTATTTATGTGTTCATTTTACAAAAGATACTAAAATTTTATTGTCATCTTTGTTTTTTAAAATGCACTTTCTGGTATGTCTAATAGATAACTATCCTTAAACCAACAACTTTATATGACACCACTGCTTCTATAAATTCTTGTTATTCTGGGTGTTTGAAAGATTTTTAAGGTTCTTATGCAGAATTACTTTTGTAAACAGATCTTACTGTAAAATAATTAGCAGTATGAGAAAAGCCTTGAAGCCTGGGGGAGAGGGGTACCTTTTGACTGGGAGCCGTGCTCCTTGAGGTTTGGGGGGTGGGGGTGGTGACAGACCCAGGCCCTTCCTTGTATGTACCACCTTAGGCAGAACATGTTTTCGGGGATAAACAAAGTAAAGTGATTGGACCAATTGGTATGAAAATATATTAGAACACAAAAGAGAAATCCCGAAAGACTTTTAAGAACTGATGCAGAGTAAGCGACCATATACACAATGACCAAAATAATGTAAACCAAAAAATGCTAAAAAGAAGCCCTATGTCCAAGTCTTTGCAATAACCAGTCTTAGCCTCAGAAGAGAAAAGGAAACAAGTGTCTTTTTGGTAGAGTGGGGACTGCTTGTTCAAGCAGAAAATTTGCATGTGTTGTCAAATACTTGGGTACCCAAAGGGTTAGTTTTACTTAAATATTTTTCTTTATTCCCAGGGGAGGCTTCTTTGAGAGCAGGGTATATCTGGAAATTACAATACCATAAAAGTTAAAGCCATCAATAAAACTTATTTCAAAAAATTTTTTTGAAGTAATTAACAAAGTTTTGTTTAAAAATTAGCATAAATTGTATATTTCCTGGTCTAGTTGTCTGAGTGCAACTCGTTAATATCTGACTTGGCTGTAATTTTGACTTGATGATGTTTTGTTTAGCCAAAAGTGAGTTTTGCTTTAATTTTAAATTTTGAATAAAGTCACTTTGGGCTTCATTCACCATGTACTAAGCTCACTGTCAGTATGGCAAGTGCTCCCTGTTCACTGTTCCCTTCCACTGCCATTGGGGATGCCAGGCATTTAAGGGATAGAGTCAGAAATCGTACCTCCCCGTAGTCCTGGTGAAGATGCTCAAGGGAGTTGAACTATTTTAATAGTGCTTTGCAAGTTTTAAAAATTCTGTTTCATTCTAAATTTGTTTGACATATTTGGAATAGGTAGTAACTTCTCTATAGGACAAAAATTGGCAATAGTGATCGTGGAAAGAGTGGTATAGGCTCCTTAAAAGTCTAAGCCATAATGCATGATGAATAAGGAAAGGGAAAGTAAGAAGAGTATCTTTGTAGAAGTAATTAGTCATCTAATTGGTCCATGAGAGGCAGCCTGATAATGGCTGGAGACCCCCCCTTTGGTTCAAGAAGACTTAGTTAGGTTCAGGAGTAGCCTGTGCCCGTGGCTCTGTGAAGCCTGGGCAATCTGCTTAATCTCTGGGGTCCAACTAACTCTAAGATTATAAATTGCTGAACTTCCTGAAGAGAGAGTTCAGTGCTGTGTGGTGAAATCTCATGCCCCACTCCCTCCTTTCTGCCTCTGAAACCTCTCCCCCACCCATGAGTCCAAATGTACTACTAATTGAGTATCTTTTAGAAAGAAAATTGAAAATTAATTTTTCAATACTTGATGTGATGGATTAAGTGAGTAATAATATAGTAATTAGAACTGGTTTTTGACTTGAAAACTTGGGTTCCTTTTGCCAAATTGGACTTCAGTGGGAAATAACCATTTCAATTTGAGTTTTAAGTGACACAACAAAAACCAAGTGGGGAAATTTGATGTTTTTATCATCTCAGAAAATTATGATCATTGTGTGCTATTTATCACTCATTAAACGAATACTATAGGAATTGAAGTTGATGTTGAAGTTTTCAGGTCTCTTGAGATTTGTATTTATATATGCACTTTATTCTGTTCTTTTAAATAGTTAACTGACATTTTTCTTTACTGCTGCAGATTTTAGCCGATTCTATGGTCAGGGTGAGCCCCCAGAAGCTCTAAAAACAATGTAGTATATGTATTTGGTAAGGTAGACAAGGTGGAGTTTGATGACTCCTGTCTAGATGCCTTCTGTGATAACCAGGCAGTGAGGTCAAGAGCTGCTTTTTATTCATTCATGTATTTATTATGGGTTTTGTCACCAGCAAGAAAGCTGCTCCTCCCTACTGCCCTCCTTTAATTGCCCCCCTGTTCAAGGAAGCCTTCTGATGTGCTCTGGAGGCTGAAGGCCTCGCGCAGCTTGTCGGGCTTCCGGACTTTGGAGCAAAGTCGGAGTGGGTTGGAACAGTCTTGGCAGACCTGCAGGCCTGTTTTCTCATTTGTGAAATAAGGAATAGTCAGTCGTACAAATGAATGAAATAACATTTCCCAAGTGCTCATTATCCAGTGAGCTAAGTGGAAGGAGAATGTTTTGTCAGCCTCATGCCCGGTAAAAATAGGACCTGTTCTAGTCTCTTAGTTTTTTACCTTCCAGGTTTTATAACAGATCTATAATGATCTGTTCTGAAGAGAAGAGCATTCTTTATGTTGCAGAAGATTTTTACCTCAGTTCACTACTGGGCTATTTTCTGATTTCTGGGTGATAGTTCGTCGGATCATAGATTCAGAGCTGGGAGTGACATTAGAGAGTCAGTCAACAAACATTTAGTATATTATGTATGAGGCTCTCGCTGTGCCAAGTGCTGAAAGTACCTGAAGATCATTGAGTCCAACCTCATCATACAGATGAGGAAACTGATACCAGAGCAGCTACTGGTCTGTCTCAGTCACCCAGTCAGGTCAGTGTGTGGTACAGGACCTCCACACAGATCTGCTCTCCATGCTGTGCTGTTTCTCTTGATTGGTTTACATTGAGAAGATGCTGTTTAGATAAACTAAGATCATTTTTGCCCTTATACCTTGGAGTCCTTTCTCCCCTTCTGCCCTTTTATAATACTAGTCAAAGAAGTAGAACTGATTTTTTTGTTTATATTCTCTTATTTTGATATGACTATATACAAAGTTAAATCATGGACATTTTTGGTTGAAAATATTTTTAGTTGAAATATGTTTTGTCTGGGGCTCAAAAAGAATGTTAAAAGACATTTTACATTTTTATATTTGTTCCCAGAAATGTTTCCGTTTTACTTTTTAAAGAAAAATTAATCTTTAAGTTCTGTGAGGCTGTTTGTAAAATAATTTTGTAGTTCACACTTTGGATTAGGATCTAAAATCTATTTTCCTTTCCCCAGTTGGTTTGGATGCTGCTGGCAAGACAACTATTTTGTACAAGCTGAAGTTAGGAGAGATAGTCACCACCATTCCAACTATTGGTAAGGAAAATAATGGTTCATTCTGATTTGTAAAGTGGCAAGAGAGCTTTTACAATTTGGAGTAATGCTGCTGTAATTCAAACTAGTTTTTATTTGTGAAAGTTTGCTAAATATTTATTAGAACTTTAAAATAACAAAAGAATATTTCAACAATAGATTCTATTGATCAATTTACATAACTTATTTTTTTTTTTAGGTTTTAATGTGGAAACAGTAGAATATAAAAATATTTGTTTCACAGTATGGGATGTTGGTGGTCAAGATAAAATTAGACCTCTTTGGAGGCATTACTTCCAAAACACACAGGTAGGTATGGATTTTCTTACATATTATTAACATATAGTAAATATATATGTATATGTGTATTATAAGCTGTTTTTCAGACGTGAGTTAGCATTCCTTTTATCATTACTTTCATGTCTCTGGGTGGACTCCTCCTTTTACTTCTGTGGACTAAATTTGGCCTGAGAAGTAGACTTTATTGAGTCCCAGACAGTGAATTAACCGCCCACCACTTGTCATTCTCTTTACTTTGTTGACTTTCAGCCTTTGTTTAGAAAATAGCAGAGTGTAGGTAATTACCTAAAGTTAAATTTTATTTTCATGTACTGACCACCAACTTTAGAAGCCTTTTTAATTCCTTCAGATAAAGTTTTCTTTAAGGAAGTAAGAAAATTTACAGTGCATTAATTCTTTTGTTGATTATTTTGGGAATATGGTTTCTTCATTGTTTAGAAATCTCATGTAGCTAGTGTGTTTTTTATCATTACTTTTCTATGTAAATAGTTAGTATTTCCTTGCTGTGTGTGCCCCTCCCTGTCACTGGTCCCGGCCCCTCTTCATCTAAGTGAGATTCCTTGTCTGTCGTCAGAGCCTGTCCATTATGGTTGGCAAAAAGAGCATTTATTAAATTGCTTGCTCTGTGCCAGGCATTTTGCTAGGCACTAGGAATACAAAGACAAACAGCCAACGTGGTCTTAGCCTTGAAGAGGGGAGGCTTAGGTTCTAATGAAGAAACCTAGCACACAAGAGGAAGCTGGGGGAGGTGCACCAGTGTGGAAGTGGTGGAAGTGGTGGATGTGGCTGGGAAGGGACCCAAGGAGCCCTGTCAGGACCTGACATCCCAGGAGCAGAAGAGGAATGGTTGGGCCGAGGTTGGCTCATCCTTGTGACTGTGAGCTGGCAGAGTGGGTGGGAAAGCTGGCCACCTTAGGCACTTACTAGCCTTGTGACCCTGGGCAGGTTACTTAACATCTCCCAGCCTCAGTTTTCTCACCTGTAGAATAGGGATAATAATTAATTTTGTTATTATTACACCTTCTAATATCCAAGTGAAACTTTAGGCCTTTTATCTTTTGAATATATTTTACGAAATGTTATCAAACTGATGTTTATGGAGAGCTTATTGTATACAAAGAACAATTTGTCCAGGTTCTTTCCGTGAAATCCTGCATTCACATGCCATGTTTCACTTCCTGTTTGAGGCCTGGAAAATCACATAACCTCTCCGGGCCTTTGTTTCTTTATCTGTAAAATGAGGGAGTTGGATTACTTATGTCCTCAGAAGCCTTCCATCTTTAAAGCCGTGATCCTGTGTGAGTCCTGGGGGATGGCAGGGGATGACAAATGAGGACAGGAAGTACAGCCATTGAACCATATTTAATTCACCATATTAATATGGAGCTGGGGGCAGTGAGGTGTGATGGACAGAATCAGGAAAACTTGGTTTAAGTACTGTCTCCAGTGCATCCTGGTTGTGTGGCTCAGGACCAGTGGGCTTCTGACCCTCTCAGAAACACCCTCCCCCTTAGCTCTCTGAAGTGTTGACTCACCTGTATGGTTCAGGAAGCTTTTTTCTTTTTTGCTTTTTGGTGGGAGGAATGCAGGGCAATTGGGGTTAAGCCCCTAGGTCACGTGGCTAATAAGTGCTAAGTGTCTGAGGTCGGACTTGAACTCAGGTCCTCCTGACTCCAGGGCTGGTGCTCTGTTCACTGCACCACTTAGCTGCCCCAGCTTTCTCACTTTCAAGCTCCATAATGCAGGTGGAAATCACAGGTCTGGACCAAAGAAATTGATGTTGAAGGTAAATATTTTTAGCTAGAGAACAGGTAAGATGACTGGCACTTTGATTACCTCTGCTGGCTTAATTCTGTTTATTCATGCATCAAAGTTGTTATCTTTTGGTTGGGGTAAGATTCCGTCTCTAGGACTTAGATACTCTTGGTCAAGTGGTTTGTATTAACAGAATTGTCTGAAAGGAGGGTGCTTTTCTTTTTTTTCCTTAAAAAAGTATTTATTGAAATAGCATAGTTTCAATAATTACTAATAATTATCATTAATGTTAATTGTATTGATGATTTGGTAATAATTGCCTAATACTAGATATATCAATGATAAACTGATTAGGCTTTAGAAGGCCTTTAGGGTACCTTCAACTCCATATTTTTCTCACCAATTCCTATCAGTCATAACCAAATCTAATCTTGTTCTCAGACCTAATTAGAATACTTGTTTCTAATTTGCTTTAAATCTTTACTATGGAATTAGGCCAGGGGTTGTCTATAGCTCTGGTCCAGTTTGCATCAGAAATCCTTGTGGCTTTTCATTGCTGACTGTGGGAGTTGTTAAGAAAGCCTAACCATAACTCATCTGTGTTAGACAACGCCTTAGTTTTATCTTTGGCCGTTAACAGTTTTCTGACCTGCAAGGGATCCAATGTTTCCTAGTTTGTAGCCAAAGAAGAAATCGTGTGTCTTTGTTGTGAAATACAAAATTTTGTGACTCTTTCCACCTACTCCATTCAGAAAGGAGCTAATTTCTAGTCTTCAGCCAGAGAATTTTTCCCTCCCCAAGGATGCTTTGATGTTTGGCCTTCAGCTGTGTGGTGCCTGGGATATTCCTTCTGCAGATCCACATCTCTCCATGGTCTTTCATCCCTGGGCTCTGCTTTTATGTCTGTTCCCCACAGAAAGGCCCACCCCAAATGCTTCAGAGATAGAAGCACTTTTCTTTTAGCCACCAGAATACTTTTTAACATTGGGAATGTTGAGAGACTGCCTTGGGTGTAGATTGCTTTAGTAAAAATTTTCCTTATTGCTTTCTAGAAGAGCTTAAATTTCTCTCAGGATGACGTTTTGAACAACATGGTTTCTAGCTAGGAGAGGGCCAGTAAGACAGTGTCATAGTGCTTGGAACATGGTAGGCACTTACCAAGTGTTTGCTGAGGGACCATCAGTGTAGTGTGTGTATAAAAGGCCCCAGCGTGGTGGGGCGTGGGCTGTGATCCTAGTAATGAACTCTTTGAGAAAGACAAGGGAGTAACGTGTGGACTGGTTTGTGTGGATGGGGGTGAACATCACAGGAGGTGAGGTTACTGAGGGAGATCCATAGAAGGGTGGTATAGAAGTGGCAGTGAATGGCGAGTGACATGCCAGAGGACATGCAGTAGGGCAGAGAATAAGGGTGCTCCTCAGAAGGTAATCTTGCTTCCATCATCCTTGCTCTGTCTGCACCATGTTGCTAGGCGTGAGTGGCCACTCGTGCCCATCTTGGCATGCTTCTTTGGCTGGCATTCCAAATATGTTCTCAGAAAAGATGGAATTTACTGTTGCTTCAGAACTAATACACGCAACTCATGGACTTGAACAGCTGTACGACTAGCCGCAATGAGGAAAGACATCGAACATCTTAACAGTTGAATTAGATTCCCAAACCATGTATTGTTCACTCTCTATGCGAAGGGCCCCATGTTAGGTGTGGAGGACACAGAGGCAAGAATGCAAGAATGAAACTGCCCCTGTCCTCTAGGGATGTACATCCTTTGGGAGGATGTAATTTCTTTTGGGGGGGGGGGGAAGGGGGAAAGGCAGGGCAGTTAGGGTTAAGTGACTTGCCCAAGGTCACATGGCTAGTTAAGTGTCTGCGGCCGGATTTGAACTCAGCTGACTCTGGGGCTGGTGCTCTATTCACTGCACCACCTAGCCACCCCAAGGATGTAGTTTCTTAAGAAAATGTAAAACATCTACCAAGTCGTGTATGGTTTTATTGGCTCTTCTGGTCTCCAAAATTTCCCAAGGAGCATTAAAAGAGAGGGAATGGAGCAGGGTAGGAGGAGGCTGAAGAAGGGATGTAAAACTAGATTTTTAAACAAATTTGGGTATCAGGTCTAATAGTGTACCACTTTGGAACTCTAAAGTGCTTCCATTAAATATTAAAAACAAGTGTGTGGGTTTGAAGCGGGGAAGCAGCGAATAGCAAGCATTATGTAGATTCCTTGTGTCCTGGTGTATTGGGGGTAGTGAGAAGTTGTAGCTACTTCTAAGGGAGGCGAGGGGCTTGGGAGTAGAAGTAGATGGAAGGAATGTGAGAGGAAGGATCAAACGTGGAATTCCGAGCCCCCCAGAGGTGTGGAGACTGAAGAGGTTGGCGATAGTGAGGGAGGCGTGGGAGCAGGGGAGGAATGACTGGGTAATAACAGTATTAAAGTGGCCAGAAAGATTGTGGGCATCAGGCCCTTTGAGGTTTCCTGGCTGTTCTGGTCATTCCTTTTCTGCACTGCTACTATGTTGCTTTCTGGAAACTGTGGGTAGATACTGTTTCTTTTGTCATAAGTACCCTCACAGGTTTATCTGACTTGTACTTGAATATTCCTTTGATTTTTTTTTTTGGTGACTGGAGCTCTCCAGTTGTGGTCCAGTCAAAAGGTAGCAGTTTTAGAGAGGAGCTGTTACTCCCCTTTGCATAGCATGTGATCTTATAAACTCAAGATGATACCAGTTCATTAAAATTTTTCCTCCAGATTCCTCCTACTCATTATTATAAGAATAATATATGGTTTATTTCTCCTCAACTTATATCCTAATTGAAAAATTACTAATTTGGGCTCATGTTTCTTTTTTCCAATGCTTGCTAGATACACCAAGGGGCTTACATTTCTTTTGGAATCCAAATTGTGGTAACTATAACCCTGGTGCACTTAGGTTATTTCTAAGTACTGGGGCTCCCCCTAGTATTACACAGGAATCAAAGGGGTCAGTTCTTTTTTGAAGATTTAGTTTTAAATGTCATAATATAGTGACAAGGAACACTTGCCTTAGAAGACTTTTATTCCAATCTCTGCTCAGGTGTTAGAATTTCACTTAACTTTTATTTCAGGCACAATTCACTTTTTTGTGCTTACACATAAACATTGATGGAGGAGCCACTGCTCTTACTTGGGTTCTCTGGATAAACAGCTTCTTATTTGTCTTTACAAGATGGTCAGTGAATTCCTGTTAGACTTTGTTAACACATAGTCCCTTTCAGTTGGTCAGTTAGGTTGCTGTAGGTTGGGTACTACATCAGGCATCAGAGTCACAAAGGCTGACCTTGTGGAGCAATGTGTGGGGTTGCCAGGCTTATGGCCCAGTACCCATGATGATGATACCATAGAGACTTCTCTAGTCATTTCTTTGGGCTTTTTTGCTATCTAGGTTAATATGACTATTGTAGTTAGGGGTGGCCACCAAGGACTTGAAACAAGGAATGCCAACAAATTTAAATCTGTTTCTGAATAATCATCTTGAGGGGAGTGCAGAAGAGAGATTCCCTCCAAAGACTTTAGTCTTGTGTTTTTAACGAGATGTCCCAGCTTATGTCCTTGGAGACCCTTTTCTTCTCTCTCAGAGTACTCTAGACTTTCCCTTCTCCCCAAGTGGGCCCTCTTCTTTTCTCTCTTTTGGTAGAGAGTACATATAACTGGCACAAGTGCCTCAAGGTCTGGTCCATGTGTGTGAAGAGCTCTTTGACCTGGGAGCTGTTTGCCCTGGGTACCAGTCAGCATTGTTTGGGGGAAATATTTTCTAAACCATAAATTGTTCCATGAATGTAAGCTGTACAAGGCTATTTAGCTTTGTTTTAAAGAAATCAAGTTTTCTAGCCTTTCTTATTTATCTGTTTTTAGTTGTAATCTTGTATATTTAGTGCTGTGAGTCAACTGTTGATTAAATTGTCAAAACATGACTGTTCAGATGCTTTGGTTTTGTCCTACTTTTTGAAACCCTGCTTCTCTGCAAGGTTAGAAGGAAGGAAAATGATTTGGGTAATATTTAACTAGGTTACAACTTTGCAGCATGTTTAATAAAAGTTGTGGGTATGAATTGGTTGTTCTTGCTATTTGGAATGAGTCACTTTTACTAAAATCCTGATAGAAATAATGTGACTTTTGGGGGGTATATTTACTCGATGATTAGCTCATCAGAATTGTTTTTTCCTTCCAGGGTCTTATTTTTGTGGTAGATAGCAATGATCGTGAGAGAATTCAGGAAGGAGCTGAAGAGCTGCAGAAAATGGTAAGAAAATAATTCATTAAAATAGTAATAGAAATAGAATTAAATTAAAAACTGGTGTGTTGTTCAACTAGATAGATTTTCAGGGTAAAGCAACTGAGTTTGTTCCATCAAGTGGTGATGATAATAACATTTTAATCTTAAAGTCAAACAGACACTGAATTTTAGTACTGGAAAGGACATTGGGAATTCTGGTACCATACCCTTATTTTAGAGGTGAAGGAACTGAACTCCTGAGAGGTCATGGGAGTGCCCGCTGTCACACCCTGCTTACTTGGTACTTGCCCCATATTCCTCTTCCCTCATTTATGTCAGAAATCTTTGCCCATAGGGACCTAACCTGGCTAGTCTTGGAGACTCCCTTCTCTGGGTATACATGTAGCCTTAGTGTTTTTGACTAGTCCTTCCAGTCACATCTGAGGACAAAGATGGTGCCTTTTCTCTGCCCGCCTATATCTTGCTAAGTCCTCATCATCATTTGTAAATTTCATTATAGAAACTTTGCCCCTAGCAAGGATCCAGGCAGCCCATGTGCATGAGGCACTAACGGCCTGGGTTTGTAGAGTGACTGATTTCCCAGCAGCCTTTGTCTTGGCTCCCATCTTGCTTGTCTGAAGATAAGTGGAAAGAGCAAGAGAAGCAGAAGAGATGGCAACTAGCAGACATTTGTTAAACATCAGAGCCCTGCCTTTCTTCACTTCTGCTGACATCTCCCCCATAGGTGATTTGCAGACGGGCGTCTCGCTGGGCAAAGAGGCAAGGTTGTCCTGCTCTGCTGCTTTGAATGGTTTTGCATTGGGTTTGTCACTGAAGAATTTGAAACTTGGCAGACACTTAAGAAGCTTGCCCTGACTGTGGCACAGAGAGCGAGCCATGCCATGCCACTTTTACTGGGCTAGGTGTTAGGGGTACAGAGAAAAAAACCCCAGTGATCCTGCCCTCAAGGAGTCAGCATTTATTTAGGGGGCGCTCCTTGCACCACAGGCAAGTTGGTATGGAATGTACCCTGGGGGGCGAGCTGTTGGAGGTGGCTCATAAGTTGAGTTTGGAAGGAAACTGGGGGATCTGTGAGACTGGAGCAGAGGGAGGAAGGCTCACTTAACCATAATGTTGGAAATTGGATTTTATTCCACGTAATGATGTCATGAACGCCAATTTATTTCCAGCTTCAAGAAGATGAATTGCGGGATGCGGTGCTACTGCTCTTCGCAAACAAGCAGGATCTGCCCAACGCTATGGCCATCAGTGAAATGACAGATAAATTAGGCCTGCAGTCCCTTCGCAACAGAACTGTAAGTGCTGGAGCCAGACCTGGCCTTCCAACGCTGGGGCCCTCGGATGGAGGAAACTCTTGGTAGGACAGCACTATTAGGCTTGACTAAACTGTGCAGAGCCAAAGGCTTACCCTTGTGACCTAGTGGTCCATAATGGTAACACAGTAACCCAGATGGGGCGCTGAGCCACAGCCACCCCCTCCCGTTTCATGAGACTTGAGTCTGCAGGAGTTGAGCTCACCCTTTCAGCAGGCAAATCGCACTTAGGTGCTTCATGCTGCCGGCTCTTAATTTATTTTTAAAGAATTGTTTTATTGATTTTTTTCTTTTTACATTACTGTTATTTTTCTGTTACTTCCCTTCCAAATCCCAGAATCTTGTTAAGGAAAAAAAAATTTAGCTAACCAAAACCCAAAAAACCTCATTGGTTGGGGCTTTGTATTTTTGTAGCATGAGTCTTTTGACATTTGGGGGAATTGTAAATCTGGTGCCAGTTTTGTAGGTGGATGTTTTTGAATTGTACCTGGGTGTGTAATTATAATAATTTTCCTGTAGTGTGCTTTCCTCCTATGATCAAGCTTTCTTTTGCCCTCTCATTCATTTCCCTTTCCTTAATTTAAGAGTTAAAGGGACTTCGGTATATTGTTTAATCTACCTTCTGTTTACAGATGAGAGGACTGAGTCCCAGAGGTGGGACTTTTAAGTCACACAGCTGGTTAGCTACTGGACAGCAGTGTTAGTAGGGAGGAGAGATAGCGGATCACAAGGTCTGCTCACTCTTTCAAAGTTGAGTCATCTTCAGGCTTGGCCATGCTCCTTGACAGGGTCAGGTTTGGGATAGAGGAGGATTCAGCAGTTATTTGTCTTATATAAATATTTACTTTCACAGATATAATCTTAAGTATAGTTTGTAGTTAAAATTTTAAATTTCTCCTGTCTTATGCTAATTGATCTAAATTTAGGATGCTTGTGGGAAATCCATTCTCTTTGTTCTTCTGATTTAGAAGATCTTTTGGAAGTTTAATAGAGACTGCTTCCTCATTAAAAGGCTTTTTTTTCTTATTTCTTCACAGTGGTATGTTCAAGCTACCTGTGCTACACAAGGAACCGGTCTGTACGAGGGTCTTGACTGGCTGTCAAATGAGCTCTCGAAACGTTAAATACAACTGGATAACTAACCAAGGACATGTTTGATAGAATTGGGTCTAGGCTTGTTACAACAAAATTAGTTTGCATCTTGGTTATTAAATGGTATCTTGGAACTGGTATGGGCAGGATTTCACAGCATTTAAACTTATTTTGTTGCCAATTATTGTTTCCCAGGTTTAATGTTGCTGTTATAGCAGTTATACTTGGATTTAAAAAATTCTCCTTAACTTGAAAAAAGTGTACTCTGATGATTTTACTTCCCTTGGCCTAAATGCCTGGACATAGCTATTGTGACAACCTTTAAATGACTATGTTTTGAATGTTTTTTTGAGCCCCAATAAATAATGTTTTAAAGTTTCCCCTTGCTACTTTACTGATACCTTATGTCATTCCTTGGACAGTCTGCTGATTTCAAAATGTAGCATTCCATTTGTATTTATTTCTCTCCCTTGCCAAAAAGACTTTCTAACACTGCTGCTGCCAGCCAAGAAAATGCTCTAAAACACTATTCAGATTTCCTGCAACTGAGGGACATTGGAACTTTTTTATTATTAATCAGCCCTGCTTCTCTTGGTATGATTTGGACTTGATGGATGATTCATTCTGTGCTGGTGGCAAAGCTTTTCATACTCAGCAGATTGTCTTCTTTATATTGTATCTTTTTTTATGTTGCATGTTGCTTTTGGTATCAGCCTGACTTTTTGCCCAGTGTATCATAGTTCAGCTGATGTTTTATTGTTTATTGGTGAACATATCTTCATTAAGAGATTTTGGAAAATTCATCGAACTCAATAATGAATTAGTTTCTTCATAACCCATTTGAAATTATTCCTAATAAAATGATAAAATGTACAGTTGGGTTTGTGCCTTTTTAATCTCAAAAGATCTGCACATGATGGCAAAACTTTTATTATTATTAAAAGTAAAACATCCTAATAAACTGTCCCAAACATGAATTCATGAGTCTTTGCTAGTCATAAGCCAAGTCAGTAAGCATTTATTAAGCCCCTGCTCTGTGCCTCGCCTTGTGCAAAGGGTTAGGGCTTTAGAGAAAGGCCAAAAGGTAGTCCCTACTCTGGGGGAGAGAAACAAGTCAACAACCAGGTAGATGAGATAGGCCAAACTGGAGAAAATCGTAGAGGGAAGGCTCTAAAGATGAGGCAGATTAAGCAGAAAAATTCTGTGGCCCTCCCTTCGTGCCTTAGCCTGGCTTCAGAGCTGAGCGTACCTCCATGCTTAACTGCCAACTGGGTATCAATTTGAGCCATTTCCTACCAGGCTGCAGAGTCTTTGAACACGGGCCTGTTGAAAAATACAGTGTCTGTCTCCTCGAAGGAGAGGGAGTTTAGCTAAAGGCAGAATAACATCCCTTTGGTTGGCAAAAGACTGATGAATTTGTTACTTATGGAGGCACGGGGGCGGGGAAGGTACAGTTTGAGAGATCATGGATCCTTGACCTATTTCAGGTCTCAATAATTGAAAGATTAATGAGTTTTAGATAGTGAAAAAATAACTGCTGGTTATCAAGGCAGAAGCTAATGGGGGTGTGTGGGGGGGAAGGCTGTAGGTTTTGTTTTTTTAATATTTTGTGGCCTGACCAAAAGAAATGTACTTCTTAAACCTGTGGTTAGACCAGGTTAGGCATAATGTATCTTAGGCAAATTTTTTGTTTTTCATATACTGTTGGTAACTTGAATCATAGTACACTTTGAAATATGCTTTGGGTGTTTGTTTTGTTTTTTTTTAACCAAGGCTGTTGATAGTTTGAGTGTTTTATGTAAATTATAATATTGATAGATAAACATCAGAATTTGAGTGTTAAAAGGAAAAGCAAAATTGTTTTTTTCTGCAATAGGCTTGTCTCAAATCCAATGTTAAACAGATATTACCTTCATGCATCATTTGTATAGTTATCACTGTGTGAAAGGTTAATTTTTACTAAATCTAAATTTTAATGAGATTTGTTTGGGAAAATCCGCATTCCAGTGAGATGCCTTAGAGCTGCTCCCTGCTTTGGTTCTGATCTGTTGTAACACTCCAGTGGCCTGTGGCTGCTTCCCCTTTCTTTAAAGAACTAGCTTGGGTGCTGAGGCCTTCTCCAAGCCTCTCAGCTAAAAGTCATCTTTCCCCCTCTCATGAGACTGCAGAACCCAACCTCAATTCCCGTGCCTTCTCCTTTCTCCTGGTATGATCTTCACCAAGACATCTACCTCTCTGGGCCTGTTTCCTTGTTTTAAAATGAAGGCTTTCAACTAAATGACTAGATTCCTTTGGAAAAACTGCAGGTGTTGAACAGTATACCTAGGCTTTGCCTTCTGGGGGTACGGGAAAGAATGTTTTAAATTTAAACTTCCCTTCTAAAATTCTGCTGGTTTATTTTTAAAGTATTTAGATATGGAGATTTAATTATTTGGTAATTTTTCATGGGAAAAATAGTTTACTGTTTTGCTCAGGGTCAGTAAGAGGTTGGTGTGACTCCCCCTATTGTGGAAAATAAATTGTTGGTATAAAATGCTTATTCCTACAGCTAGTTTACAAATACCAGACTGGAAAGGAGAACAGAGATTGTGATTTGTTTAAAGGTCCCCAGTCAGTTGCAGAACCAAGGCTACAACAGCTATCCCTTTTCTTCTCAATCATGTTAATCTGTTCGTAACTGAATAAATTCTTTGTTGTTCCTTGTTTAAGTGATTATTCTGTTGCTTTGCTATGAAGCATATCCACTTTTTTTAAATTTTGTGTAATATTTTGGTTGAAATTAAAACTGGATGAAATTTCTTCATGTCATCACCTTACATGAGTCTTATCCCATAACTTGGGTTTTGATTCCAGCAAATTCTTACAGGCACACACGTGCACCCAGAAGTATTTTGTGTCTGTGCCATTTGCAGGACCAGTAGTTAATGTTGCTTGTGTGAATTTTTTTATTCCTGATAATGAGGGTCATTTTTATCACATAGGTGTGGTATGTGTATAAAGACCAAGAGAATGTTCACTTCTAATTTAATTATGTTGCCCTGTTGTGTGAATGAGCAGGCCAGGTTACCTGGGAGAAGTTATGGGGCATTTTTAATGATCTCAAGTCTCTCTGAAAGTAAAAGCCCCTTGCTGAAATGCCAGGATTCACGGTGCTCAGTGGGTAAGGAAGAGGTTCTGAGTGGGCATGAATGGGCCATGGCCCCAGGAGAACATGGGCAGAATTGATAACGCTTGTTTTCAGAGAGATGTGCAGGTCACGGAGCTGTCCTGAGGTGATTTTTCTCCAAAGCCTGGGCCTGCTGGGTCATCCTCCTGTGCTCAGCTCCATTGGCTGCTACTTGACACTTCAACCCCGTATAGCTTGGTCCCTTCCAATCTTTCCAGTCTTCCCCTACTTGGCTTGGCTTCATGCACTCTACCGTCCAGTTTAACCAGCCTGCTTGTAATAACTCATGTCTTTGCACAGGCTGTCCCTGATGTCTAGCATTCCTTGTCTCCTTCACTTCCATTTAATTTCCCTGGCTTCCTGTAGGGAACAGCTCAAAGGTGCAGTAGGCCTTTCCCTTTGGGATAACGTTCATCCACTTGTATATATTGTCTGTGTGCCTAGTTAATGTTTCTTATTTTAGCTTTTATTTACATTTTTTTTTCCTCAGTTACATGTAAAAACAATTTTTAATGTTCGTTTTTAAAACTTTTGAGTTCTAAATTCTCTCCCTTCTTCCTTTCCCACTCCTCATTGAGAAGGCAAGCAATTTGACATAGGTTATATGTGTGTAGTCATGTAAAGCATACCCATAGTAGTCATGTTGTGATAGACCTGGTTATTTTTCCCTATTAGAATGTGAGCTCCTTGAAGGCAGGGACTTTTTTGGCTCTAATGTCCCCAGTGCTGCCTGGCACAGTTAGCCCTTAATGTTTCTTGACTGATGTGCCAGGGCAGAAGGCAATAAAGAGTCATCTCAGTATTGAAGTTACTGGGGGTGCTTCGAGAAGAGGTTATGGTCGTAGCCTGATGGAAGGATTAGGGTTCTTCTATTGCTTGAGCCTAAAAGGTAGATTCTGACCCAATGTAAGCTACAAGTGCCTCATCAGTCTTCCAAAATTGGAATGGGCTTGCCTTGCAGGAGATGGATGGACAGATGGACAAATGATCATGTGTCGATGGGGTTGTTTCTGCCTTGGCCTGTTTACTATGGGGAAATAAATGGTGACCCCCAGAAGCTCACAGACCTGAAGGTCTGGTCCAAACTCCTCATTTTAGAGAAAGTCAAGCCCCAGAGAGGGGAGGTGACCTTACACTGTGAGTGGCAGAGCCACGGGATGTGAACAAAAGTCCTATGACTACAAATGATTTAGACATAAGTGACTGTTGTTTGCAAAAGAATAAAAAATCCTTATGTTCCTTTTAGGATAACTTTTCTCCAAAAGGTTTTTATTGTTTTGTACAATCATCTTTAATAGACATCACAGACTTGGGTACGACATAAAAATACAAAGAGGAATACAGAGAATAAATAAACGAGTCTACCATATAAATAGTGATCATCATTGGGCTTACTGACACTCAACAACAACCATTCAGGAAAGGGCAAGTAGCAGTTAGGTAAACCTTTACCCTGAAGCAAAGCCAGGGCTTCCTCAGTCTTGGCTTGGCAGAGTCGGGGGAGTTTGAAACTGAAAACGCGTATGGTAACCAACAAGTCTGGTGAAAGAAGCCAGAATTCGCAAGTGGCCGTGACACTGGATGAATTTCACGGGAGCCGCACACGCCTTCTTTTTACTTGTACTTAAGCATGCTAGCCATGCAGAATGTTTCGTACTTAACTTCCCAGTACCACAGTGCATTTCAGCGTCATTCAAGTGATTAACCTGAAGTCCTTCACATAAGCAACTGGCAGAAAGAAACCATGTTTTTTGCCATGGACACCAGTCCTTTATCTGGTTTACTTATTTACCCAACATCAACACAAAGACAACTGTGCAAGACTAGATTCTTTTAAAAGAGCTTTCTTCAGGGCAAGAAAATGAATGAGGCATGTTAATATTTGGCTTTTTGGAGGAAGGAAGGTAGGGCAATTGGGGTTAAGTAACTTGCCCAAGGTCACAAAGCTAGGGGGTGTGTGTGTGTGTGTGTGTGTGTGTGTGTGTGTGTGTGTGTGTGTGTGTATGTATGTCTGAAGCTGGATTTGAACTCAGGTCCTTCTGACTTCAGAGCCAGTGCTCTATTCACTGCACCACCTAGCCGCCTCAGCAGGTTTTTTAAAATGCTAGAGGTTATAAGATGGAAGTAAGTCAACAGATTTGAAGCTTTCCAGAATTTCTGTTTACTTTGAGGGGGTGTGGTATCTTAGAAAGACTAACACTAGTTTTCCAAGGAAATGTGTTAATTCTGAGTATTCCAATGACCTACAAAAGATACCTATTTCCCCAATTAAATATTGAAGATGGTCTTTCAAAAGCACAGTATTTGGTGGGTGGTATTCACCATCTTAAAACAAAATAATTTATTAAATACTTTAAAGATGTTAATTTTTTTTTTCACTCCTGTCCAACTATTCATGACCCTATTTCTTGGCAAAGATACTGGAGTAGTTTGCCATTTCCTTTTCCAGCTCATTTTTACATGAGGAAATTGAGGCAAACAGGGGTAAGTGACTTGCCCAGGTCACATAGTTACTAATTGTCTGAGGCCAGATTTGAACTTGAGTCTTCCTGACTCCAGGCCCGGCGCTGTATTCACTTGTCAACTTAGATCAGCTCTTCTGTTCAACACCATGGCACAAATTTTGAGATGTTAAGAACTGACTTGGAAATACATGTAGTAGTCAAAATGGCTATTTCCAGGAGTACCTTAACTTCTTTCAATAAATCAAGTGTAAGTTCAGACTTAACGCTATTTTAACTGATCTTTTACAAAATTATAAAATGTTACATTGCTCTGATTTTCCAGTCTGGTATTCGATTAATTGCCCCTCTCTTCCTTTACCCTTATTAACTCTGGGTTCATTCTTACTCAGCAATGTTTTTATCTACTTAGGTTTTTGTTTGTGGTCACTGAATTCCTTCTGCCCCACTAACCCAGTGGCCTAAAATTCAGTGGGGATGGACAAGTCAACGGTCTCTTAAGTCAGCTGTAGAAAAATGTGAATGAAAACTGTTTTTGGGCAGGGTGTGCCACCACTGATGATGAAGAAAACAACCCAACCTGTGACATTTTCTTTTAAATGTGGCCATGTGGTTTTAACTATGATATATAGGAAAATGGGCCTATTTAATGAAGGGGAAGGAGGCTGAAACCCAAGGACGATGTTGCTTCCTCTCAGTTGTTTAGGAACTGGGTGGCTCTTTACTCCTTGCTATTTTAGGATCACTTAATTAGCACCTCTACCTGAGGATGGGCAATGGGAAGAAGCCCAAGAATTCTGATCAGAGTATTCTGTAATGTAAGAGTCCCCAGTGCAGTAGGCTCCCTTGTCAATTTTTTAATCTTATCTTTGTCTCCATCACCAAGGCTAATAGAAAGTTCAACAAAAGGGGCAGTGTCTGGTTGTAGAGAAGGGAAGACCACCTTCTCTGGAAGGCATTCTCTAGTGAATATAAAAAAGTAAATGCGAAAGCAGCTGTCTATACCTGCTCATTCATGTTTAATCAGTATACTTAAGAGATGAGCACACACATTAAAGTATTATGATACAATTCCATTATTACCTGTTGAAAACTAAGGGTCTAAAAATTCACTGTCCCTCCCAGTGTGTTATCTTACCCAAGGGAGGCATTCCCTGGTTTCAGCTTTTAGACAGTACAGTGACATAGAACAAGGTCCTAGGATCACCTCCACATGTCCAGATTGGATGGGATGAACTTACACTTGGATCACATGATTCCATTTTCCTAAACGAATCTTTAGGAACTTGTCTCATACTAAGATTCCTGACTAAACCAACCTTAGGTAGACACACCACACAGAGTAGATGAAGCTCCTCACCGACAGCTAGAATGCTGGACGGCTCAAATTCTGCCTTTTTACTCTGTAGCCCTGGGCAAGTGACTTCATAGGGTTCCCAGAGTTGGGAGATGCCCGAGAGGGCATCTAAGCTAGTCTTTCAGAAGGAAAAAATGAAACCTAATCAAGTTGAGTGGTCACATAGGTCATAGACAGGTCTCAACTCCCTCACTACAAGGCCTGAACCTCCTGGGAATTACCCACATAAAACAATGAATTTATGGTTGTGTGTTCTAACAATGTTAATGGAGATGATTGCAATGTAAAAGATGGATGTATTTGTTTGCCTGGATAGTTTTGTTTGTTCTCCCCCCCCCCCCCCCCAGGTAATTTAATGTCCACATGTACTTCAGGCCCTAGGATTTTGGTCACAAGTACATTCCTATCTTCAAATTTCTTTCAACATGTTGCCATGAGGTCATCTCACCCAGCATAAATGGATGCATTTCCTACTTTGCTGTTTGACATGGGTGGGGATTGCTAATATCTTAAAACACAACTTTCGAATGCCATGAAATGCAAAAATGTTTCAATCTCTGCTCCCCCTGCCTGCCCCCATCCTGACTTAGTATCACGGAAAGCTAAGTTGGCCTTCCCAACTTGTCATAAATGACATCATTATGAACTGAAGTTGAAAATAGGACCCTTTGGGAGGAAAGCACCAAGGTTGAGTAATACAGCCTTGAATGTTAACTGCCCAAAAAACTCTACTGCTCTTAGGATTTTTTCCTATTTGCTCTTAAATATTAAAGTGTCCTATATTTCTCAGGCACACTCTGGTTACACAGAACATGTGCTTTTGCTATGAAACCTAAAGACTGAGAACTCAAAGGGTTTGGGTTTGTTTTGTGCTTGAGAAGGGTCAGTTCCATAAACACCAGCTATGTTTAAAATTCAATCTCATGGATGACAGCTGACATACAATGTATAACTAAAATGTGCAAAGTGCTTTATATTTTCTCATTTGGGCCCAACAACCCTATTAAATGGGTCTATAGTTACTGTGGCTCTCATTTTATGCATGATCAATTAAGGTTAGGAGGGAATGAGCTGGCCATGGTCATGACGCATCTGCAATCTATCTTGCTCTATAAAAATGTCACAATGGGGGAAAAAAGATGACAAAAATGAGACTGTCTGGTAACATTTCTGGCGCCTTTCTCTTCTGCATTAGCCACTTGAATGCATCTTGCTGTCCCACCCTTTCTCACCCCTTGGGCAATGGGCATCTCTGGTTTATCCCAACACTGTGCCAGGCAGGCTAGGCCAGTTTTCACAGTAAGCAGAGCTCTGCCCTCTCCACTGATTGGAATCACATGGCAACTGGAATGGTTGAAGTACATGGGATTATACAGCAGCTTCTCCTTAGCCTTCCCCTCAGAGGGAAGCCCTGCAGTACATCCACATCAAGTCTGTTCTCAACAAATAGGGATGTGAAGTCAGTCAATAAACATTTATTAAGCGCCTACTATGTGCTAAGTGCTGGGGATACAAAAAGAAGCAAAAAAACCCCTTGCTGGATGTAAAGTTTATAAATAGTTAATCTGAAGCAGGTTTCTTGAGAGCTGGCACCGTAAGACTAACCAAATCATAGGGCAAAGAGTAGGAAATGATCCCTCACTATTTAGTCTTTATAACCACTGGAAAAGTTAAAACCAGAAAACAACAGACATGAACACCCAGGTCAAGCAACCTTTAGGGATGACAAACCATGGGTACGTTTCATTGGTAAAGGGGAACATCTTAGAACTGATCAATTCAGTGGCTAGAGTAAGCTAACTAAGTACCCCTGGCTCAGCCCAGACCCAATTTTAGCCCTGTTTTCTGAAGATCACCAGAAAGGAACTCTGACATTTTAAAAAAGTCTTAAGTGGTTTTCTATGCTTTCTACTAAATTATAATTCATCAAAATTTGCTCAAAGTCACCAAACTCATTGCTAGTTTTCTTTTAGTGGTTTGAGAACAGAATCCATCATTTTCAACCACTTGAATCCAACCCAGTTATTTTTTTAAAGTTTAGTCAGTTATAGCCATCTGATCTTGGGCAAGTCACTTAACTCCAATCGCCCTTCCTTCCTCCCTCCAAAAAAGCAAAAAAAAAAAAAAAAAATTATGTCAATAATTCTGATGTTATAAAACCTAGTTTATCCTGGAAAGAATAAGACATACTACTAAATCAAATTTAGAGTGAATAAGGCATAAAACACATTTAAAACTTAAATCAATACATAAATTGTTACAGTATTATGACTCATTAATGGCAAAAAAGAATTTCAGCATATCTAGAATATGCCAGTGAGTCTTCCTAGTTACTACAAGGAGCTTTCATTCATCTCCATATGTAAACTTTTGTATATAGGAAGTTGAATGGCAGTTAACGTGCTTTTTATGCCTACAAAATTAGGTGTGTTAAGATATCTTGTGTCATCTTCCTGTGTCTCTCTTGCCTGTAGCACACTGTATTAATGAGTCTTATAGGAAAATTCTGGAGAAAATGAGATGAAGCCACAAGGAAAACTGGCTGAAGACAGAATGCAAGTTTGGATCAGAAGAACACAAACTTGGAGAGCTTTACCTGGAAAGCCTCAGTAAACCAAGTTACCATCAGACCTGCCTAGGCTGGAGTTGTTGGACTTGAAGGTGGGTTTATAGAGCTGTTTAGGAAGAGAATCCCATCTGCCTATGTAATCCCACATACGCTTTTGAATGTGAAAAATGTTCGAGTTCAGATCACCTCTCACCAAGCTGTTTCAATTCCCCATGCTTTTGGAAACACACAGCTCACAGATACTGAATTTATATTTATAGTGGTCTAGGCTAGAACTACAGGAAATTGCCATCTTCAGCCTCTTCCTATGTCCATTTTTATTTAGAAGACAAAAATACACAAACCTAGATCTCTCCCTCCACCCACAAGAGTTAGGATCTAGTCCAACACCCATAATTTATAGATGAACTGAATTCACATCCTCTGGCTCCAGATTCAGCTTTCTAATATGCCACATTGGCTCTTGGTTTGGGTATGGTGACTTTGAGCTAAGTCACAACATGATGGGTCTCTAAGAAAGTCCTTAGGAAAGGAGGAGTTTGGGGGTAGGGACTCATGATTCCCCGGGAGCTTATGACCCCAAATCATTAGCACTTTCAGCAGGCAGATGATCGAACAAAACACCAATAAAAAAGTTAAGTTCTTGTTAAGGCTCCAGGCTCAATGGCAAAAACAGAACCAAGAGTTCAAGCCATTACTTTTCCCCAGAGAGAAAATATCTCAGCTCTTCTAGCTTTGAAGGAATCAGTACCTCTGACAACAGTTAAAATGGAACCTAACTGAGAAGCTGCTACAACAAAGCTTTAGTTCGATGTCCATACCACCTCAACCAGGCAAAAGCAACGCTGGAGGCAGACATCTAGTGAGGAGAGGGCTTGGTCAGTGCCTTCTAATAAATAAAATCACAGCCAACATGTTGGCCAGCCTCAAACGTAAATCTGTCCCAAATAAAAAAAGCAGAGCATTTGGCTTCCCGGTTAAGGTTTTTGCAGGAGGTGAATTCTCTACCCAGGATTTTCCTATAATTCGTAGGGTTGTTTAGTTTTATTAACTAGTCCTGGTAATTATTCCCAAATATACTTCATAGTGTTACTCGGATTTGTAGACATTCTTAAGAAAAATCTATCCACTACGTAACATCAAACTTAAATAAATTATCTAAAAACTTTAGTCTATCTTAGCAAGGCATTAAGATTCCTGACTTCCAAATGATCTACTTTAACACTGGTTTGCAGAGTAAAATTCCAAATAAAATTAAAATCAAATATTCTAGTCATATAGAATTTATGGTTGAGAGAGTGAAGCTGCTGCATGCCAAGGACTATGGAACGAAGTCTACTAACTCACAGGTTTAATAGGGTGCTAGTTTGTTTGGTCACACTAAGAATGGTTGCAGGAATAGACCCCCTGGTAGCAACCAAAGCCCTACCAGATCCTGTGTTGTGGCTGCAGAATTGAGAGGTGAGACATAAAGAAGGGATGGCCATAGGTCCCATTATACCTAGTATCTTCCTAAAGCTCTTCATTTCTAAAGTGGGTCATCCAGAGGGAGATGGAGTGAGAACTGATAGTACTCCTTTTTTTCATCCTCCGGCCACTCACTTTGCACCTGGTTACTCTTTATTTCCCTTAATTATAAAAACATAGTTCATGTTCAAAAGGTACACTAGTCTACAAATCCCGTGAGAATCACTCAGGTTTCTTAAAAAGACAAAATAATCTCTTAATCACTGTTTAAAAATCACTTATTAAAAAAAGGTATCCGATCATCCAATTTTTGTGACAGTTTTAAATATATTTGCTTTCTTTCCTCTCTGTCGAGGAGAGGGGGGGAGCCATGCGGACTTCATGAGCAGTCACATAAAATGAAGAATGGGTTAGAACAGAGCCAGTGGTAAGAGTGTGAACGCTTTTCCATCATCAGTCTGTTCCCCTCTTGTCAAGGTTCCAATGGAGGCCTTGATTCGACCTAAGTAATTGAATTCCTTGTTTTGACTCAACAACTGCCTGCCATGCTGAGGTCCAGTCTATTTCCACTTTAAATCACAAATAAGGGCTATGTGATCAGAGGGGTGGGAGACACTGGGTAAGGCCTGATGGGTGGTAACTTCTTCATGACTTGGCATCGGTATCACCTGTTCAACCTCTAAAGCAGTGAAGTCAATGAAAATATAATCTAGACAGCCGTGGAACCCTCCCACGTAATTAGTGTAGGCAGGTTCACCACATGCACTTTTCAGCCTGAAAGGATGGGTGAGGGACATACTGCAGCGCTCCTCCTCGCCATTGGAGGCCCAGTCTTCATGGTCCTCAGAGATGCTGCCCGTGCTAACAAAACTGTACATTCCAGTAGAGGGAGTGCTATTGAAATCCCCGCAAAACAACACGGGGATGCCAGGATACAGATCATGCGTCACGTGTTTGAGGTGGGTCAAGGCTACCGCCATCTGAACGAGACGAATGTGCCCCCCTGCAGAAATGAAGGATGAGACTGGGTGGAACACAGATGGCTAAACCATTGGGGACAACAACACCGTAAGGTGTTCTTTCTCATCTCTGCCTTTGTCTGACAGACATGACAGACAAATGCACACACACAGGCACACAGACATAGGCACATTCACACCCACATCCATATGCTCACCTCTTGGATGCCAGTAGAGATGAGTGTTTGCAACACAAATCTTTTTAGAAGAATCCTTTGTAGACTGAAGAACTGAAACCTAGAACATAAAGCAACACTGCCTTATAGAGTGTCTTACAACTGTTATTAACTTCAGTGTCTGGTCCTGGAATATGGAAGGGACTGATACTTTACTTCATTTTCATGATGACCAATCAAACCCTGAATTCAAAATTATGTAACTTACCCATGGCAGCAGAGAGCCAGTGTCAGAGCCCAGACGCCCTGGGTTCGAGCCTGTCCTCTGACACACACTGGCAACAGGGCCTACCTAAGTTACTTAAGCAGCTCTCCAGAACTCTTGACTTGCAGAACTGCTGCTGATCTTTTAGTGGTAGAGGTGGTTCATGATCTTGGGAGTTCAATCACACCCACAAAATAACAGATATGTAGGAAAATCTTAAGTAAACTGAGTTGGGTTGGAAATATATGTGCATGCCACATTTTACTAAGAGGAAAATTATCATACTTACCCAAGAATGAACAGTAAAATTTATGAAGTTCTGAATTAGCAATCACCCCACCCATTTTGGAGAAGGGCATTACTTAATGACAAGACCCAGAAATGGAAAAGACCAGATCCCTGGAAATCCAGGTCGCTGAACAAGATCCTCTTATACAAGAGGAAGCTTGGGCCCTGAGAACAAGGGGAGATTTAAATAAAACTTCCCTGACTATTCATCTAGAGCAGTGGTTCTCAACCTTCCTAATCCCTCAACCCTTTAATACTTACATGTGGGTGTATCTGCATGTGGGCGGATCCCCCTGGAGACTGATAGAGGAGTGGTGTCTCAGTTCCTAAGACCATCGGAAATGTGTGTTTTCCAATGGTCTTAGGTTATGACCCCTGTGAAAGGGTTGTTTGACCCCCAAAGGGGTCACAACCCACAGGCTGAGAACCACTGTTCTACAACAACTTAGCCTAATTTCACTAAATGAACCTCCAAATTTGAGGCTTCACAGGATCACACAGTGACATTTGGAAGGAACATCTGGTCCAGCCTTTTCATTTTACAGATGAGGAAAGTGAAGTTCAGACAATTTACAAGGTAATCCAGGCAGGAAGGCTTTAAGCCAGGGCTCAGGTCATCTCTGGTTCTAACCCTACTAAATGTACAATGACCTTATACTGAGTCCCTTGGTTTTAAATAAGTAGGCATTCTGCTCACTTCCCAATGCCCCAAATGCTAGGCTTTAACAAAAGTAACAGTAGTGCTTGCAAAAAGTGCTTTGAAAATCTGACCTGATTTGACCGGTGCCATGATCCACATTTTACAGAGCAGATTCACAGAAATTAATTACTTACCTATGATCACAAAGTTAGTAAGCAAACTGGGCAAAATTTGTTTCATCTTCCTGGTTAAGCCCAGCTCTAGCTGCTAACCCAGGAGGCTGGACTGACCTCGTCCTGACCTCCTGGGACCCTTGTTTCCTTTCTTCAACTTAGTTTTTCTCCCACCAACAAACTAAGTTACTAAGCAACTACAGGCAACATTTGCTTGGGTACACAAAAACAAAGCAGGTCCTGCTATGCAGAAATACTAGAATCCTTATATTTAACCTCGATCTCCTTGTGTCTTGGGGGCATAAATAAAATTAGCCAAGACCCAGTAGGCCTTTTTCTTGGGCAGGGAGGAAGGTTTGCTACAGTAGAAGAAAAACAAAGGGGCAAGAGGTGGGAAACTATGATTTCATGGGTATGGGGCAGTAGCCCTCTAAACAAATGCAATCTGGCTACTCCCTCCCACTCCCAGTGCTGTCCCAAGCACTCTTCAGATAAAAGGACTCGCTAAGAATTAAAGCCCAGTATGCGCTTTTATGCATTCAACAAGTACCTACGGTACAGGACATGGAAACAGAAAAACAAGAATCAAACAGTCCTTGTCCTTCAAGAAGACAACAAATGCTGTCCAGGTAAACTAGGGAACTGGGTGAGGCAGGAGCGCCCTTGATCCTCTCAGACTGCAAATGCCACGAGGGTCTTGGGCATTTCCTTCTTCTTTCTGTATCCCCTGTGCCAAGCAGACTTATTAGAGATTCACCAACTTCTGAGTTAGACGTTATAAGTGACTGAAGGATGCGGGAGGCAAAACCCTGCTTGTCCACACTAGGCGGACCCCTGGGCTCTCTAGGATTTTAAGGGAAGGGGCCCAGTTGTAAAAACCAAAGAAACAAACCCTTAGCTTCCTATCCCCCACCAAGGCTGGGGATGACTCGGGCAGAGCGCCATGCTGTACGTGGCAGGGAAGCCTTCGGGTACGGGCTCACCTGCAGCGCCGACGACCTCTGCAGCACGCGGTCACGTGCCTGCGGGTAGCGCGCCAGCTGCTCCAGCAGCGCCCCGTGCAGCGGGTCCCCCGCCAGCGCCTGCTGGTAGGCGATGTCGTGCTGGGCCAGCAGGCGGAATTTGTCCCTGCGGAAGAAGGTGGCCAGGCCCTCGTGCTGGTGCTGCTTGAGGCGAAAGAGACCATGCAGGCCGAAGGCGTCGAGCGCGGGCGCCAGGCTGTCGTGGAACACGGCGCGGTCCACCTCCTGCAGGCACAGCACGTCGGCGCTGTAGCCGCTCAGCTCCTTCTGCAGCAGGTTGAGGCGGTAGTCGAGGCCCAGCGCGTAGGGTGCGCAGTACGGATAGAGAACAGCGCGCGAGTGCTCCGTGTGCGCGTACACGTCGGCCAGCACGTTGTACGTCACGGCGCGCACCAGCCCGTCGCCGCTCACGCGCTTGGTGTACAGGTGGCGCTGGTCGAAAGTGCACGCGCCGGGCCCCGCCTCCACGGGCCCCGTGCTCTCCAGCTCGCGGCTCGGGCCCAGCCGCTGCCCGTTGCCCGGCGTGCAGCGTAGCTTCAGCCGCAGCCCGATGTCGGCGTTAGAGGGCGTGAAGACGCGTTCGTGCGCGCCGCCCACCTCCACCCACGCGGGCCCCGCGCTCGCCTCCGCCGCAGGCGCGTCCCCGTCGGCCGGCGGGGGCGCGGTGGCCGGGGCCGCGCACGCAGGCGCGCCGGGGGCCCCGGCCGCGGCTCCGGGCCGCGCCTCGCGGAACCAGCGAAAGAGCGAGCGGTCGGGCTCGCCGAACTCGAGCCCGAGCTTGGGGCAGACGGGGAAGCCGGCCATGATGTAGCGCGGCAGCTGCAGCTCGGTGACGGCGGGCGGGTTGCGCTCCACCTTGTACTTGACGTCGCCGATCTGCAGCACGGCGCCGTCCTGCCACGCGTCCACGTTGAGCACGTCGTCGCCCACGGCCTCCTCGCGGTAGTAGAGCTTGACCAGGGGCTCGGCCGGGCAGGCGGCGCCCGCGCCCGCCCCCGTCCCGGGCTCGGCCGCCCGGCGGCCCTTGCGCGCTGCCGCCTTGGCGTGGCCCTTGAGCGCGTTGGTGGCGATGCGGCTCAGCGCGCGGCCCAGCGGCTCGCTCTGGTCGCGCTGCATGTGCTTGTGGCTGCCGTCGGCCAGCGCGAACGACAGGCTCAGCTTGGGCTCCGAGGGCACGCAGCGCACCACGGCGCGCTCCATGCCGCCGGCGCCGGCCTCAGCGCCTGCCTGCCCCGAGATCCGCGCCCAGACCCCGCCGCGCAGCGCGCTACTCCAGGCCCGCAGCTTCCACATGGACCCGCGCCCGCACGAGCCGCCGCGGCCCATGCAGCCGCCGCCGCTGCTTCCGGGCCGCGCGGGCTCCGGCCAGCCCCGTAACCGCGCCCGCACTTTCGGCGGGACGCGGCCGGGGCCGTCTGGCGCAGGCGGGGCGCGCGGGGTCCTGCGGGGTCTTGCGGCTCGGGAGCGGCGGCAGCGGGGCAGGGGGCGGCGGGGGCGGTGGCTCCGGGGGTGGATGCCCTGCTCTGTGCCGCCACGGCGGGTGCGTGTCGAAAGTGCGGATCGAAGGCCGGGGCCGGCGGTACCGGAGCCGGGCGCGGTGACGTAGGGGGCGGGGCCTTCCCGCGCTGGGCGGCTTCGGTCGCGTGGGCTGCCGGCGGGGGCGTGCCTCGCGGGATGAGGATGCTTTCTCTCTGCTAGAAAGGGGCGTCGCTTGCCCTGCCCACCCCCCTAGCCACCCGGACATTTACAGCCTCATCCAGAATCTTGACTCGCTTTAGTCGGTGGATGCGGGTCCCCATCCCCCCCGGGTCACGCCACGCCCACGCAGCCCCTGTCTCACTTTTCTCTTTTGGAAAATGGGGGTCACATGGGCAAGGCCTGAGTTATCCTTGGGCATTTTTTAAGCCCTAAATGCCCGTGACCTCAGGCCCCACTCGGCTCCTGGGGAGTAGAGCCCGGTTTGGTGGATCCTGAGAGCCCCTCGCACACGGGATTCCGACTGAGGGACCTTCTCCCTCGCCGATGCCACCCCGACGGCGGGACTCCCTCCTTCCCCCACGCCACCCCAGCCGCTGGACAACCCCCCCCCCCCACGGGACCCCGACGGCGGGACCCCCTTCGCCATAGCACCCACTTTCTCTCCGCAGCACTTTCTCACCTTCCTCTCCCTCTTCAGAGGGGCCATCAGACTCCGCACGGGTCCCCTCAGCATCATCGGAGCCCCCACATGACCCCGCACCTCCCAGGATGCGGGCCTGACCTGGGGGTCCCAGTGCTGCTCCTGGTAGTGTTGGTGAAGGGACCTTGTCACTCTTAGTTTTGAGGACCCAAGTAGGTCACAGGTCAGGTAAAGGACTCTCTTGGAGGAGGCAGGCGGAAGAGCTCCACACTGGGAGTCTCCGCCCCCCTGGAAGAACCTGGGCTGAACCCTTCCCCCCTTGCCAACTCCACCCCTTCCCAGAGCTCTCAGTCCTAGGCCACATCTATGGTCTCTCTGGAGCTTAGTTGCCGAGGGCCCTGCTCGTGGGTCTGACCTAGAAGAAAATTTGGCAAAGGGCTTTAATCAAGATTTATTACGTCTGCCCCACAGTAATGTATCTGTTTGCCCCACTTTGGCAGTGGCTCATGTGCGACAGTTTTTCCCTTAGGTGGTGTTACTCCCACTCGTGAGATTATTACCCCTATTGTATAGTTGGGGAAACAGTTTCACAGGAAACCCAGACTTGTCTTGGGAGTCACGGTTGGGCCGGAGTTTCCCGAAATTCCAGCTTCTGAGCCACCACCCCTGCCCAGAAGGGTTGGCACCTCCAAGCTGTGGGCCTTGGTTTAAATACCATCTGAGTAGGAATGGAAAGATACTTCAGTTTTTGGAGGAAGAGGTGTGGCACGGGGTCAGGGAGACTTTCCCTTAGAAGAGCTGAGATAATGGGGAAGGTGTGAGTGCAGAAAGTCCAGAGACCTGGGTTCTGGTCCCAGTTCTGAGGATGGATTCGTGTGTGACCAAGTGCTATGTCACCAGCACATGCCTTCAGTTCATCAGAAAAGGGACTTCTGGACCAGATCATCTCCAAAGTGCCTTCCAGTTTTAAAATTCTGAGGCTGTAATTAAATCTTACGGAACTGATTTCTTAAGCTCTTGTTTACATCCTTAAGTGCTTGTACTTGTTAATGGAAGTTAAAGTACTATTTGTAATAAAGATAAAAACTTAAGGTGGAGAGGAAATGGTGATCTGACCTCCCTGGCCTGCTCCTTTTCTTATTCACAAATCTTTCATTTCCTTCTGCTCCAAAGTCTTCAGTGGCTTCTACCCAGAACTCAGTTGGCACTTAAAATCTTTCATAGTTTGGCTCCTGTCCACCTTTCCTTTTTTTTTTTTTAATTCTCTTTAGTCAGCAAGCATCTATTCAGTGCCTTCTATGTGCAAAAGCAATGTGCACCTTGCTGGGTAAGCCTACAAAGAACAATGAAACAATCTGCCCTCAAGGAGGTGACGGTTTAAGGGGTGGGGACAACATGCAAAGGTATGTCAATGGAGCTACATACAGGACAGATAGAAGATAGCAGAGCGAAAGCACCACAATTAAGAGCAGAGAAGGGAGAGTGTTTCAGGCTTGGAATGTGACCAGAGAACATTCCTGGAGCTGAGCGATGGGGCATCTTGTTTGTGGAACGGCTTGGAGGGTAGATTATGTGAGGGAGGGTAAGAAGTCAGAAGACCAGAAAGGAAGGAGAGGGTTAGGGTATGAAGAGCTTTGAATGCCGAACAGCAAGTTGTATTTGCTTCTGGAGGCTGCTAGGTGGGGATGTGCAGAGAGTAGCAGCCTGGAGTCAGGAAGACTCCTTTTCAGGAATTCAAATGTGACCTCAAACACTTAGTCTTGGTGTAACCCTGGGCAAGTCACTTTACTTTGCTTGCTTCAGTTTCCTCTTCTGTGAAATGAGCTGGAGAAGGAAATGGCAAACCGCTCCAGTATCTTTGCAAACACCAAACGAAGTCGTGAAGAGCGAGACATGGGACAGAAAAGTTTATTGAATGATGATTCATGCTATAGATATAAATGTATGCAAAGTAAATACAAGGTTTTTGTTTTTGTGAGTGTTTTGTTTTGAATGGGAGAGAGGACTAACAATTTGGGCATTTCTTTCCCAAAAGTCTTTCTGGCCTTGAAGGAAAAGAACCCAACACTTTTATATTCCCTCTCTTGTCCAGAGTTCTTTTAAAATTGTGTAATCCCAGTCTGGTCTGTACTTGAGGGGAGTTGGGGCTCCAGTTTTTTCCATACCTCTTTTTATAGCTAGTCTGGAGATCTGGTCAGATTCCAAATTTACAGCTTATGCTTCAGAGCTGACTGCACATTAGTCTTGTTCACACATAGAGCTTGAAATATCCAACAGGCAGTTGGTGAAGCAGGCCTGCAGCTCAGAAGAATGGTAGGTGCTGGACAAATGGAGATTGTGGAGTCATCTGTGTAGAGGTAATTGAACCCATAGAAGCTGATGAGATGATCAAGTGAGACAGTATGAGAAGACCCAGAACAGAGCCTTGGGGTCACCTAGAGCTCTGACCTGGTCTGACCTGGAGGAGAATTTGGCAAAGGTCACAAAACCCAGAGAACAGAAACTATATGATGCAGTGTCAAAAGCAGTGAAGTCAGGAAGGATACAGATTGAGAAGAAAAAAAATTAAGATGTCAGTTGTCATTGGTAACTTGGGTGAATTCAATTACAACAGAATGATGAGGTCCTAAATCAGATCGCTGATTACAGGTTGCCTTCTCTGACAATGTATTGGAAGCTGGAGTTTCATTTTTGTGTACATATTCTGCTGACTTGTCTATAGTAGGGGCTTAATAAATGCTTTTTGATTGATCAGTACCTTATCCTACCAAGAGAACCAGGTCATAGTACTGAAGCTATATATTGATACCTTAAAAATGAATAAAAGAAAGGAACTCTGGATCTCCGATATTTGAAATACTTTTGTCTTCAATAGACTACACAGACCTTAACATGCTCGGTTTGCTCTTAGCAACGGGGACGGGAGGGGCTAACCAAAAGAAAACAAAACCAAGAACAGGTTGGCTGTCATTACTGCTCAGTTCCCACGCCCCCAGAAATGGGGTTGAGGGTCCCCAACAACTACCCAGAGATGCCGAAGCCCAGCGCAAGACCTAGACTGAGCAGGCGCTAGCTGAATAAGCCTTTGCCCAACGTGAGCACAAGGAACCTCAGTGCCGGTGTGCCTCAACTCAAGCTGGAGGAGCTTGAAACATGCTCGGAGTTGGGAGAGCAGACTCGGCCAGGGGGAGGTTCTGGTGTGGGGATGCCCCCCACCAGGGGAGGGCTGCCGGCCTGAAGCCCATTCGTTGCGTAAGCCAGGCTGCTGAGCATCTGTGCGGATGCCACGGTCCTCTCTCTGGTCTCCAGAAGCCCGAGGCTCCGCCCCGAGCCATCTCCAAGGTAACCCGTGTGTTTTCCCCCCACCTTCCATCCTCGAGACCAGGAGCTGGGGCAGTTCGAAGGCCTACGGCCATCGGTGAGTCCCACTTGTTCCTCGCCCTCCATGCCCAGGAAGATTTCCACGCCGAACCAGCGCCCCGGGTTTTGCGGGGAGAGAGCCAGCGCCCCAGGTATCTTGCCGTCCTGTCCCCTCCACCTGCCGCGCTGCTCTGCCCAGCCGGGAATCACCTCTTGGAAGCCCCCCCAGCCCTGCCTGGCTTTCTTTTCCACCCCTCCTGACTTGACAGTACTGTCTGCTCCAGCTTCTCTTGGTGCCATTGCTGTCCCAGGGCACTAGACGCCCTGCACTTTTCATATCGTCCCTGAGGAAAGGAGGGGGCAGAGAAGCTGCCCCTAAGGCTGCAGGGGAACGTAATCACGTGTCAACCGCGGGGGTCAGGGTGGGGGTGGGGGTGGACAGGCTTCTGGGGCCTTTTCAACTCAGACATTTGAGCACAACATTGCAGCATAGAAATAAAACAAAGTATCTTATTTTAGAAATCTTGGTGACTTCCTTTGATTTTTATATCATCTTCATTTCCAAACAACCTTCTTTTACCCAGTGACAGAGAAGGGGGAAGCTTGCGGGCCTCTGTCCCTTACAACATCTTGGAGCTTCAGTTTTCTCATCTCTAAACTGGGCAGGTTGAACTAAGGAGCCTCCTAGGTCCCTTCCAGCTCTAGACACTGACCTGATAACCACTCAACAAAGCATCCTGCCTAACAACTCATGCAGCTCCACACCACTAGACTCCCCACCTCTACAAAAAGGGAGGATGGGAGTGATCTGCATTGTCTCTTCTCCTTTCTAGGCCTCCCCTCCCCCCACACAAAGCCCCATTTTGAACAAGGCAAAGCATCCAATTCCTTTAGTTGGCTGAAATCAGCCAATAGATAACCCAGCCTAGAGAATTGATTTCACTTGTATTTTGAGAAAATGGGTTCTCTTCTCCCTCCCCTCCTCCCCACCCCTCAGCTTTTAAAAACAAAACTGTTTCTTAAAGATGCTGACTGCCCCTTTGGAGTTGATACCTGTTGAGAATCCATTATCTTCAGTATTTCTTAGAAGGGGCAGATCACAACACATCCATATTGGTGTGTACAGAATAAGCCCTTATGATAAGTGGTCATCACCTTCCCATTGTCATTGGTCCTCTCTGAGAACACAGGACAAAACAACTGTATCCTAGGCACTCATACCCATTCTAAAAGGTCCTCCCAACAGGCAGGAGGCTTCCTTCTCTCCTTACATTATGAGGATCCCCATGAAGCCCTGAATCAACCCAGCAGTTGGAGTCAACACTGAACCCAAGCAGAATGGTCTTTGTTAGGGTCTCCATTCGGAAACCCTTGTGAACATTAAGGGGAATTCTCTTACTTTCCTAATCCAAGTAAACTGTATGAAATTTTTTCTTCACAGAGTAAGAAGCATTGACATCTCAACTCGGAGCCTAAGATGTCAGACTACGAAGACAGAGAAGATAGGAAAGCAATTGCTGCTGAGAAGGAAGCCCTGAACTTGAAGCTGCCTCCAATTGTGTATCCTTCTGAAGACTCAGGTGCTGACACCCCCTTGCAGAGTAAGCTCTTGAAATACAGAAGGATCAAGGACCAGGCAAAGAGGCTTAATCAGATCGTGTGAGTATCGTGTTCCATGTGGAGCTGGACTTGAGCTCTGCACTGATCTGTCATACTGGGGGCAATTAGAATGAGGGCAATTGTTCTTATCAGTTATTTGGCACAGAGGAAGCGCTTAATAAATGCTTATAAAAACTCAGCATGGACCATTAATATAAATAATTTGCTTGGTAGCTACTCACATTTTAATTAACATTGTTACATAGAATATCATCATTCTTCGTTTGATCCTCACAACAACCCTGGGAGATAGGTACTATTATTATCATCCCTTTTTAATAGATGGGGAAACCGAGGCAGACATCAGTTAAGTGACTTGCCCAAGGTCACACAGGTAGGGAGTGTTTGATGCCAGATTTGAACTTGGGTCCATCCTGTTTTGTTTTAAATGATTTATCATGAACTTTATATTTAACATCAGTACATCCAATTAAATTAGTTTTACAGCTACTTAACTTTCAATTAATTGTAATGAGAAATTGAAACAACTTGTCAGTTTCTTCTTCTTAAGTCTTCATTTCTTCCCCCTTCCTTTTATAATGGTGAGTACTTTGCTATTATCCTTCTGTTTTAAAATTTTGCACGATTTCATGAAAGTCTTTCCATACTTATTTATATTCTTTGACTTACTGATCTTAATCACATTATTATAGTATTCCGTCAGTTTAGTATAGTAAGTAGTATAGACTACAGCAGCACCAAGCTTGTAGGGAGGGCTGATGCACTGGAGGGGGGAGTCAGGGGTGCAGAAACATTTTGTCAGAGGCCAGAAGATTGGGCTGAATTGAGTTGGATGAAATTTCACAAGGTGAAGTGTTAAATCTTGTTGTTGGATTCAAGAACTTGAAAGTTTGAGATGGCGGAGCTATGGTGGGATAAGGTTGTCTGAAGAACAAGATCTAGGGATTTCGGGGCATGGTCCTTTGGGGCATGGTGGTTTTTGGTAGATCAGCAGGCAGTGATTCTGCTAAGACCAGTAGGAAGGTATGGGCTCGGGAGGCTGGAGGAGAGAAGAGGTTTGGAATAGGACTGTGTCGAGTGTAGTAGACAGACAAGCAGAGGAAATGGAGGGGATAGCCAGGAAGCAGATGAAGGCCCTGTAGCATGCAGGTGGGCGGGGCCTCACCAGTACATTTTGTCTGTAGTGTTCAGCAGTACTTGAAAAGGAGCAGGAAAGGCTGATGGCGGAGGTAACATTTGGGACAGTGTGAGCAGTGATAGAACAATGAAACAAGGGATGAGTGCATGATGGAACTGGGCAACCCTCAGGTCAAGTCAGCAGAGGTTGATAAGAAGTGATGCATCATGGTATAGTTGGGAAATCTTGACCCTGGAGTCTCAGGACCTGGATATGAATCTTGCCTCTGACATGTACTGCCTTGTCACCTTGGGCAAGTCCCTAAGCCTCAGTTTCTCCAACTGTAAAATGAAGGTTTTGGACTTGATGGAGTCTAGATCAATGATCCCTCTGAGGCCACAGCAAAGATGATGGCCTGAAAGAGCAGGGAGGGGTGGGTGTAAGAGACATGTGAGGGAGAGGTAGAAGGATAAAAACCCAAGCGTATTGGCTTAAACTCCAAAGGAACGAAAGGGTGAGGAGCTAAAGGATGCTGTGAAGAGAATGGCCCAAACCTCTCAGTCTGTAGATGAGAGAAATGAGGCCCGGGGCCTGGCTTAGCTGCCCTGTGCCTTGGTCACATAGCTACGGCGCTGCAGAGGCAGGTTCAGAACTCAGGTCTCTGGACTCCCAGGCCATGGCCTTAGCAGCCATGCAAGGCTGTGCGGCAGCAACTCTGAGTAGACCTTCTTCGAGTGAAGTCCAGAACTAGGCTTCTGTATTTAAACGTTTGCATCCTTAATGATACCTATTGTCTTTAAAGCAAATCCTAAATTATAGTTGCCCTTTTATTTCTCACTCTGAATTTCAGAATTGCTGGAGCCATACAAAAACATGTAAGAACTGCAGAGGAGAAGAAAAAAAGAGGCCCAGTATCGCCAGAACCTGAATACCCTTCCACTGTGAGTTCAATGTGGTGTCAGTCCCTTTCGTGATTTTGAATGGAAGGTCTCTATGCCAGCTCAGCATTCAGTACCAATCACTGATGAATTTGGATGGATTTTCATTTCTCTAATATCTTTTTCTTGCTTTCTCTTTTAGATGTGCAGTGACCTAAGAAAAAGAGGCGTGAGTTTACTATTATCAGTTATTATTACTGTAATTATTTTAAGTTAACATTTATGAAATTAAATTATTTAAATATAGAAACATAAATTAAAATATTAACAATGTTATCTGTCAATTGTTACTATCCTAACATCAGTTTAGTGTTCTTGTTTGGAAGATGTCGTGACTGAGGAACGGCAACTCATTCAGGAGGAAGGGTGATATGGATTCGTCTGGGATGTCTGAAGCCAGACTGTAAAGGGCTTCAAGCATCAGTCAGAAGAGTTTGTGGTTTATCAAAGGGGCAAAGGGGAGCCAATGAAGGTTCTTGAGTAGGGAAATGTTGTGGTCAGATGTGAGCTTTAGGAATGTCAGTTAGGAGAGGAGAGATATCCTGGATGCGGGGAGATTTCTTAGGAGACCGTTGCCCAGTCCAGTAGAGAGAGGGGAAGGAGGCCTGAGCTAGGATGTGAGGATGCTTAGTGAGGACAGAAAGGGGGACAGATGTTGTGAAGGTAGAACAGACAAGACTAGCACCTGCTTGGCTGTAGGGGTGAGAGAGAGAGAAAGCTAAGAAGAGCCGAAGGCTGGGGACCTGGTGATGGTCTCCATAGAAATAGGGAAGTGAGGAAGGAGATACGGAGCTGTACACTTAGCCAGCCTTCATCTGAGCTCACGTTCTAATGGGTCCTAACTGTGCATCACAGCCCCCTCTGGCAGTCTGGGGAGGCTCATGGATCCCTTCTCAGAATAAAGTTTAAGTGCTCAAAGTAAAACACATGGGGTTGCACAAGAAAACATTATATGGAGATATAATCAAAATGTTAGGAAAAAAGTTTACAACGTCCTGTGTTAAGAACCTTTGGAGGAAAGGAATATGAGCCGTATACGCGAGGGGTGGCCAAGGAAAGGAGGCTCGTTTTAGGGGAGCCAGAAACCGGGGGTTGGGGAATGGCTGGGTATGATATGAAGGTGAAGCAAAGCCTTGTGCTTAGGGCCTGCCAGTGGGGACAGTGGACTAAGAGGGTGAGTTTGTGCCCAATCACATGGGGACAAACGGGGAAATTTCTTTGTCATTCACCGAGGATGGTGGATCATGGAAGATGTGGGTCCGGAAGGTGCAATTCATTGTTGGGGGGAGTGGTTGGGTGCTGTCAGGAGATCTCGAGGGGAGCAACACAGCCAAAGGGGGCTCAGGCAGTGATGACACGGGAGGAGTTTGGAGACCAGAATGGGCCCTCATTGACTCATTGCATAGAGGTGACTGGGGGCTTTTGGAGCCTGGGCTCTAGTGGTGGAGAGAACTTTGAATATGGACATAAGAGAGACCTGGGCTCAAATTTTTTCTTGGCACTAGTCGTCTGGCAAGTCACACAACATCCTGAGCCTCAGTTTCCTCCTCAGTAGAATGGGGGTCATAATATATATGCTCCTTCCCTCGTAGGATTATTGTGAGGAAATTGTACTGCAAACCTGTTAAATTATTATTACCAGCCTCAAAAACCTCTGGGCAGGTCCCAGCCCCTTGGCTTCCTTCATCACCACCATCATCCTCATCCTCATCCGCAACCCCACCATTATCACCATCAGCGCCACATTTATATAGCGCCCGCTATACAGGCATGTCTCGTCCCAGGGCGAATCTAGTTTAAATGTTGCTTATCATGAGAAGGACGTATTTTTTCTGTCTCAAAAACTCATAAAACTCTTTCCCAAGGAATAGGCTCATAGGCTTATAGAGCTAAAGCTGACGGGAAGGGATTTGAACCCAGGCCCTCTGATCAGCCAAACCTGTAAGTTTTCTTGGCATTTGAGAATCCATAAGGAAACAGTGAGCTGGGTCTTGGCAAATGATGCTCAGTGACAGTCGATGCAAAGCCTCACTGTTCTTCAGATTTGCTTCTTTGTGCTTCTGGCTTGGACATCCTGCAGGACGTCTGGCCTAGCGCTCATGACATGAGCGTCACCCCCCGGGGTGCTCACCCTCTTCTCCTCCCTCTGCCCTCTTGGCATCTCAGAGCGTTTGACAAGCTCTTAATCCTTGGCAGCAGCACCCAAATCCCTTTCCCTTTCCCCACTGCATTCCAATGCTGCCTTTAACCGACTTGTTTTAGGGACTTCTTCTTCCTTCCCTCTTTCTTACAAACTCCCTTCTTTTTTTGAGTTCTCCCTCCTTTGCTTCTCCCATGGCCTCTGAATCTTTCTGCTCAAGGAGTTGCCTCTTGTCCTTGTGAAGACCAGCCTCTTCTGTTTCTCATTGTCTGTGTATCTATCTCTGTGCACGCGCGCGCGCACACACACACACGCACGTTTATCAAGATAAATGTAGATCTCATTCTCAGAATGAATTTAAAAAGTTGACAAAATGAGCATATACGTCATTGCTTTCAGAGTCTTCCTGATTGCCATTTTTGGGTCAGTCAACAAGCGTTTTTTAAGTACTTACTGCGTGCTAGCCCCTGTGCTGTGTACGTACTGAAGCCACACAGCAAAAACAAAACAGCCCATGCCCTCAAGGAGCTTACAGTCTGTCATCATGCTTGTTAATGCATGCAGCCACCGCAGGTGAGATGTTGTGGACCCTGGGGATACCAAAAAGGCCCAAAACAGGGTCTCTGCCTTCACTTCTAATTGAAGAGACAATATACAGATAACTGCACATACAACAAGGTCTAATTAGTGCAGTTAATGAAGGTTAGTGTAAATGAGCACATATTAGGAGGCATACTATTCAAAATTATGATTGTGTAAAATATAGTAACTGGTTCCAGCCCAATGGAAATACTCAGTGTGAATTCAAATAATGAGACTGTTTTACCAGATTCATTATTTGTCAGTCTTTAACTATTAACTCTGAAACGATGCCCTGCTCCTACTCCTTTCTCCCCAAGCTCAGACCAAAATCCTAACTGCTTTCTTTTACTACCCTGGGCAAAAGCACAGGGAAAAAAACTGGGGACTCAGCTCTATAAACTGTCTACCTAGTGAGATGGAGGGTCTTCATCCGTGTTGGGGGCTCCCTGTCCTTTAGGATTCTGTCCATGGTTTTGGCATTCTGCTTAGGGCACTAAAATCACCAGTGTTGGCTTGAGCCCTAGCAGAATTCCTTAGTTGTATCCAACACTTGCTTAGTAATAAAAGTTGCATTTGTTCATTCAAGCATCACTTGAATTGGTCTGTGCCTTGTGGATTGTTCCATTTTATTCCAACATTGTCTTTTCAGGAGAACTATGTTTTTATGAAAAAATGTGTAGAAAGTCACCCCATCGTCCCCATTCAGAGGGAGTGGCTGGACAACATGCTGAAATTGGTGCCTCAGTCATTAAAGAATGGCAGAGAGAGGGAGGAACTCCTGGAGAGTCTCTTAAACGAGGTCACAAGCGAATTTGAAAGGAGCATGAAGAGATACATGGGTAAGCTGCCTTTGTCGAGTGATTCTCCATTCCTTTTTTTCTCGTGTTTCTTGGACCAAGAGATGAGTAATGGCAGTAATAGCCAGCCGTTATATCGTGCCAGGTGCTGTGCTAAGCCCTTTACTAGTATCATCTCATGGTGCGTTATTGTTCCCATTTCACAGCTGAGGAAGCTAAGGCAAACCGAGGTTAAATGATTTGCCTGGTGTTTGAGACAGGATTTACATTCTAGCTTTCCTCCTTCCAAGTCCATCCTTCTGTCCCCCTTGGTAATTTGGGGTGAGATGGGGCAGAAATGGAGAGAAATTTCTTTAAACGCCTGAGCTAATTGTTGGGCTCAGTATGGGCTGGCGGTAAGTAAGGACCTTGACTGTTCTGGGCACAAAGAATGGTGCCTGGTTTGCAGCCCAGAGGGTCAGCAGCAGGCCTCCAGGGTGTGTGCACTGGGGGTAGACTAGCTCAGTTCTTGGCTGAGTCATATTTGAGTGGTTGAGAAAGCAGGGGAGTGGGTCTCCGGGAAGTCTCGCCACACCTGTCAGATGCTCAGCAGTGGCAGTCCAGTGTTTCCCCTCTGGCTCTCCTGTACGTGCTGTCTCTGGTCCTGTCTCTAGCTTCCAGAATAGGCTTGTGTGCTATGGCATGGTGCTACTTCCCAAGGATTCCTGCTTTGCCCAGAGTAGGGGCCTACATCATTTGGTGGCAAATATGCAGAGCCTGCCCTAGAGGGAGTCTGAGAAGGGGCTGCCCTCAGAGCTGGGTGTCTGCTCCTTCCAGCCTGGGTGAAATCCTCCATCCTTGGGCAAGGACCCCCGATTTCATAGTTATAGGGAGAGCTTCCTTCACCTGTGCAGACTGGCTTCTCTTTTGTAACTTTTAGCCTTGGAAACTGCATTTTCTCCTTTATGCTCATCAGACGTATAATAGAGAACTGGTCTGAGACCTAGAAAGTCTTGGGTTCAAATCTTACCTCTGACGTTTACTAATTACCCTTCTGCACCTCATCCATTTTCTACCCTGCTGTTCTTTGGGTCCTTCTAAACCGGCCCCCGGCTGTGCTCTATCACCCTGACTGATTCAGCAGACTTAGCACATCATTCTTCTCTGTCTGTGGTCAGGAAGACCTCGGCTCAAATTTCATCTCTGACTTTTGTTAGCTGTGTGACCCTGGGCAAGTCACTTAGCTAGGCATACAAATAATCCTCTGTATTTTATTTTATGCATTTATAACATCATTCAGAGAAGCAGTCCATGTATTTCACCAGACTGACAAAGGGGTCCATGGTGTAAATTATGTGAAGAACCTCTGATTTCATCTGCCTATTCTCCTGATGTAAAGGCCTGGGGAAGGAGAGTGTTCTCCTCTTCAGTACATCAGACAAGGGCCCCTTACTCTTGTTCAGAGAAGGAAGACATTTTTTTTTCCCTGTGCTTTTGCCCAGGGTAGTAAAAGAGAGCAGTTAGGATTTTGGCATGAGGTTGGGGAGAAAGGAGTAGGAGGAGGGCATTGTGTCAGAGTTGATAGTTAAAGACTGATGGGAGATTCTTCTTCAGGTGTGGCCAAGGGTTTTCACACTAATATTAGTTTGTAATGGGGAGCCCCGAGGGGGGACAGCGCTCCTTCCCTAGTCTTTGGTGCTCGGTGGCAGACTAGCCCCTGCTCACCTGGGAAGCAGGTGTGTCCCATCCCAAGCCTCTAAGAGTTTCAGGACACCTGCACCCTTGTGTGTTTGTAGGGAAAGTGATGTGCCCAGGACTTGTTACAGATGCTAACGCTCTCTTTAATTGCACGTGTACATTCTAGTACGAAGTGTCCTTGTGAGACCACCAGTGTCGTGGCTGGAAGATGAGGGAGGACCGTTACCAGAATCACCTGTGTGAGTAGAAGCTGCCTAACAGGGCAGTCTGTCAGCACCTGCATTTCTGTGGATTCCTTGCCTTCCTTCAGACCTCAGATGAGGAACCTGAGTTTTTTTGAATGAGGACACGTCTCCCTCCTAACCTTAATGGTGTTTGCTACCTAGAACCTGGGCCCAAAGATTAGAAGAGCTGTAGCCCTGGACCTTTTTGGCTGCCTATAGACCCAATGCCATTCTTTATGCTAACAAAGTCTCAAAATAACTTGGTTAATGAAGCAGTGAGGAGTCTGTCAGAAAAGGATCTGGGGCTTTTAGTGGCTTCCAAGCCTTATATGATTCAACAGTGTGATGTGGCAGCCACAGGAGCCAGTGCAAACTTGGGCCCCATTAAGAGATGCTGGGCTTCCAGGCATAAGGAGATGGTGGCTTGGTCTCCTTACACACTGCCCTGCTCAGACCACAGCTGGAGCTGAAGGTCATGGAAAGTTAGGAAGTGCCCTGGGAGAGTGACCAGGATACAAAAGGCTGCGAGTTCTACCGTGTGACAGCCAGCTGAAGAAAGGAGGGATGTAGGAGAATGTGCAGGGGAAGGCTGCTAGTTATCTCCAGGTGCCAGGGGAGTATGGATTCTGTTTCTTCCTTTGGGTCTCCAAGCCTTGAGCTGTGAGGCAGCTTGAGGCTCTATGGAATCCCAGATTTTCTAACAGTCAGAGCTAAATGTTTGCGTCTGTCTTCTGCACCTTGGCTCAGGCTTCACTGAGGATGCTGCTTACGTGGCTCCCTCTCCCCCCAGATACACATTGGAATGCCCTCCTCCGGCCTGTCCCAGAGGCCACACCTGGAGCCAGAAATACCTGAGCCCCAGCACTGCCTCAGCCCCTTTCCTGGCTTTGGAGCCCCAGCCTTTTGGCCCCAACCACCTGCTCTTGCCATCATTGATTTATGGCTGAGTCTAATGGCCTTTTCTTAGGCTTCATTCTTCTGCACTCCTCAGTAGTGTTTGACCACTGCCTCCTTCCAAAGGCAGTGGCGACTCAGTGGATAGAGCCCCAGACCCAGGAAGACTTGAGTTCAAATGTGACCTCAGACACTTACTAGCTGGGTGACCCTGGGCAAGTCACTTAATCTCAATTTCCCCAACTGTAAAATGGAGATAAAAATAGCACTTACTTTTCAGAGTTGTTGTGGGGATCATGTGAAATATGTGGAAAGCACGTAGCGTAGTGCTTGGCCCATAGCAGGCGCTTAATAAATTCTCCCTCCTTCCTTCCTTCATCCATCTCTTCCCTTCCCTCCCTCCCTCCCTCTTTCTCTCTCTGTTAGGGTTTCAGGACATTGCTCAGTTGTGCTTCTCTCCTTCATTGTCCCTTGCAGGGTCATTGTCCACATCCTGCCTATACTGTCCAGGGTGTCCCAGAGTGCTCTGCCCTGGGCCCTGTCCCCTTCTCTCTCTGCCCTCTTTCTCAGTGTTCTCTTTGCTGTTGACTGCCAGATCTCTATATCCAGACCTAATCTCCTAAGCTCTGGTCCCCTCACCCCAATTGCCCAATGAATATTATTCAATCAACAAATATATATATAGGGGTGCCTAGGTGGCACAGTGAACAGAGCACTGGCCCTGGAGTCAGGAGGACCTGAGTTCAAATCTGGCCTCAGACCCTTAACACAAAAACTAGCCGTGTGACCTTGGGCAAATCATTTAACCCCAATTGCCCTACCTTCCCCCTCCAAAAAGCAAAAAAACCCAAAACCAAATAAATATGTATATACATACATACATACATGTACACACATACTTACATATATGCACATACATGCATACACATATACACATACATACATATATACACATATATGCACATACATGTATACACACATACATATACATACATATATATATACACACATATATGCATATATATATATAAAGCATCTATAATGTACTAGGCATCTATGACCACACCTCCCTGAAAAGAGCTGATCTCCTCCGAGCTAAGCAGTGTTGGGCCTGGTGAGTGCCTACATGGGAAACCACCTAGGGATACCAAGTGCTGTAGGACAGCTACATGGTGCAGTGGATGGAACACTGGGCTTAGAGACGGGAAGACCTGAGTTCAAATATGGCCTCATACACTTATTAGCCGTGTGTCATGTTAATGGGATATGAGATCTTCCCCGCTCATTAATAGGTCTCACATGGAGCCCACTAAGGGAAGTTTGCTTAGCAGAGGCTGGCTTGTAAGAAGGCTTTCACACCTTTTGCTAATTTCTAATTAGGCATTGAGTCAGAGGGTTGTGGTGTCTTCTGGTTATGAGAAGTCTATATATATATACTCTGAGTTGGTATTTTGCTTTGGGGGCTTGCTTATGGGAAGGATCTTGTGATTCCCTGGCTGAGATTGTTCAGAGTTCCCCAACTGCTCAGATGAAAAAGCTCCATCAATCCAGGGTTTATGTAAAGTGTATAGTTGATTCAGACAGTCAGAGCCCTCTCTGTTGGTCTTTATTTCTCTACTTGTATTTTCTCCATAGTTTAGGGTGCTGACTTTTCCCTGAACTAGTGAATGTAATTTAAAAAAAAGACCCCTTAAACAGCTGTCTTTCCTTGTAAAGCAGATCTAAGTACCATGCTAACAGCCATTCTGGGTATGCTAGTGTGGTTGCTACTACACTGTGTGACCCTGGGTAAGTCACTTAACCCTGTTGGCCTTACTCCACTGGAGGAAATGGCAAACCACTCCGGAGTCTTTGCTAAGAAAACTTCATGGACTGTATCGGTGCGCTGTGTTCCATGGGGGTCATGACAAGTCAGACACAACTGAGCAATGGTGTGTGCAAGGCCCTAAGCAAGATAACGGTGATGCGGGCCCTGTGTTGAGTGCTTGGGGTGGGGAGTGGGAGGTGGGGGAAGATACAGAGAAAAGTGAGGTGGTCCGTGCCCTCCGCGAGCTGACATGCTCATTAAGGGAGACAAGACACATGGGAAGACACATTTGCCATTTACTCGGCAAGGCTCAGGGGTCTTCAGGGACTGTGGTGTCCCAGGTTGAAGCATATGCTTTACCACCCAGATTTTCATTACTGGGGACATGGATTTCCTCACTCTTGAGCCTTTTCAAATGGGTCTTTTTTTGGTTTTGTTTTTGGTATCATGTCATAGACTAGGTCTCCCCCATTCTTCCTTCCCCTGCCCTCCCCACTGCCCCCGCCAAACCCCTTCCAAACCTTACTCCCTTCTGATTAAGGCATATGGCTTGTTCTTTCTCTGACCAAGGACTTGCTTTTTTTTTTTTTGCCCTTCAGAGGCCTGGATTTTTCCAAACCTTGGCACGGCCGTTACGTTCAAGCCAGAAACCAGATCTTTGAGAATTTGCATGTCCTTCATCCTACCCTGAGGACATTGCTGGACCTGGGCTACACGACATTTACGGACAGGCTTTTACTGGACTTAACAGGCTTCAGGTAGAGCCTGGTCTTTAAGTTGATCCAGTAACTATAGTTGAAGCATCTACTGTGTGCTAAGCACTTTGATAAACCCTGGGGATCCAAAGACAAAAATAAGACAGTCCTTGACCTTAAGGACTTTCTATACTGATGGGAGAATCTCAAAGGTCAGGCTGGGAGGTAGAGGACCAAGGGGAACATGGGTGGCAGCAGTCAGGGGAGGAGAGACTATCCAGGAGAAGAGGGTGCTGAGCAATGTCAGACACTACAGAAAAGTCAAGAAGGGTAGACATCTGAGGCCATGTGATAGTGGCCCTAGAGTCCAAGGACCTGAGTTCTAATTCTGTCTTTGATTCCTCTTGTTTGGGCATATGGCCTAGCTTCTCTGGACCTTGGCTTCCTTATCTGCAAAGTAAAGGGATTGGACTGGTTGGCCTCTGAGTCCCCCTGCCTCTCTAGGCCTATGAACCTGTGGGGAGACCCTTCCAGTGAACATTTGAAGATTACTCCCCCTTTGTCTATTTCCTTTGCCCACCCTTGCTGAATCACGGAGCCCAGCATCCCTGCTCCTCACGGACTGCCCCCTCCAGGCTTCCCACCCTGTGGAGCAGAGGCTCTTCTGCATCCTGAGCTCCTGGCCTTTATCGGCCCTGCCTCTTGACGCCCTCTGGGCCTTGCCGTTCACCCTGCACATGACTTCTCTAGAGTATGGACTCTCTAGTCCAACTCAAGTGTGACCTCCTTGAGAGCAAACCTGTGGGAGTCTTCAAGTTACCTCTCCAGGGCTTTGCACCTAAAAAAACCAAACCATTTAATAAATACTTTTTCATTCATTTCTTGATTCATTAATCTTTAGCTTTTCATTTCTATTGGCCTCACCTTTTATTAATCATTTTTAGTCACTTGAGGTTATAGGACTTTTCTTTTGATTTTATTTATTTCAGTCATTAGGGAGTTAAAATCATTTTGCAAAACTATTTTATAGGTTATAGTTGGTCTTAACTTTGCTATGGCGTTTGTTTTCCTTCCTTTTCCTTATGATTAGAGCCAAAGGTCCCATAGATTGTGAAAGTTTGAGAAATGATGTGTCTATCAATGCCAGAAAAACAGAGGAGAAATTAATGAATACCTGGTATCCCAAAGTGATCAACATCTTTACCAAGAAGGAAACGCTTGACGATATTAAGGCAGAAAAATTGGATTCTTTCTATAACTGTGTGTCCACACTAATTTCAAATCAGGTGATGATATCTCTTACTCTGGGGGAGTAAAAATATCACTGAATGTGGAGTCTGGAGATCTGAGTCCTCAGATTCCTCATCTATGAAATGGAGAATCACAATTGGGCTGACTTAACCGGCTTGTTGGGGTGAAAGTGCTTTGCCAACCTTAAAAGCTCTATAGAAATGTACTATGTCATTACTAGCTTTGGGAAGACTCCATTCATTTATTTTTCATTCATTCATTCAGCGTACATTTTTTTGGGGTCTATCTCATGCAGAAACCATGTTGTAGGCATTCGGTGAGGACGTGCCATAGTTAGATCACATGTATCCCTTGTCTTCATGGCCTTTACAGTCTAGCAGTGGATATGCCAGGTTACTCAGTATTACAAACAAGTGTGTTTGGGAGTTGTAAAATTGAGTGTGATGGGAAGAAGGTTGTTACTACTCTGGGAGGAGTCAGGGAAAGTTACCTGACAGGAGAAATATTTGAGTTGGGCCTTAAAGGATGGGTAGGGATTCATGAGGCAGAAAGATGGGAGTCAGGAAGAGTAGATGGGAGCCTAGAAAGGAGAGGGCCTCTGGTGGGACAAAAACTAGTTCATTTTGGCTGGAGGCTTGAGTGTTGTTAGATCAGGAATTCTTAACTCTTTTTTTTTTTCTTTGTGCTGAAACTCATGGTTCCTTTCTCAGAATAATGTTTTAAAATATGTAAAATAAAATAGCTGTCATTACAAAAGAAACAAATTATGTTGAAATACTCTTATCAAGGGCAGCTGGGAGGCACAGTGGACAGAGGGCTGGACCTGGAGTCAGGAAGACCTGAGTTCAAATGTGTCCTCAGACACTTACTAACTTTGTGACCCTGGGCAAGTCACTTAACCCTGCTTACTTCAGTTTCCTCGTCTATGAAATGAGTTGGAGGAGGAAATGGCAAACCATGCCATTATCTTTGCCAAGAAGACCCTAAATGGGGCTATGAAGAGTTGGACATGACTGAAAATGACTAAACAGCAACTCTCATTTAAATTTTTAAAAATTGACAGACTCTCTAAAACCTCTAAGTCTGTGGATCTCAGGTCAAGAACCCTTGCTTTGGGATTTAGAAGGGATGAAGAGGAGGGAATTATTTAGTTGGCCCAAATCTCTTAAGAAAGTATTTGAAAAAGTTTGAACTTAGACCTCTGTTTTTTCTTACTACCTCTCCCTTTGCAGATGGAGGGCAGTCAAAACCATTCTATTTCCTATTCTTATAAAAAGTCACCAAAGGTACCTCAAGTGATTGAAAAGCTTGAATCTCTAAAATCTGGATTTTTATTTGTGATGATAGATTACCCATTAGGAATGGACTGTTCTGGCCATGCATTGGTTTGCCCACGAGAGGCATGGGCTTCTGGACCCAAGAGTTGTATCAGCAGAACTTGGCTACTGCTTGGGGCCAAACCAAAGTAGACCCGGAAACATTCAGGAATGACCAGGGTTATCTCCACTCCTCCTGGAATGTGTTCATCTTTTCTTTGTGCTTCTAACCCTCACTTCCCTTCATTCCTAAAAGCCCAGTGTTAAATGTAGCCATAAGGGAGAGAATAAACTCATAGACGTTTGCCCGAATGGCCTATGGGGAGTAGCATCCTGCACTTTGCTTTGTATTTGGGAAGAGGAAAGGTGGAGTATACTGTATTCATTATCGAATTATCGTATCTGCCTCTGGGCTTTAAGACAAGAAGTGCTGGTGAAGGGTGTCATTCCTTTGCCATGGCCAGTGGGGGCACAGCTTCTTCAGAAACCAGTGACTGAAGAGGAAAAGCTGCTGAGATCTAAAGTAGAGTTATTAGAGGGGGCAGAATGAGCTGACTGGTTGAAAGCATCCCAAAGTAAGGACCTAATAAGGTAATTGAATTCTGTTAAAAAAAATTGTGTAAGAACCACAGGTAAAGTTTGCCTTTCTGAAAGTACTAAGATCACCTTGTGTTGTGATCCAGCTGAGAGATCTGTTAAAGAGAACGGTGGAAGGATTTGTAGATCTCTTTAATCCCGATGACAAAAAATGGCTGCCAATATTCAAGATGGAATTGACCTTTGATGATGAAAAGATGGACTTTTATCCGACTTTTCAAGATTTGCAGGAAGTCGTGAGAGGCGTGGTGGATCGGATCGGAGAAACTCTGCAGGTGGGGCGACCTCTTTACCCTTGAGTTGAAATGATAATTTTCAGAAGTAAATAATTCGATCTGGGCCATTATTAATATTGGATCTGGAGCCACTTACAATTGTAGTCTCTATTCTAAATGATTTTAAGTTAGCATGTTTTCATACTTGCATTTTCAGAGCCATACTCTGGATGTCAAGTTAATGTAACATGGAATTAGTAAACACTGACTATGTGCCAGGCGTTTTACTAAGCACTGGTAATGCAGAGAAAGGCAAAAATGGCCCCTGCCCCAAGGAGCTCAGAATGCAGGGGAATGTTCTAGAGCCTGCCGGCATGGCCTTCTAGATGTCCAAGTCACCTCCCCATTCCAGCGAGCTGCTGGAGTAAAGCCTTGCGGGGGGCGTTAGGATAAACATTAAGAAACATGGTGATCTGGTTCTAAAAGTGAAGATTTTGATGATGTCTTGTTTTTATGTCATAGTCATTTAAAAATATCCTCATTCTGACCTGGTCAGCCTTCCTGAGCACAAAACACTTGTCTGTAATCTGCAAAATGTGAAGCCATTAAAAGAATGGAATCATCTTTCTTTTAGCTAAAATCTTAAAAGAATGGGGAAAATAGTTTAGGAAACCTATAGCTACATCCAGACATGTATCAGGCGGCATAGATTATATGTCATATATTTATGTACATATGAATGTGTGTGTGTGTGTGTGTGTGTGTGTGTGTATGTGAGTATGTATACAGGTAGATATGTGTATGTATATAGGAGGCATTTAGGTGGCAGAGGGCATAGAAAATGGGATTTAGACTCAAGAGGACCTGAGTTTGAAACTGGCCTCAGACAATTACTAGCTGTGTGACTCTGGGCAAGTCACTTAACTTTTAAGCATCAGTTTCCTTATCTGTAAAGTGGGGATAATAACACCATTTACCTCATGGGAATGTCGTGAAGATCAAATGAGTAAATGAATAGAGAGTGCTTTGTAGACTTTAAACCAGCAGCTCTCACCCTGTGGGTTATGTTCAGTTTGTAACAATGTATCCTGCATATCAGATATTTACATTACGATTCGTAACAGTAGCAAAATTATAGTTATGAAGTAGCAACGAAAATAATCTTGTGGTTGGGGGTCACCACAACATGAGGAGGAACTGTATTAGAGGGTCGCGGCATTGGGAAGGTTGAGAACCACTGCAAGCACTATATAGATGGTAACCTCTAAAAGCGTTTATTCCCTAGGTGTACGTATACGAGAGGTTCACCTCTGATATATACTGACTACTTATATGTGTATATCTATATATATATATATATATATATATATCTCTATATATACTATATATATATAATATACACATATGTAAATGCATACAGTCAGTTTTACTGAAGTGAACCAGACAGCCTCTTAAAAATCTCTGCATGTGCAAATCTGTACAGTAAAAATCCCAGGGTTTATGGGGGAAATGGCATTGAGACTGTTGACCTGGGGAAAAACCAAACAAACCTCTGACCAACTAGTTGATGGGTAAAAACGGTAAAGCATTTATTCAGGATTGAAGGATCGCCATTTGCCAGATTCAGATAGGCACGAGCAAGGCGAGAAGGGGATTCTCCTAGAGCATAGTCATGGGAAACAGAAGGATGGGAGTATAGTCTGGACTCACAGAACAGCCCAACTGCAGGAAGGGAGTATTGAAGGTGTTGAGGGATTGCAAAAAACAAGGTCCTAGAAATGTCCTTAGAACTATCTGTCTGGCAACAGGGCAGGTAGAAACTGCTGGTCACAGTAGGGGAAGACCCAGATTTTCCCAGGGGTTGACAAGATACAGTACTCAAAAATGCGGTCGGTGAGATGTATAGATATGGATACATAGGTATAGATTTGTGTGTGTATGTGTGTATATATATATATATAATATATATATATATACACACACAGAGGTATATATGTATATGTCACTATGTATACATCTCTATCACTATGTATACACGTGTACATCTCACTATATGTGTATATGTACATATACAAATACATAAATGTGTATATGTGTGAGTATACACATACACATACACACATGTAGATGTGCTTGCATACATTTCTATGTAGGAGAGGCCCAGCTCTGTGACCTTGGCTAAGTAAGGTTTCTATGCCCTAGGCAATTCTCTAAGATTATAAATTGTACAGAAGACACCCCTCAGCTTTGGTAAAGGAAGATCCCCACTTGGAGCTGAAGTCATAGGTTGCTTCTCTTTCTCTAAACAGATAAGTATAATCATTTCAGTGGCTATTAATTGAATTTTTTAGAATGTTCAGACTGTCCAGTCTTGGCTGTCAGGCGGACCCACAACCACAAACCTTAGCACGGAACTTCCTGACCACGTGTTGAATTGGGCCTATCATACTCTGAAGGAAGCAGTGAGCCTGAACTTACAAGGACCAAAGGAACACTTTGATGAATATGGTGTGTGGTGCTAGGCTGGTTCCCAACCCCCAACCTTAACACATCAATCACAAAAGTAACCAAACACGAGTTTTTGTGGACTGGAATTTTGACACCACTCCCTATTTGCCTCTTACTCAGGAGGAGATGTGGGTCATTAAGTGATGGAACCGGGAGACCCTTGGAGATAGTCTCTGATACCAGAGTTGTCTAGATCAAGGACATTTAGACCCAGAGAACTGAAGTGATTTGTCCAAGATCTCCCAAGGACAGATCTTGGACTGAGACCTGGGGCTTCTGAGTCCTCGGCCTGCCAGGCTCTGCCCTGCACAGTGGTCCCCCTCCCCCAGGAGGCAAGCCAGAAGTCACCACCTCCCCAGGGAAGCTACAGGGCTTTAAAGCACCCGGCCTCCTTAGATACCTTCTGGAAGATGGCAGTTGGAATTGAAGTCCTCATGTCCCAAACCCCTACTCCTCAGTAAGTCCTGACACTTGTAGAGTACAGTGATGGCCCTTGGACGCTGGAAGGTGACCACGGGCTTCATGGCTTTTTTTGGGAAAATGTGGGCCTTGGTTTGAGTGCTGGGCTTTTGTAGTCTAATTCTTTGAAAACTGGTTGTCTGTGGATGGCCCATTAGAAAACCTTGGATTAACCAGATTATTCAGTGTGTCAGAGTACCCATTCCGCAGTTAGCACTGACAACACTAAATTCACTGGAATTTTAAAATTTTGATGTAATTTTAATTTGATGATTAATTTTCAGTTGAAAAGTATAGTTGGCTTATTGATGGGACTGCAGTTGAACAAATACAGACATTCCAGGCAGAGAATCACACTTTTGATGAGTATACTGAGGTAAGTTTTTTTCCTTTTCAAGGTATTTATTTTTAGTTACAGCATGCAGTTCCACAGGTTTTTGAGTTCCAAATTTTCTCCCCCCCAAGATGGCATGTAATCTGATAGAGGTTCTACATAGCTTTAATTCTCTTCTTTATGCATGAAATCTGAGGTTCTTAATTATATAATTGGAGATGTATTTTTTCCTCTAAAAATGTAGCAGTATATGAGACACACTCCTACTGGGGTTAATAGATTTGCTTGCTTTGGCAAATCACTTAAAAACAGCTGACACTTCAGTAGCGATTTAAAGTGTGTAAAACACTTCACAAAGGATTATCCCATTTGCTTGTCACCACCATTCTAGGAGATGGGTACTGTCATTATACCCATTTTACAGATGAGGTTGAAAGGAGTTAAAGGATTGACCCAGGGTCACACAGCTAATAAGCGTCTGAGGCAGGATCAGAAATCTCTTCTTGACTCCAAGCTGAGTGTTCTTTCTGCTGGGCTGTTTCGATGCCTCTCTCGGTGCCCCAGTTTCCCCATCTGTAAAATGAAGCGGTTGGGCTCTTAGGGGCATTTCTGCTCTGACTCTGACTCCTTGACCCATGTTCAGTAAATTCACGGGTGCTTTCGTATTTTATTTGGGTCGCATGCTCATCAGTGGTACAGATAGCAAATTATCCCAGCTTCCTTTCTAATGATGAATTTCTTGAATGATCATTTTTTGGAGGGCCTAACTTGTAATTGGCAATAGAGATGGCTAGTTTTATACAGTTGCACCCAAAAGGAGTTATAGAACCAGATACTATGGAGGTGCCCATCAGTTGGGGACTGACTGAACAAACTGTACCCCTCCCTTGGGAAAGAAAAAGAGATGAAAAGAAGCCCCTTTGTGACAACTTCCCATGTTGGCCATGTCCAAAAATGTATATCATTGTATGTAATGAAAACATGAATATTGGGTCACAGGCCAATTACCCACACCTTTCTGTCCACTGTGAGTTTGGTCCATGTCTTCCTGTAAATCCTTCACCGAAGAGTTGCCCCACGTTCTGGAGCTCCTCCTCCAGCTCCAAGGGTATAGACCTTGGGCTTGTAGTTTAAAAAGATTTTTAAATAATTGTATTTCAACATAGTTGGTTTCCCTTTATCCCCTTGTATTTTATTTTATGCATTTATTTTATGCATTGTTAGTTTAAAAAATCAACTTAAAGGTGCGGCTAGTTGGTGCAGTGAATAGAGCACCACCCTGGAGTCAGGAGGACCTGAGTTCAAATCCAGCCTCAGACACTTAACACATACACACACACACACACACACACACACACACAAACACAACCCTAGCCATGTGACCTTGGGCAAGTCACTTAACCCCAATTGCCCTACCTTCCCCCCTCCAAAAAGCAAAAAAAAAAAATCATCTTAAAAAGTAAGATAAAATAAAAGCATTTGTACAAAAAATAACTGGAAACACTGAGAACTGAGTACTGAGTTTTGGCAGCTCTGTGGGGGACTCCTTCACATTCAGATAAAAAGGTAAAAAGTTAGAGAATAATTGAAGTTACACCAGCAGGTGACAGAAACCTTTCAGAATTCTGTCTAAAGGAAGGGAGCTCTTCTAGAGATTTTCTGGACTGCAATGTCTAAGCCACCTATAGTTTCTTGCTGTGAGCCACATTCTTAGAAACACAACAAAGTGGCAGCCCTAGCATGTAGGGGTCTAGCACTGGCTCTCAGACAGGGAAGGTGGAGGTGTCTGAGAGGCAGCATGTTGCAGTGGAAAGGCTGCTGGAGTCAGAGTCAGAGGGTCTGGTCTCCAAGCCTTGCTTTGCACATCTGTGGCTACCAGCATCTTGGTTAAGATATTTTTGTGTGTTCTCAGGGAGAACCTGCTTCTCCTAACACTGCTTGATCCTGACCACACTCTGCAATGTATTTAGTACATTAGTGAACAACCTTGAAGCTGGAGCCATATTGCATTGGTGGCCATCTCTCCACTAGGGTAGCTACCAAAGATGCCTAGCAATTATGCCTGGTAACTTCTGATAGTGAGACTTTTTCCCTACATACATGACTTATTTCATCAGAAAGCCCATGTCTATTCTGGCTGACTACAAAGACTGTTCTTACCTCATGGGTGGTAGGTATGTGAGGTTGTGTGGCAAAGGTGAGCTCATGCTGCCCTTCCTGTACATGTCTTGTCTTCTGTTCACTTTGAGCACTAGGAGAGAATATGCTAAATTTCTTGGGGAGAGTACACCAGATAGTCAACATGGTGGCCATGACTGTAATGGGGAATAGACATTCCTCAGGTGCTTGTGATGCTCCCTGGACCTGCTGCTTGGAAACTACACCAGCAGAGCCAATCCTTGCAGCACATCTGAGGAAGCCTGGTTTCCAGTGATGCTTCTGAGGGAATTTTTTTGAGAAATTTTACCTTAAGGAATCTCCATAAATTTTGATCTTGCCATTGTGACTGTTCAGAAGTGCATAGGTCTTGGTGCGTTTGAAAGCAAGCAGTTCTCTTCTGTTTATTATAAATAATAAAAGATTCATTGATTCTCCCTCCTTCCCACCTTTCCTTCCTTCCTTCCTTCCTTCCTTCCTTCCTTCCTTCCTTTCTTCCTTCCTTTCCTTCTTTGTTTCTATCTCTTTCTCTTTCGTTCTCCCTTCCCTTCCAAAAATCTCTGATGCCACCTCCACCTTTCTGGGTCAAAGGATATGTTTGTTTTAGTTGCTTTTCAGTATTTTAAATTACTTTCTTTTAAAAATTTTTATTTGTTTTTAGCTTATGGAATAAAACAAACATTTCCATAACACGGTATAATAAAAAATGATTGCACATGAAACTGCAAATGTATTATGTGCAATTTGCTATTCCTTTTAAATATGTAATAAAGTTATCATGTAAATTTCTTCCCCCCCCCCGTTTTCCCCCCCCCTCCCTGCCCTAGGAATGGCTACCATTTGATACAACGTATATGTAAAATCACTCTATACATACTTCTCTTTATCAGTTCTCAGGATGCATGTAACCCCTTCATATGTATTTTGTAGTTAATTTGGGTATTTATAATAGTCAAAATGACTTAATTGCTCAAAGTTGTTCTTAAAACAGTACGGCTGTTACTGTATATAACATTCTCTTGGTTCTGCTCATTTCACTCTTTGTTATTTTGTGCAAGTCTATTCATGTTTTTCTAAGATCATCAAGTTCATCATTTTTTACAGCACAGTAATCTTCTATCACAATCATTTCCCACAGCTTGTTCAGCCATCCCCCATTGATGGGCATCCTCACAATGTCCAGTTCTTTGCCACCACAAAAAGAACTGCTATGAATATTTTAGAACAAAAAGGCTCTTTTCCTTTTTTGCCCTAAGCAGCTTTGGACATAGATCTAGTAGTGGTATTGCTAGGTCAAAGGGTAGAGGCAGTTTAATAATTCTTTGGGCATAATTCCAGATTGCTATCCAAAATGGTTGGATCGGTTAGTGTTCCAGTGTTTCCACATCTCCAACTTTTGTTGCTTTCCCCTTTAATCGTTTTAGCCAATCTAATAGGTATAAAATGATATCTCAAAGTTGTTTCAATTTGAATTTCTCTAACCTATATTGATTGAGAGTGTTTTTTCATATGACAATAAATTGTTTTGATTTCTTCATTGGAAAACTGCCTATTCATATCCTTTGAGCATTTATAAATTGGAGAATGACTTACTATTCTTATAGATTTTACAAACTTCTTTATGTGTTTGCAATATGAGACCTTTATCTGAGAAACTGTCTATAAAATTTCCTTCTTCCTCAATTTTCTGCTTTACTTCTGGTTGTAAAGCCAAGTATGAGTAGCTTTCCAGAGGACTGCTGCTGTGAACAGCTTTTCAATGTTCTGATTATATAGTATAGTGAACTCTCTATTTATTCAGTAACAAATTAAGGCAAAACATTCACAGAAAATCAAAATACAGTATTCACAATGTTACATCTTATCACAGAAAATCAAAATACAGCATTCACCATGTCACAACTCAACAACTTATCACTAAAATGGCCACATGGTTTTCACCAAAGTGGTCACATAGTTTTAAACAAAGTACAATCATTTAGTAACTCAATCATTCAGTCATCCTTAAGGAGACTAAGGGACAAAAGTATAAAGGTCAAAGTCTTCCACCTATGGGGTGCAATCAAGTTATAATATCATCAGTCATTACTCAGTACTCTCTTAAGGGGTAGTGGAAAGTACAAAGGCCATCCACCCCTAGGTCACAAGTAAGTTACAGTTTCATCAGTCAGTATTAAATACCCAAGGAGAGGTCTTTTCATCTTGACTTGAGGCAGGCTCCCAGCTTCCATGGTTCCTCTTCCATGGTCCCAGCTACTACTTGAATCTAACCAACTGTCGCCTGAGTTCAAAGGCAGACAGCTCCCAGTTCCTTGTCTAGCTTTCCATGCAGTTCCTGCTCCACATTGAAGCTCACAGTGTCCAGTCTACCTCAAGTCCTTCACAGTTTCTGTTCCTGGGAAGAGAAAACTTAACAGAGCCACAACAAGATCTACATGCATCAAGCTTAGCAGAATTACAATATTCACACACATGGTCAGCACTATCATCTCAATTCACTTTCTGCCTGTGAAATCAACATAGGCCCAAAACAGACAAAGTACCGACACCGCAGTCATGCTTCCTCTGGCAGCTCTGGCTGGTTCTCAGAAGCTCTCAGCAGGAGTTTGGCTGGCTCTCAGAAGAAGCTCTGCCACCACAAGTTCTGTTCTCAAAATCAAAATCACTTTCTCCAGCCTGGGTCTCTCCTCCCCAGTCTCCAGTGGCTTTCTCCAAGAAGTTCTGACTCATTTCTCAATTCTCATTTCTTTTCTCAGTTCTTCTCAATTCTCAGTTTAGTCTTCAGTCCAGCAGTAGCAGCCCAGCCTCCAGATGCTCACTGAGAGAAATTCTCTTCTCTCTCTTCCTCTCTCTCTCCTTCTCTCTCTTCTCCCACTCTGTCCTGCAGTAGCTGCTCTGCCTCCACGATGCTTGCCCCAAGAAGTTCTGACTCTCTCAGCTGGGGCTTTTCCTTATATATATGGTATTAGCTCCTCCCTGCTAAGCCTCTTCCTGTTACGATAGCAACAGGGGTTCATACCTTCTGTTTCTTAACAGAGGCTTGATATAATTAATTTGAAACTTTGGGATTTTCTAAGTATATTATCATATTTTATGCAAAAGAGATAGTTTTATTACCTTATTCCCTATTCTTATTCCTTCTATTTCTTTTCTCTTATTGCTCATGTTATGATTTCCAATACAATATTAAATAACATTGGTGACAGTGAGCATCCTTGTTTCATACCTGATCTTTCTAGGAAGACTTCTAGCTTATCCCTATTGTATATGATGCTTGCTGATGGTTTTAGATAAATGCTTTTTTTTTTTTTTACCAATTTAAAGAAAAATCCATTTATACCTATACTTTGAAGTTT
>CM053590.1:16708657-16779917 GCA_028646515.1 Pseudochirops corinnae | reverse complement strand
ATCTCTAGCTTTAAGGCATTCTTCATGTTTATTGGAGGCCGCTGGTGGGGGTGCTCTGGCTGCGCTCTCCTCCTCCCTCTCTCTCCCATGATCTTTCTTTTCCCCAAAGAAGGAATCTAGGGTTCGGTTGCTGTTCTTACTTTGCTTCTTATGCTTATTCTTACTCATGGTTGGTCAGTCTGTGATTTTTTTTTTTAAATCTCTGTGGGGCTCTGCTTCCAGAAGGGAAAGCTCTGTCCCAAATTGCTGGGGTCCTCTAGCTCTCAGGAAGATGCTGGTACTCTTCCTAATTACTTCCGGCTGACTGGATAATGAAGACTCCAAGACCGAGGCCCAAGACGATGATCCGGATCCAGGCCGCTCAACGCAAGATCACTGGCCTGAGAACAATTGCTTAGTCCCCCTGCTGTCTGCAGGCCGCGGGAGGGAAGCTACAATGCGGAGGTGGGTGCAAAACCTCTGCCTTTTGCTTTTCCACTCTGGAGGCCTTTCCGCCGGACTGCTTTACTCTCCTAATTTCGCAAGTCCCAATGACCTAGTTCTGAACGCTGCTCACAGCTGCCGCTAATCCGCTCACCACTCCTCTTGTCTGGCCGCCCCCGGGGCACAGCCATGGCTTCAGGCCAGGCTGGCTTCGGTTTGCAGTGCTGATACGGTTCCTCGTAGCTGAGCTGACTTTAGTGGGAAGTATCTTTGTGTGCGTTTTGGAGTTCTAGGATTGGTTTAGGGTCCTATTTTATGGGTATTTTGAGGTGGCTATGTGAGAGCTGCAATATGTTGCTGCTGCTATGCCGCCATCTTGGCTCCACCCCCCGATTATTTACATTGTTTATGGATGCCAGTGAAGCCTTTGTACCTTTCTGAATTTTCTTCAGGATAAAGGAAAAGCTATTCTATACCCAATATACATGCATTTGATGCATTTATTAACTTGAATGTTTACACAGGAGCTGGGGGCCTTTTTATCACTTTGGGGGAGACCTAGACATAGGAGTGGTTAATAGAAACTCAAGAGTCTGATCTGAGAGATTAGAGCAGATACTAAGATTTCAGGGTAGTCTCTAAGTGATGACAAAAGCCAAAGAGACACACACACACACACACATACATATACATGCCTACTCTTCCAAAGCTTCTGCCAATACATTAATTCACCATGAAATGCATTCTGTTTACATCTGCTTGGTTAGTTACATAATGGTCATCATCCTCACATCACTTAGCTGCCCTTGTGACTACTATTTGTCAGTCTGTGATTACTTTTTGATAATTCCCTGGCTCACTTCTCAGATTCTTTCAGGATTTTCATCACCCTGTGTTGAGGATGCCTTGACTTCTTTTGACAGCTTCCATCTCATTGGCATAGGTAAATCTGCCCTTTCACCTTCTTCTTGGACACTTGCTGTATTCTTCCTTTTGCAAGAGAGATGAAAGAAAGAAAGGAAGGAAGGAAGGAAGGAAGGAAGGAAGGAAGGAAGGAAGGAAGGAAGAAAGGAAGGAAGGAAGAAAGGAGGGTGGGGAAGGGAGGGAGGGAGTAAGGGAGGGAAGGAGGAAGGGAGGAAGGGAGGAAGGAAGGAAGGAAGGAAGGAAGGAAGGAAGGAAGGAAGGAAAGAAGGAAGGAGGGAGGGAAGAAAGGAGGGTGGGGAAGGAAGGGAGGGAGGGAAGGAAGGAAGAGTGAAACAGAGATGTCTAGAAATCACTTATTACTGAATGCTTGCTATGTGTTAGGCACTGTGCCAAATGCTAAGGATACAAATACAAATAAGACAGGCCTGCCTTCAAGAAGCATGCATTCTAATAGGAGTAAAAACCACACAAAGCAAAGCCACAGTGGGTGGGAAGGCATCCATACAGGAGCATGGCAAGGAGACTTTGGGACACTTGCTGGTATCGAAGTCCCTGGTGAGATAAGCCAAAAAAACCTATCTCAGGCATGGAATCCAAGTTTCTAATGTGGAATAATAGTGTTTGGGAAGGAAATGAGCATTTGTATGAAACTACTATGTACCAGGCACTATACTAAGCGTGTGTGTGTGTGTGTGTGTGTGTGAGAGAGAGAGAGAGAGAGAGAGAGGAGAGAGAGAGAGATTTAAGATTCATAACAAGCCTGCAAGGCAGGTGCTTTGTCATCTCCATTTTATAGTTGAGGAAACTGAAGTTAAGTGTCTCGCTTAGGGTCACATACAGCTATTAAGTGACTGCGGTCATATTTGAACTGAACACAGATCTTCCTGATTCCAGGCTCAGTGTTTTATCCACTGTACCAATAGCTTCTCCTCTGGAGCAAACATGGTTAGAGAGGAAGACCACGGCAAAGAGACAAATCCTTCTATCACATCAATACTAATCCAAATTAATAAACCAAGATTCAAGACATGCAGATAGAGCACAGGTAGATCTGTGGGAACACAGCCTTCCTCTCACAAGGCAGATCATAATAGTCTTTAACAACTGGTCAGTTCTAGGCAGTTGTCTGAGGCTCAGAGAAAGTTCAGCAACTTGGATCCCACAGCTTGCAAGGGTCAGAGTGGGGGTTTGGACACAGGTCTTCCTCATTCTAGCAGCTCCTCCCTACAGCCATAGTCTGACAAATATTACCATAGTTGGGAAAGGAGAGTAACTGATAAATAAAGCAGGGAGGCAGGCAGCAGTCACTGCCAATTGCCTGATGAGAGTGTCAGCCTATGTCTGCTACGGGGTCACCTCCAAGCTAACCCAGGCTCCCAAACTGATGATTCCTAAGTCACTCTTCAGACAGCAGGAGTGACTGGCTGTGCATCTCTTAGAGAGTAAAAGAACCCAGTGAGCTGTCTTTGTGGTAGAGCAGAGCAGTTCTGGGGAGCCCTGAGACCATCTATGTTCACCTGGTCTTCGTACATGGCCATTCCTCCTCTGAACTTCCAATATCCTACCAAGGGCATTGCCATCCTTCCAGTCCAGGCTATTACAACAGCTGCATTTAGATACCTTCCATGCCTAGGCTAGAGATCACAGCAACCTCAAGGCAAAGGACAGCACTTGTGCAAAGCCTATCAAAAATATACTTCCTTCTGCTGCAATTTAGAAGGTCCATACACCCCAGGTATGTGGTCACTAGAGCCACTGGATCTCCTGCTTTCCTACCTTCTTGTGGCACTGTGCTCTTCACTTCCCCATCATGGGATCATAAACTGGAACCTCAAAGTCCATCTGGTGCCAGTCCCTCCACCTGACAGATAAGAAAACTGAGGCTCTGGAGGTTAGGTGACTTACCCAGGATCACACAAGTAGTATCTGACCCAGGACTTGGATCGAAGTCCCATGGCCCTTTCCACTTTTCCACTGACTTCTCGAATTTTCTTTAAGCTTTTAGGCTTTAGGTCCTCTTTTATCATCCTTCAATTCTTTTCCTTTTTTCATGCATCTAATAATTACAATGTTTTTTTTTTTAATGTTCCCAGACCCCAAAAGAAAAACAAAATGGTATTTATGCTTACAACATACATATAAAACCTCATTTAGCTAACATCCCTGGGGAATGAGATGTAACACAAATTAATTTTTCAAAGTAACTAAATCTCATTCCTTCCAACAGCATCTTCGAAATTTTACTTTAACTACTTCGGTGAAAATCTTTCAGAACTGTAGATATGAATAGAGGACACAGAATGTGATTTAATAGGATATAGTCTATGTCCACTACAAACACTGATAACAATGCTGCTGCGTTCTATGTCTGCTTTTAAAAAATCCTCAAAATCAACCTCGGTTCTCTTGTTTATTTGTACCTACTATTATTACAGCCATCACTCACCTTTAGTAGGTTCCTTCTAAAGTGATATAATTGGAAACCAGGGGGGGAAACTTATTAAGAACCGACTATCTAATAAAAAGCAATAAGGCTCTAAATGAGAACAGCAGGAGCAAACCCCACAACTTTGTAACAACTACATGCATTGCTCAATGACTCTTCATATTTCTCACTGATCTGGATTTAGTGAAATAGAACCTGCAGGTGTTACATGGCTGAAGCTCCTCCCTCTTTCTGATCTCCAGGGAACAGGGCAGAACAAAATCTTTCCAAGCCACGCCTTTCTCTTTCCACTTAGGCTGGCTGGAGGCTTGGACTTTCTCTTGCTTTCCCAACCCTAAACCTCTCCTCAGAGTTGGGGACTAGGCCAATCCATATTACAAGGATAGGTTCGATTGACTGGACTAGAGATTAAAAGAAACCTTGGGGGCAGTTTAAATTCAGTCCATAGAAATTTACAGAATTATTAACCAATCAGAACAACAGTTTGTCATGCCCCCAGGCATACCTAGCCACCAAGCTCCAAGGGAAACTTTCCAGTCAATTAAATTCTGTATAACCAAATAGCCAAAGGCTATTTGTACTACTTGTACTATTTGTACTCTCAGAATGCAATTAAAGACACGTGCACAGAAGAATTAATGTTATACTTATATCATACCTAAACCAAGGCAGATTTAAAGTGTTATTGAAACCTTAAGGAACAGTTTAAAAGGAAACATAAGAGAGTTTTCATTTAAGCATCCTTTCAGAAGGAAAAGGAAAGAAGAGAAGATTCCATCAGCTCCCTGGATTCATGGCCAGAGAAAATCCATTGACCATCAGGCCACTCTCCCGGCTCTGGCTGCACTGTCCTCTGGTCCACCCTGCCAGAAGCCAGGCAGACAGCACTGCCCTTTCTGCCTCTGCAGCCCATGTCCCCACATGTCATCCCTGCCTTCTCACTGGAGGGCATCTCCACACTTCCTGGGCTGATATAGACCCACTCTACAGTCCCAGTCCTGCTGTAGTTCTGGGTTGGGTTGGGTTTTTGTTTTGGGGGGTTTTTTGGTCTAAGAAGAGGCCGCTCCCTAAGATAGTGGACCACAAATCCCAGGAGTACAGTAGCAGTCCTTACAGACTTTCCCTTTATGTAGATCTGTCTCCAGTGGGGCTAGAGGAACACAGTAGATTTCATTTGGGATCTCATGAGGAAAGAAATTTACCAGTACCAGAGCTGGGATCTGACTGAAGAGATCCATTGAACCTTATCGTGGAGGGAAGCAGGGCTGCCCACTTTTTCTAGTTCCCCATTAGAATGTCAGCTCCTGGAGGGGAGGGCCTGCCTGGCCCTTTGTGTATCCCTAGAGGGAAGCACTGTGCTGGGTGCATAGTAAACACTTACTGAAAGTTCAGTGGTCCATTAACAGATAGACTGGAAGACAGGAGGAATTTTCCTACTAGCTGGAGGCTGCAGATTGGATAATTCCCAACTAACAAGACTCTGAGCTACCCACCCACAAGGAAGAGTAATTCTCAGAAAGCCAGGCTGGGCAGGGCAGGGGAAGGGCAAGGGAGGAAACATAAGGATCCGAGAGGAGCCCAGGAGTGTTGAGCCCAGACAGGTGGGATCAGCCCTTGACTGACAGCCCATATCCTGGGACCTATTACTGGCCATGCTAAGGCTAGAAGCACAGGACCATGCCCTGCCCCATGTCACAAATACATTGCTCTTTCTAACATATCATTTGATATTTGCAGCCTAGCTCAAAATCAGAAGCAAAAGTCTATGTCATAAGCAGTTTTCTGGTAAGAAATTTTATGTGCAGTGCTCATCCCAGATTACACAAGCCGACAGCTGCTCCAGTCACTTATAGGACCTATGAACTCCACAAAACTGCTATAACACATTTTATCTCAGTAATCACGGACTTAATGAGATGAAAGGGACCTTAAACATCCTCTAGCCCAACCCTTACGTTTTATAGATGGGAACGTGGACCCAAAAGGCAGAGTCTGGGTCTGACCCTGGGTTTTCATACTCCATTCTAATTCTAATATTATTTCTACTATGTAATTATTTTGCGTTTGGTCAAAGTGAATGGACAGTCTGAACCCTCATTCCCCCTGGAGGTGTAAGCTTGAGAGATTTTTCCCAATTAAGGTAGGAGCTGCTGGCAAAGTAAAAGTGGTGGATTTGGATGCTCCTACTACATAAAAGTTTAGGGCTGGGGAAAGGGATAGACCTTGTTTATAAAAGGTGGGGCTTGCCAGTCTTTTGGTTTTTATAGACCATGCCTTAAACTCAAATCACTCTGGCTCTCTTTGACTGGCCAACAATGAGTCTCAGCCCAAGCTTCACTTGATCCTTGTTTAGATTCTGGTGGCTCAAGAGCAACGGTTTCTGTGTTTTGGCCAGAAACCCTGAGGACCTCCCCCTCCCAGGCTGATCTTTTTTTCTTTTAAACTAGGTAAAAGAAACCATTCTTTGCCTCATTTTTACCTAGTCTTAATTACTGAACGGGTATTGCCTCAGACAAACCTGGGAAAGACCTCCCACTGCATCAGGGACCATATCCAGTGGTCCTGATCTATATCTTCCCCCCTGGGCTTAGATAGCTCAGGAGGAGAAAGTGAGCTGATGACTTAGCACAGCCCTCCATCACTCAAATCAAATTCACTTACAAAACAACAACCTGTGAGTAGTAGTAGAGGCCCTACTGGGGACCCAACTGTACAGTTCCAGTTGGGCAACCCAGCTCTTTCTTTCCTTCCTTCCTTCCTTCCTTCTTCCCTTCCTCTCCCTCCTTCCTCTCCCTCTGTCCACACATGGAATCATATCCTTACCTGCAGCTGCTCGCCTAAAGCGGTGGTTCTCAACCTTCCTAATGTCGCAACCCTTTTAATACTGGTATGTAGGCGTATCTGCATGTGGGCAGACCTGCCCAGAGACGGATAGAGGAGTGGTGTCTCAGTTCCTAAGACCATCGGAAATATGTGTTTTCCAATGGTCTTAGGTGACCCCTGTGACCCCTGTGAAAGGGTCATTCAACCCCCAAAGGGATAGCGATCCACAGGTTGAGAACCACTGGCCTAAAGTAATATAAATTTTGATAACTAAAACTTAGCAAGATATCTTGGAGTTTTCGGGATAGATTTCTTTTTTATGGACCATGTCTTAAACCCAAATCACTCTGGCATTCATTAACTGGCCAACAATGGGTCCCAGCCGAAGCCTCACTTGGTTGTTGTTTGGATTCTGATGGTTCAGCATGAGTATAAATAGTAACTGTTTCTGTTTTGGCCAGAAATCCTGAGGATCTTCTCCCAGATTAATTTAATTTAATTTTTTATTGACTAGGTAAAAGAGGCCATTCTCTGCCTTACTTCTTACCTAATCTTAACCATTGAATAGGTACTGCCTTAAACAAACTGAGATCTGTTAAAGACCTTAGCTTAAAAAGGCCAAGGTCTCCCACTGCAGCCAGGCCATCCATCTCCGTTGTCCTGATCTACATCTTGCCACTGGATCCAGTTGGCTCCAGAGGAAAGAGTGAGGCTGGTGACTTTGTATAGCCCTGCCTCGCTTAAATCTAATTCACTTTCAAGTCATGACACTTCCTTCCTGATGTCATGGTCCTCTTCAAGAACCAAGGACAAACAGCAACAACAGCGAGATCGAACTTCTGATCTAAGTCCCATGGTCTTTTGCTCAGGCTATGGTTAACTTAGAAGGAAATGATCCAATCCAAGTTCATTACAATAGGTCCAGCCCTCACTGTAATAGTCATTCTCTCATTACTTGTTAACCAATCAGCCCACAGCCACGAGGGTCTTTGGCATTCGAGAGTGCCACTGACCTCTGTTAAAATGCTAGTATTATTAATAAAATAACCAATTACCCAGAAATGACATCTCTTGAACTTTTTACACATTACAATGCTTTGTTCCAGGGCCCATGCTGTAGCGGGCAGGGCACTGGACACCGAATCAAGAAGACCCAGATTCAAATCCTGCCTCTGATGCTTACAAGCTATGTGTCCATAGGCTAGTGTCAAGTCTTGTCTGTAAAATGGGGGTGAGAATACCGACACTGACAACCTCAGAAGGCAGCTGTGATTCTTAAATGAGATAACAAAGGTAAAGACAATTGACACACCACAGAAATGTCAGTTATTATTGGAATGCAGTGACACTCACCACTCACTGGCCTGACCTACAGCACTCTCTTTCAGGACATTCTCTTATCTTTTCGGGATTTTCCAGACCCTCTTCTCCTCCATGTACTCTCTGCCCGGAATTGCAAGCCCCTTTAGGGAGAGAAGAAACTTGTCAAGCCTCCCCAGCCACTTCAGGAGGATCTTCAGATCTAACACATTAGACTTCCTGAGAAGGCAGTCCAATGCTTCCCAGCCCTGCTCCCCTGAACCCCCAGACTCCCACAGGAGTTCGTGCTTCCTTTCTGTCCAGAGTTCTCATTTTCAGTCAGGCTGCTTTTCAGAGAGCTTGGGGCTGTTTATTTCTTTCTCCAGTGATGACTCAGGTATCTTTCTCAGCCTTGGAAATGATGTAGCTACTGTTTAAAAAGCACATTAAAATTAAAATTACTATTTGAAAACCTGAGTTTGGCCTTAAATAGAACTGGAGACAAGGGGGACCAAGATTCTGTCTACCGTGTTAGAGACTAATTCAGGTCGCTGTCCCACGGCCTGCTAATTTAATTGGGCTGCTTTAATCGGGATGAGAGGAAGCCTGATAAAAGGGTTAGTAAATTGGCTTCAGAGCCAGGAAGACACATTTGGCCATGGGGCCCTGGGCAGCCACCAAACCTTTCAGTAACCCCCAAGCAACTCTCAAAGTTGCTAAATTAATACTAGTTAGCATTTACATAGAGTTTACTAAGTGCCAGGCACTGTGCTTGGTGCTTTACAATTATTCTATCATTTGAGTCTCACAACACCCCATGGGAGGTAGGTAGTCTCACAACACCCCATTTTACAGACAAGAAAACTGAAGCAAACAGAGGTTAAGTGACTTGTCCAAGGTCAAGTGACTAATAAGTATCTGAGGCTGAATTTTAGTTAAGGTCTTCTTTACTCCAAGCCCAATGCTCTAACCATTGGATTACCTATATCTCTCCTTCCCTCCTGGTTACAGAAACACTATTTCCCCACTGAAGACTTATCCTCCCTGCCACCTTTCCTAGAGGGCACCCTTGGTACCCTTTCTCGCTGTGTACCCCTGGTGGAGAGTCAGTTGGGTTATAAGAGATTTGGTTTGCAGACCATCACCTAAAGGGAGATTCAGACTTTAAAATTTTGTCTGTTGCTTCTCTTCACTTTTTTCTTCCTTTCTTTCTTTCCATTGGGTAGGGAGAGATGCTGTTTTTGTTTCTGTTTAGTTGTACACTACTTTACATGACCCCATGGACCATAGCACACCACTACTGTTCATGGAGTTTCCTTAGCAAAGACAGAGGAGTGGTTTGCCATTTCCTTCTCCAGCATATTAAGGCAAACAGGGGTTAAGTAACTTGCCCAGGGTCATATAGGTAGTAAGTGTCTGAGGTCAGATTTGAACTCAGGTGGAATGGACACAGAACAATTTATTCCAAGGGTCATGAAGGAGGCTAAAGCAGGTGCTGTGGAGTGGTTAGAACTTGGTCAGACATCAAAGACACCAAGGTCATCCTTTTCATCCCTAGTGGTCTTGACTTTGGTTTTGGAGCCTTTGTGCCTCACTTAAATCCAATTCACTCCATGCTGTCATTGGCTTCTTTGAAAAAGTAGAAACAGGTGGCTAAGTGGCACAGTGAACAGCACTAGCCCTGGAGTCAAGAGGACCTGAGTTCAAATCCAGCTTCATTCACTTAACACTTACTAGCCATGCGACCTTCGGTAAGTCACTTAACACCAATTGCCCTGCCTTCCCCCCTCCAAAAAGCAAAAAAAGGAGAAATAACAAACTCTATATAAATGTTAATTATTGAGGGGGTTCCACAAGCCCTCAGTCATCCCTCTAACCCAGGATGATTCTAGATAACATTTACAGGAATCCTGAACAAAGAAGAGATCTTAATATGACAAAAGTAGTTTGGAGTTAACATACCATATATAGTCATTACTCATTACTTCTTTGGCCACTCCCTGAAAAACTGAAAAATCAACATCTTAAACTTGAATACAGAAGAGGGCCAGGCCATTCTTTAGGTGGGTCATTAGGTGGGTCATGGTCTTAATGTCATCACTTCTAGGGGCATAAGGAGGCAGTTAGTCTACCTAGACCAAGTTTGATTATTATCCTTAATCTATTTCCCTAAGAAAGGATTTAGCTTTTTTTCCTACCTGCCCTCCAAAAGGGTCTGGAAAGGGTTTTAAGCTGTAGTAAATAACTATTTCTTAATATTTTTGGTTGAACCACAAAGTTTTTAACCTGCTTCTATAAGTCCCTTCAAACTCTCACTTAAACCTCTTTTGAAATATTTACATCACCACTGGCAGCCTGAAATGGCCCTCCATTGAATTAATTTATTTGAACTATAACAATCCATCCTCCCTGCAACAGCCTCCCTTAGAATGGAGATCTACCTCCCCCACCAAAAAGCCATAACCCTGTAAATGGCTGCCCAGAAGAGCGCTGCCTCCCTCCATCAAAGAAACTCTTCTTTCCAAGTTTCCACCCAACTTTGACCATAAAAAAAAGTGACCCTTGCCAGGATACTGAAAAAGTCCACAGCTGTGGCTTAAAGACATAGGATAACAATGACTGAATCTCAGAGCTGGAAGGGACCTTAGCAGTCAACTAATCCAACTCCCTCCTGACCTGTAATTTCCTTGACAGCACCCCACCCCCAAAGTGGTCCTCCTGCTGGAAGCCCTGGACAATGAGGGGCACCCACGACTTCCAGAGGCAGCATTCCATTTCTGGACAGCTCTGCCTGAATTGGCCACCCCTGACTGACCTCTCAGTTGTCTCTTCTAGGTTCAAACAGAGCAAATCTAATCCTTCTTCCAAGAGAAGCCTTAGATTACTTGAAGACAGCTATCAATCAATCAATATTTATTAGGCACCTTCCACGTGCCAAGCATCTGTCAAGCGCTGGGAACACAAAAATAGGCAAAAGACAATCCTTGGCCTCCATGAGCTTACAATCTAATGGGGGAAACACCATGCAAACAAATATACACAAAGCAAGCTATACACAAGGTAAATAGGAAATAATGAATGGGTTTGGGGAAGGCTTCCTTTTCATGGGGATGGGGAGATCAGTAGGTCAAGCCAAGGAGGGAGAGTGTTTCAGATCTGAGATTCAAACAGAAAATGCCTGGAGTGTCCCCATCCTCCCATCATGTCCCAGCCCCAAGTCTTCTCTTCTCCAGACAAAGCATCCCCAGTGCCGCCTTCTGACCTTCATATGGCCAGCTTTGACCCTTCATCACTAGCTTGCGCAGTTGTCCCAGTCACCTGTAGGGGGCACTCCCGCTACATGTAAACCCAGTAAACACTTTACATACTTCCTTTGGTTTTTCCATTAAATTGCAAACTCCTTGAGAGCAGGGACTGCCTTTTGCCTATTTTTGTATTCCCTGAGTGCTTAGCACAGTGCCTGGCACATAATAAATATTGATTGATTGATTGATTCTCCCAGCTCATCAGACCTTCTAGAGTTACAGGGGGTGCAGAAGAGTCCATATTGTGGATGCTCCTGCCAGGGTTTTCTGACTATTGACCTCTAGGGTCCTGTGGCCTTTGCCTCAGGCACAACCAAGGGAACAAGGTCAGAAGGCATCATTAACTTCGATGCATGCTTCGGAGTAAGTCCCCAGGCAGTGCGCCACAGAGGCGGGTGCAAGCAAAAGGAGTTTCCAAGGGACACATACATAAACAGGTATGCAGGAAAAGTCACCTAGGTAACCAGATTCCCCTGGGTTGCACAGAGCCACCTCCCTGGGCGTTCTTTGGTTTCCCTCATTCCAAAACAGACAGGTCTAACAGGATCACTAGGCTCAGGCTAACTCCAGCCCAGAGGTCCCAAAGCTTCCTGCTTTTATCTATTGCTTAACGCAGTCTTAGTCAAAGCAAGTCAACAAACATCTATTAAAGCACCTACTGTGTGCCAGACACTGAGCCAATGATGACAAGGTTACAAGGAAAGGCAAAGGACAGGCCCTGATTTCAAGTAGCTTATAGTCTCAGGTGTGGAGACGGTGTGCAAGCAACTCTATTACAGACAGGACGTAAGCAGGATAAATTTCGCTAGCTCAGGAGGCCTGCTTCTTCCAGAAGGTGGCCGGGAAACCAGGAGGAGGCCGAGATGCAGACGGAGAGCATTCCAGTCAGTGAAGGGGGCTGCCCTAGGTTTGAGTGGAAAGGAAAGCAAAGGAAGAGAAGCAATACTGAGGCAGCTAGGCACCCTGGATAGAGGACTGGACCTGGAGTCCAGAGCCAGACACGAGATCCTGGCCAAGTCACTTCAACCCTGTATGTCTCAGCTCCCTCATCTGTAAAACAGCACCTACTTCTTAGGACCGTTGTGAAGACAAAATAAAGGTTATTTTTGAAGCGGCATAAAGGCTAGCTATTACTGTTATCAGTAAGCAAGCCAAGCGCGAATGCCGCCTCCTCTTTTCTCCCCTTCCTCACTTGGGTTGGCGCTCTGAGCGCTTGGCACAGAGCCTGGCACATCGGGAGGCTCAGAACCCGGGAATGGGGCTGTGCCCGCCCTGGTGACCCCCGGGCGTCCTCACTTGGCTCTCCTGGGACACTCTCCATCACCAGCGACCGCAAGGTTTCCCGGCTTGGTCGGATCTGCCCTGACCCTCACCCCGAGGACCCTGCTAGAGGGTCCTGGCTTGCTGACAGAGAGAGGAATTGGGGGGCTCCTCGTCCTGATCAGTGCCTGCCCTCCATCAGCGAGTGCGCCGCGCTGATAGATTGATTGATTGGCTGACAGCTCTTGAATCCAGCCGCCCCGAGAGCCAAGGGACGGTTTTCGGCTTCTGCCTCTCTGGAGATGCCCTGGTAGGCACTGGACCAAAGCGCGTGCACTGACCGCCCCCCTCCCCCGCCTAGGGCACGGGCCAGCGTGGGGCATGACGAGAACGGAGGCACGGACTCCGCACCCCACGGCCCGCGAGTAGGAAGCCCACCAGGGGCGTGCAGAGGAGGGCGCTGGATGAATGCCTCCCACCCAGAGAGCCCGGGTCACGTCTGGAAGTGAGACGGGAGCCGCGCCCCTATTCTACAGACTGAGAAACTAACCTCCCAAAGCATCCCCGCGCCTCTGACGCGGCCTGCGTTCCTCATCCCGGCCGGGCGGGGCGCCGAGGGTCTGCGCGCGCAGGGAGGTCCTCCAGGGCTGGGATGGGGAGGGGAGGATGGTGAAGCGGACGGCTCGTGCCCGCGCCGCGAGAGCGCGGAGGCACGGCCCCGCCCCCGCCTGCTCCCCCGCCCCCGGCCGCCTCTCCTCCGCCAGACCCTACGTCTAGAGACAGCCTCGCCCCCGCCCTTTTTGCTCCAGCAGACTGGCGTGGCCGCCAGCCAATGGACGGCACCGCTGGCCAGGCCTGGCCAATAAGGGGGAGTGGGGCGGGATTTCCCCCTGCGGCCGTTCCCGGGGATCAGGCGGCGGTGGTGGCGTCCGCGGCTGAGGAGGCGGAGGTGGCGGCAGCAGCGGACGGGCGGGAGGGGCCGGATCCGGTTCGGTCGGTGGCGCGCCTGCGAGGGCGGCGGGCGCTCGGGCAGCAGCTGTCGCCGTCGTGGTCGCTGTCACTGTCATCGCCGCCGCCTTCTCCTCAGCTCGGTCCAGACCCAACCCGGGGCCGGGCCGCCCGCCAGCCACCATGCCGGGCATCGACAAGCTGCCCATCGAGGAGACGCTGGAGGACAGCCCGCAGGTGAGGCGGCCCGCGAGGCCTGGGGAGGCCCGGGCGCGGCGGCGGCGGCGCGGCCCCCTCGGCCCGCAGGTGCCCAGGCTCGGCCCCTCCCTCCCGGGCCCCTCCCCTTCCCCACCCGGGCTCCCCCGTCACCTGGGACCCCGCGACTGCCCCGGGAGGGCAATGGGGGAGGGGCGCCGGTGGGAGCGGGTCCTGCCCCTGCCTCGAGGAAGGTCACCCGCCCCCTTCTCCCGAGGACTTCTGGTTGCATTCGAACCGCGGCCCCGCACCCGGGTCGGTTCGTGGCGGGCCGCGCCGCGCGTGGGGTCAGCGCAGATGCCGCAGCGGGGCCCCGAAGTGGGGTCCTACCCTACATCTGGGGGCGCCCCGGGGGTGAGCGCCCCCCTTCCTGCCGCCGGTTCCCCGAGCGCGTGGGAGAAGGGAAGGCCCTTGCTGTATGCCAGGCGCTGTACGCTCCGTGTTACAGATGGGGAAACTGAGGCAGGGAGCGTTCGGGAGCCATTGACCGAGGCTTACCAGTCGTTTCCGAAAACTGTTGGAGCCGGAGGCCCTTTGGGTGGGACAGAAAGTCTTTCTGGATCACCTGTTAGAACATCCCGTGTCCTGCGCCCAATGCGCGGGGAGATCGCCCGGCCCTTCACCCCCCCTCACCCGCTCCAGCGCTGGCGGATCCTGCGTCCGGTTCAGTCGCTAGGGAAATGTTTGTTCTGTTTTGGTTTTGGAAGCGATTTGCACAGACCCATTGCTTGTTAGGTGATGCGCTTCTGGTCCGCTTGTGCGGACACAAGGGTAGTGGCGGGAATAACATTCGCATCAGCTCAAGCCTCCCTGGACTCAGTCTGCCATTCATGTGTCATTTGTAAGAGAATACAGTGTCAGAATTCACCCGGATTCTCTGTTATGACCACACGAAGGCAGTGCTGGGAGATGGGTAGATTATCGGCCTCGGGGCCAGGTAGATTCGGCTCCTGGCTGAGTGACTTTGGGCAAATCACCGAGTCCCCACCTTGGTAGAGGAAGGGCTTCACCTGCAGCTCCTGCCACAAATTAAATCACAGGTCTCTATCCCTCCTGACTGATGCCCACGCATTTATTAAACTCTCCTTAATAAGTGTGCCTTGCCCTGGGGATACAAGTACAAAGATTATGGTCCCTCTTCACCGTAGAGGAAACCACAGGTACAAACATAAGTGTATGCAGAAGAAAAAGAATAGAAGAAATACAAAGTAGTTGAATGCAGGGTTGTTTGGGAGGAAACACACTGGGGAGGAGGGAGCTGTTTAGGAAAGTTTCACATGGACAGTGATACCTGCGCTATGCTGCCTCAGAGGAAGAGAAGTCTTCTGGAAGGCAGAGATGAGGAAGGAATGCATTTCAGGAATGGGAAACAGCCGGTGAGGCCCAGAGAAGGCCACTTTGGGGGTATCACGGAGTGCAGGGAGGGAAGCACTATCCGGTGAGGCTTTCTTTCCAGGATAGGCTAGTCCTTGTTTGTGGAAAAGTCAGAGAGGATTTTATATTCTGGAGGCAATGGGGAGCCACTGGAGTTGATTGAGTAAGAGAGTCACAGAGCTTATGGAAAATCACTTTGGCTGCAGTGTGTAGGATGCAGAGAAGTGGGGAGAGGAGGGACAGGGAGGCCTTTGTAATCTAGGCAAAAGCAATGGGAACCTGAACTAATACTGATGGTGTAACAACAATGACAACTAGCAGAGCACCTTCTCTGTGCTAAGCATTTCACAGATGGCTCTTGATCTTCACACTCTTGAGAAGGGAGCGCTGTTATCCCTATTTTAGCAACTAAGGCAAAAGGGATTGAGTCCCTTGCCCTGAGGCCATACAGGTACTAAATATGTGTGACTAGATTTGAATTCAGATCTGTGTGATCCCAGGCCTAGGCACTATATCCATTCCCTCCTTTCCACTCCCCAAAGCTGCCTACCAAGGTGGTAGCTGTATAAGTAAAGAGAAATAATCTCAAGAGATGTTAAAGAGGTAGAGGCAGCAAGATTTGGCAGTTGATTGATTGGCTCTGTGGGCCAGGGTGAGCAGGGTAGCATAATGCATAAACCTAGGAGATGGAAAGAACAGAGAATTTTGGAGGGGGGGAGGGAAATAGTGAGTTCAGTTGGGGGCCTCTCTGAGATGCCCTTAGGACATCCCATTTGAAATGTGTACCAGACCCTTGGTGATTCAGAACTGAAGCTGAGCAGAGATGGAGCTGATGGGATCACCAAGAGAGAAACTAGAGAGGGAGATGGGAAGAGAGCCTAGGGAAGCACTTTGGGGAACACCTACAGGCGGGCAGTGTGATATGGCCAGGGAGGCACCAAGAAAGTGGAGGAGAGGAGAGCATCTCAAAAAGAAGAGGATGCTCAGCAGTATCCAGTAGAGTAAAGAAGGATCAAAGCGGAGAAAAGACCATTAGATCATCTGTAACTTTGGAGAGCAGCTTCAACTGAGTGATATGGGCAGAAGCCAGAATGTACAGGGCTGAAGAGCAAGAGGAGCAGAAGGGCAGGCGGAAGCAGCAGGACGCTGCTTTACCAAGGAGTTTGGGTGACAAGGGGAGGAGGGATAGAGGACGGTAGTTTGAGGAAATGGTCAGATCCAGTGAAGGTTTTATAGGAAAGAGGAAGACTTGGGCACGTTAGAAGGCTTGATAGATGGTAGGTGGAGAGTCCAAAGGAGGGAAGGGGATAATTAAGGTTTCTCTCTGCCAGAGAAGAGGGGATAGGATCAGTCACATCAATAAAGCAGTCAGCCTTGATAAGGACCAAAGTCCTTTCTATTATTAGAGAGTGGGGGGTGGGGGGTGGGGGGTGGAGAATGGGGAATGATGTCAAGGATGGAGGGATGTGAGATGAAGGAATATGAGAGAAGGGGCTCATGCCTAACGCTTTGGTGGTCTCTCTGGAGGAAAGTAGAGAGGAGTTGGGGAAAGAAGGCTTAAAGAGTTAGAAGAAGATTGGGAGTAACTTCTCTGGGAAGTGAGATAGGGAATGAATTATGGAAGGCTACAAGGGTGGCCGTGCAGTTGTGAAAAATGGTTAAGTGCCTTACATGATGTTTCTTAGATACGGTGGCTTGGTGATTTTACTTTTAATCTGGCCGTCTGTGGTGTAAGTCCCTTGAAAACTGAGTAGCTCAAGTTTTATTACACAATTTCCATACTGAAATGAAGAAAAGGAGCTTTTTAGGCTTATATCTTAAACTCTAAACACAGTTTACAGCTCAGAGTATTAGATTTCTTTATCTTTATGTGTGTGGATATGAAAGTAGCTAGAACAGAATGGCTCTTTTTGTTTTGTTTTTATTTTCAAAATCCAGAAGTAGCAGGTCTTCAGTCAATATTAGTCTTGGAACATTGCCTTTTACCACTGGTTTTTGGAGTACGAGTAGAGAGAAGATGACAACATTCTACTCGTAGTCAATTATGTGACTAATATACAACATACCATTAGTTATTTTGATTAATGATTTGGCATCAGTCAGAAAACTATCCCGAGATCCCTGTATAGGAAAGAGTTGGGTACATGAAGAGCAATAATGAAATGGATGCTGTTAAAATGGGAAAAGGGAAAAATAAACTCAGCTCCTGGCTGTTTAACCATCTTTAAAAATTTAAACATTTCTTGACTTTTATCCATAGACCGTCTAGTCGGAGCTAAACTGAAATGAGGAATCTTAAAATTATTTTAGAAACTTTTTTCTTTTTTTTGAAAGAGGTCTTTTAAAATGAAGTTTTGTAATTTAGAAAAGAATAGAGATAGATAATAATCATAATAGATGAGGAAGCCACAGAATAAGTGCTTAATAGATTATTGTAGATTGATTTTTCTCACTGCCAGGTAACACAATTACCATACTCAGTTTCAGTTTTCACAAACTTGTACTTTAAAGGAAGCATTCGTTTATTCAGTGTTTTTAACACTAGATAGGGCTCAACTTCTGTGAAATCAATCCACATCAGATTTAATGGCAAAAAAATTCCCGATTTTTTTCCCCCTCTAACGCTTTTTACAAAAAGGAAGGGAAGAGTGCACTAAAAGTCTGCAAAACCTAGCCTCTTTATGCTCTGGAAGGTGTAGTGCTAAGTGACCATGAACTTTAATTATACACTACTAACTTGTTTTATGATCTTAGACAAATGTTTAAATTTTATGTGAGAGAGAGAGAGAGAACTGCCTCTGTAAAACAATAGAGAGCTAGATGGTACTAATGAAGGTTGAGGTGGGAATTATTATAAAGCAACTTGAAAAATTATTGTTTGCTTTCCCATTTTCTTTGCAGTAATCGAATTTTGACTTTCTCTCCGGCAACAAGGGTGGGATTTATCGACACCTAAGGGCATGTTGTTAATAGGTGCTTTCTTACCCCTAAGTTTTGGCATACCTTGCAAACAGTTTCTTTTGCTCAAATCTTATCATTGATTGTTGTTGTTGTTTTTTAATAATAGAATAATAGGCACTTTCTGCTTTTGACATCTGTGACCAGAATATTTCTTAATTCATTCCTCAGTAAATTTAATAAGTAAAAAGGTTCAACAAATAAAATCCTGGTAATGAATCTTCTCCAATGACTCCCTACTTTAGGTAATAGCTTAGTTATTAGGAAGAATTTAATACTGATGTTTCAGATGAGGCCTAAGCTAGGTTTTTTGCTACTGAAAGTGTCAACAGTCACTTGAACTCCAAGAAATTTTTATTTATATATCATCATATTGACCAAAAATCCATTAATCCAGCATTTATGCATGTTTGCAATTCAGTAATATTACTCTAAATGATGACTCTGAGGTAAAGTCCTAAACGGGCACCTGACTCATGAAAAGAAGGTTTTAATTATGTTCATTATAATTCAGGGACACATAGTGTTATATAGTGGAGTGGCTGCTGGACTTGGAGCCAAGTAGGCCTGGGTTCAGGCCCTGACTCTGACCCTGCTAGTTGTCTGACTATACTACCAGGCTATGGCTAACCTACCAGGCCATGCTTTAAGAATATATTAGAGCCATACTGACCTATAAACTTATTGATGGATATTTTTTACTGCAATCTGTGATTTTTTTAAATAAATGCTAACATCAACTTAATATTTGATTAACAAGAACATACTCTTTAATCATACAGAAAAGTTAATTGTAATATGTTCACAATTCTCTCATGTTACCATTGTCTGATTTAAAGTTTGTAAAATTAATTTATGTACAAATAAGAAGTATGATTGATGGATGTTTAGATGCTTTTAGTCAGTTTCTGCTGAAAATTTAACAACCCTAAAAAATCGCACATAATTTGAATATTTGTTCTTAGCCGTTTCCTTCATGGTAAGTGTTTTCATTAGTTACTATTGATAAAGATTTGTTGTGTGCGATACTTAATAAAAGGACCTAATGTTTTACATGTTCTCATTTTTTTTACATTCTGAAAACTTTTTCACAGACTCTTAGAAAAACTCAGACTTGAAGAGGGTTTTTTTTTTATTACAAACCAAGCTCATAATATTAAACAGTTTTATAGCCTGTTACATTGTATGATTATAGCTTAAATAGAGAAAGTATAGTGGTGTAAGTTTCTAGAAATCAGCCTACTGTTGTAAAATATAATAAAATTTAATCACGTGTAGACTTTGCCCTGCATCACAAATTAAAATGTAATTCATTGAGAAGTAAAATGTGAAGGTTATTTATAATTTCAAACAAAAAAGTTTGTACTTGGATTCTATTTAACAAAAAAGGAACATTTCACAGATAGGTCATTTAAGTGTTCAAATATGTAATTATTATTAGAATGGCATCATAGGACTACCTCAAGTTTTTAATCTTTCTAATAGAAAAAGCCAAAGCAATGCTAAACCAGCCTTCGAAGGTCAGGACAGGTTCATTTAGTTTAGAAGGAAAGTATAGGAATAAATGTATCTGACCCATGGATATCATGGAGGCTAGGCTATCCAGTATTACCCCAAAATAATTGCATAATAATCACTGTAGTTTGAAAGACCTACGATACAGTCTGTATAGATACTATGTCCTCTTCCCTCCCCCACTCCCACCCCCATCAGTGCATTTTGTAACCACACTGTCAGACAGCTCTAAATGAGTGGTTGTGGACGAAGCAATTTCCTTTTTGGCCAACCTTCTGGTAAATGAATTTTTCCAAGCTTGGAGAAGCTCACTTTGTAATGATAAAATTCATTGCCAGGCCCCCACTCACAACCTTTCCAGTGTGATAGAACCTTCTAGAGTTTATGTTCAGTTAGTATAGCCTTTGAGAACCTAGGGCCACTTTCACACCATGATGAAGCCTGGGCAGAAGAATTATCGTATCTAGTACTTTCCATTAATGATTCTTAGTTGTCCCGTAACCTTTATTATTTTAAAAAAGCAACTCAATTTTATTGTCATATGTCAGCCTACTTTTTGTGACCTAATTAGAAAATACTTTTGCTTTCAAGAAGTGAAACTGAGAACCAAAGGGGCACTGACTTTTTAAGCCACAGAACCCACATATAGAGGGATGTGGATTTGATTTCAGAATTACTGAGGTTTCCATATTTAGAGCTCTGGGTTTTAACCCTATTTGAAGTTAAAGTTACTTCTTTCCACATCTTAATAAATATAAACTATTTTTATTTAATACAGACACGGTCCCTGCTGGGTGTATTTGAAGAAGATGCTGCAGCTATTTCCAATTACATGAATCAGTTATATCAAGCCATGCGTCGAATTTATGATGCACAGGTAAAAGAATGAACCAGAGTCATAAATGTGAATATTAATGCAGTTTTATTACAAATATTTTAAACTACAGAGCCCACATTTTAGTTATTACCTCATATATATTGCATTATGCAGTAATTAAGATTAAATTAGTTTTTCTGAAGTATAGGCATATCTTGCCTAATTGACTGCACAAAAACATGACTAAGTGAAACAACATTGCAGGAGGTAATTCATTCCATAATATTCCATGGTGAAAATGTTCTAAATGAAAGAAATTTGAACTAAAAAAGCTTAAAATAGGTTTTTAGAGAAATCTAGTAAGGGGCAGAGGGGATGTGTAGTGCCTCCCAGAAACTTTGCATCTGGTAGATAGCCAATGGATGAGAACAGGAGCTTTTATTTGGTTAGTGGATCATAAGATGACAATAAAGATCAGGTTAGCATATGGGGCATTAGCCAGCAGGAGTAGAACAAGAAGTAAACCTGAATAGGGCAGGGGTTTTCAGTGGGCAGAATAGATAGAGCACTGGCCCTAGAATCAGGAGGACCTGAGTTCAAATCCAATCTCAGACACTTACTAGCTGTATGACCCTGGCCAAGTCTCTTAGTTCTCTTTGCTTTGGTCTCTTCATCTGTAAAATGACCTGGAAAAGGAAATGGCAGACTACTTCAGTATCTTTTCCAAGAACACTCCAAATGGGATCACAAAGAGTCACACCCAACTAAATATCAATTTACAGAGGGAATAAGGAGTAAAGTGAGAAATCTAGCAACTTTCTGGAAGGATATGGGAAGAGGGGCTGACTCTTCTCAGAAATCCTTAAATATATAGTTTAGATCTAATTGAAATGAACATTTCCAAGTGAGTTTGAACATTGTTTCTTTTTAAAAATTCATCACCCCAAAGGGACAAGGCAATGGTAAAGTGTCAGGCCTTACTGTAGAAAGAAGAAAGTAATGGCTCAGAGACTAGGCCAGCTCTGATAAAACTGACTTTGAAACTTAAAAAAGTTGTGCTGAAAAGTGTTTTGGTCTTTCCCTTTCTATCCCAGAAGCAGCTAGTCTCAGGCAATTCCTGCCACTCCTTTGTGAATAGGGCTTTTTATCAGTGTACTTCCTGCGTACAGTGCTCAGCATATCTCTGGACCATTTCATGATTCTGTAGTGAAGGGCAAAAACAAATTTGAGACTAGTTTGGACTGGTGTTGGAATGATACTGGAAGGGGGTATGATGGGGGCTTTTTAAATAATATATTAAGAATAATACTGAAAGGACCTTTTGGGGACAGCTGTAATATTAATTACTGATATTGATGGTAGGGTATGCCTGTATAACAATAACTTTTACATTTGCAATGCCTGCTAAATGTTAGCTGAAAGAGCTGATAAAATGTAAAGAAAACTGATCACATACATTGTATGTTTGTAAATCAAGTGACTGTCCAACAGAGAGAGAAATGGATTTGAAGGTTACTTCATTCCATTTCACTATAGTAACCATTGGATTAAGGGTAGAGTGAAAGAATTGATTTACTTGGATGAAAAGGAGACAGTAAAACATGAGATTTTGTCAGAGAGAGAGAAGTTGATTAAGAGAGTAACTGAATTTAGATTATTTTTATAGCTATTATTATTATTATTAAATAAGATAGAAAGTCTCAGGCTATCATGCTCATGTAATCCATTCATTATCAGATTGTAAATTAGCCTTACTTCTGTGATCCAATTTCTTTGGAGTTAATAAAAACTGGAATACTTCTCCCCTCCCTTTCTTTATCTCTGGACTTACTTTCATTTATTGCATTTTAAAGATTATTATTAGGGGTGATTAGGTGGCACAGTGAATAGAGCACTGGCCCTGGAGTCAGGAGTGCCTGAGTTCAAATCCAGCCTCAGACACTTAACACAAAAACCTAGCCATGTGACCTTGGGCAAGTCACTTAACCCCAGTTGCCCTCCCCCAAAAAAAAGAAAGAAAGAAAATGTACAGTTAAAGGTAGATATTAAGTGATAATGCCAAAGGACTTAGGATTACAAGGGATTTCAGAGACCATTTAGTACAGTGCCTTCATTTTTCTGGGGAAAAACAAGCTGAAATCTAGAGAAGTGAAGTGACTTAGCACAGGTGTGAGGCAAAAGAACCAAAATCCCTCTGACCCCCAGTGTAATACCCTTTACAGCATACCGTGCTACCAGGCAGTTTGACAGTCCTCACTTGTAACTTCGGCATTTTTAAATTTTTCTTTTTAATCGTTACCATCACATTTATTTGAAAATATCAATACCATTCTCTTTTCCATAGAATGAATTAAGTGCAGCAACACACCTGACATCAAAGCTTCTAAAAGAATATGAGAAACAGGTACAGTATATACCAGTCAGCTGGAAGCCTTTTTACTTCGCAAATCTAGAGGGAGTTCCATGGAAATAGTATATAAAAAGTTAGCTAAAATATCTTATTTTAGGGATGGGTTTTGAATAACAACAACTGGCATTTACATTGGACCGCAAGGTTTTCCAAGGGGCCATATGCATTTTCTCATTTTATCCTGCAGTCACCCTGTGAAGCAGTTGTTATCCTGGGTATTATCATCCCTATGCAGCAGAGTTAGAGAGAGAGAGAGAGAACTTGTCCATTTTAACACAGAGAGGAAGGACCAAGCTAGATTTGAACCCAGGTGTCCCCAGCACCAAGTCTAGCATCTTTCCATTATCCTCTGCTGCCTCTCAAAGAATAGTAGAATCCAAAAAGACCCAGTTCTTTCATCTTGCAAATAAGGAAACTGAAGAAAGTTGTGGCTTTTAGTGCTATACATGAATTATAACATTCTTAAAAATAATACAGTTTTCTTTTAGGTTTATTCATATTTTAAATAGTTTTCAGAAATGACTTTGATAGTTTGGGAGATGTTATTTTATTGGTGTGTGTGCTACCTTCACCAACAAGATCACAGTGTTATCATATTCGTGATCTTTAAAAATTCATCGTGTGTTGGCCAGATTTCTGCACTTGATCTTCAGACATAGTCCATTGCTAAACCCATACTTGAAGCTTTCCAGCAGGGCTTAAGACCTTCTGGCATAGCCTTGGAGAGTACAGGGTCACCTCCATGACAAGATATTCAAGTAGGTCTTTATTGGAAAAAGTATGAGGATAAAATAAAATATGTTGTTAGCACAAAAACAGCATCATTTCTTAAACCCTGTTAAGAATGGATATTTACATGTTCCAGGAGAAATGAAAATTTCTGGTTTCTTGTTCAATTTCACAGCGATTTCCACTAGGGGGCGATGATGAAGTCATGAGCTCTACTTTGCAGCAGTTTTCAAAAGTGATTGATGAGGTAAATAATTTTAACAAAACAAGTTAAATGTGTAGATTTGTATTTCTAAATTTATGTCACCTGTGTTTTCCCCCCTTCTTGCCAGCTGAGTTCCTGTCATGCAGTACTTTCAACTCAGCTTGCCGATGCTATGATGTTTCCTATTTCCCAATTCAAAGAAAGGGATCTAAAAGGTATGGAAGTAAACTAACTTTAAAATTCTTAGCTCTGGTAATGGATCTACTTTTGTAAAATGTTTGTCATTCTCCATTCCTGTCCAAGATCTCTGTCATTTACTTTAGACCCAAATGTATTGTCAGGCTGTCTGCCAGTTTATTTTTATTTGCGGTGTGTGCGTACATGTGCTTTTAATTGGACTTCTAGCTTTGTAGCTGTAAAGTGTCCTAGATCTGAGTCTACTCTAATAGTTTATAATCTATGACAGACACATTAACACGTGTCTATAATCTACAAATACCAGTGAATCAGGGCTAAAATTGACAGAAAAGTATTAAGATCATTTACAGATAAAAAAATGCATCTTAAGAGCAGAATATGCTCTTGTGGTAGAAATTAAGGAAAATTCAGTGTCAAAGCTGGGCAGAGATTAAGGACTTCAACAGCCCCTCCATAATTAGCTTAGAAAGCAATAGTTAACAAGCCTAATTTTTTCCTGTGGTATCTTGAAGTCAAGTTTTTAAACATTAGTTGCTGTATATAATAAATTAAACAAGGAGCGAGGCCATGCTAATCCAACAAAGTATTGTCTTTGAAGTCCACAATTTTTTAAAAGATGGGTAATGATAATACCATACTATGTATTTAGAACTGTCTGTTAGTAAATGTGTTTATTTATATTAATACCTCTAAGACTGATTATATCTCCTACCCATCTTTGCTTTTCTCACGCTACTACTACTCCATCTCAAAGTGCTATCTAGCTAAATCTGCTCTGAAATTTCATGGCTGATCTGGTAAAAAGCTGTTTTCTGAATGTGGAACTATTGATTTATGTATACTTTCTGTTCTTTCATAAAAATGTCATTTGGGATTTTAGTTATAAAATTAGGAATGAATTTAGTGTGTTATAAAACATTTTAAAATGTTAATGTAGCAAGATACCTATTTGTATATTAAGCTGGAATAATTCTCAGATCTGTATTTTTTTTCTCTTCAGAGATATTAACATTAAAGGAAGTGTTTCAAATTGCCAGCAATGGTAAGCCCTACATACTTTAATCTTTTATCACTAGCAAAAGTCTACATGTACAATACCAGAAAGTCTTTTAGCCCAGTGCTTTCTTAGTATTATAGTAGTAAGGAACTAAAAAAAAAAAAATGAACCTAGACTTTTTTTAAATTAAATCTATTATTAAGGGCAATTATGTTACCTAAGTTGAAATCTTTTATAACCAGTAGATTGTGACTTATAACATCTCCATCTAACATGAGGATGTAATATAGCATCAAAACTTGGTTGCTTTAGTAAATAAATGACAGGGAATTTACTTCATATATTTAAGAAACATCATTGGCTATGATAAAAAAAAAAAAGCAAAAATGTGATTTAGAATTTATTCATAGTGACAGAGCCTTTTGTTGGGATAGAGAAATTTTTGACTTTTTCTCATTTAAGGAAAAAATGTACTTTCTCCGAACATTTCAAGTGCTCAAGACTTTTCAAAGTAGTACTGTTACATAAGTTATTTTTGTTTTCCAGATCATGATGCTGCAATTAATAGATACAGTCGACTGTCCAAAAAAAGAGAAAATGACAAGGTTTGATATATATTCTTTGGATACTAGGATTAATGTCATGATGTTAAACCTGTGTGTGTCATAAGTTTACTAGGTTTTCCTGTTTTAAAAGAATAACTAGCAATGATTATGGTTTTAGTTTTTTTTTTTTTGACATAGTCTCTAACTTAAATAAAATTTCAGGCTATCAGCAGTCATATGAAAAAGCAGATATATACCAGAGTGTTGCAAAAAAAGAAAATATGTCTTTTGAAAGACTAGAGTAATAAAATTGAACCATTGAGTATTTAACTGAAACTTTCTTCCAAGCCCTTTATAGTGGGAGAGTTGAGAAACATCTAATATGGCACAATGGAAAGAGCACTGGACTTGGATTCAGGTTTTCTCAAAGATACTGGAGTGGTTGGCCATTTCCTTCTCCAGCCTTTCGCTTAGTTGGTGCTTGTCAAATCAGATGGCTGCACAATTCTGACAAATTTTCTTTAGGGATTTTATCATAGATATTACCAAAAAGTACATAAAATGGAGTGAATCTTTGTGCTCTTCTTCCTAATCAAAGGTGAAGTATGAAGTTACTGAAGATGTATATACTTCTAGAAAAAAACAGCACCAGACAATGATGCATTATTTCTGTGCATTGAATACTCTTCAGTATAAGAAGAAAATAGCAATGCTGGAGCCCCTGCTTGGATACATGCAAGCTCAGGTAAATATTCGAGGTTAACTCTATCGGGCATTTCTCCATCAGGTTTTAAATTTAAATATATCATAACTAACTCCTTCACTTCTCTCTCACATCATGCCGTGTAGCCCCCCGTAGTTTCTGAAAGGCTATTGCCCGTGGACACACAAGTTCCTGCAGGTCCCCCCCAGGCCGGAAATTTAGTGACTGTCTATTGCCAAAGACTCCACCAAATCTAAAGAAGATTGGTTATTCAGTGGATTATTTTGGCCAGAGTAGCCCTTAGGTGAGCCTTACGTCTCAGAGGCTAGTATCTGTGCTCATCTGAAGAGCTCATTGAATGTCTTAAGGTATTCAGCTTAGTAATGAATCGGTGGGTCTTCCTCTCCTTTCTTTTTTTTTTTTAAATCTTTCTTACATGTGGTAATTTAGAAATTTTTATTGTGATTTCATTGGTGTAGCAATGTAGCTAGCTCTGCCAATGTAGATCAGCCGCAGGGGTCTTGGATATAGCAGTAGTCTTACCTGTGGCCTGTGAGGTTAAAGGATTTATCTGTGATCAGATAGCCTTTATGTGTCAGAGCCTACATAGGATTTGCACTCAGGACTTGCTGAAGACAATTCACTGTCTACCATACCTTACTTCCTCTCACAACTTAAGGTAGTTTACTGAAAGCCACCGATCCCAAAGTAAGCACTTTTAACTTTCTGGATACTGTTATGTTTATTACTATTACCTATTGTATAAGTTATATGTTATTGATATTAAAGAATAACAGGACGAGTTTGAGTTTTATTTTGCCTTTAATTTGACTACTTCCTAATAAAAATAGAAGCATTGAAATAGCCAAAAGATATGCAGTGGGAAGGAGAAATAAAAATTGAGACCCTAGATAATCAAAGTTTAATGGAAATTAAAACATGTTTTCAACCATAAAAGTTAATTTTCTCAAAATTTAATATATCGATCGATCTTTTTCTGATAAATATATAATGGAATCTTAGAGATTATATTTAAATAAAATTGTGGGGTTTTTTCCTCCTAGATAAGTTTCTTCAAGATGGGTTCTGAAAATCTCAATGAACAGCTAGAAGAATTTTTAGCAAATATTGGAACAAGTGTACAGAAGTAAGTATATATGTTCCTGCTATATTTACCATTTATTTAATCTCAATAAAAACATCTTATTTTTGTCATGGGATGTTTTTTTGATATGGCCTGTAAGTAGCATTTTGTCTCATAACAACCCTTTGTGGGAGGCACCACAGGTAGTATCACAGCTTTAATTTAAGAAACAGGATCAAAGAGGTTGGGACCTGACACAGTCACACAGCTTGTCCATGACATAGGCAGGAGTCACTCCCAGGGCTCTCCCCTCCCTCTCAGACCAGCCCTCACTCCCTGGTACCACCCTACCAGAGTAAATAAATAAGAGGAAAATATTACAGAGGACTCCTAACGTTTACTGTGCAAGTGAACAAAGTAGAGCCACATAAATGAGGCAACAAATGAGTTTGCCTTTTCCCAGCTCTCTCCCTGAAGTTCTCTTAGTTTTGACTATAGGTAAGAATCTGCATGTTCTTGATCTGCATCGCCTCATCTCATGCCTTTCATATTTCCTCACATGCTGCAGATTTATTGTTCTGTGGTGCCATCATATTCAGTTACATTAATATACTACATAATTTATTCAGCCATCCATTCCCCAAATGAAGTTTTGTTTCTAAGTTTTTACCATTGTCAATCAATTATAGATGCTTTTGTACAAATGGGCCTTTTTTTCCTTTCCTTAAAAAAGTTAATAAGTTTTTGATTCTTGTTGTATATCGCCATATTGCTGTCCAAAAGTTTGGAACGATCCACCTGTTAGTTCACAGATCTACTAGCTTTGCATTTTCTTTTTATTCTCTCCTCCCTCTTCTCTCTCCCAGTTTTTATGACTTATTTTGTCGCTTTGTAGGTTTAGACTGTTGGATAAAGCACCTATAGTTTTGGTTTGGGTTTGGTTTGGTTGTTTTTGTTTTTCAGACAAACTGCTGCCTAACAGTCCCTTTCCTAGTCTTGTATTTGTTAAATTGACTTTTTTAAGCTCAAGTGTAAGGCTTCACATTTCTATTTGTAAAATTTCATATTCTTAGGCTTATCTCAATGTTCTACCTCGTAAAGATCTTTTAGGATCCTGACTGTTCTCCCAGCTTCATTTCATCTATAAAGCTGATAAGCATGTAATGTATACTTTGATACTGGTCACCAAGCATAGATCCATGAGGAACTCCATTGGAGATCTCCAAGTTGGCATGAAATCATTAATGGCTGTCTTTGAGTCCAGCCTTTTAGCCTGATCCAAAGCTATCACATTGTACTGTCTTCTAACCCACATCTCCATCCTTTCCACAAGAATAGTAGAAGATACTTTATCTGATGCTTCACTGAAATGGAGGTAAACTCTCTCTACAGCCCTCCCATTGATTATCTCTTCAGTTACCCTACAAAAAAGGAGATAAGGCATAACCGGCCTTTGGTGAAGTTACACTGACTTGTTTTGATCGCCTCTTCCCTTCTGAAATGATCACTAACCCTTGCTTCAGTGAGTCTTTCTAGAATTTTCCCATAAATTGAAGTCAAGCTCATTGACCAAGCTCATTATAGACTCTTCCCTCTTTTGTAAATCTAGAAAAATTTGCTCTTCTTCATTCGTATAGTTCTCTCATTCTCCATGGTCATTCAGCTATCACTAACAGTGGCTCAGTAATCACATCACTAGATCATCACTTTTTTTTACACTTGCCATTTTAAAAAAATTGTTGATACTTTTAGTATATGTAGCAGACAGTTCTGGAACTACTTTATCCCCTCCAAATTGAATCATTCTTGGTAATACAGTTAAGCAAAATCACCCCAAGTATAGTGATAGCATGTGACATTTCCCCCTAAACATCCCTTGCCTTACCTCTCTGAGAATGGGGTATGCTTCCATCTGGACAGAAGGACTACATTCATCTGTCAGTTACTCCAAATTCACTATTTGTGATTTCAGTCATTTTCATATGACATTATAGTTTGCAATTCTGTTGAATCTGTCATACGTCAATTTTAGCCCATTTCAGAGGGTATTGTAGAAGTCTTTGTTTAATTTGGAAAAGAGAAGAGTTGGGGGGTATGTGATGATAGCCATCTTCAGATACCTGAAGGGGTGTGAGGTGAATGAGGGGTCTGTTTTGTTCTTTTGGGTCCCAAAAGGAAGAATCAGGAGCAGTGGATAGAAGTTTCAGAGATGAATTTAGACAAAAGGTCAGGAAAACTTGCTAACGATGAGATCTGTCTGCTGGCAGAATAGAATGGACAGCCTCCCAGGGTAGCAGGTCCCCTTGCTTGGGGCTCTTCAAGCAGAACTAGCAAGTGGATTAGATGGCCACCACAGCCCCTCCCTTCCACGTGGGGGGATTCTTTTTCTGTTCTTCAGTGAAGTTTCTGGTATTTTATTTGTTTCTGTTGCCTTGTAATGCTTTTTAGCGTGCTGACATGTTTTACTTTGGTGTAATCATTTTTGAAATTTTCTTTTTCTGTTTTTAACTATATTTCTTTGATTTTTGAGAGATGTATGAAGAACCTTCTTCCTTTGGAACTTCCTATTCAGTCATCTGGACTGAAAAGCATTTCAAAATTATTGGATTCTAAGCTAAATTTTAAATATGAATATATTAGCACATAAGTTTTCAATTGTAATTAATTCAGTTTAAAGCCCTCAGCAGAGGATGCTAGTGCAGAATTCTGGCAACAGTGCTTGTTCTAAACTTTTCTTGAATGTTCTTGCCATCTCCTGCCTGGCCTTTGCTGGCATTTGGCTCCTCTTAATAACCTTAGTACAGAATCCTATACAAGATTGCACATGGACACTAAACCTTTCTTTGACACTTGACAACATAAAAGCACTTGTTCCCCATGACCTCTCTGAGACCATTACTGAACCACCTTCACTCAGAACTTGTCGCCCCACACAGTCCTGCTTCGGTGCCATTGTCCACTCCATTCCTTGTATCTGATAGATTAAAAAAATTCTAATAGTGTATGTCTTTCCTCATTCCTCTAGCTAAAAGTTACTCTCTACCTTTTAAATTCCTGCTGTGCATTCCAGTCTCAATGACACTTTTCCCAAATTATCATTGTATTTCATTATTTGTGGTCTATAGATTATAAGGTCCCTTTGGGAAAACACTATGTTTTAATCATCTCTGTACTCTCTATAGAACTGCATCATACTTTCCATGTAGTGAGTACTCAGGAGCCTTCAGGGAATTGAGCTGCTATGTTACCTTGCTCTTCCTTTATTGATTAGCCATCCACACAGACCCAGTTTGGGTGTCTAGTTTAGCCAGCAGGAAAGCCTATTCCTCATGGTGTGAAACTTGAAGAATTCTAAACCATTCTGGCACAGTCTGAACAATGATGATCTCCAGTGACAAACTTGAATGGAGTGGGAGAGCTGAGCTCTTTCATAGCTGCGTTTATCCCCATCATGTCAAGTACTCAGTTTGGTTCTAAGAACAGCAAATCTGTATGTATTTAAACAAGCAGAAAAAATGCATTCCAGAATAAAATCTGAAGTATTTTTTAATTTGTTTCTGGATTTTTTTTTTAATGCTTCTATTAGTAAAGATAACCAATGATTTACTGTATTAAACTTTCTTTTAAAAAAAAATTATTGGAGCAGCTAGGTGGCGAAATGAATAGAGCACTGGCCCTGGAGTCAGGAGGACCTGAGTTCAAATTTGGCCTCAGACACTTGACACACTTACTAGCTGTGTGACCTTGGGCAGGTTACTTAACCTCAATTGCCTTGCTTTCCCCCTCCACAAAACATTCAAACCAACCAAAAAAAATTTTTTTTATTACACTTGAGTTCCAAGCTGTTTCCCTCCCTCCCAGTCGTGCACTAGAGAAGGCCGGCATTTGACACAGACATATAAATACATATATGTGTGTGTGTACATATATATATATATATATATATATATATATATATATATATATATATTTCATTACATATAGGTATATTGGAAACCATACATATATTAAACTTTCAAGAAAGTTGTTGTTTCAGTTTTATCCCACCTTTTGTGACCCCATTTGGGGATTTCTTGGTAAAGATAACTGGAGTTTTTGTCATTACCTTCTCCAGATGATTTTACAGATGAGGAAGGTGAGGCAAACAGCCTTAAATTTACCCCGGGTCACCTAGCTAGTATCTGAGGCTAGATTTGAACTCAGGAAGACGAGTCGTCCTGACTCCAGACCCAGCACTCTATCCACTGTGTTGCCTAGCTGCTCTTATAAGAAGGTTATTTGGTAAAAATATAAATATATTTAGTGAAGATTTTATCCATTGAACCTGAACTTATAACCTACTTGCTGTGTTAGTGTTCGCAGGGAAATGGACTGTGAAGTAGAAACCATGCAGCAGACAATAGAGGATTTAGAAGTAGCCAGTGACCCATTATATTTGCCTGACCCCGACATCACCAAATTTCCTGTTCATCGGAACTTAACCCGTAAGGCTGGATATCTCAACGCCAGGAAGTAAGAGAACTCTCTTTTGACCTCAAACAGTTTTATGTCTAGTATAAAGGAGTATGTTATGAAGAATGTGTGTGTGTGTGTGTGTGTATGTGTGTGTGTGTATACACACACCACACTATACTCTTATTTTGGTATTTCATATATGTGTATATATGTATGTATGTATGTATGTGTCTATATCTATATGCATATTGCAGAATGGGATGAAAATTAAATATATGATTACTTTGAGGACCTGTGATTTCATTCTTGTGCTTACGTCTAACGTTGATGCTATAGCTTATCTTCATGAGCTACTGTGACAGAATAAATAAAATTGATATAATGAGTATTAATATATTAATAATAGCAGCATTTGTATAACAGTTTAAGATTTACAAAGTACATTATAAATAAGAGCTCAATTTGTCCTCACAACAAACCTGGGAGGTACTTGCTATTATTTTCTCCATTTTTACAGATAAGGAAACTGAGGCAAACAGACAGTGCCTTGCCCAGAGTCACACAGCTAAGGAAGTGTGTGAAGCAGGATTTGATCTTGAGTCTCTGACTCCATGTCTGTCTCTCATTCTTTTGCACCGTGTCCCCTAGGTCCCTTTATAACATGGCATGATGTCTGCCAAGTATAGGTTTCATATGGAAACTTGAACCATATTCTGAGAATAATTTTTTACTTGCAAAATAAATAAGAAATCACAAATCAGTCCCAACCAGTATATGTTTATGAAGTGCTTACTGTGAGCCAGACACTAAGCCCTGAAGCTACAAAATCATGTTGCACTTTGATATTCATTGAGTCATTTAGTGTTACTGAAAAAGCTTTTTTTTTGCTTAAAATCGGTCTCCACTGAAAAAATAAAATTGGTCAGAAACTTGATAGTGCTTTGTTTTTGGCCCCCTAACCTATACCAAAAGAAGCAGAATGGTGGGATAGAGAGAAAACTGGCTATAGAATTAGAAAGCAACTGGGGTCAAGCCCTGCTTCTGACCTGTCCTGGCTGTGTGACTCTGGGCAAAGTCCCTTAATCTCTGAGAGCTCGAAATTTCTCTTAAAGACTTGGATTGTGAAGTAGTTGTTGATTTTCATTTGTTAAAAGGGCTTCCCCACTAGGAGTTCCCTACAATGATGAAATCACAAATCTGGACAAAATATAGAGCTGCTTTGGTAGCTAAATAACTTATTGATATAAAAGCCTTTCGGGATCCAGATGGACAGGTTTCTCTTAGTTGTAATGGGTGTGTTGTTGTGGACCCGGGTTGGACCCAGTAAACCATCTGTACCAAGAAACGTGAAGTAAAGATTCTCTTGAAGCAGCAGGGCCCGCATTTTGCCTTTGTGCACATAAAACTGAGTTCGGTTTTATGTTAATGTTATTTTGCATATTGAAATAAGCTTGTGTCACATGCTGTTAATTTCCAGACGTTGCTTTAGAAGTATTATGTATGTGGGTGTTCCTAATCTCTTTGTGACTGAGAAAATCAGTGGATCTTTTTTTGGTGCCTGGCTCTAAGAAACAGCATTAAGATATACAGAGATTATGACAGAACACACACAGCAAGGAGTGAAAGGGGCCACTTAGCTCACCTATAATCAGTTTTGTAACATTGATTTATATTAGAATGTGTTGAGACTCTTCAGTCTAGTTTAAAGAACAGCATTTTGCCATATAATGTCTATTTGGACAGTTTTAGAATTATTCTTGGTTTGAGTTATATGTTATTTTTCTGTTAATTTGTTGAAAGTTATAGGTGTCCCTACTAAATGAGAATATGCTTTCTTTAATTAGTAAGACTGGCCTCGTGTCCTCTACCTGGGACAGACAATTTTACTTTACTCAAGGTGGAAACCTGATGAATCAGGCCCGGGGAGATGTGGCAGGAGGCCTTGCCATGGACATAGACAACTGCTCCGTCATGGCTGTCGACTGTGAAGATAGACGGTACTGTTTCCAAATCACATCCTTTGATGGCAAAAAGTAAGTGCTTTTTTCCTTTAAGTGTTTTAATACTAGAATAAGTGATGATTAAAATTCCAAAGTATCTGACATTATATTTCTTATTAAATACATTCAACGTAAGAGCGATGTAAGATTCCTTTAATAAATGTAAATAGTGGATTGCGTTAGGTTGGGTTTTTTTGTTTTTGTTTTTTGAGGGGGGAAGGCGAGGCAGTTGGGATTAAGTGATTTGCCCAAGGTCACACAGCTGATGAGTGTGTCAAGTGTCTGAGGCTGGCTTTGAACTCAGGTCCTCCTGATTCTGGGGGCCAGTGCGCTATTCATTGTGCCACCTAGTTGCCCCTTAGGTTGTTTTGTTTGTTTGTTTCCTGGAATTTTGCTTTGTTAGCCCTTTAGAATAGTTAATAATTACCAAATGGTTGTGTATTCATTTAGTTCTCAGTCTGTTAAAACTTAACCATTTTGTGTATAATTTTTTTATTCAGATATAACTGATTAGATTGTTTTTTTCATATTTATAGTTTTTAATAATTTTGATGACTCCTTCTACTCCAGTGAGTAGTAAGATCCAGTATAAATAATTAAGCTAATTTTCTCAATATTACATGAACACCTTCACTGCTTTGTTTTATATATGCCTTAAATTCTTTTTTTTTCTGTCTGCATGCTGCTCACTCATTCCAGAGGTTCTCAGCTAAATTTTTCCTTGTGTGAGGTGTTTTGAATCCAGTACCTTTTTCTGCTTAATTTTCCTGTGAATGTTAAGGGGTCTTTGAGCTTTGAATTATTTTTCCTTTCGCTTTATGATTTTTTAAATTCTTCAGCATGTTGTCGCCTTTCTTTTGTTTTCCCTACATCAAAAGAATCAAACTAACAGTGGATACAACAGTTTTTGACATTTTGTATCTTCAATTTTAACTTCACCGGCTACTTGTTATAAATTTGCTATTTCACAATTCCTAGTATAAATGGACTTGTTAGAATAGTTTTTCACTCTTTTTCTCAACAAGAATTTAGTCTTCCAGATTTTTTTTTGATACCCTTTTAAAACAAAGTCTCTGTATCAGTGATTAATAGGTGTGAACTTATTGGCTTTTAAGGCTTATTAGAGCATAAGTAATCCAAAAGATGATTTAAAGTAGGTTTTCTAAATTAGTCACAAATTTAATTTAATCAACATCATTAGGAATCAGAAAACTGAAATGAATTATCTGAGATTTTGTCTTTGATTTATTTCTGAGTTTTTATTGTTTTGTTCTGGTTATTATGTGTGATGTTTTTGGTGCAGGGAATGCCCTGATAGGAAGCCTCCCTTTATCAAGTGGGTCAGAAGTTCTGTAGGTTTGAGTTTTAGACAGTTTCTTAGTGCATTCATCTTAACGGAGATTTGTTCAGGGACACAGGCTAATCTATGTAAAAGGTAAAACTTGAACCCGAGGCTTCCTGACAATGAGGTCTGCTCTCTCCACTCCACCCCTACCAAGCTGCCACTAACTGTTTTAGGAGAAATTCCAGACTTGTTATATAGATGTTCTGGTGGAACATCTGTTTCTGATTTTTTTTTAATAACTTGGCACACCATAAGAAAAGTTACGGTTACAAAAGTCCAATTCCATGTAAAGAAGTATGTGTTGATTGGTTTTGACTTACATTCAAGGAAGAATAGATACTTTCAGATCTTATTGAAAGGTGCTTTAAAAAAAACAAACTGAAGTTCAAATTTCTTTTCCTCCTTTCAGGTCTTCAATTTTGCAAGCAGAAAGTAAAAAAGACTACGAAGAGGTAAATTGTATCTAGTTAATACTTTTAAAGAGAACTTTTGCCTAAACACATTTTTCCCAAGAGGAGTGTTTATGCTTATTGTCAGTGGCCTACTGCTTGGAAGGCTTAAGGAAAAGGGACCTTGTGACCATTGCTTTCTGAGTAGGCAGACTGCTAGCCTTGTGAGATGCCAGCCCCATTTATGCCCTTCTCTCACCACCTGCCAGCTCAGTACGTAGTGGCAACAGATAGGACCTGTAGCAGCTAATACCTCTGCACCATTGGGAGGGGGAATGAGAGACAGAAAAACAAAGATTTGGGAATCTGTGTTCTTCCTTACAAGCCTTTTATTTTTGGCCCCATTTTTGCTTATGGTACACCAGGTATGGAAGGTAAGGTACCTACAAAGAAGTGACTGTACTGTGTGTGTGTGTTTGGCTGGGGCAGGGGGGGGACACTGGGGAGAAGTTTCTCTAAAAAGGCACAGATTTCTGCTCAGTATTATAGTATAGCTGGTTGAAAAACCATTAATCATTCTTGCCCTGTAGTAGCATTTCTACAAGACAGCTTTATGAAAGGAGTCAGATTTTACTTTGAATGTTACCGTTGAGGAAAAGGTAACTCGATAGTTATCAAGATTGTTAATGCTTTCTGTTATCTGGGGAAGCTGATAGGTATGTTCCCTACCCTGTGCTGGATTTAGAAACAGCGCTGGAGTTCGGGAGAAGGTTGGCAGTATGAGATACATCAGACGCTAAGAGCGTAAAGGGCCATCAGGTTAATCATTTCAGAAGGAGATCCTTTAGAAATCTGAACAAGTTTATTATGTAAAATAGTCATCATTGGCAAAGAGCTACACTTGAAATTTGTGTTAAACCCGTTCAGGATATCTGACCCCAAATGCCTTTCTGGGCAAAATGGTACGAGAAGAGTACACGGTTTGTGTTGTGTTAACACTGGCGGCAGCCTGGTGCTGTGGGAAGAGGAAAGGAGTTCGGGTCACGGGCCATGGATTGGAATCTTGGCTCTGCTTCTTAAATCTGTGTGGCCCTGGACAAAGCACTCTGTCTGCTTTCCTCAGCTGACGTTGAGGGGGCTGGACTCAGTCACCTCTACGGGCCTTTCTAACTGTTCATTTACTCTGTGATCCTGTGATATCATTGCAAGGAAGTTTCCATGGTCATTATTTGAAATAAAATTTGGAAGTTATGATTTGCTCAGAGGGTTATTTAACACTTTCAGTCCAGCATACATTTAGTAAGTACTTTTGCTGTGCATGGCAGTATTAGGCATTGTGAATACACAGACAAAAATAATAATAGCTAGACAGGTAACACTTTAAACCTTGCAAAGCAAAATAAAATGTAACAGGATAGATACAAATATCATTTCATCTGCTCCTCCGGTATCCCTGGGAGGTGACTGCTACTATTGTTACTGTTTTTACAGATAAGGAAGCTTAGGCTAATAGAGGTTAAGTAACTTGCCCAGGGTTACATAGCTGGTAAGTGTCTGAGGCTGGATTTGAACTCAGATCTTCCTGGCTCCAGGCCCAGTGTCCTCATCTATTGTTCCACCCGCTGAAAGTTCCAGCCCTTAAACTTAGAATTTTACATTTTAAGACTAAGGTGCAGATGAGTTGTGTGGATCTGTGTTTTGTGTGAGACATTTCCACACTGGGATTTGGGGGTTGGAGGAGGGGTGGGAAGGATGTAATATGTCCGAAGATAAGTAAAGTGGATTGAAGAGAGAAAGAACACGATCACATAGTTGACGAGATCAAGGCAAGCTTCCTTGGAGAAAGTGACAAGTATTGTGAGGTGCAGTGATACAAAAAGGCGGTACACCCAGGCTAGGGGATGAGATGAGGTGCAGAGTTTGGAGGGTGGCTGGTAGTCTAGGTGGGCAAAAGCAGATGGAAAGACCAACCAGGAAGGAAGGGTTTGAAGGCAGATTGTGGAGAAAGCTTTCTCACTACATAAGGAATTTGTATTTTCACCTAGAGAGAAAAGGGGGGAAATGGTCCCCTGTGCCCTAAGAAGTTGTTGGTTTGGTTTTTTATAGTTTTTTTTTTTGTCCACTGCATGGAAAATGGTTTGAGAAGCAAGCAGCCAGAATCAAGAAGACCAAGGCTGTTATATGACTACACACATAATAAACTTATTTTTTTTCTCAAGTTTCTAAAAAATGAGTGATTAGCCACATGGTGTGGTGGATAATCAGCAAAACACTGGTTCAGGTCCATCAGAGGCATATATGCTGCCTTTGCGACCATGGGGAAGTCACTTAAGCACTCAACCCCAGGCAGCTCTCTAAGACTAAGGTACAGATGAGTTGTGCTGATCTGTGTTTTGTGTGAGACATTTCCACGCTGGGGATTTACTACATTAATAAATCTTAGGTCTAGACCAAAACATAGCAATAATAATCAATATACAGACAAGAGGAAATAGGGCTCCAAACTAGGATGGTGACCATATGAATAGATACCGGGAGATCTATATGAAAAATCCCATGAAATTAGAATCCATAAGACCTGGCAACTACCTAAAAATGAACCAGTTTCTTAATTCAATGAAAATTTCCTCCCAATTAGAAAGAATGAACAAGTAACATTACTTCTTATGAAAATGTTGTATGTTAACTAAATATCGTGCATTTTATTCTTGAGAAGTTTTTGTATAAAGTTTTAAATTGTTTTGTTTTCTCTTTCAGTGGATTTGTACGATAAACAATATCTCCAAACAGATATATTTAAGTGAAAATCCAGAGGTAATATGATTGTGATAGCAAAATCTAGGGGGTTTTGTGAATTAAATAATAATTTCCTGAATTCTTGAATAATGTAATTTCTTGAATCGTTTTTTTTAATTTCACCTTGACCTTATAAGCCCAGTATATCACATCTGTACTCAGTCCCTAATTTTCAACCCCATTAAACATGATATAGGCCTGTAGGGGTGGTGAATCTGTGGCCTCAAAGCCCACATGTGGCCTTCTAGGTCCTCAAGTGCCTCCCTTTGACTGAATCCAAACTTCACAGAACAAATCCCCTTAATGAAAGGACTTAGACTCATTCAGAAGGCTGCACCTGAGGACCTAGGAGGCCACATGTGGTCTCGAGGCTGCAGGTTCACCACCCCTGGAGGGAAACACCAAACTCAACTGACAAGGATTTATTGAGGATCTATTTTGTGCTTGATGTAGTACGAGACAGTGGGAAAGAGTCAAATATAGAAGGATTCATATAAACAAATAATTATTACCTATCTACTGAATGTACTGTGATATCTTAGTGATGGAATTGAGTCCTGATAAATAGAGAAGCAATTTGGCACAGTGACTAGAGAGCTGGCCTTGGAGCCAGAAAGATCTGGGTTCAAATTTGCTTCTGATACTAGCTATATGAACCTGGGAGCTCATTTAATCTCTCAGGGTTTTAGGGAATTCTAAGACAATAAATTGTAGAGAAGGCAGCAACCTGTGTGAGTAGAAGGATTGCTCTATCAGTGAAATCCCAGATCCAGTCTCTCCCTTGTCCATAGCAGAAAATAGAAAGTCATTAAGATATCCATCACTGAAGCAGGTTTTTAAGGAACCGTAGAAGCAAGTCCCGGGCACGGGCAGCAATGAAGTAGATGAGGCCAAGATCAGGAGTTGGGTCTATCCTGATTTGGTATGGGTACAATCCAGCCTGCAAACAATGGGTTGTAATGAAAGAATCAACTAATGCAGAAAAATCAAGTCTGTTGCTAGTAGGTGTCCTCTGGACAAAGCTAAGATCAGAGACCAGAAATGTCAGACTTTTTTAAATGTTTCAGTTTAATTTTTTAAAAATTTGTTCTCATCAAATAAAACTGGCATTTTCTTGTACACAATAGAACAGAAAAAAGAGGGCTGTACATGAAACTGCACATCTCTAATATATATAGCTCATTTTTCTTTTCAGAAATACAAGTTCAACCCATAGCTTTCAAAATGTTCTGTTTATCTTTGCTTCCTTCTGGCCTTCCATTCTTTTCTCTGCACTTTTTAAAAATATGCCTCACTGGCCATCTTTCCCTGTTGCCCTGTCCCTGTTCCCCCTCACCCTTCCACCTGCCTTTGGGGAAAAGAAAAGAAAAGTAAGTATGTAAGGTCCAGAGATGCCATGCTAGACCAGTTTGTGGAGATTGAGCAGGAAGCTTGGTATTAAGAAATTCAGACTGAGGAGGATAAAGTAGAGGCATAGTATAAGTGTACAGGTAAGGGCCCAAGATTCAGTACTGAAATTGGATGGGAGGAAAACTGTGCAGGGAGACTGTGTAAGAGCCACACAAGCAAGGTCATAGAGCAGTACGCCTCCAGCATGGGTATTGATCCTCTGTATACCGAGAGATGACATGGTAGGTAAATCCTGGCTCATGATTGCGCACAGGCAGGACTCAGCCCTCTTGGGAAGTCCCACTTCTTTTACTCTGGCATTGATGTTTAAGATGAATTAGAACAGGAAGGAAAGCCAGTTATAGTCATTAAGGTATGAGATGCAGGTATAGGCCTGGACCAGCTGGAGTGGTATTTGACAGAATAAAAAGGGGAAAGTAAATCTGGGAAAAAGTTCAAAGAAAGAATTCAGAGCGGCAGGTGATCCTTAAACCAGCTTAGGGTAGACAAAAGGGGAACCCTTGCCAGCAGCTGGGAATTTGGAATGGGAAAGTGATTTGGTGAAGATTTTGCATTAAATCATGGCATTGTGTTTGGAGTGAAAACAGAACATGCTGATGGAGAAACCTGGTAGAAAGTTAGAAGTGAGTAAGGAAAAACAAGCAGTTTAAATAATAAAACTTCTGTTTTTGTAATAATTTTTGTTGTTGTAGCCCTAGAAAATTATCAATAATCCCTAAACAAGCCTTTTGCTTAATCTATCAGTCTAGTTTTTCCTTTTTTTTATTGAAAGCAAAAATAAAGCCAAATACAAATTAGGATATGTGTGTTTGGGGGAAAATGTTGGAAATATGTTTTAGATGATCATAAATTAAAATTATGGCACTTTCCCCACAAATTTTTAAAAATCTACTAATTTGGTTACGTACTTTTAACAATTTGAATAAGTTTATAATAACTACTATCTAAAATACCCAGTAGCAGAGTAATTTCTATTTGTTAGCCAAGTCTTTAAGTTGTATTTGGAAGAATGCACATGCATTTCTTGTGAGTTGTGCCATTTATAATTAAAATCAATATACTACTTTTAAAATGCTAATTTACAGTGTTTTGGGTTTTTTTAAATATGTGGATGGATTTATTCTGTTTAAAATTAGCTTTTCAATTATTGTACCTAGCATAGGACCTAGCACATAGCTGGTCCTCAGTAAATCTGTAAATGCTCACTGAGAAAATGCCATGAAAAAGAAAGAAGTGCCTCCTATGGCTTGCATGCCGACATTTAATGTGGCATCTGACAGTACCTTGTAAATGTCAGTACTCAGTGTGTCTGAAAAAGTGGGTGCCATCTCTGGATGTGTGTGTGTGTTTGTATTTTATATTAGGTGTGTGTGTGTGTATGTGTGTGTATGTGTATTTAATTATAGTCTTCTAGGGCAGGGTGAAGAGGTGAATCCTGGCTAATGATTGTGCGGATTACTGAGGAGAAAGAAAAAAGTAAAAAGTGTATAGCAGAGAACAAAAGAAAACTTGGAAGCACAGAAAACCAGAGTAGCTTTGAAAGCAATGTATAACATTTATTACATAGTTTAAAAAAAAAAGTTAACAGTCCGAAGTGGAAATTTTTGGTTTTATATTGAACCCTCTTTATCTTCTGCCGTGTATTTAGGTTAAAATGAATAAAAAAATTTAAAATTAAAAAAAAGTTGGTACCTAAACTCAAAAGATTTAAAATACTGTTATTTTATGTGTTAGTAAAAAACTAAATAGTTTAAATAATGAAAAAGGACATCTGAATTGATGATGTTTAGAAGTTAATGAATCTCTTTCTGGTAGAGGTAGCATCTGGAGGTATTCTATAGGTTCTTGTTTTATTGCAATTTTAAAAGAATCTGACTTGGTAGGTTGCATGTAAATTTGTTCACTCAAAATATTGTACAGTGGCTTTTGACTCATTTTTCTGAAGATCTTTTTCTAAAATTAATACAGGAAATTGCTGCAAGAGTAAATCAGTCAGCTCTAGAAGCAGTCACCCCATCACCATCTTTCCAGCAAAGGCATGAGAGCTTGCGGCCAAACTCGTAAGTTACATGACCACTTATTTAAAGCGCTTTGTGAGATAGTGAACGGAATTATATACTTTGATCTTAGCAATGTTGTGTACACTAATATGGAAATTGCTCTCAGGCAATATTACAATTATATTTTAATGGTGTGTGAATTTATAATTAATCTGCTAAAGTCAAAATTTTAAAAACACAGCACGTTCCATGGCAAGTCACTTATCCTGATTTCCATTGTTTGAGTGTGTTTATTTTATACTTCTGGATCAATTAATGCAACTTTTAGAATTTGGTTTGATATGTTTAAAAGAAGCTGTGGTTTGATATGTTTAAAAATCAGTTTTTTGTGTTTTTGTATTTTTGTTTTCTCTCATCCCATCTTTTTGCTTTTTTACACAAATTTTGTTGAAATTTCCCTTGAACTAGTAAAGTATTCAAATATGTGCGCAGGAACAAAAGAAAAAGACAGTTATAAAATTGTTAGTAAATTGCATATGTGGCAAATTTATTTGCCAGTTTTAAACTGTAGCCCAGAAGATATACATATGTACATAAATACATATACATAATACATACATGCCATCCATCCAGATAGATTTAATACAGGAGTTTCCATATAAGCCTTATTTTATAAAACTTTTTAATTTTCTTATTTATTTAGCATGGATTTATTAACTTTTGTCTGTATGTGTATACAGGGTATCCCCAAAAGCCTTAAATATGGTACTAGCTAGCATTTTAAAAGCTCATAAAATTTGCAAAGCATCTCACATTAAGAACCCTTGTATTAGTGGGACCATTGGGCCAAAGGATATGTACATTCTTGTAACTTAGTTTAATTTTACGTTACTTTCCAAAAATTCAGACAAATTGACAGCTTCTTTGATAGTATAATAAAAGTCTTGTTTTTTTTTTTATCACAATCTCACCCTGGCATTGAATTGTCATCTTTTACGTTGACCAATTTTGAGTGTCACTTGAGATGTCAGAGTTGTTTCAGTTTGCATTTCTATGATTATTAAAGATTTAACATTTTTATGTGGTTTTTGATTTGTATATACCCACTTTTTAAAAATATTAAATATAGTTTCCAAAAAGTTAAAATTGAATATTTTCTTTCTTTTCTCTCTTTTTAGACAAACTCGACCACCCACAGCTCGAACTAGTAGTTCAGGGTCTCTTGGATCTGAGTCAACAACTTTGGCAGCCCTTTCCTTGGATTCCCTCGTTGCCCCAGACACACCTATACAATTTGATATAATTTCTCCCGTGAGCGAAGATCAACCTGGCCAGGCTAAAAATTCTGGGCAGGGAGGCAAGTAGGTGAAACAACATTAAAACTCTTATGCTTTATTCTCCTTGATTTTATTATTTAGCTTAACCATTTGAAGTTGACCTACTCAGTATCATCTGTCATTCATGTTAATTGCTTTTTCTGTTATCAGAAAGTTAACAGCTGGTCGCTTCGTGTTTTTGAAATAAAGCATAATGAAAATCTGCTTGAATGCACCTTATTTGTTGACTTAGTATATAGATTTGGAATACATGGCTTTTACCCAGGTACTTAGCCATCCAGAGTTAATTGCTAGAATAAATTTAGCCATTTGATGTAATAGGTCAGGTGTATTCAAGAGATGCATTTCATGTAATGTTAATGCCAGGATTAATTTAGAACCGCTTAGACGTTCCAAAATTTAGTTCTCTCCATCTTTTTGTTTCCAAAATTTATTTAAAATTTTAGTTCTCCTTCCATTTTTCTTACTGTGAGTGGAACAAAAATTCAGTAATTTTGGAAAATAAGGAAAACATTTTTTCTCTTCCTTTTGTATATGTTCATACTTTCATTTCCAGTATATTTTTTTCATCTGCCTTGAGAAAGTCTGAAAGCTTACATTTTTACTGTACTACATTTAGATTAATAATAAGCATAGAAAGAAAGAAATCTCTGCATTACAGAACTATTCTAGATAGTTCTATTGGGAGCTAAATTAATACACAGACTAACATCAAACTAAATTAGTACATTTGTATTGTAGCTTTCATTCCAACACTTCATTGTTACAGAGATTCTTCCTGTGGCTGTAGTGCTAGTCAAATAGCTTCTCTTGAAACTTAACAACTGTAATTAAGAAAAGCCTGATACAGTACAATTAGCCTAGGAGGCAGATGTGCAGCTGGCTTATAAGATCATTGTTATTGTTGTTATTGTTATTATTAGTTCGGTCCTTGCTTCTCCAACTCGTATAAAAATCTAAATTCTTAGAGTTTATTTTTAATGTATATGTTTATACTCTTTGCCCCTTCATTCTCCCTGGGCCTGGAAAAATAGTCATGGCTGGTGTTCATATAGCTCTTTAAGGTTTACAAAGCACTTTACAGACATCTTATTTATCTTCACGGTGGCCCTGTGAAGTGGACACTATTATTATCCCCATTTTACAGTTGAGAAGACTGAGGTCAGCGGAGGCCAAATGGACACACAGGTCGAAGTGTCTGAAGTCAGGTCTTCCTGACTCCAAGCTTAGGGCTCTGTCCATTCTCATCTAGCTGCTACAGAAAGGATTTCTCTTTCTGGAGACTAAGGAAGGAAGGGTGTCCTGCAAGTAGAGACATAATTTATCTTTTTTGATGAACACGACCGCTCACTTCAGTTTTGTCTGATTCCTCATTTAAAAACAAAAAAAGGAAGCAGTCCTCCAAAGGAGAGCAGAAGGGGTGAGAAGAAAGGGCTTTTCAGAAATCATTTCTCCAAGTACCTGATGGTAACTGTGTCCTTTAAAAAATGTTTTTCCAGACGTACAAACCCATTTGGAGAATCTGGAGGAAGATCAAAGCCTGAAACTGAAGGTAAAAAAAATCTTCAGTCTCCTTAGTGATGCTTCCAATCAGTAAAATATGAGTGACATCATTTAGTTAACATTCATCAGCTGCTCATTTGTCTCAGCCCTGAAGACCAATTATCATAACCTCCATCATTGTAAGATGGTTTATCCTTCAGTCCAGTGGAGTGCACGTCATTGTCCCAGAGGTGAATCTAAATCCATGCTGTAGCCCTTTAAAGTTTGCAGCGTATTTTACACACAGTGTTTTTCTTTCCATTTGGTCCCCACGCTAACCCCATGAGGTAGGTACTACAGGGATGTTTATAGCCATTTAACATTTGAAGAAGCCAAGGCTCAAAGAAGTTATAAATTGCCCATGGTCACATAAGAAGAGTCTGTTTGGAGTACTGTTCTTGACTGCCAAGTCCAACCCTCTATCCACTGCTCAACCTCTCTCACATCGAGTTATCAATGGTTTCCCACATTCCCCAGTTTGTGAGGGCTATGAAGTGCTCCCCAAAGAATCGTCACCATTTCTGTTCCCTGGGCCAAGTTCCCAAAGGGTCCTTTAATCAGCTACAGTCTCCTAACCGGACAGTTGTCATCCCTCTTCTCATTCTAGAGTCACGTTTGAGCTTATACACCAGGAATGTGTTTTGGTTTGAACTTTGAGTCTCCTGGAGCAGTGTGGTACAGTGTGAAGATCTGGCCTCAGAACTGTCAAGACCTGACTTCCAGGTCCTGCCTCTGACAGTCATTAGCTGTGTGACCCTTTGCGAATCTCTATACCGTTCTGTTCTAAGCCTCTGCCGTCCAGTCCAAATAGAAACCATCCCCAGGGCTGCATGGGGATTTGGAAAAAAAAAAACAAATTAACACAAATTAACATTATGTTTTATTATGGTTTTGTTTATTTTGTTAGATACTTCCTAATTCTATTTTAATCTGATTAGGCCCCTGGAAATTGTTGAGGGCTGCAGGAAGACCTCAAGTTTGACACGCTACTCTAGACAATTCTCTTAAAACTTGAATTTATAGAAAAGGTGCCCACCTGCAAAGGAAAGTTTCTTGTACCGGTGAATTCATAGATCCAAGCCCTGTCCCTGCCCTGATCCCCTTTAGCCCTGTAGTTTTTGTATTTTTTTTTCCTGGTTTACCTCAGTAACATATACATTGCTTTTTCCAGTATATTCAGAAGTGATCTAAAATGATCCACTGGATCATTTACAATTAGATACTTAGTTAATTCCAAAGGAAAAGAAAAATGAATTTTAAAGTGATATGCCTTTTTCTGCCTTAGATTCCATTCTTCATCAGTTATTTATTGTGCGATTCCTTGGCTCTATGGAGGTGAAATCAGATGATAGTCCAGATGTTGTTTATGAAACGATGCGCCAAATCCTAGCAGCCCGTGCGATCCATAACATTTTCCGGATGACAGAATCACACTTATTAGTTACTTGTGACTGTTTAAAGTAAGTAAACATTTTTGTCTAACTGTTTTTTAGTCTGAATGTACTATTACCTCCTGATACTATTTTTGTTATTAATTTTAGGTTAATTGACCCACAGACTCAAGTTACAAGGCTCAGAGTAAGTTATATAAATTTTTTTAGCTCTTTACATACCTGTATCCATGTACATTTGTAGTCTGTTTTGTGTTCCAGCACATGAGTCATTCTGAGGATACCTACATGTGTTCATGGGACTGAAAAGACCAATATAGGATCACTAATTAAGTTCTACTCTTAAGATTATTCAGAAAAATCCAGCAGTTCTTGGATTCCCTGCATAACTTAGAACAAAACCTAAGTAACTGGCAACTGTTTTTCATTACTTGAAAATTTGACTGACATGATTAATTCATCTGCTAGTTTAGTTAACATATAGCACACTAAAGAGCCTGGACATAGAAACTAGAATATTGAGCTGAGGGTGAAGATTCGTAAATACCTGCTTGGAAAGATCTGCAGGTCTGCATTATTTTCTTAGTTAATATTTAAAAATACGGTTTTTTAAAATTATTTAATTTGAGTTGAATAGTTAAGGGACCTTAGCTCCAAGAAGTGAAGGACTTGCCAAGGTCACCCAGGACATTTGTGCCAGGAGCAGGGGCAGGACCCCGTGGTCTTCTGTTCAGCCATGTCCATTAAGTATGATGGCATTTGCTGTTGACAGAAGCATAGGTTAATAGTGTGTTAAAATGAATAATTACTAGAATAGGAGCTAGAGATGTTTAGGTGTTTTGGTTTTTTTCAAGAATATTGCTTTGAGATTCTTACTATTTACTGCTGATTCCATGTGTGTTTGTGTGTGTGAGACAGTTTTCCTTGCCCAACGTGGTCCTGTATGCTACACATCAGGAAAGTAAACGTCTCTTTGGATTTGTGCTTCGGACGTCAGGAGGCAGAGTCGAGAGTCATCCAACTTCAGTCTGCTACATATTTGAATCAAACAATGAAGGAGAAAAGGTACTTTGCATTTTAACATCTGTTCCTATATATATAAGAAACATAGTTTTTAGTAAAGCCCCTAAAGGAAGCTCCAGTGCCTCTCATTTCTCTGCCTAAGGAAGTTGGGTGCTAAGACTGCTGGACCTTGCACAGTAGGTCAGCATGTCAGGGGATCTGCACAAGGCATTGTGCAGTCTGTGTGGTCAGTAAACGTGTGAATGATCCATTCCCATATAGATTTGTTTGTTGCTATTCTTCATAATCAAAGAGGACCAAAATGACATCCGTATGTGGAGATCAATGTACTGGGTGTCCCACTGTGGCTGATGAGACCAGTACAAGCTCAGATACAAACATTTGGAATGGAAATGTCTCCAAGTGGTACCTACCTCCCATAAGACGTAGATGAGGCTCAGGGAATAGAGGATAACTGTTCTCACACCTTTGGAAATGCCTTCAGTGTAGAAGCAACATTAGTCTTGGACATCCACTGTGCTCTTGAAAACTCAAGTGTTCTTCCAGTGGACCTAAGAAAACATGAAGGAGGTATGTAGAGGTAAGAGCCAATAGGCTCTCAGAAGCAAACCAAGCACAGACTCCAAGGGATGGCGTTCTTGAGTCAGATAGTTTACTAGGTTTTGTTCTTTGTTGGTGAATCTAGTTTTACCAGGGGGATTTGGGGAATATTTAAATAATTGCTTCAGATTTATTTCCTCAAAGTGAGAATGCTTTTAACTTTTTTTTTTTTTTTTTGCTTTGTTCAAACTCTTTTTTTTGTTTTAGATTTGTGATTCTGTTGGACTTGCAAAACAGATCGCTTTGCATGCTGAACTGGTAAGAATCCAAAACATAGCTTTATTAAATTTGCTTGTTAACTTTATATACTGCCAAAAGTCTGCCATTTTTATAGAAATTAGGGTCAGCGATTACTGAACCAGCAGCAAACCTGACTCACTGTCCTTAGAGGAATGGTTGAAGGGCTGCACAGCCTAGAGAAATCACGAAGCTCTTTCACATTTCAGGAGGACCTGGGCTTGTTCTGCTTGTCCTAAGAAGATAGAGCTAGGAGAGATGAGTAGGAATTGCACAAAGGCAGATTGAGGGTTCATTCTAAAGAAAATCTTCTTAATAGATATTCAGAAGTGAAAAGGGCTGTTTCAGGGGGTCACTGTAGGTCTTCAAACCAAGGACTAGATAACCATTTGTCTGAGATGTTGTAGAGGAGATTATTTGGGTACATTTTCAACTAAGTTCTTTTTTGGGGGGCTGGGGGAAACCATGGAATTAGGAGAGAACTCCTTTAGAGTCAGAAGATCCAAGTTTGAATTCTGACTGAGCCCATGACTCACCAGGGCAACCCCAAGTATTTCATAACCTCCACGGGTGTATTAGCTTCTCTGTGGGATTTTTTTCCCCCATTTTTAATGTCTTATTTTTCCCCAATTACATGTAAAAAACAGTTTCTAAAATTTTTATTTTTAAGTTTTGAGATCCAAGTCCCATTCCTCCCTTGCTCCCTTCTCCCCTCCCTGAGACAGCAAGCAGTTGGTTATAGGTTATACATGTACAGCCATGTAAAACATTTCCATGTTAGTCATTTTGTGGAGAAAAAAAAACAAAAATAAAGAAAGTGAAAAATAGTTTGCTTTGGTCTGTATTCAGAGAGAAATTCTTTCTCTGGAGGCGGGCAGCATTTTTCATCATGAGCCCTTTGAGATTGTCTTGGATCATGTTTTACTGAGAATAGCCAAGTCATTCACAGTTGTTCATTGTACGGTGTTGCTATTACTATGTACAGTGTTCTCCTGGTTCTGCTCATTTCACTCTGTTATCAATTCATGTAAGTTTTTCCAGGTTTTTCTGAAAGCATCTTGTTTGTCATTTCTTAAAGCACAGTAATATTTTATTACAATCATATACCACAACTTGTTCAGCCATTCCCCAGTTGATGGGCATCCCCTCAATTTCCATTTCTTAACCACTAGAAAAAGAGATGCTATAAATACTTTTGTATGAATAATTCTTTGCCCCTCTCCCCCCCACACATTTTTTTGTATCTCTTTGGGATCAAAGTTTGGGCTATTTGGGCTACACAGTTTTATAGCCCTTTGGGCATAGTTCCAAATTGCTCTCCAGAATGGTTAGATCAGTTCCACAACTCCGCAGACAGTGCTTTAGTGTCCCAGTTTTTCCACATCCCCTCCATCATTTTATCATTTTCACTTTTTGTCATATTAACCAATCTGATAGATGTGAAGTGATACTCAGAGTTGTTTTAATTTGCATTTCTCTAATCAATTTAGAGCATTTTTTCATATTACTATAGATAGCTTTGGTTTCTTTGAAAATTGCTTGTTTATATCCTGTGACCATTTGTCAGTTGGGGAATGACTTGTATTCTTATAAATTTGACTCAGTTCTTTATATATTTTAGAAATGAGGCCTTTATCAGAGATAACTTGCTGTAAAACATTTTTTCCCAGTTTTCTGCTTTCCTTCTAATTTTGGTTGCATTGGTTTGTTTGCAAAACCTTTTTCATTTTCTATAGTCAAAATCATCAATTTTACGTTTTGTAATGCTCTTTATATCTTCTTTGGCCTTAGATTTTTCCTTTAGCCATAGATTTGACAGGTAGACTATTTTCTGAGCTCTCCTAATTTGCTTGTGGTATCACCCTTTATGTCTAAATCATGTACCCATTTTGACCTTATCTTAGTATGTGATATGAGATGTTGGTTTATTACCTAGTTTCTGCCATTCTGTTTTCCAGTTTTCCCAGTAGTTTTTGCCAGATAATAAGTTTTTGTCCCCAAAGCTTGAGTCTTGGGTTTATCAAGCACTAAATTATTATGCTCATTTACCACAGTGTATGGTGTGCCTGTTCTCTTCCATGGACGCTCCCCCTCACCCCCACCCCATGGCTTAGCAGGTACCAGATTTTAATGATTACCACTTCGAGATCGGGCATAGCTCGTCCCCCTTTCATATTTTTTAATTGATTCTCTTATTATTCTTGACCTTGTTCTTCCAGATGAATTTTGTTATTTTGTCAAGCTTTACAAAATGATTTTTGGTAGTTTGATATGGCACTGAAATAAGTAAATTACTTTACGTAGAATTATCATTTTATTATACTGGCTCAGCCTACTCATGAACATTAATATTTTTCCATTTGTTTAGATCTGACTTTATCTGTATGAGAAGTGTTTTGTATTTATGTTCATATAATTCCTGGGTTTGTCTTGGTGGGTAGACTCCCACATATTTTATGTTGTCTACAATTATTTTAAATGGAATTTCTCCTTCTGTCTCTTGCTGCTGGACTTTGTTGGGAACATATAGAAATACTGACAATTTATGTAGGTTTGATATGTAATCCTACAGTTTGGCTAAAGTTGTTCGTTATTTCAACTAGTTTTTTAGTTGAATCTCTAGGATTATCTAAGTATACATATCATCATATGAGCTGCAAAGAGTAATAGTTTTGTTTCCTCATTGCCCAGTCTCATTCCTTCCATTTTTTTCTCTTCTCTTCCTACTGCCTATAGCTTTTAGGGATAGGAGAAATCACTTACTGTAGCTTTTCAGTAAATTTCTTGATCATTATTCAGTCCAGTCCAGACTCCAGAGTTTTGCTGGAGTAGGAATATGGAAGCCAGACAATCTGCCTCCCTACCATTGAGGCATTTTATTACTATAGTCAGGTTTTTCTGAAATAAAATATTTTGAAGTTATGCATTAATGTAATAATGAAGTATAAAAATAACCTATTACATGGCTGTTTTAATGTAAAAACGGTCTAAAATGTTCTGTTTATTAGGTTTGATCAAGTAATTCATTTCTAGACTAGATTAAAACAATACATATGTAAATTTGTACAAATTAACTTTCTTCAGGATCGTAGAGCATCAGAGAAACAGAAAGAAATAGAGAGAGTAAAAGAGAAACAACAGCAGGAACTGAACAAGCAGAAACAAATTGAAAAGGTATCATTTTTTTCTAAAATCTTGTGATTTCAGGTTTTCTTTCGGGGTCAGGCTATATTTTGAGCCACTTTATTGCTTCGTAATTGCTTTCCAGAATATCACCTATAAGTTTATTGGGTGGTCTGACAGGTGATGAGCCTGAGGTTTTCACAGCCATGCTGTCATTTCCATGTGCATGTGTGACATCCGGGGATTGCCAGTGCTCTCGGTACACCTTTGGAGCACTGTTAGAACGGCCTTCCAAGCTAGCAGCACGTACTGCTGACGATCTGCACAATGCTAGGGGTTTTGAGGATGCATTTGACTTTTTTTTAATTGTCTGAGAGTCAGAAAGAGCCAAGTCTGGGAAATAAAAAAGTGATCAAGTTGAGCGATAACATTTGGTCAAAAGCTGTCAGTCAGACGGTCAGCAGGTATTTATTAAGCTGTGTCTCACGCACTGTGCCTGGCACCAGAGGTAGGATTTTAAAAATCAAAGTGGAATTATAAAATAATAAAACTTCCTTATGATGCTGGTCAGCCTTCTTTTTTTTAATATCTCTAGATGAATTGAGGCAGTTCCTCAAGTGTTTAAAATTGTTTTATTTTGCAAGCAAAAAAAGTATCCTAGGATGCCAACGTAATATATGGTTCACTTATTCCTAAGAGTTCTTGAAACAAGGCCAGTTCTGAAAAAGGCTTAGTTAGATTTTCAAAGTAGCTTCTCATTTTAGCAATTTCTTGTTATTTTATGATAGCCATGTGGTTTTCCATTTGATTGCAGAGAGCCTTGAAGTTCCTTGTGCTTTCTTCTTTCTCCTAGGATTTAGAAGAGCAAAGTCGATTAATAGCTGCCTCCAGCAGACCAAACCAGACAAGTGGAGAAGGACAGTTTGTGGTCCTTCGTAGCAGCCAGTCTGAAGAGAGTGATTTGGGAGAAGACGGAAAGAAGAAGGAAGAGTCAGAAGCATGAGGTGATCCATTTGGGTGGCTTTTTTCCACCCTCAGAATCTATTAACAGTTTCTGAGGAGAAACAGCACAAGTTAAACAACCTCAAGAGGCATCGAGGTGGATACTTCAGGTTTTCTTCTAGAAGACTGAACTTGCCAACCAAGTTTTACGTTGGGTTTTTTTTTTCCTCTTAAAATTGACTTACGATTACTGTAATAACAATAACTTAACACCTAATTCCATGTGTTTAAAAAAATCTGTCAATTTACTGAAGTAGGTTGCTGCAGAATTATACTGAATTGAGACTTTTTTCTCAATTTCAAACTTTTTATCTTGGCTTTGCAAGTGGGTACAAATGAAAGAAATTATCCTTGGGCTTCAGCTATATGGGGGATGTTATTTCTGTCTGCTGGAAACAGGAAGAAGCTTTATACTGAACAGGTTCAAAATCATTTGCATTTTGCAAAGAATCACATCTTTGTGAGACTGATATTACAACAGTAAATGTGCAATACATTTTGGAACAGTCCTGGGGACATAGGTTTTATGTGTGTGGTTTCAGAGTTTTCAGGGAGGTGCCATTTAATCTCAGAATGTATCTTTGGCATCACTTCATGGGATGTCATTACATCTTGGTGTATATGGAAATAGAAACAAAGGTTTCTCCATGTCAAGATGAACCTGGCAGATGGCATGTGAGCATCACACTTCATTCTCAGGGTGGAACTGAAATACTGCCACTGAGTGGTAGTGGTGCAAGTTAGAAGGGTTGGGGGTCGTGGAAGGACATCTTTTTGTTCAGATATGTTTTAGACGGTGGCTTTGGATGGGGGTGAACTGGCCTTCAGTATCTGTTTTACTCAGTGATGAATTGTTTTTTATGTCATATGAAATCATAATGCTCATTACACTTGAGTGACATTACAACAAAAGTTCTTCAGCAATTATGTTTACTGATTAGGCAGAACTCCCTAAGTATTTGGGGATTTGTGCTCACTTGGAATAATTTCAGCTGACATTCTCCACATCTTCACTGCTAAATAACCCTCAGCTTCTTGCTGTGTATGATATTGAATCATCCATAATGGCCAACAACTAATTTATAAAAATGTCATATTTGCACTAATTACTGTAAATAATACTATTCTAATGAATGGAAGACACATGCATAGGATTCAAAAATATCTTGTAATGTCTGGTATGTTATAGAAAATTTGAAAAAAGAAAACCATTTTGGCTCTGAGGCATAGTTACAAATGATGACAATTTTCTGCGGGCCTCTTCCATGTCAGATGTTTATTTTTTACAATTATTAATGTTTCTGACAAATAGTGCTTCTCACAAATTTAAGAATTTGACACAGAATATAGTTTCAGCAATTTAAATGTACTAAAAATGTTTTAGTCAATTTATGCATTTGGTCAAAAGTTAGTTTCCAGTAACAATCTGGAATTTCACAAGAGAAAGCTCTCTTCTTTAACGTGCAGCGTTTTTCCTCAAAAGTGAAGTTAAGGGGTTCATTTTTGGCTTTCACTAAGTGTAGGGGTGACCGTTTTCAGTGATCTAGAGAACAGGTGATGTCAGATCCTCAGTTAGGCCTTTTTCTGTCTGTCTGTGTGCCAAGGGGAAATTTGGGCTTATTTGATGCTTACTGGTAGCATTATGTTATCAAGACATTTAGTTTAAAAAAAAATCTAAAGTTGGTCTGTATGATTGAATTTATTTGAGGATATGATATGGCTAACTATTTCTATAGAGAATGGTATAAATGTCAACATGAACTATTTCCTTCACTTGAAAAGTTGTTTGATCAGTAACCATCCATGTAAAATCTTGCTCTTAAGTTGTTATTGATAAATAGTGCATATTCTGCTTAAATCCTTTGTTTACATCATACTGTCTGTATCCATTTACTCTTATTTCAAATGCAGTCTCTATAGCCTTTAGAGAAGTTCTTTAAAAACAAGACACAAAGGAAGATTCTAGCAAGAAGGGAAAGTTTTGTATAAGCTGGCAAAAATAATACCTTTTATTACTAATACAGAATGACTTTGATTTGGGGAGAGCAAAATGAGGAAGGTAGGCCATCTTCCTGTTTTACTTGAGTCCCTACAATATGGCCTCACTTTTGTTTTGAAGGATTATCAATTTTATGATATCAAACCCATATCCAACTGTAAATTTAAAAAAACTCTAAAGCCAAATAAAAATTATTTTTTAATTAGTTGCTATCCTGGATGATTCCAGCTTCTGCTCTACTGTAGTTAATTGAGAGTTGACTATATATATGTTTGTATCTGATCATTGTAAAGAGACTCCTATCTCTGCCAAATTTCTTCTACTGGACTAGTCCAGAGTCTTGTTTCTTCTTGCCTAGGTTACTGTAATAGTCTGCTAAGTGGTTTTTTTTTTTGGTCTACCTTCAGTCCCCTCTTCAGTCTATCAATCATACTGTGGTCCTAGAAATTTTAATGCACTTCACAGATTTTAATAGGAGAACCATAAAACTAAATTAATTTTTTAAAAGGCTAGGCTGACCTAAGTTAAAAAGATAAAGAAAAAAGAGAATAGATGATTGAGAAATGAACATAATGCTAATATGAGAATTCTCATTGAACAAAGAAATCAACCCTGCTACAAATTTTGGAGTCAGATCCAGGAAGTTCAAGTATTTTATAAGAAGTTTTCTATTAAATTCTAAACATCTGAAGCATCCATTGGATCACAGGGCATTGGGTCATATCATTGGTTTTGTTTTTCTTCTTGTTTGATTTAATAGCTCAGGCTATTAAATCTGCTCCATTTCAGGTGCCCAGAAGAGCCCCTGTTGATGGCTAGCATTTCATTCCATTTGGAGAAATGGTGGCCCACCTTACAGCTATGAGATTTAATCCTCATTCCCATGGAATTAAAGACTTAATTATTAAGAAGCATCTGTGGGTAAATGAGAATTTCATTACATTTTTAAGCCATCACTTCTGATTGTCTAAGATAAGTTACCATGTAAGTGAAGAGCTAACATGAGAATGAGTCCTGGTACGAACCAAGTTCATGTACAGAAATGACTACTTTTGTAGTATGTTTGGGCGGTTTTGTAATGTGGCGGGCAAACTTTTGTAATGCCAGATTGATCCTTTTCTTGGTGTAATTTTCAGCAGTTTTCAGTAATTAAAATCATACAAAATTTTCCTTTAGAATTGGGATTGTATATAACACAATGGTGACCTTAGGTTTTTTTATATTGTAAAAATAGGCATAGAATATGGCCGACAGGGACTTGAATGGTAATAATGCCATTTGAATTTTAAATGTATAATAAAATATGTTTTATATATAATAATTTGGGGGTTGAAATAGGTGAGTGGGATACAAATATTTGTATTGAATCTAAGTGCTTTCAAATGACCTGCATTGTCAGAGATCCAGACTCTTTTCTTCAGTTTACAGCACTCTGATTCCGTATATCGCCATTTCTTCAGGAATGTGACGGGCAGTAAAAAGGGACATTTTTCAGTAATTAGATCTGACATGTTAGCAGCCTTGCATTTACCACCGTTTTGGTCTTACTGTTACCAAGCACTTTCTAAAGAATTGTCACATTCTGAAGCAGTAGGGTCAAACTCAAATAGAAACCAATCCCTGCCACTCTCAGATTGACTGAGAAAACCACAGATTAACATCAGTGTTGTATTGCATTTTTATGTATTTTGTTCAATATTTCCTAATTCTGTTTTGCTTGGGAGTTGTGCTGAGCCAGCTCTGACACCCCTGTTCTAAAGGATCAGGTGAATGTGCACACCAGCATAGACCTATGGGATTGCTTAAATGATATCATTTCCACATGTTATGTTTATAATTTCTTTTAGTACTTAACATCACATTCTTATAGGGGTTGGATTTCAGTGGGCTAGTTCTCCCTATGTTTTACGAGGTTTGTAAACTTTTGGAGGGGTCAGGGAACAAATTGAATAGGATTTTTACTTAATGTGATTTAACTAACATAGATACATGTATATTCTATATATCCACATATATAATCTGAGCCTCTAACGTGATTTAGAAAAACTAGTTATTCCTGCAAATGTTTTTGTAGAAGACTGTCCATCACTAAATTTCCTCCTCCCAAAGCAAATATGTGCTTGTTAAAGTAGCCTATGGTGCTTTTTAAAAAGTCCCACATCTGATAACCTCAGTGAGGCAGTGTGTATCCTATGATCATACGGTTCTGGAGGGCACTCTTGTTTACTGAACTGGGCATCGCCATTAAAATACAAATATGAGAAGGGATTGGTTCTCTGACATTTTATTTTTATATAAATTATTGATGTGTTGCCTGAAAATTAGCCTAGCCAGAAGAGTCTCATATTCTTGGGATGCATGTAAAATGTTTAACAACCTAAATTTCTACATAGAGAAACCAGTGTTTAAATACATTATTTTAAGATATACAAGAACAAAACCATTGAGGTAATTTAATCAAATGCTACAATTGTTTCTATCAATAAATCTACCAGTTATCTGAACGCTTCTGTATGCCCAGCAGTGATTAGTTTATATTCAAGTAACTGGAGTCATTACAAGGTTGACAGTGTCGCCATGTTTTATTTAAATTCATAGGTATTTATTTAAAACACAGCTTACTTCCTGTATTAGCTAATTCTCTTAATAGCAAGCTTAACAGACATCCAGCATCTTGTACAAAGACATTTACATTAAAACTTCAGTTAATTGAAGACTTCAGCCAAACCCCTCCCTATTTATTTTGTACTTGACCTAAGAAAGCAGATGACTGGAAATTGATAAGGGTTTTTGCTTGTTTTTAAGCTAAGTACACATTTTAACTAAACCCCAAGAATCAAGCTCCCACCTCTTTTACATGATGTCTGATTTACAAAGAGTCCCTAAAAACGAGGCGTTGGTGCTGGTGTCTGGGCCTTTCTGCTCCTGACAGTTTCGCTTCTGGTGCCTTGGAGTCACCAGACTCTATCTTGTCCACATCACAGAGCTCCTAGAGGACGGGCTGCCTCTTGTACCTAGGACAGGCTGGGGCACACGGGAGGCACTTCATAAATTCTTGCTGATTAGTGTTCCCCCACTTTCTGCTCGGAAAAACTAAGGAACTTGCCCATAGCCACACAGCAGCCAGTTGTATCTGGGGTTTGAACTGAAGATTCCTGACCCAGGTGGCCTAGAGTGGGGAATGTCAGAGCCTGAACTGACCCTAGAGGTCATCTCCTCTCATTCCCTTATTGAACAGATCAGTACACTGAGGGTGAGGAAGTGACTTGTCCACAGCTGTTCAGAGGCAAGTCACCCAGTTCCATCCCACCACATTCTTTATCTGCCAGCAGTATACAGTAAAAACTATTGCTAAAAATAAAGCAATTATAAGATCAGTCATCAAAGATTGCATTTTCTTGAGAACACCTCCTTTACTAAAGTGCAGAAGTGGATGGATAGCTTTGGAAAGATTTCTAATGAGTTGAAAACAAAAAAGGGGACCATTCCAGTTCATTGTGGTTTTATGGCAATGTTTTCCTTCCTATAAAACTTTGTGTCTGCCATAGCAGAGTCAATAGAGAGCAGGGCTTAGGGTCCAGAAAACATGGATTCAGGTCTGCCCTCTGATCCTTACTACATGTGTGACAGTGGGCAAGTCTTAACCTCCGTGTAATCCTGACAATTCCCAGGGAACCTATCTGCTAGACTGGCTCTCATCAGTTATTGGAGAGAGTTCATACCCAAGCTCCTCAGGCTGACAACTCACTGATTCCAAGTGTATTTGTGTACACCCACTATTGGCTGTACTTGGATAGATAGGTGAGCTCAGAACAGCTTGGGCAAAGGGAAGGGTTAGTGTGTATATTATACATGCTAGACAGAACCACGAGAGAGGCTGAATAGTTTCCAGTTTTTAAGGAACCTAGCTCCAAACATGACATCTTCTGCTCTGGAGTATTTCAGTTACCAAGCCCCTCTTAAACATCCTTGTCCATAAAGGTCATACTCTCTGAAAAGTACATATTCTTTCAGTCGATTAGGTAGGGGCAGAAATGACATGAAGACAGGGCATCGGAGACGTAAGCGGCCCATGCATTTCCGAATCTTTAGACGACAAAGATGTTTTAGGGAACGAGGGTTTGCTAAAATGAAAAAAAAAAAATGATAAATTGTCCCAAAAGTTAGTTGCTTTTCAGTTAGCAAAGATAGAAGAATGGCCTAACAATACAAAGTTTTTCCTGAGTTTTTCCTCTTTTAAACTGACTTCTAAATGAAATCATTTATTAGTGGAGATTGGTGTTTTTTCCTTCTCATTTCTACCCACCCTAGTCAAGACTTCTTTAGTTTGATGAGATCAGAAACGTGAGGCCCAGTAAGTAGGCATGTCATATGAGAACCAAAAGCGGCACCTTCTTGTAATGGTTTTCAACCATGTTTCCTAAGGACTTTACAGTCAAGGCCTGACCTGCTAAGTCCTCAAGATCACCAAGAAGAATGAGAAGACAAGATGGTGTCTAGGAGTAAAGAGACGGGAGAGGGTTCCCTGGGACTCCAGAGTTTGAATCTGGAGAGAATGGTCAGGATCAGTCTCTACAGTCTCCATGTTCTCCACCCACTGAATTACTGCAATCATTCATGTCGCACGCCCCCCAGGATGTTTCCAAGTGTGGACAATTGCTGTGCCCTCAGAATTGAACCATAATTTATATAGAAGGGGAAGCAATACTACTCATAGAAAACCCTAATAATGTTACTTTGGGGTCTAGAGGGAAATGGTACAAACAACAAACCAGAAAGGTTCGTTTTTTTCTTTCCTGCACATCAAATGTTCAACCAGGGAGGTGGGTTGCTCTTAATAATAAGGGGTGGGGGTGCCATCAGTATTTTGGCTGAGAAGCCCTGGTACTTACTCAGGACTGAATTGATTTGTGCCCACGATGCCTGTTCTTGGAGTACTGTTCTTAGCTTTGAGCAGATCTGAACTCTGTCAACATAGTCGAGCATCACCTGAATGACCTTCCCCGAGAGGTGTTGCAGCCAGGGCAGAGTGATCACCTCGCAGAACTGAGGAAGAGAACGGCCTCAGAGTTGGTAATCGGCACTGTCCTACAGGAGAGACTGCACAGTATTTGGTGGGAGTCAGGAGAGCTGGGCTCTTGTTCCCAGCTGGGCCTCTGATCCTGGGAAAGGCATTTTAGCCCCCAAGGCCTCAGTTACAACATCTATAAAATGCATTGTACTAGAATACTCTTTAAAGTCCCTGTCAACACTAAGATTATAGAAAATATTTCATGAGCATTTACTGTGGACACCGTTTCTGTCCTAACACATCATCTTCAAACAGGAGCATCACCATTCATAGGGAATCTCTCTTCAAGGTGGACTCTGTTGGGTCGCTTCCATACAATGGTATATACCTCTAACGAGCATGTATCACCTTGCTTATACTTTGTCCAGTGTACATCTTTTGATGATAAGGATTTCAAATGAAGTTTTCTCTATTTTTATATCTTTCAAGGAATCTTAAGTAATTTTGATGGATGGATGGAAGCCACCTTTTTGGAAAAAAGTCATTAAGGTAGCATTTTTTTTCTACCAAATCATTGGAGGAGGCATCCAGAACAATGAGATCACAGATCCATTTCATCTATCAATAGAACTCACTTTTCATCTCAAGTAGGTTGGGTGTTAGTGATGTGAGGTGAGAGGAGCTGATCTCTCTTGACCCTGCCCACACATTCTTGGATTGCTATGGGACAAGCCTGTGGCCGCCCCATGGGAGATGAGGAAGCAACCCTATACACACTTTGTATTCTGATGAGTTTTGTTCAAGGCTATGGTAGAGCCCAAATTTAGGTGAAGAGTTCAGGAGTGTGGCTTCTTCAACAGTCAGCATGCACTGGCTCTGTTTTCCATGAGGGGCAGTCTGTCCCAGTCCGTGAGATACTGTACACTAACATCCAGCACCAGTTTTTAGGGAGCCCACAAATCAGCAAACAACATGACTTTAATTTATCAGCTCTGTCATTTTATACTCTTCCAGAGGTGCCATCTCTGAATATCTCCCTCTCCACTATTGACTTCTCATTGTTTTAAATGTTGGAGAGTCAAGAGACTATCTTTAGACTTGCCTCTAAATCTATGCCTTGAGGTCTTTAAGCATTAGAATTCGATGAGGAAGTAAAAGAAGGCACTGGCTGAGGCCATAACCAGCTTGTCATGCACCATATGGCGATTCACAACCCATGATATGGCCTAACAGCTGGAATCTAGATAGAACAAAATGTGTGTGTAGTCTCACATATATGGATATAAATGTGTATATATTACATTACTACTAAATAGCAAACATCACATATGTGTGACACTTCACATACATGTAAGATTTAAAATAAAGGCAACACACAGAAGGGGTATGCTCTTGAAGTCACAGGATAGAACTCTTGGCTGACGATCATTCATTCCAGCTACGATGCTGCTGTCCAAGATGACGTCTCTCCAAAGGCAATGATGGAGGAGTTTTCAGTTGTTTCATTACATGCTTTATGTGAATTTCTGTTTCTTCAACAAGGAGTAGACTTTCTATGCCTGTCTATTATGGCTATTTTTTTCCAGTTAAAGGGTAAGAAGATCTCTACACACACAAATCTATACAAAAGTAACATCACTCACACCAAGTCCTTACCAGTGTATCTCGGATGACAGTTGAGGTCCAGCCTTCGAAAGTGTAGCGGGAATGAACTTTGTCTCCATGGGGACAGTCAAAACACCTCTCCGTGTCATATCCATAGTTCAGCAGCAGCCTTAGCATGACCTCATCTTTGAGTGTGTACTGCAGAGCTGATGGGAAATGCAGAGGGTTCACTCTACAGACATAATTGACATTGGCTCCATGCCGGAGGAGCAGGCTTACCAGCTCGTAGTTACCCATTCTAAGGGCTATCTGGAGACAGTTGACTGGGTCCTGATTGGGCAGCGCCCCAGCATTCAGGAGCAGCTTAACTGAGGAGATGTCGCCATTTGACACAGCAAAATACAAGACTGACTTTCTTTGGTCATCATAGTGTTTGCGAATTTTCTGATCGAGCATGAAGTTAGCATCAAACCCAACTCGGAGGAGAAACTCGAGGCATTGTGAGTGGGCTCCAGCTGCTGCACAGTGAAGGGGGCTGATCCCACTATTCTTAATGGCAGCTGAGTCAGTCGCAGGGACCAAAATCTTTAATGCTCTGGAAACAGAAAAAAAAATTCCCAATCATATCTCAAAATATCTAGCTTCAGTATCAATTCAAGTGGTCTATTTGGACAGCTAGGTGGTACAGTGGATAGAGTTCTAGGCCTGGAGTCAGGAAGATCTGAGTTCAAATTTGGCCTCAGACATTTACTAGCTGTGTGACCCTGGTCAAGTCATTTCACCCTGTTTGCCTCAGTTTCCTCATCTGTAAAATGGGCTGGAGGAGGAAATGGCAAGCCACTCCAGTATCTTTGCCAAGATAATCTCAAACAGGGTCATGAAGAGTTGGACATGACTGAAACAACTGAATAACAAAAAGGCAGTCCATTACCACCAGAATGCTGCTCATCTTCCAGGTTCCTTCTCAGAGACGAGAATCTGTGCTGACAAATCTCAGTGTTGTGGCTGCTGCTCTCCAGGTGAATGAGTTCACAGCATCTTTCTTTGAACATACCTGACTCAGGGCTTCAGATTCTCATGTGTAATACCTAACATTGAGGGACAGTAGAATCTGTTCCACCCCAGAGCTAAAGTGGAAATCCAATGTTATCCTGTAGAGTTTCCTGCCCATGGACCGGAGTTGTCTTCTCCTACCTACCTGTCGCCTTCCCCTGCCTCAGCATTCCATTCATGAGGCCCCACTTCTGCCACCAGTGGTGACCAAACCAAGCCTAATCCTCCTTAGTGCGTACAGCCCTTCCTCTTGGCCATTATCACCACTCATGGAACCTTATCCTGCATCTGGGCTCTCCAACAATCATCCTTGTTCAAAGGGGTATAAGCAGGCACAGCTTCCTATGCCAGGGCCTCTGCTCCTTTCTAATTACAGATTGCCTTCAACTTTGAAAATCACTCTCTCATCAACCAAGAAGCATTTATAAAGCATCTACCCCCTCCTTGACTCACTTTCTGGATTAGTCCTCTTGCTCACCAATCACCTTCCCATCCCAAACAAAACCTCTACCCTGAAACCCCCCTCTCCCAAACAATGACTGCCTTGCCCAGACCATTATTTCAGAAACGTCCCAGCCAGGTTTCCCTTTACTCCCACTTTGACTCACTCTCTGGACTTCTCTTCCTCACTAGGCATGTTACCCCTATACAGCTGCCTCTCCCAGCCCTCCACCTCCCTTTTATGTTGTTTTTCCCCATTAGAATATCTTATTCACTTGTATTTGTATCTGAAGAGCTTAATCCAGTGCCTAGTACATACTGAGAACTCAATAAATGTTTTATCTATCTCTGTACCAGGCACCGGGTCCTCTGAGACACAGGGCTGGTAGGATAGGGTATCTGCATCCATTTTCCTTGAATTCATATACTGAATTCTTAACTGGTGAGTTAAGTGACCCACTCCTGGCAAGTTCCATCAAACTAGGCACTTGTCAGAATGAAGATCAGTTAGTGTCTGTTTGCAAATACAAATTTTGGAACTTTTCAATGGGAGCCCACTTCAAGGCCAAGAACAATGGCTTGCAGATGAGATAATGGCACCCGGGATTAATGAATCTCCTATTGCAAAATAAACTAGGCTCTGGTCACCATCTCTCTCCTAGCACAAGACTGCCCCCAAGCCCTCTAAGATAGCATCAGGGTACACAAAAGGCTTGTTTTAATCAACTTAAAGCATGACTAGTGCATGTATATGCACCAGACCTTAGTTCCTTCAAGGTCTGGTCCCATGTCTTAGAAGGGTGCCAATGCATCAGGTTGGAAAGGCTTCTTCTGTCTGGAATGCGGTTTGACTTTCCCTTCTGTCCAATGCCTGTGGCCTCTCCCAGTCATCTGTCTAGAGAAATAATCATTAAGGGACTTTACATCAAAGGCATAGTTTTTGTAAATCTATGATAATCACCAAATCACGGAAATATGTTTAGTTCATGATCATTCTTTGGGCACAACCAGGCAGCAAGCATTTCTGCCTGAGGGTCAGTATTTGCTCCCCATTGACTTATTATGTGATCCACATATTTGATGTTCAAGCAATATGGATATTTGTCTATCAACAGCTTTAAGCACGGGAACAGCATTTATTAGGTACATACTCTGTACCAGTCATACTTTAAAAATTATCTCATTTGGTCCTCACAATAACCCTGGAAGGGAGATATAATTATCCCATTGATTAGATAAGGAAACAAGTAAGTGATATGGCCAGGGTGAACTAAGTGTCTGGTGCTGGATTTGAACTCGGGTCTTCCTGACTCTAGCCCCAACACTCTACCCACTGTACCACCTAGCTACTAGCCTTAAACCAGCCAACTGTAAAATCTTCAACAGTTTCTCATTGGACTCTTCTAGCATTTTCCCACTCAAAGTGAGATCACCTAGAGTAGACTAAAATCAATAGAAGGCCACGTCTCCCACCTTTGTCCATAAGTTGCTGAGAAGTCTCAGGGGTCCCAGAAACCTACTGAGACATGTGCTCAAATGAGAATCCCACCAGATTCTTCTGGAAAGGGTATGTCAATCTAGGCCCATGTGGTTCCACTTGCCATCCCTGTGATCGTCCAAACCCTAGCTGGCTGTCCATTACCCTGCTATGTCTGCTGCCTCTCCCATCATAATGCCAGTTCCTTGGGGACAAGGACTGTCTTCACTTTTATATTTGAATCTCCAGTGTGGAGCACATAGTAAACACTGGTACTTTTTTCATCATCTGTAGTAGCCCCTGTGAGGTCACTCTCCTCACTTACACTGCCCTAATAGGGTAGTTGGGTCCACAGAGGGTAACGACTACCTCTACAGCAACCTTAACAAGTTTTCTGGTTCTATCCACATTCACAAACCCCATCTGAGATGCTTCCTAGCGATTCTCAGTCAGTAAGTGTTCATTTGCTTTTAGAAATGGATATTTGGTACAAAACGTTCTCCCTCAAAAGTCTGGGAAGCACTGCCCCACAAGAACATAGAGAGTCCAGGGGAAGGTGGGTTCATGCTTGCAGATCTCATGAGGCTTTAGGGTAAAGAACCCTTCTGGATTCTCCCTCTGTGGAATTCTTACAAGGATCCCTGAGGTGTAGCTCCTTCCTAGGCACCCAGGTCCTCAACTTTTCACTATACCTCACCTCCCTATATCCAATCAGATGCCAAAATCTTGCCAATTCTACCACCTCTGTAACTCATCCTTCTTTGGGAATCTGGGTAAGAATTTCATGAAGGGAAGAAAGCCTGAGGCTACAAACAGAATCCCTTCAGTCACTATCAAAGTTCAAAACTTCACCAGAGTAATTAATGTATAGCCCAAGATGGTGGTTATGTTGGATTTTAATAAGAAACATAGCAATGCTCTTAAAAATTAAGTAATTACCCTTTTGAGTGCTGTTTTTTGTAAATTTGTAGCATTTCTACTTTTGAAGTTACTAAAATTTAAACCTGCACCTAATCTTTTGGCTCATCCTGTATTTTGGTCTTAACTTATCTGGACTCATGCTTTTCCCTAATAGAATGTAGGCTCCTGGAGGACAAGAATAGTTTGGTTTTGGTTTTGGTTTTTTTTTTAATTCCTTATGCCTGGCAAATAATAGTCCCTTAATAAATATTTGTTGAATTGAACTGGACTTAATATGATTGAATCAAATCACAATGAATTGAATCAAACTGAATTGAACCAGAAACCATGATTGCAAAGCATACTCTTTGGATTTTAAATGATACTAATAATGTTTGGACTTACAATAAATGGCCTCGATCAGCAGCTACATGAATAGGCAAGTGGCCTGAACTCTTGGGGACGTTGGCATCAGCTCCATATTCCAGCAGGAGAGTCAGAGAGTCAGGATTTCCTCCAGCAGCAGCCTCAAGGAGAATGGATGAAGCATCCGAAGCCTGTGAGAGAACATTGGCCCCTGGGAGGACAAATGAAGCTTGTTTGGAGTTTTTTGGTACAGAACCCCAAAATTCTTTTTGCAGGCCCTCCCCTCATTATTTATCCTCACTACAAGTGAACATCTACCATACATAGACACTGAAATTCTAGGAGTGCATTCATTTTTTTAAAAATTTTGAGTTCCGGGGGCGCAGAGTCAAGATGGCGGCATAGAAGCAGGAGAACTCTGTGAGCTCCCCCCATAACCACCTCAAATACCTATAAAATATGACTCTAAACAAATTTTAGAGCTCCAGAACCCAGAAAATGACAGCAAAACAAAGCTCCCACTGAAGGCAGCCCAGCAGGTGGATGGGAAGGGCTCATCACAGCACCTAGCCTGAAACCTGGCTTTATCCCCAGGGTGGCCCAGACAAGCTGCAGCTTAGCATTCAGGAGAGTGGATCACCAGCAGTTTCCAAAATTATCAACCCATAAGAGCCAAGGACAAAGTGAAACATCAGTGGAACTCGGCTAAATTTGGGGGAGAGAAGCTGGTCTGGCCATCTACCCCTACAGCAAGAAAGCAGAGGAAGTGGCGGCCCTGCAGCTACCTCCATGTAGCTGCTTCAGAGCTCCCAGCCTGCAGATTGCAGGGTGGGGCAAGTGACCATTCAGAAGCTAAGTGCTCTTGCCTTAACCTGCCTGGATCAGGTCTGGGGTGGTGGTCCTGAGGTGCATGACCAGTGAGCCAGAGCTAGTGGCAGAGATGGCAGTCTCCTAATAGCTCCAGCAGCTGTGAAAACCCCAGCAATCTGGGTCCTCCCAGGGTGATGAGGGAGGAAGGGAAAGAATCTAGAATTTAAAGTTCTAAAATCAAATGTTAAAAATATATATATAATTATTATTATTATTATTTACATGTAACTGGGAAATAACATATACAGGCACTGGGCCCATAGGGAGATCCATCTTGCCCTACTGGAAAGTCAGAGGCATAATGGGGGAAGATATAGGAAAGAGCAGATTGGGGGAGGGGGTATACAGTGGGATCAATGTTTTGGGTTGGTGGGTAGGGGAAAGAAGGGGAGAAAATTTGTAACTCAAAATCTCATGGAAATGAATGATGTAAACTAAAATTAAACAAAAGTTAATTTAAAAAAATTTGAGTTCCAAATTCTTTCCTCCTACCCCTCAACTACCCATTAAGAAGGCAAGCAATAATGATAGCCATTCTACATGTGAGGTCATGCAAAATATATTTCCATATTACTCATGGCACAAAACAAATAAATGAATAAATGAATGACCCAAAAATAAATAAATGGAAAGCAAGAAACACAAAGAAAACTTTTTTTTGAAAGTATGCTTCAATTTGCTTTCAGAGTTCATCATTTCTCTCTGGAGGTGAATGGCATTTTTCATCATGGGTCCTTTGGAATTGTCTTGATCAGAGCAGCTAACTAAGTCTTTCACATTTGTTCATCCTTAAAATATTACTATTACTGTATATAATGTTCTGGTTCTGGACACTTCACTTTGCATCAGTTCATATAAGTCTTCCCAGGTTTTTCTGAAATCATCATTTCTTGTAGCACTATAGTATTCCATCACAATCTTATACTACAGCTTGTTCAGACATTCCCCAATTGATGGGCATCCCCACAGTATCCAATTCTTTGCTACCAAAAAAGCTGCTATAAATATTTTGTGCAAATAGGACCATTTCCTTTTTCCTCTGATTTCTTTGCGATACGGCTCCAAGGGTATGCCTAGAGATTTATAGCCCTTTGGGCATAGTTATAAATTGTCCTCCAGAGTGGTTGGAACAGTTCACAAACCCACCCAGAATGTGTTATTCTCCCTCCAGATTTTTAATTCTCCTGTCATATTAACCAATCTGACAGGTGTGATGTGGTACCTTGCAGTTGCTTTAATTTGCATTTCTCTAATAATTAATAGTGACTTGGAACATTTTTATTTGACGTTGGTAGCTTTGATTTCTACTTCTAAAAACTGCCTTTCTTATCTTTGACCATTTATCAGTTGGAAATGGCTCTTATTTTTATAAATTTGGTTCAGTTCCCTATATTTGAGAAATGAGACCTTTATGAGAGAACCTTGCTACAAGGATCCCCAGACTTCACCAGAATGCCCAAGGGAACATTACACAAGAAAGCTTAAGAACTCCTGATCTAATCCAATCCTATCACTTTATATATAAAGAAATGGAGGCCCATAGAGATAAAGTGACTTCGTCAGGGTCACGCAGGATACAGCTGAGATTTTAGCCTAGATTATCGATTAAATCTGATGCTCTTTTTATCATACTTCTTTGAGCCATATATATAGCGGGCATCCAACATCTGTTGGATTTAATTCGAAATGAATTAGGTCTCAGCTCCCTCATCCTTGAGATAATGAAACTGAGATTATGAAAAGACCACTGAACTGGGAGTCAAAAGATCTGAGTTCAAATCCTACCTCTCCCATTGTGCAACCTTGATTCACTTAACCTCAACACTTAAGCCTCAGTTTCCTCGTCTGTAAAATTGAGGGTTTGATCTCCATGAACTCTAAGGCTCTTCAGATCTAAAAACCTAGGAAATCACGTGAATGAGAGGGCTATTAGAAATAAGGTCCCTTCTAGGCCTCGTTCCATGACGTTCTTAGAAGGATGAGGAAGATTTGAATAAGGAGGAAGGATGGAGGAAGGTCCATTAGTCTGGGACATGAGCAAGTACCAGTGAAAACCCGAGCAAAAAAGTATGTCCCAAGTAAGAGACTCTAACCTCAGTGAAACACCAGGATTTTCTTTCTGCCAGCATTCATGCCCTGACATAAGGTACCTTCTGTGAGCACAAAATGATTCTTTTCCCCTATTTTTGTAAGTGCCTTTCCTCAGGTATTTAATAATTGAATGACCACAAAGAAGTCTCAGTTGCTCCATCTTTAAATGGGCATGTTAACCAATCAGCAGGTATTTATGAAGCACCGACAAGTCTCTGCAAGACCACCTTCTCAAAGGTAAAAGTCCCTGCCCTCAGGAAGCTTATCCGTCCCATTCACTGACCTAAGAGATGGTAGTTCAGGGGTGATCCTTAAGAGACACCAGGCAGAATGGATACAGGGCTGAGCAAGGAACCGGGAGGACACATTGGCTGCGTCACCTTGGGCACATCACTTAATGACATCTCTGTGCCTCAAACTCCTTATGTGTGAAATGAGGTTGGACTTAATGTTCCTTCCAACTTCCTTTCAGCTCTAAATCTATGATGATTGGATGTAGGTCCAAGATGCACCTCTCAGGCCTCCTGACTAAGTGACCCTGGATGGGAAAATCATTTTTTTTCCATCAGCCTCAGGGGACTCTCTAGGATCTCTCTACCACATCAAAGAGAGGTTCATATATGTATTGGTGGAGGGAATCACCACACCCAGAATTGCTTACCCTTTTGTAGTAAGAGTTCCATAACTTCCGTGTGCCCACCTTGGGCAGCAAGAGCAAGCGGCGTGAATCCATAGGTGCTCTGTGGGTCAGGATCAGCCCCGGAACGCAGCAGGAGGTCTACCAGATCCTTCCTGCCCAGCCGGGAGGCCTCATGCAATGCAGTCCTCTTGTTGGCACAGCGCAGATTCACTTGGGCTCCAAAGGTGATCAGCAAGGAAGCCATGTCATAGGAGTGGTGTTTGACAGCTAGGAGAGCAGGGGAGAAAGAGACAGTCATCCTTCTGAACAGGAGCTAAAGGCCCCTGCAGGTATGTCAGGGTCTTGCTCTGTGTTGAAAATCAAATACAGAACCAAGTCACTCCTTTGCAAAATTCTCTTTTCCAGATACTTAGAGGTAGCTAGTGGTGTGGTGGACAGAGCATTGGGCCTACAGGCAGGAAGACCCGAGTTCAAATCTGGCCTCAGATACTTACTAGTTGTGTGACTATGGGCAAGTCACTTAACCTCTGTTTGTTTCAGGTACCTCACCTGTAAAGTGGGGATAATAATTCACAAGGAGAGGATCAAAGGAGATAATACTTACAGAAAGCTTTTAGCCCAGTGCCTGGCGCATAGCAGGTCCTATACAGATGCTCACCACCTCCCTCCCAAACAATTCTACTCAAGTCCTTCTCCTGAGGAATAAACAGTGGAGCAGAAGCTCTAGAAGGTCCTGAGCTGGTAAGACATAAACTATGGGCCAGGTGTTCGACTGTGCGTCCATCCAAGGACCAGCTGAACTAAATTTAGAAATGCTCCTCTCTAGAAGATTGTTACCCAAGTTCATGAGCTTTAACTAAGGTAGGGCCATCAGAGCTTTGTCCAAGGATAGAAAATTTAGCCTGCACTGACAGCACCATTCAAGACACCCTTTCTTATCCCTCCTTTCCTCCTTTGTCTATCACCACCTCCTGGTAGCCACAGCTTTGTTCCCACTTCTCCACCCTGCAGCTTGGAAATTTAGAGGGCAAAGATAATACTGTCCCAACCTTCCTCCCCTGCCCATGTAGACTTGGCCTCATACCAAGGTATGTCTCTCATATAACCCTCCTTGAGTGTCCCACACCCCAGGTAAGCCTCCCAACTTCTCTCCCTCTGCCATATTTACACTATTCACTAAGCACAGTTCTCTTCAGTTAGTGGTGACTCTGGAGGGGCCATGCTCAGTGCCAGAGGGAGACCACATCAATTCCAATGAACATCATGACTCTTTGAAAGATTCAGAGTATTTGTTAAATAATACGTACCAATAGAAAATAGGCTTCTTGAGGACAGGGACTTCATCTTTGTCTTTGTACCCCAACCCATAATAACTGCTTAATAAATACTTGCTAATTAACAGGAGACACAAAATGTGGTGTTGGGAATATGATAGTCATGGGGAGCTGTTGCGTGTGGGAGTGAGAACGTTAGGGGGGGCATAGAAAGTCCATAGGGACATGCACCCTGGTCAGTCAGTCAGTCAACAAGCACCCATGTGCCAAGCAGTGTGCCTTAGCACTGGGGATATGAAGAAAGGCAAAAACCAGTCCCTGCCCTCAAGGAGCTTATAATCTAATTGGGGAGACAATACACATACAACCAGGTATGCATAATGTATGGGGAGGTAATGTCAGAGCAAGGCACTAGCTGTAGGGGAAAGCCCACAAGGAGCAGTGTAACAGAAGGAAGAACCTCTCATCCAGGACAATAAGGAAAGGCCAGTCCTGAGGGGTTGGCCCAGCACTTGAGCTTTGGTTCTCAGGTAGCCAGTAGGGGCTTGTTTCTATTCCCCAAAGCCCGTCTTCTAAATCTGCCAAAAATACTTCACCAACATCAACAATTTTCACACCAATTCCCTATTTACCTCTGTGACGCTTCTGAGTTGGGGCACCCCTGATCTAAGGAAGGAAGTTTTCATTTACCCATAAGTAAAGGAGAATGGCCTTCTTCATTCTGAGTGTTGGGGTCACAGTCATTAAGAAGAAGAAAGTTCGTATTTTCCACGAGGCATTTGTCTGCTGCCAAGAAGAGCGGAGTTTCACCTTTTCGAGTAGTTTGCTCCCATAGTCTGGGTTGAGAACCTGAAAGACCCCATTGGATAAAAGAGGTTAAGTAACAGAGGGGCTCCCAAGGCACAGGGAGGGAGAAGCCGAGGGACCAGCTACCTTTCAGAGTGAGTTCCAAGATGTGTTTGTTTAATTGGGTCGCTGCATGGTGTAAAGGGAGCCAGCCTGTCTGATCCATCTCCTCAAATGCCGAAAAGTGCACAGACAGCTTTGACAGAGCATCTTCCTCACCTGTAGAGGACAAGTTCACCTTTGGCATGTGGGGCCATGACTCATGTTCCCTCCCCTGGGGCAGATTTAGCCCACAAACGCTTGCTGCCCATTTGGGTCCTGGTAGACCCATCTATCTGGGACCCATCTCATTCTATCTACTGGAGCAAACTCCCTCCACTGCCATTTCATTTGACTTAGAATCCCCCATAGTGCCTCACACACAGCAAGTAGCTGATAAATGTTGGGTGACAGGCTTTGTAGAATGACTATTCACCGAGTTAGCCAATTGTCTTCCATCCACAAGGTACATGAGGTGAAAGAATGGAGTTTGGATTTCAGTCCAAGGAAGGTCCAACAAGCAGCAGAAAGGCTTTGGAGTCAAATGATCTGTATTCAAAGACCTGTCTTTCTTTGTATCTCCCTTAGTATAATACCTGGCATACATCAGGTACCTAATAAATGCTTATTGCCTGACCGAATCTACTACTTACTACCTCTCTGACCTCAGGCACATCACAGCCTCTCAGAGCCCCCTTGCTTTATCAGTAAAATGAGAGGATTGGACTAGATTACATACTAGATTTCAGCTCTAAGAATAGCCCGAGTTTGCCTAATGTT
>CM053590.1:16662759-16703157 GCA_028646515.1 Pseudochirops corinnae | reverse complement strand
TATTTTGCTTTTTGGAGAGGGGAAGGTAGGGCAATTGGGGTTAAGTGACTTGCCCAAGGTCACATGGCTAGCTGTGTGTTAAGTGACTTGCCCAATTGTGTGTTAAGTGTCTGAGGCTGGATTTGAACTCAGGTCCTCCTAACACCAGGGCTGGTGTTCTATTCACTGCGCCACCTAGCTGCTCCCTGGAATATTAATATCAATACCTATTTGTGTATTTTAGTATTTCTGCTTGCCACTTGAAAACATGGTGCCAAGGAGATAATACCTGGAAAGTGCTTTCCAAAAATATGTATAAATATTAAATTAACCCCCCTCCAAGCTAATTATTTATATTTTGTCAGGTCTACAGACAAAATCATTACTTTCTGTCCCTCCTTTTTAGAACTGATTTTTTAAAAAGTGGTCTAAATAAAATAGTGACTATTGAGTGTTTCGAAAGAAGATATCTTCACCCTGGTGTTTCCTTCCACAGGGCTTAAAGGTGTACTACGACAGCCTTCAGCTTCAGCTCAATGACATCGTGAATCTGGTCCGAGGGAAGCTGTCTAAACAGACCAGGATTACTCTTGGGGCTTTGGTCACTATTGATGTACATGCCCGGGATGTCGTCATGGAGATGATTGAAGGGGGTATGGGACTTATTTTTTTCAATCTTCACAATCAGATGAGGAGAGCGTGTCAGTATGAGCCACAAGATCGGCCTGTGTGACTGCAGACCATGCACTGAATTCTTTTGGACTTTGGTGTTCAGATTTGCAAAATAAAGGGCCTCTAAGATCCTCCTCAGCTTTATTCTAGGAGGCTTAAAAGGACTATTTTTCCTCTTTCAAAATAATTTCCTTTAATTTAAAACTTGAGCAACTTAAGAACCTCTCCCCCTCCAAAGCTCTAGAATAATAAAATACCTTGTTTTGAGAAACTTTTTCCCGTTTGAAGGATTTTTTCCTTCTCTCATTTTAATTATGGTCTTCTTAGGGGTCTCAGCTGATACAGATTTCCAGTGGCTTGCTCAACTACGATATTATTGGGAACGGGAGAATGTCCGGGTTCGAATCATTAACTGCAATGTCAAATATGCCTACGAGTACCTTGGCAACTCACCTCGTCTTGTCATCACTCCTCTAACTGACAGATGCTACCGGACTTTGGTAGGCGTCTCCATCCACCAGATTAGCAAATGAAGATGAACAAGTATCACTATTGAACTCTTAGCCTTAAAACCTTAAAAATAGGGTGTGGTCATGTAATAACCTTTATGTAGTCTCATGGAAATGAAATGTAAGTGCTTCCTCCTTCATGAGACCCATCATGCCCCCTCACCCCACTTCCTAGTGCCCCCCTCCTGAAATTAATTGTTTGATATTCTCTATTTATTAATCTGTTCACGTGGTGGGTCTCTTCTACTTTGCCCTCCCCAAAGCTGTAAGTCCCTTAAGGATAGGGACTGTGTTTGTCTCTGTGTCTCCAGTGCCTAGTGTGGTCCTTGACACAGAATAGATGCCTGTTGAATGGCTGACTGACCAAATGAATATGTGAAAAGTTAGGACAACATTAGCCAAAGGATCATTTGTCTTTTGTGATCTCCCACCCCTTTGTTCTTGCCACTGCCCACCTCAAGGGACTTGTTCAAGGATTCATCCTCTTTCAGATGGTGTCATGCTCTGCTCCTTGATCACCTCCAATAAGAACCTCCACCAGGGAAGGCTCAGTCCTTGGTGTTCTCCAGTGTGTCAGCCAGCTAATGTAGTAGAGTTGTGGCTAGCAGTGGCTAATGGGAGATGGATCCCTCTTCCCTTTTAGGGGATACTTGCAGATTCATAGTGATCTTCTGGTGGCAGCGTACCCACTTGTGTGGTTGCCCAATGTCATACAACCCATGAGCAATTCTAATTGGGGGGATTTTAGTTCCCGGGAGCAAAGTGTCATGGCGGACTGGCAGAGGAAGGGGATCATTTTGGGCAGGCATGTGCTTTCACTGCCTCTGATATCCCCCTTGTAGATGGCCAGTAACTCTGCTTGCGTGTGGGAGCAGCCCAAGTGTTCATAGGAGGTAGACCTGGTATTAGATCAGTCTCCTAAGGGTGCTCAGGAGATGTAAAATACTCACTTCAAAATTGCAAGCATTAGTCTGGTGTTCTGTGCTGGTCCTGTGTCAGCTGCTGGGGACGCAGACACAATGGAGCTGCTGCTTTTTTTTCATTTATTGAGATTGTACAGTAAGAACACAGTTACAAAGTCTTCCTACCCAAGCCCAGAGCACCTTCTCCCACAAATGGATACTGAGCCCTTGGTGGGGAGAGGGGGCCCTGAGAGGGTAGTGAGACATATGTGGCCAGGGTAACTCACAACTCCAGAACACTGGGGTGTCAGTGTCTGGCCTTTCTTTTGGAGAATCCTCATAAAGGGAGCAGTAGGGCATGGCCTCGGGACTGATGAGATGCTCTCTTGCTCGGCTGGGTCGGCTCCTCATCGGGCCTGGTACTCTGCTGGACAAATTTGCTACTTTCAGGCCACTAGATGGTCAGTCCACTGAGGGGTGGGTTCAGCGGGCTGCGTGGCTGCTCAGAGGCTGGACTGAACAGATTGCTGAGTCACTTGGCCTGGCAGCAGCCTGGCCAGGCTGGGCTTATCCCTCGGCTGCTGGGCAACTGCTGCTGGCCTGGGCCAAGCAGGTCATCCTGCTGCCTGCCGCCAGACCGATCTGGGCAGGTCATTTGTTTGCTGCAGTTGTTCACGCATGTCCAACTCTTTGTGATCACATTTGGGGTTTTCTTGGCAGAGATACTGGAGTGTTTTGTCATTTCCTTCTCCAGCTCATTTTACAGATGAGGAAACTGAGGCAAACAGGGTGAAGTGACTTGCCCAGGGTCACATAACTAGTAGGTGTCTGAGGCTGGATTTGAACTCAGGTCTTCCTGACTCCAGGCCTGCTGTTCTGTCCGCTGCACCACCTCACTGCCCCGTGGGTCACTTGGTCATTGCACATATTCCACAGGGTGCCTAGACTTTGCTCGATAGGTCAGTCTGCTGGACCCCTTGGGTTTGCTTTTTGATGGGCAGCTGAAGTCCCAGAGTGTATATTCTGCAGGCAAAGGTCTTTGAGTTTCTGAGCAGAAAAGGTTGCTTTGGAATGTTGGCTTCTCGTGGGTGGAGAGTGTTTTTGCTTTGTCTTTGCATCGTCCTTGCCTAACATAGCAGCTGACTCATGCTAAGTGCTTAATAAACGCTTATTGCCCAATTCCTGGCATGCTCTGAGGTGTCTGCACATTCTGGGGTCTTCAGCTCGGAGCCTCATTATCTCGTGCAAGCTAAGGACCCGTCCAGGATCGAGCATGTGAGCTCCCCTGGAGTCATGGCCACAAGCCTCCCAGCAGCATTTGATGAGGGTGCCCCGACCTCCATGATGCTTTTGTAAACAGATGGCCAATGACCATGCTTTCCATTAACCATGGGAATGTTTTAATAATAAGCATTCCCTTCACTTTGAATAAACTGTTGACTTTTTCCAGATAGGAGCCTTTTATTTAAATCTTGGTGGAGCTCCTGAGGGCCCAGCAGGCACAGGGAAAACTGAAACTACGAAGGACTTGGCCAAGGCCTTAGCCGTCCAGTGTGTCGTCTTCAACTGCTCCGATGGCTTGGATTACTTGGCCATGGGAAAGGTAGTTAACACCGGACAGTGGTTAAGTCATGACACGGGTACATTTGTCCAGATCCTGTTTGAGAACGATACTATCTTGCTAATCTTTGTGTAGCTGTGATGAGACAGCTCCCATCCTTTGCCCTTTTAGGTGAATTAAATGTCAATTTTAAACAGGTTTAGGTGGTAGAACCCTTCTTAATAACTGGAGCTGTCCACAAATGGAATGGACTACCTTAGAGGGTGATGAGGTCTCCCTTTGGTGGGGCTGTAGAGAGACTCTGGGTCAGGTAGGGGTTGGATTAGGCAGCTACCAACATCTCTTTGTCAACAGTCATGTTCTGTGACTCCACAGTTCCTCTTCTAGAAAACAACCATGTTTCTCTCTCACCCCTAGTTTTTTAAAGGTTTGGCGTCTTCTGGTGCTTGGGCCTGTTTCGATGAATTTAATAGAATTGAGCTGGAAGTCTTGTCCGTGGTTGCCCAGCAGATCCTTTGCATCCAGAGAGCCATCCAGTTGAAGCTGGAAGTGTTTAATTTTGAGGGGACAGAATTGAAACTCAACCCCAACTGCTTTGTAGCCATTACCATGAACCCTGGCTATGCTGGGCGCTCTGAACTTCCAGACAACCTCAAGGTAAGTTTTAAAAATAAATTCTGAATTCTTCCTCCCACACACAGATAAGAGGAAGGCCAAGATGAGAATAAAATAATAATAAATCACAGATGATACTTTTTCCACTGAAAACGGAGTAGAAAAGTATGATGAATGGCAGGGTTTTCCCAGGAGGACCATTTCTGTCTGAACTCCATTACAAGATGAGAATGACAAGGATAAGGGTTGTCTGTTGATACAGGGATTGAAAGTGTGCAAGGCACTTTTCATAGATTGTCTCCTTTGATCTTCCCCATAGCCCAGGGAGGACTGTCCCCATTTCGTAGATGAGAGAACTGAGCAGAGAAGTTACTTGACTTGTCCAAAGTCACAATTTATTGTCAGAGGCAGGATCTGAGCCCAGGTCTTGCTTGACACACCGTTCAGCACATCTTCTATTACATCACACCTCCCCCAGTGACAGTTTCTTTATAACCAACTCTATTAGAATTTTTTTTTTTTGCTTTTTTTTTGGAGGGGGGAAGGCAAGGAAATTGGGGTTGAGTGACTTGCCCAAGGTCACATGGCTAGTAATTGTTAAGTGTCTGAGGCTGGCTTTGAACTAAGATCCTACTGACTCCTGGGCCGGTGCTTTATTCACTGAGCCATCTAGCCTCCCCTCTATTAGAATTTTTGTAGTTTTCTCTCATTTGTTTGAGATTTCTCTTTTGTCTGTTCTGCTCTCTGTGAAAGAGAATTGGATATTCCAGTGACTCTTTGATCATATCATTGATCTGGGGGGGGGGGGGTTTCTTATGCTGCTGATTACAGCTCACCTATCCCTGTTAATCCTGACTTTTATTAATATGAATAAATATTGACTAATAGATTGATCATAAGTCTGGGCTCCTGAAGGATGTCCTTTCTGCAAACTCCCCTATTTCTGTAAAGGAAATGTGCACGACTCATTTGTTCAGTACATTGCTGTCAACAATGGTTGGGTCTATGTGGATGTGGCCTTTGGAATTTACCTGTGGATTTTTGTCATTTCATGTGCTCTGTCCAGGGAGAACCCAGAATCGGTGACATTTGGTAAATCCAGTGTTATGTACCTTTTATCCATCTTTGATTTTGCTCAGTTGAAGTTGCATTTGGTAGAGAGCTATTTACTTAGATTCTTAGACTGTTTACCAAGAGACCTGAGAACAGTGACCAGTCTTCCTCTTCCCTTTGGATAAGGAAGGGTGAACTTCTGTAGAGTTACTCAGGGTGGAGAGCCTGGTCGTTAATCATCTATAATTTTTTTGTTTTTATTTCTGTCTTTAAAAACATATTAAATTATCTTTTCTCTCATGGTGTGGTAGGTTCTCTTCCGGACGGTGGCTATGATGGTGCCCAACTACGCCCTCATTGCAGAAATCTCTCTCTACTCCTATGGGTTTCTGAATGCCAAACCTCTGTCAGTGAAGATTGTGATGACCTATAGGCTCTGCTCTGAACAGCTTTCATCTCAGTTCCATTATGACTATGGTATGCGAGCCGTCAAAGCAGTGCTAGTGGCAGCCGGGAATCTCAAGCTAAAATTTCCAGATGAAAATGAAGATATCCTTGTAAGGACACATCAGATCCATTCCTTGGTTGTGAGGGGGATCCAGGTTCTAAGATCTCTGCTCCTTTGGGGAGGTTGATCAGAGAGGGAAGAAAAAGGTAGAGTTGTTAACTAGGGTGAGGTGACAAATTTGTCAAATTTAGACACATTTGGTAGGGTTTCTAGTTCTTTGGGAGAGTGAAGATAACAGATGAGTCCCTACCTATGGTTTCACTAATATGGGGAAATTCCAGTGTAGAAACACCTTCTACTTAGACAAATTGAGTTTTAGTCCCAACTAAAATCCTCCCTTCTTAAAGGAAGCCTTCCCTGTTGTAACCTGAAGGCTTGCGATTTGCCGAGGGTCCCACAGCCTGGTGTGTCAAGAGGCAGGAGTTGAACCCAGGTTTTCCTGACTCTGAAGCCAGCCCTCTCTCCCCCATGCCATGTTGCCCAGCAGTACCCAACGATATTTAGTTGAAGTAAGCAGCTAGTAGGTGATGGGCTGGGGTGAGCTGCTCTCCCAGTGCACCCAGCTTCACTGCTCCTGTGCCTGACTGTCCAGAATTTGCAGCACAGGCTTCGGTTACAGAAATTCCTTATTATGACTAAAATAAAGTCATCGTCTGTATACTTCCCTTTTCACAATGGTAATGAATTTATGGTAATGGTATTGGCAGTTTCATTTGTGTTAATTTCATTGTGGCAAATTTATGATAATTTTGTTAGGGTAATGATAATATAAGGAAAGATCTTAGTCATTTTTACCTTCTACTTTTACTACATTACTTTACCTTCTATGTGAATTTTTAAGATAGTTTATGTGTTATTAGAATTTTTGTTAGAGTTTTATTTTATTTTTAAATATATGTTTTATTGATGCCTTTTGGTTTTTTTAGCTTTTTGGAGGGGGAAAGGCAGGGCAGTTGGGGTTAAGTGACTTGCCCAAGGTCACATGGCTAGTAAGTGTTAAGTGTCTGAGACTGGATTTGAACTCAGGTCCTCCTGACTCCAGAGCTAGTGCTCTATTCACTGTGCCACCTAGCTGCCCCAATTGATGCCTTTTTAAAAACATTATTCACCCCCACCAAACCTTCCTTTGTAATAACAGAACTGTTACTGACAAAGGGACCTCTTCTGCTGGTGTATAATGAGCTCTCTACCCAGAGAGTGTGGAGAAGAGGGAAGTATATTTCACCTTCTCTTTGGGGCAAATATTGGTCGCTGCAATTTACCTTGGTTTAGCTCCTTTTTGGTTTTGTTTTCATTTAATATGACTGTAGCTAGATATGTCAGTTCTTTCAACTTCACTCTGTTTCAGTTCACCCAAGTCTTCCTATGTTTCTCTGAATTCCTCACAGTTCTTACTTGTGGCCCAATAATATTCCACCACATCGATAGATCACAGTTGGTTTGTCTCTCTCCCAAGCCGTGGGCTCTCACCCTGTCCCCAGTTATTTTTTTGGCTCTCACAAAAAATTGTTGCTATATTCATTTCTGCGTGGACTTTGTGCACTCTGTGTAATCAGCTTTCTGTGCTTGGCACTTTCAGCTTCTTCGATCAATAAAGGATGTGAACGAACCCAAGTTTCTGTCTCATGACATACCCTTGTTTAATGGAATAACTAGTGACCTGTTTCCTGGTATCAAGCTCCCAGAAGCTGATTATAATGTAAGTAGGGTTGTTAGGCTGGTTTTTTTCCCCCCTAACAGTTGTCTCATTGAGGAATTAGTTTATTAAACTTAATTAAAATAGTAAGTTGCTTCTGGCTGTAGGATAAGGTACTGAGTTAAGGAAATTCCAAAAAGGCAGATTAAATTGGTTTCTGTGCTTTCCAGAGTTTGGTACTAGGGGGGATGGGATTCAAGCCACAGAAAATGTCTCATGTGAGGAAAAGAACATTTTTTTTCCCAACATGAATTGTAAAACTCAATTATCAGAGCCATAACTAGTACTTTTTGGGAGAGTGAAGATAACAGATGAGTCCCTACCTATGGTTTCACTAATATGGGGAAATTCCAGTGTAGAAACACCTGTGAATGGGTGAATGGGACTTTGTCCCAGGCCCCTAACATGGGAAAGGGGGGAGGCAAAATCTTCCTGACAGTAAATGCTGTTCTCTGCTAGCCAGGGTCACTGTGGGCAAAACCATCACTGGAGTAGAGTGATTCTTGAAAATGTACTAGGAGAGGGGCCATCTGGACTCTCCCCACTGTGGGAGTTGAGGAGAAGGTGGTCCCTGAGAGAGGCACCTTATCCCCAGAACTTACTTTCATCCTAATCCTGATGGGTCTAGGGATGGGTCACCTCTTCCTCTCTTGGCATAACTGAACTAGAGGTTCTGTATGTACTGTGTGTGGTGCCCACTCCTTCCCTATGGCTGATGTTATCTCATCCAGTTGTCGTATATGTATGTTTTGATATTTTTACCTCATTTAACTATGTTTCTAGTTATAGATCTACAGATAGAATAAATACTGTAGTTTGGCCTAATACATATTACAGGAGATTATTATCGTGAAATATCCAGAGCTGCCACTATTATAATTTATGATGCCTGTTGGGAGGCAACATAAGGGATGGTGGGCTATCTAACCTTTGCAACCTCTCCTTTGCCTGACACCATATTCTGCACACACAGGAGGAGCTTAAACATTAAATTAAATTGCTTTAGAAATATTCTGATGTTGCTGTTTATGGTGTGTTTGAAAATTGTTTCCATAGTTTTTACATTTAGAAACATATCACCCATTAAACAAATTTACTTTCAAGAAGGAGAAACATTTTGTGATACCTCAATCAAAGTTAACAAGCATTTGTCTAGGACCTCTTCTTCTCGTTCCATTGGAGAGCAGCCTTTCTGGTTTTTTGTTTTAATTCAGGATTTCCTGGAATGTGCCTATGAGTGCTGCAAGGAGCACAATCTTCAGCCTGTTAAAGTATTTTTAGATAAAATGATCCAGACATATGAAATGATGATTGTGAGACATGGGTAAGATTATTTTGCCTTCTCAGTTGTTATGTTGTTCCGTAGTTATGTGCTTACTCTCAGCCATTGAGGAGATTAAAGCAATGGGATGAGCCAGATGCTGGAGCACATTCTCCGGCTTCCATCTGGCTGCTGATCGTGTGGGGAGCTAGACATTGGGCCAGAGCAAGGCTCAAGTGGAGAATCTTCTCTCCCCTGTCTTTATTCCTGAAGGGTTTTTAGTTCTGTGGTTCCATAGTTCTAGACAAGGCACAGCTTTAGATGGAACTGGGTCAATTAGAGAACTATTCAAAAAAGTCATTAGTGAGCTGTCAGTAAGTAGCTTTTTTTCTCTGAAGCAGGGATAAGTTCCATTTAAAGCTGAGAATTAGGGGAAGGAGAGTAAATATTTCTTCCCTTTCTTGACTCTGCAGGGCTCATTGATTCATCCTGTAATGTAAATGGAACCAGTCAGTCAGTCAACATTTATTATATGCCTATGATGTGCTAGACATTGTGTTGAGCACTGGGTCCCCAAAATGAGGCAAAAGACAGTCCTTGGCCTCAAGGAGCTCACAATCCACGATGATACTTGATATACTAGAATAGGTGAAATTAGTACACAGGGAAAGAAGAATCACCTAAACCTGCTCATAGTCTATGACTGGTTCGAAACCCGAGGACCACGAACTTTAAAATTGCCGTATTTCAATACAGTTGGTTTCCTTGGTCAACCTAAGTACTTTATGCATTTAAAAACATTATCATGAGAAGCAGCCCCTAGGGCCTGCCAAAGGGGTCCAGAACACAAAAATGGTTAAAATCTCCCAACTGTCGGCCAACTGTTCCTTGAGTTCTGATGGCTTCTTGTTACTTTGTTCCTATTTCCAACTGAAGTTAGTCCGGAGGAGCTTGTCCTCTCCATCCTTGCCGTGATTAGGACTCTTCGTTTTGTGAACATGGAGATTTTAGGTCATAATCGAAGATAGAGATGACAAATTTATGCTGGCTGATTTCATCTAGAAAGAGAAGCCAAGGAATCAGCAACAATGAAAGTTCAAGAAGAGACTGACTTGTCCATCTTCATATATCACGAGCTGGTTTGGGCTGTTCTTTCTTTGTGTACCAATGTCATCTTTTCTAGTACATCTAAAGGAATTCTACCAGACCCATTCCCCATTGCTACCCCTTCCAAATCTTATTGTGCAATAATTGTCCACAAGGTTCATGCTTGTTGGGGAACCTTTCGCGGGGAAGACAAAGGTTCTGCATGTGTTGGCTGACACGCTGACGCTTATGAATGAACGTTCCTACGGAGAGGAAGAGAAGGTCGTTTACAGGACGGTGAACCCCAAGTCGATCACGATGGGCCAGCTTTTTGGCCAGTTTGATCCTGTGTCTCATGAGGTGGGGAAACTTGAGCAACTTTGATAAGCCTTTTCTCTCCTGGGTCTTTGCCAGTGGGCAAAGTCCAGCTTTCTACTGTTACTCAGGCTCCAGGGCCTCTCTGTCCTGCCCCTCCCCCAAAGATAGGTTTAGGGCATAAAAATCTCAATCTCCCCCAAACCTTTTTTGTAAAATATGTCATCAGCTAAAAATGCACCACCTTTAAAAAACCCTTTCCCCACCAAATCCTTCATCTAACTCTACAACAAGAAAATTCCAGTTCTCTCACTTTTTTGAGGGGTGGGTGAGCACGGTTCTGTGTACACTTTCTCGTTCTGTGCATTTTTAGGAGAGACATCTCTTCCTTGATTAGCTAATGCCGCCCTCCCTTGGTGATACACGCACAACTCTGTTCAAGTACCCACTTTTTAGGACTCTTTTTTCATCTATTAACCCAAAGCAGCCTTTTGGCTCTGCCATTTCTATTTCTGTTGTTTCCATAGACCCTCCATTGAGCAGCAGCCTAGCTTTTCAGGGTCCTGAATTTCCCTTTATTCAAATTGAACTTCTCAACTCCTTCCTTTCTTCATCTCTCTTAGTGGACAGATGGTATTGTCGCCAACACCTTTAGAGAATTTGCCCATTCGGAGACCCCGGATCGCAAATGGGTGGTGTTTGATGGGCCCATCGACACACTGTGGATTGAAAGCATGAACACGGTGTTGGATGACAACAAAAAGGTGAATGATCTGGGGTGAAAGTGGAATTTGGAATTCAAAATAAAAAAATTAAGAAGTAAAAACTGCAAAATTGCTTAGACTAATTAAAATGTTAATTAGCATGTGGAAAGGATCTCAGAGGTCATCTAAGCCAACCTATGCCTGCTGCCTGCATCTCTATGCCTTCTTAAAGATGGCCAGGAGAGGGACCTCACTGCTGGTTAAGGTAGAGTTGGAAGGCACCTCTGAGACCATCTTGTCCAACTGCTTCATTTTACAGATGCAGAGACTGAGGCCCAGATAGGTGACATGCCCAAGGTCAAGCATCAGAGGTGGGATTTAAGCCCTGGACCTCTGACTACAGAGCCAGTCCACTCTCAGTGTCTGTGGGACAGTGCTAGTGATTTGTTATTTTGTGATAAACTCTAATAGTTTTCAGGCTATCCTATACTGACTTAAAGTTTGACTCCCAGTGACTTCCATCCATGAGTTCTAGTCCCCTGCTCTGGGGGCCAGTAGACGAAGTCTAAGCCTTCTTGTACTTGGCGACCCTTGGTGATGGCTTTTATGTCCCTCAGGTCTTCTCACGTATAGACTAAGCAACCTCCATTTCTTCAGCTAAGCCTTGAATGGCATTTGGTCAGTCCCTTCACTGCTATGATCTCTCCTCCCTCTCCCACCTCCTTTATCTGAACCTGTTGCAGCTTTTTGATGTCCCTTCTAAGCTGTGGTGTCCTGACTCGAACACAGAGCTCTCTGGGTAGCTCAATGCTCAGCTAACTTAAAACTAATGAAAAGAGGTAACTCTCATATAGATGACAGATTGTAAGAGTGATGCTCTAATTACATTTTCTTAAATATAGAAATGCACTCTTGTACTGAACATTTGGATGTGTTGATTAGAAATCAGGGTGGTGTGTCTTGGGATTATTGGAGAATTACAGATATAGAGGTGGCAGGGACCTTAGAGCAGCTAGTCCAGCCTCTTCTTTTTACAAATAAAGCCCCAGTGAGATGAAGTGACTTAGGATCTTGGGATCCTGGAGCACTGAAGGGGCTCATCAGAACCTAGCTAATCCTCAGTGAGGCTGGTCAGGAAGCCCAGGTGAGGGAATGTGGATGAGGAGGCCAGGAGAAAACAGCAGAGGTGACATGACCAGCCTGCATGAAGGAGGATGCGGCATCGCTGGCTCGTGGAGTCTCGATGCTTCTGAGGGTGTCTGGTCCCTGCCAAGCCCAGTCCTGATCAGCAGCTGCAGGAATCCCTGACAGCCGCCAGGGAGGGGCAGCTCAGCGTGTTCCCTTTCTGGAACCTGCAGCTGTGAGAGTGATGGTGATGGTACCAGCTGAGACTGATACAGCTTTCTAAGGTTTGCAGAGTGCTTCACATCTACTATCTCAGCTGGTCCTCACAGCAACCCTAGGAGACAGGCACTATTATCGTCCCCTGTTAGACAAATGAAGAGATGAGGCACAGTGCCCAGCGTCACACAGCTGCTAAGTCTCTGAATCAGGATTTGAACTCAGGGCTTCTGAGGCCAAGACCAATCTATCCACTGTGTCTTCTAATTTTTCCTTGGGTTGAGCTGAAAATACCTTCATGTACCTTCTGTCCATTGGTCCTAAGTGGATAAGACATAGCTGTCTTCACCACTATGAAGGGACAGTCAGTTCTGGGGGATTTTTAAAGAGAAGCATTAACAAACTGGAGGCCAAACAAAGTGGTGATGGCCTTAGAGCTCAGACATCGTGGGATGGCAAAGGGCTGAAGGGCCTTGAACGATTCACCAGGAGAAGAGGAGGCTTGTGGCAGGACTTGTGGGAAGGGCCATAGGTGCTCACTTATGGCATTAGAAGATGGGGGTTGTGGATGACCTCAGAGGTCATCTGCTCCAAGCCCTGATCTTACAGATGAGGGCTCTGGTGATTTGCCCAGGGTGACCAGGGCTGGTATTAGGTGGCAGGGGAAGGATTTGGACTCGAGTCCTCAGCCACTAAATCCTGGCCCTTTTTGCTGCCCTGAGCCTTGGCTAATCTCTGATTTTGGGCACCTTTAGGAGATGAAAACAAACTGGTTGGGATGGATGCCTTGTTTTCTACTTGGAGCAAGTTCTTAGGTGATGCCTCTGAAAGGTGGGCATAGGATTCTCCTAATTGTCCTTGAACTCCTTATGTTCAGCTTTGCCTGATGAGCGGGGAGATCATCCAGATGTCCGCTCAGATGAGCCTCATCTTCGAAGCCATGGACCTTTCCCAGGCCTCGGTAAGTCGGCAGCTGTACTTTGGGGAGCTGAGGATGGTCAGGAGTCTTTGTTGTGAGAGGAACATTTTTTTTTTTTGTAGACAGATAAAAAAGAGTTCTGAACTTAACAAGCACCACATTAAACAGGCATTTCTAAATACATGATCTCCACTGTGTGTAATGTATGTATGTAATATAATACATAATATTATGAAAAGATGTAATAAGTCCAGCCTGTATGTGTAAAGCTGGCCTGCTTGTCTGTGAGACTTTCTGGTCTTCCTTCTCTTCTCTTTGTTAAAAAAAGTCTCAATAATCCTTTTTACTTTCTTTTCATTGCCCTATTCTTGTTCCCCTTCTCCCCCTCCCACTCACCCCCACTTGAAAAAAGAAAACAACCCCCTTGTAACGACTCAGATGGCCATATTGACCATGCCTGCCTCTGGTCCCATCCCCTCTCTGCCGTCTTCGTCATTGGTCCTTGAAATCATGGTTGGTCATTGCTTTGGTCAGAGGTCTCATGGCCTCCAAACCTGTTTTATTTTTACTACTGTTATTGTATAAATTGTTCTGCTTCTACCCCACTCTCCATCCATTCATACAGGTCCTCTCAGGTTCCTCTGAAATCATCTATGTAGCAATTTCTCATGGTGTAACAATATTCTGTTAATGCATATACTTAGTTCCCAATTGCTGGGCACTCTCTTAGTTTCCCACTCTTTGTGACAACAGAGAAAAGCTACTGTAAATAATTTTGTGCTTATGGGTCCTTTTCCTTTGATCTGTTGGGGATGTGGACCTCATAGCAATATCCCTAGGTCAAAGGGTACTTTCTGAACATGCTTTCACATTGCTTTTCAGAAAGTCTGGACCATTCATAGCTTCACCAACCATGTACTAGTGTACCCTTCTATCAACTATCCTTTACCTTTTTTGTTGTCTTTGCTGGGAAAAGGACATCTTCGAAAGGTAAACTTGGCTTGTTCTCTTTAGCCGGCCACTGTCAGTCGCTGTGGCATGATCTACATGGAGCCCCTCCAGCTAGGCTGGGAGCCGCTGGTCACCTCTTGGTTGCATTCCCTGAAGGAGCCTCTGGACAGAAAGGAATACCAGGATCTGTTGCAAGAACTCTTTGATTGGTTGGTATCTGCGGCCCTGAGGTTTCGTCAGAAAAAATGCAAGGTCTGTTGAGTTAGAAGCCAAGTTTCCTTTTCTTTTACGTTGTTATCGCTTCCCAATATCTCCTCTGCCCCTCTCCTAACACAGATAGAGCCCTCTCAGTCTAGCAAAACAGATCAACGCTTTGGCCAGGTTTGAAGATGTGTGCTCTGTTCAGTCCCAAGAGGCCACCACTTTCAAGTTCATTCATTTTCCATTGGTCTTTGACTTCTCATAACTCAGGCCAAACTAATAGATAGAATGAGTATGTATAGATTTGGAGACCCAGGTTAGGCTGAGGGTTCCCTCAAGTTACAAATCAACAATTTAGTGGTAGAGTTCCCTCTGGCCAAGGGTTTGGAGGGGTTGTGATATACACTGACACGTATATCATGACTAGGGCAGTTCCTTGAGTCAGGATGACCCGAGTTCAAATCCAGCCTCAGCCGCATGCATGCCATGTGACCCTGGGCAACACTCTTAAATTCTGTCTTCCTCAGTTTCTTCATCTATAAATTAAGGATAATAATAGCCCATACTTCCCAGGGCTGTGGTGAAGATAGGCAATAATTGTCAAGGGTTTTGCAGACCCTAAAGTGCTAGAGAAAGGCTGTCATTTATGACTCTTATTCTACCTCAATGAGAACGAGGATGTTTAGGCAGTGAGTTAAGGCTGACAGAGTATTTTACAAACGTTGTCTCTCAGATATGATCTCATCTGATCCTCACCACGACCCTGTAAGGTAGGTGATATTGTTACCCCAGTTTGACGGGGAATACACTGCAGCAGACAGAAATCAAGTGACTTTCCCAGGGTCACACAGCCAGCAAGAAGCTGAGGTAAGATTCAGGCCCAGGCTTTCCTGGCTCCAGCAGCTTTGCAGGGCTTCCTGTTTTGACAGAGTGCCCCAGAAGGGGGTGGGGGTAAAAGATAGAAGGCAGCCCATGGATTGATCCCACATAGTGGGAACCCAGTCCTCTCCCTCCTCCATTCTGCCTCTTACAATCCTTAGTTCTCAGACTCTGCAAGTTCATACGTCTTAGTTGGATGGGATCCAAGGGGTCATTGAGTCATTTGAGTGAATGAGTGAATGAAAGTCAGCAGCTGCTCCCTCTGCTCACTCTGAAGCTTCCTGGTCCTGAGACTGGTTTTCTGTTGAATGGCCAATGCTGTGTGACCTCCCTGGATAGGCAAATCTTGACTGTCCTTTGTGGCTCTGCAGGAGCTGATTCCTACAACCAACAGCAACGTTGTCGTGTCTCTCACTCGCCTCTTTGAAGTCCAGCTCTCTGATGTGGCAGCCGAAGACCCCAACAGCAAACACATCCGAGTTTGGATCATGGTTGGTTTTTCTTCCTGTTCTCCCCTTTCTTTGGTCCCTCCTGTCCCAAGGGAGGGGAGCTCACCACCTCCAGTGGCAGCCCAAGAAATCACACTTTTTATAGAATTCAGAATTCAGAAGTGGTTAATCTTTTAATCTAGGGAATCCCCATCCATTATACTTGGTTATGTAAACATGATTTTCACCCTCAGTTGAGTGTTCATGTCTTTAAGTATTATCTCCTGGGTGTTTTTTTTTTTCCTTAAAAAATGTAGTGATTCAGCAATGTTATAGACTACAAAATAAATCCTCAAAAATCAAAAGCATTTCCATGTAATAACAAAACACATGTATGTATTTTATGTAAAAACCAAACACAGGAAGCAATAATAGAAAGAGAAATCTCATTCCAAATAACTACAAAATTCATAAACTATATGGGGATCAACCTTCCAAAGCACACAAAAGACGTGTAAAGATTCAGTTATAAAGCCTTTCTTAAAGAAATAAAGAACAACTTAAATAGCTTGAGGAATATTCAGTGCTCATGGCTAGGTCATGCCAATGTAATAAAAGTGACAATGCTACCCAAATGAAGTTAGACTTTTAATGCAATACCAATCAGATAACAAAAGGGTATTTAACTTGATAGAATAATAGTAAAATTCATTTGGAAAAAGAAAAGATCTAGAATGTCAAGGGAAATGATGAAAAGAAGTAGGGATGCAGGGGGAATAGTACTTCTAGAACTAAGACTATATTATAAAGGCAATTATAAAAGATAAAATAGGTAACTGATTGCTTGAAATTGAAAAGTTTTTGCACAGACAATATTAATACATCTGGAATAAAAAGGAGGTGTTTGAAAGTAGAAGAATATTTGTATCAAATGTCTCTGATAAGAGACTGTTATTCACGAAATATAAACAATAAATAAATAAATGAGACTAATAGCTACTCCACAGTAGATAAATGGGCAAAGTATATGAACAAACAGTTCTCAAAAGAACTGCAAAGTATTTACAGCAATGCGAAAGAATATTCCAAATCAGTAATAATAAGAGAGATGTAAATCAAAACAATTCTGAGATTTCACCTCATACCCTGCAAATTGGAAAAAATGTCAAAAAATGTGTCATGATTAGAATTTAACAAAAGGGTAAACTGAGGCAGATCTCTGAGCATCATAATATTTATTAGCAGGAGCATGCTAATTGTCAATAAATGGTCAGTGAATTGCCTCCATTTATCCCCAAGCAAAAGAACAGCATGCCTTTTATAGGTTTTGGGGAGTACACAACAAAGAACAGAACAGGGTAGATGACTTTGTGGAATTAAGAACAACATAATTGACTGGAAGCTTGGTAATGGGGACTAACCTGTCTGAATGCAGATATAAGACAGTGGCCCAGACTTTTGGACAGCAAACCAAATATCTTTGAAGGATAGCTTGGTGGAGTAAAGACTTCAGGACCAAACTCCCTTTCTATTCACACTCATTCCCCAAGTCAGTTAATTTCCTTGACCAACAGAGCTGGATTTTTAAACTTAACCCATTACAGGCCAGCTAAACTCTGAACTTAGTTCGGAGACAAAAGAAGAATGATTTAAGCAGTAATAGGACAAAATAGATTAATTGTAAATAGGATCAATAAGAAAATGAGACAGGATCAATCTTAATCTTCTCAAATGGCAACAGTCAATGTTGGAGGGGTCGTGGAATGATAGACTAGTGTATTGTTGGTGGAGATGTGAAATGGTGTAATCATTTTGGAAAGCAATTTGCAATTATGCAAATGAAGTGATTAAAATATTTATAGCCTTTGGACCAGAGACTCTCTTACTGAGCTCCAAGGGAGCAATGGATGAGAAAAAAATTCCCATATACAGTACTCTAAAAATATTTAGAGCAGTGCTTTCTATGATTGCTAACAACTAGAAACAGAATAGATGCCTTATCAACTGGGGAATGGCTAAACAAATTGTGATAAATGAAAGTAATGGAATATTATTGTGTTGTAAGAAATGGTGCATACAGTAAATACAGAGAAGCCTGGAAAAATCTCTGTGAACTGATGCAAAGTGAAGTGAGCAGGACCAAGGAAAAAAAATATGTGGGCTACAATTATTTATACACCACAAAATCAAAAGTAAATGTAGCAAAAATTGGAAGGTCTAATAGGACTCAACTGAAGACATCTGAGAAGATGCTCACAACCTACCTGATCATGGAGGTGGGAGGTCCTTAGTGGTTACACATGGCATATGTTTTTTTGACTTTATCAATATATCAATTAGTTGTACTGATTTATTTTTCTCTCTAAAAGATATCATTCAAGAGGAGGGGAGCGGCTAGGTAGTACAGTGAATAGAGTACCGGCTCTGGAGTCAGGAGGACCTGAGTTCAAATCCAGCCTCAGACACTTAACACACACACACACACACACACACACACACACACACAAAACTAGCCGCATGACCTTGGACAAGTCACTTAACCCCAATTGCCCTCCAAAAAGCAAAAAAAAAAAAGATATCCATCAACGGGGGTGGCTCTTGGAAAGGGGGAGGGGAAGGGGAGAAATCCTTGGAATAATAGTGGTGATGAACAGAAAATATTGGTAAAAACTTATTTTGAAAGTAGTGAATCTTATTTTTGTCAAAACAGGCCTGCTTCATATTCTCTTTGATTTGGTCCATTGGAGGAAGCTGTGACACCGATGGACGCCTTGCCTTTGATAGTTTTATCAGAGAAATTATAACAGGAAAGAATGAAGAACACCCAGTACCCCCTGGGGTGGGCAAATGGGAATGCAACTTTGATGAAAGAGGCCTGGTCTATGACTATATCTATGAGGTATGACATTACCTGTGTGAACGGTTGGGTGCTGAAGCTGGCCAAAGATGGAGAAGTCCCATGGCCCCTGAGCCTAGAGCTTTGGCCAATGGCTTCATAAAGGTTGAGATCCCAGAATACAGTATGAGGAGACAAGGGGCAACGAGACAGTCAGCTGAGACTGACTTATCTGGGTCAAGCCAGCACTGGGGAGAGGAAACCTGGATTTGGGCACTGGTGCCTATTCATCCCTGGGGCGAGGGTAACACTGGAGAAATGGAAGCCGGTTGCTGTATTCACCCTCAATGGGTTTTTGGTTGGTCCTGTTACTGCAGGCCTTCAACAAGGCAACTGAGGAGATTTGAGCTTCTCTTTAGTGGTCGAGGGCAGGCCACTCAATTGACTTAATTTCAGTTTCTCCACCCTTAAGTAGGATCATCTAAATGTACCTTGTTTTAAGCAAACCCAGTATAGATATGAATCCTAATTTAGATATGTTGTAAACCATACATCATTCTTCACTTTATTGAGAGATACTCAACAGGATTTTTTTTTTTTTTAGCAAACTCCTTGTTGTATTGGAAATAGAATTGAATTTTGAGAATTTCATTGAAACCCACTGTTTTCTGATTTTGTGATGTGAGGCACACCTGCACAAAGTTTCAAAGTAACTGTGATACATATATGTTTTTATGAATTTATTTCAGTAGTTCGATTCCATTCCCGTGTAAGTTCCTTGAGGGCAAGGACTCTTTCTCTTTCAAATGCTTATTTCCAGCACTTAGCGTAGTGTCCAGCACCTAGAAGGTGCTTAACAAATATTTACTTATTAATGTCTACTTAGTTCATTTTTTGGATTAATGGAAATTGGAACCTCCCTCCTTCCTTCCCCTCAAGGTTCAGCACGTAATTTGCTTGGGATCTTATTAAGTTGATTTCCCCAGTGTTTGTACTGGTAGAAGGCATTTTTGAAGAATTTGGAAATGATGGGTCAAGAGGCTAATGATAGGAGTGAAGTATGAAATGGAAGAAATGGGGTTAATTTTGATCATGGGACTCTATTAAAAGTTATGTGGCATTTGTTTAGCTATAAAGTAAAATCATCTAGAAGAAAATATATATAAAATCTTCCAAAGCAGATGGTAATTTAAAAAGTAAATGATGAAGAAAATCTTTCAACCATTTTAAATCCACAGATTTAATTATATGGAATCTTTTTTTTTTTTTTGTAGATGAAGAACCGAGGACGATGGATCCACTGGAATGAGTTAATTAAATCTACTTCTTTAGGAGATAAGAATACTAAGATTCAAGAAATTATAGTCCCTACAATGGACACCATTAGATATACTTTTTTAATGGACTTATGTCTTACCTATGAGAAGTAAGCAATTTTCTTATCCTCTGATATTCTAAGTACGGTAATTTAGTTTATTGGGAATTTTATTGCTAGAAGGAACTTTGAGGTCCTTTTGTCCAGGGATTCTTTACCTTTTTTGTTTCATGGACCTTAGGCAGTCTAGTGAAACCTATGGATCCCTTCTTGTAAGATTGTTGTTAAATGCATAGGATTACAAAATCAACCAATCATATTGAAATACAGTTAGTTATTAAAACATTTAAAAAGTTCACAGACCTCAGGAAACCGCAGCTTTAGCCTAAGCCCCTCATTTTCAGGTGAGAAAACAGATTGAGATGGTAAGTTACAGAGCTTGGGTGCAAAGGATTTCCCATAGGCCTGCTGAAGGTCTCATCATTCTGAAGGATGGCATTTTCTTCACTAAATAGTAGCTCGATCAATACAGCTCCAGAGCTAGAGCGGACCTTGCAGGTCATCTTCTCCTCCAAATGCCTTGTTTTGGGGGGTAGGGAAACTGAGGCCTAGTTGATAAGTTGACTTGCCCGAGGTCAGACAGATTGCTAATAGTAGAGATAGAATTTCAACCTAGTTCCTCAGTCTCTAGATCCAGTGTCCTTTCCACTGTCTACTCATCGCTCTGTCTCTTCACCAGACTGTCCACATGATAAGAATGTTGTTAAATGCATAAAACAAAATACGTAGAATTACCAAAAAACCAATCATTGAAATATAGTTAGTTATCAAAACATTTTTTAAAACTTCAAGGACCTCAGGAAATCTCAGCTTTCTTTTCCCTGTATTTTCCCTTTTGACTGACCTACTTATATCTTATTTTTTTCCTTTTAATGTGAAGGCCACTGCTTTTCGTGGGTCCAACAGGTACTGGAAAATCAGTCTATGTGAAGGATAAGCTCATGCACCATTTGAACAGGGAACGATATTTTCCATTCTTTGTTAATTTTTCTGCAAGGACCAGCGCCAATCAGATTCAGGTCAGATTAAAACCAATAAAATATATATTATTGTTCTCTTTTTATTTAAATAGCTCATCAAGCAAGATTCACTTTCCATATCTTAGCTCCTTAGCCTGGCTTGATTCAAAGCCTTCTAAAACTCTGTTTTATTACTCAGTCTATTCAACTTCATCTCAGTATTCCTTTTCAGTGTTAAAGTTGTTCCCTGTCTGAGGTGATCTTACTCTTCCCTGAACATGTTTTGTGTATTCCAAAGGAGAGAGATTGGGTGGTAGAGAGTCTTGAAACTCAGTTATTCAAGAACTAATTAATACCAGGGATTTTTAGGTTTGAAAAGAGAAGACTTGGGGAGGAAGTGGTGGTGGTGGGGCAGTGGGGAGGAGGAACATGACAGACATTTTCAAGTATTTAAAGACTCTTCTATAAAATCACAGTTGACTTTTTTTCTGCTTGGTACCCAGACGACAAAACTAGGAGCCATCGAGGAGAGTTACAAGGTGGCAGACTTTGACTCCATGGAAAGAAAGATTTCTTAGCATTTAGATATGTCCAGAGCTGGAATGCCCCTTCAGAGAGAATGGGTTCTTTCTCATTGGAGCTGTTTAAGTGGAGGCGAGCTCTCTTGGGTGGGAGTGTTTTAGGGAACATTCCTGTTTGGGTCTGGTTTCACAGAGAATCTGACTGATTTGAGCCACGTCTTTGGGATAAAGACGTCTGACGTCGTGGCTGCCCAGTGACACTTGCTGGACTGGACACTGAAGAGCATCAGCCTCAGTTCTTCAAATAGGAGAAGATCCTTTTGATCTTAATAACAATAACAATAGCTGGTATTAGCTAGCATTTATACAGCACTTTAAAGTTTGAGAAGTGCTTTACATACATTTGGTCCTGTTAACTCTTTTAACTATGTCATCTAACCTCTAGGGTAATTCCCTTCTCCCTCCTTTCATGGACTTTGGCCACACACATCTTTGTTCTCTTTATGATAATCAGACTAGATAAAAGGGAGCTGCCTAGTCTCCTTTCTCCAGCTATGTGTGTGTGTGTGTGTGTGTGTGTGTGTTGTGAGTATGTGTGTGTGTGAGTGTGAGAGAGTGTGTGTGAGTGAGTATGTGTGTGTGTGCTCGCGTGCCGTGCATATTCCCTCTTATTTCTCCCCATCTCCTCATCTGTTTAATGGATCTTCATCTGGGACTCCAACATTTCAGGAAATGGAAATTCAATTCTTCCCCATCCTGTTCTGTTGGGTATTTTTGTGACTCCTCTAGTCCATGGGCTCCACCCATAAAAGATCTTTTTTAGTTCTTTCCTTAAACTAGATGAGATTTCTAAAATTTCTAAATTTCTAAAATCTAAATATTGACTGCTTAGTCCTTTCATGGGGACTTGTTTACCTTTCTTAAATGTCTTTTGTTTAATGAAATTGCATATTAAGTGCCTTTGCTCCCTTATTAAGAATGATTTAAATTCCTCTCTTTTGTTGAAAAGCTTTTTCACTGAAGGTTAAACTAGGATTTGAATTATACGTTACATTAAGTTACAAAGTGATTTCATTAAAAAATAAAACATCCAGTCCTTTTCTTAATTTGTCATAGAATTTGTCATGGAATCAAACAAAGACTTAGGTGATTTAGACTGTTTATCTTTGGTCTGTGAAGGGCTTCCTCCTTATTGCTTGTTCAATTTACTGTTTAAGGTTGAAATCCTGGAGCATGGCCACAGTATTTTGTTGTGATTTGAATTTGGGCTTTCTCTCTATTGTCAACAGATAGATTTCACTCATCTGTACTCTTTCCTGTTTCCAGTACTTCTAGGGAGTTTTCTTCTGTGGTTCCCTAAAGTATGGTACTTAGGCCTTTTGTTTCATTGTGCTTTTCAGGAGACCAATAATTCTTAGATGGTCTCACCACATTCACTCTCTGTTTGCTCTGTTTTTAGAGGCTTCAGGTATTCCAATATTGCTGCCTTTTGCTTTTGTTCTGAAGAGGCCTTTCTTCCCTCTACATTTTTTTGGTTCTGAATCTTTAAGTCTCTTTTTCAGCATCTCTTGCTTTAGAGAGAATCCAGATCAGTTGTTCTAAACTTTTGTCATGATTCTCATTTTGAATTCTTCTTTAAGTGCTCTACTGGTCATCCTGATAGTTCTCTTTAGTTCTCTGATTGAGCTGCCAAGTCATGCTGGAGATTGTCATAGTTGTTCCTTTGCTGATCCTGGAGCTGTCCTTGTTGTTGTCGGTTCACTCTTCTCTTACAAGTTTTGCATATCACCTTTGTTTACTCTCTAGTATTTATTCATTATCCTGGGACTTCTTACTGGCTGTTTACTAATTTTTTTTTCTGCATTTGCTGGGTTTTCTGTAAGAAATCATTTCCTCTCCCCTCTGTTTTGTTATTCTTTTACTTGATCTGGCACATTTCTGTCTGTTTTGAGGCTATGAAGGGGTGGGCCATCTTATCAGAAGCTGCATTTCCTTTCATCCCCTCAAACCAGAAAAAACCCAAATCAAACAATGCCCCCATCCCCCCAAAAAACTATCAGAAGAAAATCATCTTTCAGAAAAAGAAAAGAATGATTTTAAAGAGAATGGACAAAAAAGGGGAAAAGGCCCAATTTGATGAAGAAATATTGTGGAATAAAAGAAACCAAAGAGAAGTTTCTAGAAGAAAAAAAATAATTGAAAAACAGTCCCTCAGTCAACAAGCATTCATTGTGTACTATCTTGATCCAGGCTCTGGTGATACAAAGACAGAAGTGACCTCCAGGAGCTTGTGGGGGGGAGAGAAACACAGGCATATCCCGAATATACACAAATAAAGAAGTTGGGGACTTGGGGGAGGCACTCACTGCTGAGGGGCTGCTAGGTAGCATTGGAAGGAAGAGGAAATTGAAAGGCAGGGGAGATAGCCTGGTGGCTCAGGGGAGGATGTATTGGACCTGGATTCAAATCCTGCCTCTGATGCTTGCTAGCTGTTTCATCTCTCTCTGCCTGAGTGTCCTCATCTGTGAAATGAGGGAGTTGGATCTGATGATCTGTAAGGCCCCTTTCAGCTCCATCTGTGATCCAGTGACTCTGGGTGAGGATATGGGCAATGGCTGATGCACCAGAGGGTCTACGTGAAGGAGGAAAACTGAGCCAGAGGGCCAGGTTATCTGGCCCGCACAGGACACTGAGTAGGTCAGAGAGCCAGGGTTGGAGCCAGGCCTGAGGTGCCAAAGGGAGGAGCTTGTATTTGATTGTAGACAGTGGTCATTGGGAGCCAGAGCCCCATGATGAAGCTGGCACTCACTGGTGGGGAAGCCAGGAGGGTAGAGAACGAGGCACTGAGCCAGATATAGGAGAAGCCAGAAGCCATTTGTCACACAGGCTGCAGAGAGGATTCCTGGTCAGAAGCAGGTGGGACCAGATGGTCTCTGAACTGCCTCCTTCATATTTATTTTCTATGTATTTCTTGACTTCTGTGATAGAATGAAGGGTGGGTGGGATGGTTTTATTCTTTATATCCCCAGGACCTAACACAGGGCCCGATACACCATAGGTGCTTAATAAATGCTTATTTATTCCAATTCTGAGATTTTGTGATTCTGTGACTTGTTAAATCACTACATGAATCCGACTTTTCAAGCTTTATATTCCCTAGTTAAAAACAAAATGGTGGTGGTGGGTTGTATGGCATTATTAAAACGTAACTGATTCAATCCTTGTTATTTTATCCTGATGTTGTCTGACTTGTATGCCATAAGCATCATCCAGAAAAGCAAGGTGGAAACTCATTTTTGTGGTTATTGGTGACTCTGATGGATGAATCCCCAAAGACTCAGACTGCCTTTTAACATAGTGATTAATAATAACGGATCCACATTCAGGTGGCCTCTTTCTCCTCTGCACTTTAGAACATCATCATGGCAAGGCTGGACAAGAGGCGCAAAGGAGTGTTTGGCCCTCCAATGGGAAAGAAGTGTGTGATATTCATAGATGATATGAACATGCCGGCATTGGAGAAATACGGAGCTCAGCCGCCCATTGAGTTATTACGCCAGTTTTTTGACCATGGAAACTGGTAACTCTTCAAGTGAGGTTATGGATTGATGGGAGGGCTGCTAGGTGGCCCAGTGGATAGAATTCTGGGCCAAGCGTCAGGAAGACCTGAATTCAAGTCTGGCCAGACAGGGGCTGGAGCAGCAGGCTTCCAAGGTCCCTTTTAACACCAGGACCCTGATTTTCCATGGCTCCACCTCCAGCCCTCTGTGAAGGGGTAGGATGTCTAAATAGTCTTGCCCCATCCTTTTGTAAGGCCCTGGTGGCTCACACCATTTCCCTGCTGCCTTGGTTTCCTCTTTACTCCCTGGCCCTGCAGTTTTCTCCCCAGTCCAGTATGGGGCATGATCCCCCACCCCAGTTCTCCCTCCCACCTGTTTTGTGCCTCCTGGTCAGTTCTGGAGAGAGCAAAGAACAGGGACTTGGAATGACGAGGCCGCATTGTCCCTGTTTGATCTGGGGGAGTCCTTGGCTTCTCTGGGCCTCAGTTTCCAACATCTGCCAGATAAAGAGGCTGGACTCCATGGCCACTGAGGGCTGTGAATGTCAGGCACTGGTCAGTAGCTGGGGAGGAGCTCCCATTTTGAGGAGACAGTGTGACATGGTAGATGGACCTGACTTGAGTCAGGAAGACCTGAGTTCAGATTCTGCCTCAGACAATTACTAGCTGTGTACCTCTGGCCAAGTCACTTAACCTCTGTCTGATTCAGCTTCCTTACCTGTACAACGGGGATGACATTGACACCTCTCTCTTGGGATTGATGTGGAGATCAGACAAGTTAATCTTTAAATGTAGGGATTGGACAAGGGAGAATAATGAGAAGCAGCTAGACTTATACTGCATTTAAAGGGGCTGGTTGAGAAATAGGTCCCCTGTTCTGTACGATAAGAGAAAAGCACCATCTGGTTAGAGTGATGATGGATTTCGAAATCTTGGTGCTTTGAAGGTATGATTTGAAGGACACAACTAAAATTCTCCTGGTCGACATACAGCTGATCGCCGCCATGGGCCCGCCAGGTGGGGGGAGGAATCCTGTCACTCCGCGATTTGTCCGCCATTTTAACATCTGCTCCATCAACACCTTCAGTGATGAAACCATGGTCCGGATCTTCTCTGCCATTGTGGCTTTCTACCTAAGGAGTCGTGAGTTCATGCCAGAGTACTTTGCTGTTGGAAATCAAATTGTCCATGGAACTATGGAGGTGAGTGACACATGAGAGCCCTTGGGGGCAGGTTGCTTGGACTCCCCTGGCAACTTTGTTGGGTTCCCCACCACTCCTCTCGCCACCCTGGAGGAGGATGTATGCCATCTAGTCCTTTTCAGCGGGTGCTCCTTCAATTGTCCAGTGCATAGGAGGCACTTGATAAATCTTGATTGATGATGATGTTTGCAGTAGCAGCAGAGACTCATCTACAGGCTTGATCAGACCAGTCAGAAGAGCCATAACTAGGGTGAGGTTAACCATGTTTTGTTTCAGGTCACCGACTTTCTCCTGGGAAGTGGTGTCAGCCATCCCGGTGCCTTGCCTTCTGTATCTCCTGGTACTCTGTGCCATTGTATAATACTATTTCCCTCTCTCCCAAACTGAGGCCACTGTACTTATAGTCTTATGATAGCAGGACCTCTTCATGGGCCCACATTTCCCCTCAACCTCCCTTCAAGGGCATGGATCGCCCACTCTTCTGGTATGACTTTACCTGTTGGCCTACTCTCATCTGACTGTCTCCCAGTATTAAGTTGTCCTCTGCCCTCTGGCATTAGACCATTCCCTTAATGCTTGTGCCCTAGGAGAAAATTTCATGCTTCCAACTCTGGAAGAGACATAACCCTTTTTGCTTTTAAGTATAATGAAGAATTCTTAGGAGGCAGTAGGCCATTGTGGATAGGGGACTCAATGTGTACTAGTCAAGAAGGTCTAGGTTAAAATCCTTCCTTAGATACTTTTTTAGCTTCGGGACCCTGGGCAAGTCACTTAACCTGTAGGACCTGGTGACCTCCAAGGGTCTCTGCAAGCTCTGAGTCTATGATTCCATGATGCTATAAGTGTTAACTGCCCAAACAAATCCTTTAGGGACTTAGTATTGGGGCACCAGAGAGGGAGAACTTGAGGACCGTGATCCTAGGAGTATAAAGTCCTCCAGGCTCATTGGGTCAGCAGTGACTGCCAAGAGACACAGAAAAGCTCCCGTTCCTGTGTTGGTGTTAAACGTCCACCAGAAACAGTTCAGATTGCCACATGTGGTCTTCATCTTGATCTGCTGCCTTGAATTTTAAAAAACAATTTGAGTGTTGGCCTCCTCTTCATTGAGATGGGGAGGGCCATAAACCCACTGGGGAAAGATCAGTCTGTATGGCACCCAAATATAAAGCAGCCATATCCCACTGGGCCTCATTTTCCTCCTGTGTAAAGTTAAGCAGCTAGGTGTTAGAGTGCTGGGCCTGGAGTCAGGAAGACCTGAGTTCAAATCCAGTCTCAGACTCTTCCTTGGTGTGTGTGATCCTCCTCAAGCTTTTCCTCCAAGAACTAGAACTCAGCTCCTTGAATTCTTGGCTCCAATAGATGACCTTTCACCTTATCTTGCTTGGAATCCGACCTTCCTCTTCCTCCTCCGCCATTTCCAAACCAAGTCGATCTCTGGACTCCTTTGGCACTGCCCGCCCCTTCCTCCCCATTGATGAGCTATCTTCTTCTATCTTAGAATGTCAGCTCCTTGAGGGCAGACTTTTTTTCATTCATTCATTCATTCATTCATTCATTCATTCATTCATTCATTCATAAATCACTTAACTGTCCCCAAACCTCAGTTTTCTCATGAGCAAAATGAGAATAATTCTTCCTGGTGTACTTAACTCACATGGTTGTGAGACTCAGATGAGAAAATGCCTACAAAGGGTGCTGCAGACATTCAAGCGTGACAGATGTCAGTGATTATTATTACATAATTTGTCAGTGAGTCTCAATATGCAAACTGTCAATTCTTGTTATTCCTTTGTCAATGAGTCTTAACATGCTCAACGTCGATTATTATTATCAGGCTGTTTGTCAGTGAATCTCAGCATGCTAGACGTCAGTCTCAGTGTGTTATAAACTGATGGATTGAGTGATTACAATTGTTCTGTTTCTGCTTGGTGACCTTTTCTCTCTATGTGTCTCAAGATCTACAAACGGTCCATGGAGAATCTGTTGCCCACCCCGGCCAAGTCTCACTACACGTTCAACCTGCGGGATTTCTCTCGGGTCATCCTGGGCTGTCTGCTCATCAACAGAGACTTCGTGGAGAGCAAGCACACCATGGTGCGGCTCTTTGTCCACGAGGTCCTGCGTGTGTTCTATGACCGTCTGGTGGACGATGATGACAGAGCATGGCTGTTCCAGATGATCAAGGTCGTCATAAAAGACCACTTCAAAGAGAACTTCGACACTGTCTTCTCACACCTGAGAAAGGAGAATGCCCCGGTGAGGAACTGTTTGGCTGCAGAGGCACTGACAAGCCCTGGTTGGATCTGGCAGGGCCTTTCACAAGCATGATTCATTTGTGTGCCAAATTAAGAGAAAGAAAAATGATGATCAGCGACATTTTGTATGTCACGGACCCCTCCAGCAGCCTGGTGATGTACATGGACCCCTCAAAATTGTGTTTGTAAATTCCCAAGATAAAATAAAGCAGATTTCAAAGGGAATCATTTATAGCAAAGTACTGTTAGCCAAGTTAAGAACTCTTGCAAGAAAGCATTGATTGGATGACAGGTGTTTAAAAGGCTGCGAGCCCACCATAGAACAGAAAGCACAGGGCTTGGAGTCAGGAAGCCTTGAGTTCAAATCTAGCCTCAAACTCCTACTAGCTGTTGGGTGACCTTGGGGAAGCCCCTTCACTTCCTTTAGTCTAAATTTCCTCTGTAACATGGGGACAATACTAGTAATGAGCTCCCAAGATTATTGCAGGGCTTAAATGATCCACACCTTCAAGTGCCATCTAAATGTTAGCTGTTATCAGTTGAAATGTAGAAAGTTTTGACATTTCCTCCCTTGTGTACTCTAGGTAAAGGAGGAGGATTTACGAAGTCTCCTGTTTGGGGATTACATGCATCCAGACCTTGAAGGAGATGAGAGACTTTACATAGAAATTCGCAATGTGCAGCATTTCAGTGATGTGGTAGAGCTGTGTTTGGAGGAATATAACCAGACTCACAAGACGAGGATGAACCTGGTCATTTTCAGGTGCGTCCTTTGGGGGCCGAGGCTTCAGTCTCCCACCAAGCGCTCATTAAGGCTCTCCTAGATGCTGCCAGGCACTTTTAGACTGACTGACCCATTGCTATCCCAGTCATCATTTTGATGGGTGAGATGATTTCTCCATTTCTCAGACAGAAGTCATGGTATCAGGGAGTGGCTGGTGAACAAAGAATAATCCCGTTATTGTCCAGTATCGCCACACTCAAGGGAAGTGCAAGCAGGGTAATTGCTAAGAGTAGGCTCTTGTGATGTGTGCCAAATGAATGCTTATTAACTGATTTCCTAACACTGAATGTATTCTCTGTGGAGGGAGAGGTGGTACAGTATAGTGAGTAGGGCTTTGAATTCAGAGTCATTAAAACTTGGGTTCAGATCCCATTTTAGACACTTACCAGCTGTATGACACAAGGTGAGTTGCTTAACTTTTCTAAAGCTGTTTTCTTAATCTGTAAAATGATGGGGTTAGATTCAGTAGTCTCTAAGGTTTCCTGCCAGTTTAAGAAACAGCCAGGTGGCCCAGTGGATGGAGCACTGGACCTCAGGAAGACCTGAGTTGACCTCTTCCAAATTCATGACCCCCCCCAATTCTGTCCATGTGCTCCAGTTTAGAACCCTTGTTCTAGAGTTAACTTTTAATTATTTTTTCCTTTGTCTCCAAATTATCCAACTGAAACCACTGTTTAAAATTCATATTATATATGTACACATATATCTCTATATATGTATATATTTATCATCAGCAGTTACCTTCTTATTGGGTAGATAATATAGTCTCCTAAGACATGTAAACTATAGCTATGTGATAAAACAGATTCATTCCACTTGACATCCACGTGTTTCATTGGTGATGGTTCCATGGCAGGTATGTGTTGGAGCACCTGTCTCGAATTTGCCGAATCCTGAAGCAGTCTGGTGGAAATGCTTTGCTGGTTGGTCTGGGAGGAAGTGGTCGCCAATCTATGACCCGTCTTGCCACGTCTATGGCAAAAATGCAAATGTTTCAACCAGAAATTTCCAAGAGCTATGGAATGAATGAATGGAGAGATGATCTCAAGGTAAAATGGTTGATAAAGTCTCCTATCAAGAATGTTTTTTTCAAGAGAGCCCTCTACCAATAAGAAAGCATGTAGATTGGAAAGCCAGCTGGAAAGTGATAAGTCACAGTGAAAAGCTTTTTGTGGATGGATAGGGTGTTAGAGATTACCTGGTCTTTTCATAGCTGAGGAAAGAGAGGAGAAAGTGACCCAGTTTGGGTTGTTATCTTCTCAGTGATTCACAGAAGGCTCATGATATAAAAAGCATTATATGTTCTAGAAAAAAATTTAACCTGCCAAAGAAATTGAAGGGAGCAAATCCCATGGGAAATGATGGCGAGGCAAGCTGGTTGAATGTTGGCTAAGCTGGACAAATGACAAATACTACATTCTGGAGTTTTACGTGAATACAGTGACCACTGGTTTCCACATAGTGAATAGTCATTCAAAAATGTCACTTTTCTACATGCTAATCATTGACAGATACATCTCATGATTTTCTTCAATGATCCCGGGTGAAATTCACATTATTGCAAATTTAATTCCTAAATTTCCTACTTTTGCTTGACTAGGTCTGACTTCTTAAGCTGCAGCACCTTAGAGTTTTACAGGATGGTCAGCAGGACTGCTCTCCAGGATGCTCCCAGACAAAAAGCTCCGAAGAGAATTTTATTCTGCTTTTCTCCCAACACAAGACATTTTCATTATTTTTATTTTCTTAAAACAAAAATGTCTCATTAAATATTAACAGTTTTCAAACATATTAGTCACATTCTATAGTAGATACATGATCTACAGCTTTTTTTTGCAAGAGAAAATTTTGCTAACTCTAGTATTTAAAACATGAAATTTATTACTAGTCAATTTAAAATATGAAACTTATTACTAGGCAGATGACAATAAGTCAATGGAATGCATTTTCAAATTGTGTTACAGGGAAAATCATCTATCTTTTCTCCTTTGGTGTTTTATTAATGTATAATGATATATAATGTTGATATTATATATTACAATAATGTAACACTCCAGTAACATCTAAAACCCAGTATAGAGTTATGCAGTATGGAGTAATTACAGTCAAAAAGACTATTTTATGGAGAACTTTCACAGGGCAAGTGTTCATATGGTGGTCAGAAGAAGTAATCCGAGGATACTCTCAAGGTCTCTCTTAAGAACTTTAGAATTAATTGTGTGACAGGGGAGACACTGGCACAGGGCCACCCAGCATGGCATGCCCACACCAGAGAAGGTGCTGTGCTCTATGAGCAAAGCCGAATTGAAGCAGCTCAAAAGAAACTCGAGATGTGCCAATTTAGAGAATCCACCCCAAATGTACCATGGACTCTTTTTGCCCAATCTCTGGTAGGGCATTCCAAGCTCATGTTGGTCTGTCAGTCACAGTTGGACACACTAACAAAGTCATGTCCTCAAGAACAGAAGGCAACAACCAGCCAGCCAACTAATTAAAGAGTTAGCAAGAGTTCATTTCTATAGCGTTTACCACGCGCCAGGGGTTTTTCTTCTAGTTCTTGAAGTAAACCTTACAGAATGGCAGCCGCCTGCTTTGTGTAGTACTTTTAGAACGGTGAGTTTTCAGTTTCTCGGTTATAACTTGAACCACTTGCAAACTTATACTATATAAATAGTAAGGCTGATGTTTTTCTCTTAAGTCGGCTAGCTTATTGAATACTTAATAGGTTTTTTTTAACCCTCTTGCTATATTTTAACAGGCTAATTCAGAAGATACTATACTTACTTTAACCAAATGCTATCAGTTTAGTCTATTTCAAAGTAACTTTTCCCAAGCACAGTTACAAATTTAGATCATAACTCTGGTTGGGGGTGTGGGGGATGGTTTTCAAATCTCCTATTAAATGATAAGAATTTAAGGCAAAAGGTACTTTATTTTTACCTTATAGTCTTAGGATTATTTTGTTCTAAATTATCTGCTACTAAATGATAGTCTTCCTAATCTATCTATTCGCTAAATCTATAGGTAGCCTAGACTGTCTGGTTTAGTTGTTAGGGCTAGCTTTTCCTAAAGAAGGGAGTTTAATCCTATAATTAAATGAAAAATGAATTCAAAGTAATCAATACTAGGTGATTTCCTTGTTACCATTCCATAGCTTGGAGCTGCTGTGGTCTAGAGCCATCCAGACACAGATGTAGAGCTGCTGGGGTATCTGAGTGAACCACTCACCTTGAGAAAGGTCTTTTGGGGTCTAATAGTCATGACGATGATGCTCACTTAGCCTCCCTGGGCTTTCGTCTCTATGAAATGAGGACATTGGATTAGATGCCCTTTGAGGTCCCTTCCAACTTCAAATGCATGATCCACAGACTGAAGGTAGAGAATGAGGGTAGAGGGATCACATATTCCTACCAGATTGTGCCATCCTTTTTGCTCTTTAGAACCTCCTGAGGAGTGCAGGAATGAAGGGCTTGAAGACAGTGTTCCTCATCACAGACACACAGATAAAAGAGGAAGCATTTTTAGAGGATGTTGACAGTGTACTCAACACTGGAGAAGTCCCAAACATCTTTGCAGCAGATGAAAAACAGGAAGTGATGGAGGTATGTGTGGCAGGTTTTCATATCCTGATGAAGTACAGTTCCCTTGTGAATTGAAAAATGGATAAGTGAGTTTATTGTAGGTCTTAACTTCGTTTAAGTGGTGTCCTAAAACATGATTTCTTAACCTTAAGGTCATGAACCCCCTTGATATCCTGTGAAGTAAAATATGTAGCATTACTAGGAAGACTAATTATATTGAAATAGTTATCAAATTTTTTTAAAAAGCCAATTAATGGAACCCAGATCAAGCAGCTCTACTCTGAGACATGATACTAAGTTTGACATTTTGTTTGTGATGATACAAAATTCATCTCATTTGTTTAACCTTACTAGGTCTTGTGAATGGAAAAAGATGTATTTTAATTATCTTATGGTTATGGAAAAAAGGTAAGTGTTGGAACCTCCTAGATTGGTTTCGGGCAGGGTTGTCAAAAACGTGGCCTGTGGGCTGCATGTGTCCCACAGCCTTTTCATATGGCCCAAACCAGATATAAATATGATCAGGATATATTTAACAAAATAAATACAAATGCAATATAACATAGATAACATTACATTTTAAAACTAAGTCCCAGGCGGCCTAAAGAGATTCTTCCGTACAGATTAGTGTCACCCCTTTCTGTTAGAGTTTGACACCCATGGCCCGTGGTGCATGTTGGCTTTCATTGGTGCCTGGCAAGGGATCCACATCTGGGCTCCTTGGATCCTGTGATATCATCGTAAACTAATACTGGAGACCTGCATGTACTGCACTGGTGCGGTGAATACCACCATTCACAAGGGCTTCACCAGTTCACGTGGAATGCCGTCTTCCACTTGGCTCCTGCTGTGGGTGAAACGATATCAGTCAGCGAACAGGCATTGATTAAGCACGACTGTGTTCCAGAGGCTACCTTAGGCTTTGAGGATAACAAGACAGAAATGGAAGCCCCTGCCTTCAAGGAGCTTCTGTTCTCTCATAGGAAGTAGCAGGTTACGCAGAGCTCCGAACTGGGAGTTGGAAGGACCTTGGCAGCTGTCATCTCATCCAACCCATACCTGAAAGGAATACCCACCTGACATCCTTGACAGCCTCTTCTCAAAGACATTCTAGAGGGGTGGACTTGCTGTGTCTCGGGGTAGTCAGTTCCACATTTGGACAACTCTGATGGATAGGAAATTTCATCTGGTCCAAAATGCCAGTTTGCCTCTTGGCAACTTCTGTTTATTTTTTGCCCTTGGTTCTGCCCTTGGGGCCAAATAGAACAAGCTTGAATTCCTTTTCCATATGCCAGCCTGTCATGTATTTGAATTCAGCTGCCATGTCCCTCCCTGAGCTTTCTCTTCTCCAAGACAAGCCTGCCCAGCTGCTTCAGTAGATCCTCATGCAACATGGTCTGAGATCCTTTCACCATCCCATCTGCTTTCTTCTACAAATTCTCCAGCTAATCCAAACCCCTCTTAGACAGGGGTGCCCAGAACGAAATGAGGTCTGATGAGTGCAGGGGACAGAGGGACCAGCTCCTCTCTGTTCCTGAAAACTCTCTATAAAAATGTGTAAATACATGCCAAATGTAGAGAAGGAAAAGGCAAGATGCTATAGCTGCTTTCAGATTAGAAAAGATCTCTGCGCTTTGGCTTGCAGTCCTGTGTGATGGGCCCAGCTTGGTATTAACCTTGGCCACTCCCTGGATCATTCCCCAGATGTCTGAGATTAAGGGTAGAAAGCAGTGGGTGATCATGGGGAACGAGGTTCTCATGGAGCCCTGACTGGTAGGTAACGTATCTGTGAGGCTTTGCCTACTCTTGTGGGCAAACTAGATTTAAGGGAATTGTCTTTAAATGAATTTGTTGTGGGTGAATTGAACAAGTGAAAAAGAAATTCAATTTGGGGATGTTGGAAAAAATTCTTCATCATCTTCCTCCTCCTCTTTTCCTCCTCCTCCTTCTATATTCGTTGACCACTATTAGTGTTTTGGACACTGATGGAAGCAAAAGGTATATTTGCTTTTCTTTGCCTACTTTTTGCTCAGCAAAATGCCTGGCATGTAGCCTGACTGATGCATAGAGTCTTGGGACTGGAAATTACATTGGGAGTTAAGTCCATAAACAAGCCATGTCTCTGAGGTAAACATAGAGAATGTCCAATTTATGAGGATGTTTAGAGAGAGAAAGAATGATGAAAATGTTCCTTGAGGACAGATTTCAATAATCTTTAATGATCCTTTCCATTTTCAGTGATCACATCTTCTTCTTCTGCTCCATAGGGTGTTCGGCCAGCAGCCCAGGCTGGCATCAAACATGGAGAGCTCAGTCCCTTGGCCCTGTTCGCCTTTTTTGTGAATCAGTGTCGAGACAACCTCCATGTTGTCGTTGCTTTCAGTCCCATTGGTGATGCTTTTCGCAATCGCTTGAGACAGTTCCCATCCCTCATTAATTGCTGCACCATTGATTGGTTCCAGGTTTGTCACCAGATTGGTTTTATTTCATTTTTGCAACAAACTTAGAATTTTGTCATCCTTGGTCATTGACCTTCCAGAATTTCCCTCTTCTAGAACTCAAGTCTCAAAAATGTTGAATTGAGCAAGATCTCATTCCATTAGATTCCATTGCTGTTATTTATAGCAGAAGAGCTGATTAATAGCAGTTCTTTCATTCAGTGAGCATTTACTGAATACCTACTATGTGCCAGGTATTGTGAGAGGCTCTCTTAACACAAAGACAAAAACCAAAATAGTCTCTTATCTCAAGGGAAGTGGGAGAGAGATAGAATGTTTATACAAAGAAATATTTTGAGGGCAAATTATTTTGTATTTTCTGTGTCCAAGTATCCTCCCCCCCAACCCACAGAATGTAAATTAGTTCATACTAACTTATCTCTGTAAATATCATATCTCCCCAGAAGAATGTAGGCTCCTTGACAGGAGAGACTGTAATTTTTGTCTCTGGATCCCTAGATTGGTGCCTGGCATATGGTGATTGATTGATACTTCTATATGTGTATGCACTATTTCCTTGTGGTCATAGTGTGGGCTCCTGGAGGTCTCATTTCTGTCTTTGTATCTCCAGGATCTCCAGGAGAGCCTGGCACAAGTAGGTGCTCAGTAAATGACTTGCTAAAGTGAACAACCTTAGATATTACTGCCTTCTAGTAGTAAAAGAATTGAAATGTTTATATTTCATACAATCATTTTCTTTCTCAGGCATGGCCCGAAGATGCTTTGGAACGTGTGGCTGTTAAATTCTTGGAAACTCTGGAGCTCCCAAAAAACGAGAGACAAGAAGTGGTTCCGATCTGTAAACACTTTCATACATCCATTATGGATCTCTCAGCAAGGTTCATGAATGTCTTTGAAAAAATGATGATAATTCTTTGTTTGTTTAGAATGCTTCCCCTTTGAAAGGTTTAGGAATTGTGTGTGTGTGCACATGTGTGTGTGTGAGTGTGTTTTACTTTGTTCAAATCTTTTTAGGATCTTGATTGTCATTTTAAAAATGGTGACCCTCTTGTGTTGGTGTCCTTTGGGAAATGAAGGAAATGAAAAAGAAAACCCAAACCCCATCATGCTTGAAGTCCATCTCCTTCCCAGAGTGGGTGTCCTACACCCAGCCTGTTATGTGGGGTAGAGACTAGAAGGCTGAACTAGGAGATATTAGTTCATATTTTTGCCTTGAGAAATCACTTCCCTGTCACGTCATATATGTCATATGTCATCAAAGTCATGTCCCTTGTCACTTCTTCCACAGCCAGACTTGTAGGCTCAGTATCTAGACCTAGTAGGGACTTTCAGGCCAGCTAGTAAGACCCGTATGTTTTCCAGATGGAGAAACTCAAGTGATTTACTCACACATAGAGTAAGTGGAAGAGTAAGGATTTGAACCCAGATCCTTTGACTTCAGAACCAGTGCTTTTTCTGCTGTCCAAGGCTGCTTATTTGTCTTCCTTGAGCCTCATTTCTCCATCTGTAAAGTGAGAGTCCTAATTCCTGAAGTCTTTACCTCACTGGGCTTGCACAAGACTCAGATGAGATACTGGACGTAGAACAATTCTTTAGTGACTCCACGATGAAGCTGATGATGCTGATGCTGATGGTTGAATGTCTGACTGTGGATGGCCTGGTGGCTCTATGGGGTTTGGTCGCTTCCTTGTTTAAAAAGATCCTCTGAACAGTACCTGGCACCGATTGGTGCTAAATAAATGTTTGTTGACTGATTCTTGACCACTGATAATAGCTCATGTTTCTGGGGCACGTTAGGGTTTAAGATCGTGTTGTTTTCTGCTAGACCCTTCTTGTGCCCTTCTACCTGGAACAGGCAGGCGGGTTTGCTGCCCTGGCTCCTTGTCAGTCTTGTATCCCACATTCCCCTGGAGCCGGCTCACTCTGGGCAACGGCCAGAGTGTCTAGGCTTAGAGAAAACTCCCCAAAGGCATAGTGAATGCTTTCCATTGCAAGCACATCCTCTTAGGTCTGTCTGCACCTACATACATCGAATGGGCATCACATAAAACCTTGTCATCTTCATATGTTTAGAATGTCAGAAAATAGACATTTTCCACAGTTAGAGAATGAAAATTCACCTTTTAATACTTGACATTTTCCTCCTAACTTCTAGTGACCCCCTCCAATTACTTTGAATCTTTTGCATTGACTTTTACATATCCATGCTGTTTCTATCGATGGAATTAAGTGGTTGAGCAAAGAGTGTTTCATTTTTGTTTTTGTATCTCTGGCACCTAGTACAATGTTTGGCACACAGAAGGTGCTTAATAAATGCTTTTTGATGGACTCCTCTTAATACCCAGTATGTCAGATTTTCTCTCTTGATTTGTGAAATCCAGTAAGTCCAACCGATCGTGTTATCTACCTGTATTTTAGGTTCTTACAAGACTTGGGACGACATAACTATGTGACTCCTACATCTTACCTGGAATTGATTGCGGCATTCCGGCAGCTTTTGACTCAGAAGCGCCAGGCTGTCATGAAAGCCAAATTCAGATACACCAATGGGCTTGATAAATTAGCTTTTGCTGAATCCCAGGTAAAAATCATTGACTTCCTAAGAATGGCAGTGGGAGGCAGGGAGGAGGAAGAGGGGGGCAAGAACAAGAAGACCGTTGACACTTTTCAGATATTATTTCATCGCCATATGCAAGGTATATGTGGATGGCTCTCTGATATAAAGATATATCTGGTTTGCATGTGGCATGCCTAGGTATCTGATCTGGGTTCCGGCTCACCCTCTTTCCAAGGAAGACTGATTTTTGCCTTTGTGAAGAATAGTGGGAATGCTCACATCACTGCCAGAAGCTTTTGGGGATGGAATAGGCTCATGACTGGGCTGTCTCTCCCTAACTTCCATCTCTGAAAGGGCTGTTGGGCTAAAATCACATCCATTTACCATGCTTTAAATAATGGTAGTATAGGAATATGAGATTTTGGGGACCAGAATAAATCACACTTTCCCTGATTGTTTTCAGGGAATAGTTTCCTATTGCCAGTATAAATCCCTCTCATTAAACTCTATGTAATAGAAAGATCATCCCCAAAGCTAGTATATCTCTTTATCAAAGTAAAGAGTAAACAAGAGACTAGGGGAGAATTCTACAGAGTGGAATAAACAAAAGAAAACCAAGAAGAAGGAGGCTCTTTGGCTGGGAATCTGATAAGATCACCACTCGCCCAAGGAGAGACAGGGGGATCTCACCCAGCAGAGCCCACTCTTAGCACCTTCCAGGTTTTTAAGGGTGAGGATCAAGGGACACATGGGCAGCTGGCTGCCACGTGTTGGTGGCTTTAGGGAGGTCTCTTCTATGCCATTCCCAAAGACTTTCTCGACTACTCTTCTTGAAGTGAAGATGTAAAAATCATGTAAAACATTCCCATGTTAGTCATTTTGCACAAGAAGATAAATAAGAAATGAAGGAAGAAAGAGACCGATGTGCCATCTGCCTCGTGTATGCTGTCTGTGGAGGCACAGCTTTGCTGTCTTTCAGCCAGGCAGCAATCACATGTCCCTGCAGCATTCACAAGGCCATCCCTCAGGAAAACTGCCCCAGAGCTGGGAGGAAGTGGGGTTCCCTCTGCCTGAAGAATGGAAGCAAGAGGATCCTTTATTCTTGACGATAATCTCTTCAGTGGAGTTTGGATGTTCTGTGGTTTTTCTTGTAGTTTGCCGTGTGTAACCAGCTTTTACAGACAGAGGATTTGTGAAACCACCAAAAATTAATCACCAGTCATTTGTTAAGTTCTTGTTGTGTGCCAGGCTCAGGGAATAGGAAGATAAAAAAAAGTCCCTACCTTCAAAGAGCTGATATTCCAATCAGGAAGGGGTGAATAGTATATACATGGATAATTAAATATGAAGTAGATGCAAAATAGAGCAATTTTGGAGGAGGGGGCTGATAGCTTTGGAGGATTGTTTAGGAGGCACTGCTTGAGCTGAATTTTGAAGAAAACTTGGGCTTTTGATATAGGTGCGAAGGCAGAGTGTTCTGGAAATGGTGGGCCTGCTGCAATACTTGGGGTTGTGGCGTCATTGCTAATATGTGTTAGGGGCTGATGAAATTGCAGCCGTCTTTGGGGTTCTATTTCAGAGGGCATGATTTGATACATGCTACATCTGAGTCTGTTTAAGAAAGGACAGCATTACGCTAGGGTTCCCCTTTATTTGTTCGAAGAGAAATTCCTCTAGTATCTAAGTCGTTGGTCTCTTAAAAAGATTTCTCCTTATATAATGTGATCTTTTGTTTTTTAAATTTATTTATTTTCTAAACATTTTTTCACATTCATTAAAATATATATTTTTGACTTCCAAATTTTCTCCCTTCCCCATCCATTGAGAAGGCAAGCAGTGTGCTGTTGATTATACATGTGAAGTCATGCAAAACACATTTCCACGTTAGCCATGTGGCAAAAAGAAAAAGAGATCTTGTTTCTTGAATATTTCAGTCTTTTGAGACTGATGCATTCCTTTTCATTTGTCCTCTTATGTTTGCTAAAATATGGGTTTAATTTTTTTGTTGTTTGACTGTTATCAAGACGACAAACACTATCAAACAATCAGTCATCAATTGTCAAGCATTTATTAAGTCCCAATTGTCCCAAACACAGTGAAACATTCCCTGCCCTCAGGGAGCTTATATTCCATCAGTGGAAACAACATGCATGTATAAAACTATCTATCATACTTTATATATAAAAGATTAAAAAAAGATAAGCCTCTTGTAAATGCAACCTAGTCGTTTAGCTACAGTATTTAGTATTTGGTAAGTACCTAGTATAAGTAAGTAGTCCCTGCCTTCAATGAGCTTATAGTCAATTTAAATGAATAGTAGAATCCTGGAGCTGGAGGGGACTCATGGGGAACTTCTTCCTCACCTATTTTAATGTTTCAGTTGCTATGCTATCCACCTCCAGAGAAAGAACCGATACTGTCTGAATACAGACTGAAGAGTGTTTCCTTCCTTCCTTCCTTCTTTCCTTGCTTGCTTCCTTCCTTCCTCCCTTCCTTCCTTCCTTCCTTTCTCTCTCTCCCTCTCTTTCTTTCTTCCTTCATTTCTTATTTGTCTTCTTGTGCAAAATGACTAACATGGGAATGTTTTACATGATTGCACATACATGGCCTATATCTGATTGCTTACTGTCTTACAGGAAGGGGAGGGAGTGAGGGACATAATTAGGAACTCAAAACTTTAAAAAATGTTAAAAAAAATTGTTTTAATATGTAATTGGGGAAAAAGAAAAA
>CM053590.1:16616995-16662259 GCA_028646515.1 Pseudochirops corinnae | reverse complement strand
TAATAACTGAAATTTATATGGAACTTTGAAGTTTGCAAAGCATTTTATACATATTGGATGATTTTTAATCTTTACTACAATCCTATAAGGTAGGTGCTATTATTATTCCCATTCTAAAGAGAAATCTGGAGCTCAGAGAGATCAAGTGATTCAGCCAAATCATATTGTTAATGTCTGGGGTGGTATTTGAACCGAGACTGACTCCAAATGAAACAGTCTACCTACCACTTTGTGACGTCTCCACCTAACTGGTCTTTGTAGATTTAAGATGTCTCAAGTGCTTGACAAATATCTCATTCAATCCCCACTGCAAAGCTAGAAAGCAAAAGGTCCTGAAGGTAGGACTTTCTCCATTTTACAGAGGAGGGAAACTGAAGTTCAGAGTGGTTATACTATTTTCCCAGGATCACACAGTCCTGCACTCTGATAAGAGCTTAGCCAGGCTCCAGAACAGGGTTCTGTGGACTTATGGGAATTGTAATCTAAAGGGTTAATATAAGTGCCTCTCACTTGAAAGAAGAAACTTGAAAGACTTCATTGTCCCACCTAACTAGTAACTGACAAAACATTCTAGCTCAATACCTTTATCAGGTAAGAACCTCTCTATTCAGTCAATCAAAAGCACTCATTAAACTAATGTATGCCTCATGGGTCATTTGTCCAGAGCTGAGTACTGGAGTGTCTGGCAGCTTAGGGAAGTTCCAGCCAATCCCCTGAGAGGGTATTGTTTGTAGGGAGGGAGAGTAGCGCATCTCTATCCTCCCCTTGACCAGAGGATGGCCTGATAAACTTTGGAAGGTCAGAGGATTTGGACTTCACCCTGGGAGCAGCAGTGACTATTAGTAGAATCTGCCTCATCAGCTAAGGACAAACTAGAGGAGAGAAAGGCGACTTCAGAGCTCTACAGGAAGCCCAGCAGAAGGCTCCACCATGCCTGCACCAGGTCCATGAAGCAACTTCATGAATACACTCACAAAAAGAAGAAGCAGCTTCCAACAGCTAGGAGTTGGGAACTACCTTTTGCTTACATGGGCTTGAAGTTGAGTCTGCTTTGCCTGATACTCTGTGTGTACTAGCCGGAGAGCATGTCAGAATTTTGGGAGGATGTTCTGTACCAACTGTTCTCCCTAAATCTTAATAAATACCTCTTTCTAAAAGCTAACATTTGGCTGATCAATTGACATTAACTAATAATCATGGGGGAAAACACACCAGTGATGGCTCATCAGTTATCGTATTAGAACACTGCACCCCACCCCAAGTTCATCCTAGAACTCCAAGAGGAAATAATACGCACCCTTCTGGGACCTAAGCTGCTAGTTGTAGTATAGGTTGGGAGAGCGAATCCAGACTACTCGCTACACCAAGAATTCCCTTGCAAATAGAACCAGAGCTAACAAACAAATCCCATCACCTGACAAAGCACATGGTGAAAGTTTGGCTTCAATTGGAGCTAATTTAGTCTTGATGTAAAGAAGTTTTTGTGATGGAGTGGAATGAGCTGCCTGAAGAAGGGAGTGAGTTCCCCCTTATTAGTCATTTTTAAGTCAGGGCTGGGGGACCATTTTTTAGACACAGTACAGTGGGATTCCTTTCAGGTTGCTAAGGTATTTTCCAATTCTCAACTTCTATGTTTCTTCTTTCAGGAAGCTTACAGTCTATGAAGGGTATAGGGTGTGTATGATAGAAAGATAAATAGATGGATGGATAGGTAGACAGACAGACAGGATAGACAGAGACAGACAGATAGATAGATAGATAGATAGATAGATAGATAGATAGATAGATAGATAGATAAGTGGATGGATGGACGGACGGATAAACAGATAATACAAAATAATGTAGCATAAGGAAATAAGTGAAACATAAGACAAAATGCTACATGAGGACTTTATAGCTGGTGTAGCGTTTGAGTTGGCCTTTAAAGAATTGGCAGGAATTTAAAAGACAGGGAAAGGGAGGAGGGAAGGCATCTTTGGCATGAGGAACAACATAAGCAAATTCAGGGATCTGGAGAAGGGGAAGCAGGGTATATTTAGGATACAGACTGATTCTGTTTGGCTGGAGTGTTGTGTGTGCTTGGCAATGAATAATCTGAGAAAAGACTGATAGCATGGTGTCAGATCATGGAGGGTACTGAATGTCAGGTAAAGGAGTTTGAAATTTACCCAGGAAACAATAGGGAGCTATTGAAGACTTCTGAAGAAGTGAGTAATTTAACCAAATCTCTACATAATGGAGATTCCCCTGAGAAGATTATAAAGGGATTGTTAAATTGGGGGTGCTGTGATTGAGGGTTTCTATAAGGGTGGTTGCAGTAGGGATAGTAAAGAGGGAATAAGGAAGAGAAATATTACTCAGTTAAAAATCAACAGGATTTAGGAGACATGAGAGAGAAGAGTCTTAGGTAGTACCAAGGTTTTAAACATGGGAAAGTGGTTGAATGATAACAGCACTAACAGATATTATCAGAAGGATGGATAGGTTTAAGGGAAATAACAATGAGTTCTGTTTTGAAATGTCCTGTAGGGAGTTGGGGGGAAAGGTGGAACGGAGCAGAGCTAGATCTAGAGAATTCAGGAGTGAGATCAGGGATGGGAATTAAATGGGGGAGTCACTGGCAAAGAAATCAACCATGAAGTGAAGCTGTAAGAATGAATGGTATGGGAGAGTCAGATAGACAGAGACTGAGACCAGAAACAGAGAGACTAGGTACAGAGACTTGAATATTCAGCTTAAAAGGTCTGGAGGACAAAGGGTCAGTACAGGACACAGAAAAAGAGCAGTTAGAAGGGTGTGAGAAGAACTAGGAGAGAAAAAGGGGAGGAGGAAAGGAAGGGTGAGGGAGAGGAGATAGGGAGAAGAGAGACAGAGATGGAGACAGAGACAGACAGAGGGAAACTGAGAGACAGAGAATTGATGGTAAGAAAGTGGAGGCATTAAATGTAGAGAACTTTTGTAAGAAATTAGAGGTCAGAACCAAAAATAATATAGCAGATTATCAGGTCAGGACTGGGAATGGATCCAAGTAAATCCAAAACAGAAAGTGAACCAGGAGGATAGGAAAGAGTCAAGGGATTAATAGTCATAATAAGAGAAAAGAGCAGATTTGGTGTGAATTTCAGAGTAGAAGTGAAAGACTGAGAGTCTGGGTTTGGAAGGTGGCATTTGGAAGTTGGAGCTCGGAGGTGGTCAAGTTTATGACCATGCAGGTCATAGTAGGGATGGAGAGAGAGTTTAGTGGGATTGAGGATTTACATAATCAGTATGTTAGAAGGGTCATGAACTTGAGGGTTGAAGTCCCTCAGAATGATGACAGGGCATGAGGCAGTGGGGAGGAAAGCCATGAGCCAGGTTCTAAAGTCATTTTAAAAATCTGATAGAGTGGGGGCAGCTAGGTGGTGCAGTGAATAGAGCACTGGCCCTGGAGTCAGGAGGACCTGAGTTCAAATCTGGCCTCAAGACACTTAACACAAAAATTAGCTGTGTGACCTTGGGCAAGTCACTTAACCCCAGTTACCCTGCCTTCCCTCTCCAAAAAAAAAAAAAAAAGTTTTTTTTTAATCCGATAGAGTGACCTGGAGGTCAGGGGATGATAGCAACAAGGATGGAGGAAAGCTGCTATGAGCAAATTGCATGGTCTGTCCTTGTGAGAAATCCTCTGCCCCATCCCCATAAAATAGCAGTGTGAGACTTCTGCAGGGAATGGTGAGTTTAAGGCGAGGGGGCCTCAAGGTGGCCAATGACAATGGAAGGAAACCTCCACAGGCTGTTTGTACCATATTGTGTTCCCAGAACGTAGCCAAGTGTCTGGCGCATGATGGGCACCTAAGAATGTTCATTGCACTGAGTAGGGAGTATGTTGGACATGAATGCAGAAAATCTGAAAATGTCACTTTTCGCACAGGGTCACTGTGAGGTTCGAATTACGTATCTAGAATACAGTGGAAACAGTAAAGACCCATGACCAGTATCACTATCATCGTCATCAAATGGCCCTTGTGTTAGATCCCTGCCCTCAGAGGGTTTATGGTCTAAAGCCAGTGCCAAAGTCGTAACTAAGAACAGTATCGGGAGCAAATTCATTGGGGAGGTAGGACGCGGGAGGGAAGACAGGGTATCTAAGTTCTGGCCACTTCCGTATGGGGCTGAGGCAGACCGGAGACAACAGATGTGAGAGTTGGCAGAACTAAGGAACTAGGAGAACAGGGTGTTCAAAGAGGATGGGTGTGGAGTGGAGAAGATGGTGAGACTGAGCTTCTTGGGGAAGAGGGAGAGCAACCTGTCAGTCTATAAATGGCAGCAGCAAAGATCTAAATGGGTTGGGGTGAACTTGAAAGAACGGGTGGTTGCTAAGTGATGGTGGTAGATGGAGGGTCTGAGAGTCCTGCAGAATGATGACAGTGGGGAGGAAGGAGTATAGCAGCCCCTCACCCTGGCTCTGTATGTCACGGGCTGTGAGACAAGGAGCAGCCAGCCTTTAAGAGGGGCCCAAGAGATGTGGTACCTTCCCGAGAAAGGTAAGGTTCTGGGGGCACCAGAAGAGACAGATGAATGGTGTAGTAGATAAAACTCTCAACTTGGAATCAGGAAGCCCTTAGTTTGAATCTTGCTCCAGACAATTATTAGCAGTGTGACCCCTCAGTAAGTTACTTCTCTGAGCCTTGTAAATGGAAGGGGATGGATTCTATGATCTCCTCTAAATAAATCTATGACCTACCTATAAGATGGAAAAAATGTGGAAAAAGAGACATAGAAAGAGGAGTTCACTAACCATACAAGAAGGTTCCAAAAGGCACCATGGAAAAAGAGGATAGAGGACTGGGGAAGAAGGTAGAGACTGGGGAAGGCTAGATCTGAATTTACTATTTGGATGGGAGAAGAGACAGTCTCCCTTGCCTCTGATACACTTACCCACCCAGAACCAATCCTAGCATTCCCATGCCAAGATGGCTTTGATCACTAGACCAAGGGGCATATTGGAGCATTCCACCTCCACAGATAGGCATAAAGACCATAAAACTCTGGGATGTGTCAGTCCAGGGAAGGGAAAGGGAAGAGGATCAAGGGAGGGGTAGGAGAGTGAGGAGCGAGCCTCTGCCGATGTCAGCACCTGGAACAGAGCCCCAGCCGTCCCATGTTATGATTCTGACTGATGCACGATCAATCAGTCAATAAGCATTTACTAAACACCTCTTATTTGCCAGGCATTGTAGATACAATGATGGATGCATAAAGAGGAGCCCGATTTTTTTTAATTTGCAAAATAAAGCTAAATGAAGTGCAGAAGGGGACACAATAGAGCAAAGAGAAAGGGGCTGGGGAGTTCGATCCCCAGAGGAGCAATTTTGTTATTACCTTATCAAGTTATAATATATATGCATGACTGTGTGTGTGTGTGTTTCTAAAAATAAACTGTATACAATAGAAATCCCCAGTTTTCTTTTATCATCCTCTCTATTGGAATGATTGTGTTTGTCTGGTGACAAGTTTACATTAAAAAATAAATTTTTTAAAAAATCAATCAAGCCATCATATGAATATCATGTAGAAGGTAAAGGGTAGGTCTGTTTCACAGATGATCAATACTCTACTGGGGGAATGTCAAGGGGTAGTTTCTTCAGTACAAGTTCCCCCTGATCCAGGCTAGGGGAAAAGGTTAAGCTTCCTGGATTCTAAATCGGGGTGCAGTGTTATAAAGAAAGGAATGGAGGAGAGCAATTTTTGGTTCCATTCTTTTCAAAAACTATTAAAGAAAATTCACACTTCCCCTCTTGTTTGGCACCAGCGCCAACACTAGCTCTTCATGAAATAAGATGCTGTTTTCAAGATGGACTCCATTTGAAGTCTCTGAGTAATTGCATAGAAAGGTAGAGAAACAGAGCATTTAAGAAGCTTGCTGTGGCCAGGCACTTCAATGTGACAGCGTTGACATCAGGGCATCGCTGGCCCTCCCAAAGGAACACAGGCAAGGCCAAGCCGACAATGCCAGACTTCTAGGAAGGAACTCCCTGGTCCAGCTCTTCTCTGAGTCTTCTCTGAGGATCCTGTACTTCCCTGCCTTATCTTTTCTACAGAAGTCTCCCCCAAATGGAGAGGAAAATAACCCAGAACCCCCAAGTTGGAGCATGTCCTTTATGAAGCCATCTCTTTTTCAAAGGAAGAAACAGAATCTTGTGAAACCTCAAGAAATCCCCACCTTGCTTCTCCTCCCAGCTCGGTCTGACCCAGTGAGGCTGCGCCCAGGGACAAATGGAGATGTTCACTGACAGACGAATAAACAGGCGGCCCCCAGCTCGATGGAACCTTGATGAATGGAGCCTCCAGGTGTCTTCAGTAATGGTGATAAGCACTCCAGCTCCAAGTCTTTCTGATTCTAGTCTAATGCATTATTAGTCCATTAGAGGCTGAGCCGGGAGGGCCATTTGTGGGCAGCCCTATCCATAATGCTGCTTCCCGGCCTACATTCAGGCCCAGGGAATTAGTCATACTGATGTTCTATTTAATAAAAACCTCAAGGAGACGCATCAGGAATCGCATTACATTTTAACAGGGTTACGACAGCCCAGGAGGCCCACGAGTTTAATTTTCATAAGAGCATTCATTCCTCAATTATGTCAAACAGAAAAATGTAAATGGCAAATTTAATGCTAACGATATTCCTCAAAGCACATTGGCGGGTAGGGGAGCAGCGTGGTGAGTGCAGGCCAGCAGCATACCAAGGAGGCTCTGAGAGGGGGCGGGGGGAAGCCGGGGAGGGGGAGTGTGGAGGAATTAAGATCCCTGTAAAGGGCCCCGACTGACAAAGGCCTGACCAGACACCTGGGGAAGTGGGAGCTTGGAGAAAGGCTCCTCTCCTCCCCCTGCCGTGAACCCGACATTTCCCGACAAGGAAAACAGCCCAATCCATTTTGTTTCTCGAAGGCAACAATGGTTTCATTTTTGCTCGCTATCTCAAGTGCATACCTAATAAATGTTTGTTGATTGACGATCAGCAACTGAAATACTTTTGTAGAAATGGGGACCTCCAAAATAGTCAACGAGACTCCTAAAAATGGAAATTATCAGGAACTCGCTTCGATGAATACCCAGCATGTGTGATTTCATAGTCTCAGAGTCCAAACACTCGGGTTTAAGGCCAGCTTCTGATGCATAATACAGGTACCATGACTCTGGGTTCTAATCTCACCTCTGACAGTAACTGTGGGGAATCCTGGTAACTTCCCTTAACTTCCCTGGACCTCAGTATCTCCAAACCAGTTTCAAGCCTGGAGCATTTGTAGACTTTCCTAATGGGTGGAAAGGCTAATTTCCAAAGCTGTATGCCCACATGAGGGACAGAGATGGTGGAGAGCTGTGGTCAAGAGACATTCTCTCCACCAATGAGGAGAGTCTCATGCAGATGCTCCAGGCTTGAAATAGAAGATTAGGGAACTGTACTAAATGGCCTCTCAGGTCCCAGCAAACCATAGGACCATGGTCCTATGTCCTCTAGCCTCCCAATACCCCCAAGCAAATGTTGATATTGGTAAAAGAAGGAAAAGGGTATGGCAGAGGATGAGATGTATAGATAGTGTCATAGAAGCAGGGAACATGAGCTTGTACAGTCTTGCTGGCTTGGCATGCTGTGGTCCATGGGGTCACAAAGAGCTGGACATGACTGAACAGCAAAATCCAGCTGGTAAATCAATCAACAAGCATTTATTAAGCACCTGGGTACCTGGCACTATGTTGGCACTGGGGGTACAGATACAAAGCATACAATAATCTCAGCCTTTGGGAGCTTTTATTCTGCTAGGAATAATAAACATTAACACAGTATCTTAAGATTTGCAATAGTTATGATCTCGTCTGAATCTCACAAAATAACTGGAAAGAGAGTTCTAGCACTTACAGAATCATGGGTTTTATAGATGGAGAAATTGAATCTCAGAGGGGATGAGCAATTTACCCAGAGTTATACAAGTATTAAGTATTTAAGCTGGGATTTGAACTCAGGTCTTTCTAACTTTGGACTCAGTACTCTATCCACCGTACCACCAACCAGTTATTATTTCTTTTTTGCAATGAGGAAACTGAGACTCAAGGAGAGAAAGTCATTAGCTCTGGTCACAAAGCCCAGTAAGTATCAGAGAGGCAGGACCTCAGTCGAGGTCATTCCTGACCCCAAGTAGTAGTACTCTAGCCACTAGACTACACTTCCTCACATGAAGGGGAAAAAATGCCAAGGTGCTTTCAGAGGGATCCCAAGTCATTTCCTCCATCCTGCCAAAAAGGAATCACTGTGCCAGGGCGGTTACGGCCCTGGATCCCAAAATGATCAATGTGGTCCCTTAAGGTGAACAACCAAAAACGGAAGCTTTCTCTTTAAATATAATGCTAACACTGCTGACTTCTTTGTTGACTATTACTCATGAGTAGAAGGACTGCGCCAGCTCCCTGTGCGTGTGTGTGTGTGTGTATGTGTGTGTACACGTATAGAGGTGGTAGGGCAATGGGCAGAGAGAGAGAGAAGGGAAAGGGAGGGAGGAATGGTCTGGGGGAGGGGACAGGAGAAGGTTGCACATACTTTAACTGAAATTAATGATGCCAGTCCTTACAAGATTCCCCTGCCTGTATTCCCCAAGGAAAACTCATTAGGTAATGTGGTCTAATGGAGGAAGCCCAGCTCTAGGAGAGCAAATTCTCATTCCATTTTTGGGCTCTGCTGAGACTCGCTCTGTGAGCTTACATCACACCGCAGAACCACCGAATGTTAGAATAAAAATGGACTCCAGAGATCTGTATAGAGCCATGAACTTGGAGGCAGGAAAACCTGGGATCTAATGGCATCTTGGACATTGACTAGTGATGTGATTCTGCGCAAGTGTTTCAACCTCTCCCAGGCCTTGCCCTCTCCTCCACACAGCTGCTGTGAGCATCAAATGAGACAAGGTATGTAAAGTGTTTGAACAACTTTGTCATTGATCTGAGCAGCTATTTCCACTATGGTGGCTAGGGGGCACAGTGAATAGTTCAAATCCAGCCTCAGACACTTACTAGCTATGTGACCTGGGGAAAGTTACTTAACCTCTGTCTGCCTCAGTTTCCTCATCTGTAAAATGGAAATCATACTAGTATCTACCTCCCTGGGTTTTTGCGAGGATCAAATGAGATAATATTTGCAACCTTAAAGCACTATACAGGGGTTAACTCTTGTTACTTAGTCTCACCCCTCATTTCACAAATAGGAAACTGAAGCCCAACAGAAGAGAAGTGACTTGGCCAAAGTCACACAGACATTTCAGTGGTGGAGTTGTGTATGATGGGGAGCAGAATAGTTAGTTGTCTTCAAGAATTTAAAAGGCTGTCATGTGAAAGAAATATTTGACTTGTTTCGTTTGGCAAAACATAATTACTGATAGGTTCTGTAAAGGGGAAACTGTCTGTCCTTCACCGTCTATTCCCATATTCTTCCATCTTTGCCAACTGGCTGGGTGTGGGGTCAGACCTCTGGGACCCTAATGCATTATTTGAAGCCCTCTGTCATCTCTGACTCCAATGAACCTTTCCAGATTTTCCATATTATTCTTCTTGTCATACTCTACATTCCAGCCAAACTGCCTGAACTGAACATGCTCCTCATCTCAAGTCCAAAAACATTCATTAAGCAGTTACTGTGTGCCAAGCTCTAAACTAAGCACTAGGGATACAAAGAAAGTAAAACAAAACAAAAAAAAAAAAAAAAAAAAACCAGTCCCTGCCCTCAAGGAGCATCCACTCTAATGGGAAAGAAATGTGCAAACAACGACATACAAAGAAGGGACAGTCGCTAAGAATTGGGGATAATCTCGAAGGAAAGGCACTCACTGAGGGGTATCAAAGGTTTCTTGCATGAGGTAGAATTTTGGCCAAGATCTGAAGGAAGCCAAGAGGCAGAGATGAGGAGGGGAGAATTCCAGGCATGGGGGACAGTCAGCAAAAGTGCAGAGCTGAGAGATGGAGTGTTGCTTTCTAGGAACAGCAAGGAGGTCAGGGTCATTGGCTTACAATATTCATGGAGAGGAGTAAGATAGAAGACTGAAAATGTAGGAAGGAGCTGTGTTATAAAGGCCAAATAGAAGGTCTAATGGTTGATTTCAGAAAGTAATAGGCAATCACTGGAGATATTGAACAGAAAAGACACGATCAGACCTGTGCTTTAGGAAACTCCCTTTGGCAGCCGAGTGAAGAATGGACTGGAGTGAGGAGAGACACGAGGCAGACAGACCCACCGCCAGCTATTACAAGAGTCTAAGTATGAGGCGGGAAGAGTCTGCACCAGGGTGGTGGCAGTGTCAAAGGAGAGAAGGGGGCATATTCAAGAGATGCTGCACAGGTAAAATTAACAGGAATTGGTAACTGCTTGGAAGTAGGGTGATAAAAGAGAATGAATGGAATGTCAAGGATGCCGCCTCGCCATCTCTGCCTCCTAGAATCATGACTTCCAGGGGTAGCTCATACTCCACCTCCCCTGAGAAGCCTTTCCTAACGCCCCTTGTTCTTAGTACTTTCCCCTTCCTCAAATTTCCATGCATAATTTATCCAAAAAGGTACGGAGCTAGAGCAGAAATTACTTTAAATGCCAAGGTAAGGAGTTGCATTTTATATTTGAGGCACCAGGCTCCTGACAATATTTCTTGAGCTCACAAGTGTCATAGTCAGATTCATACCTTAGAAATATTATTTTGGAAGTTATATCAAGCAATCGTGTCCATTTCAAATAGATCTGAGGCCAGGGATCCCTGTGGGCTGTGTATTGATTTAGAAAATCACATCCTAGGGTGGCTAGGTGGCACAGTGACTACAGTACCAGCTCTGGAGTCAGGAGGACCTGAGTTCAAATCTGGCCTCAGACACTTAACACTTACTAGCCGTGTGACCTTGGGTAAGTCACTTAACCCCAACTGCCCTGCCTTCCCCCTCAAAAAAAAAAGCAGAAAAAATAGAAAATCACATCCTAGCATTAGCTGTGTTCTATTGTATTTTTACTCATTTTGTTAAATATTTCCCAATTACATTTTAATCTGGTTCAGGCAGCATTCAAGAGTGTTGTGGGCTATTTGTTTGATTCCTGGCATAGACTGAAGGAGGGAGAGAGTAGCAGCTCCAATCTGGGAGTCTATTGCAATAATCCAGGTAAGAGATGGTGAGCATCTGAGCAATGATGGGGGCTGAATATAGAGAAGAGGATAAAGGCAACATAGATTGTGGGAGCATATCCAACAAGACTGAATGGGAAAAGGCTGGGCAAGGACCTTGGGCAGAATAGGGGAGGGTCACAGATGACACCAAGGTTTCAATCCTGGATAACTGGAAGTGCAGTGGTGCCCATAACAGAAACAGATAAGAAACCAAGTCAAGACCCTTCTGAGAAATGGACTCATTCACACTTAACCAAATAGGACATTGTCAGAAAGCTCACAAGATGAACGTTAAGTTTTCTTGGATGTTGAACAGCTTTTCCCAAGCAACATCTGCATTAGTTAAAAGCAAATGGAGCAGGTGCATATGGAACACATTTCCTGTAAAGCGTGCATGATTTTTAAAATGAAAGAGAAGATAAAAGAGCAATCAGTAAAATAGTTTGGATTTGCCCAAACCTTACCTGCCTGAAAGCACTTTGGGCATTTGCTTGTCTCTTAGCACAAACATAAATTTACTCCTTCTCCTCCTGTGCCCTGTGTGATGCCAAAGGTGAGAGCTGAGCCAGAGCTTGCAAAGGACCCAGGGTGCATAGAGCACTGGCAAGACTCCTGGCTTTCATCCAGAAGGACTGGACAGGCCAACAAGCCCCTGAGGTTCTGAGTGAGCACCCTCCGTTTTAGATAAGTCCTCCTATGCAGTGTGACTCATGGGGGTATGTACCACGCCTCCAAAGAACATCTATGAAATGTCTTCTACTTTCTAAGCACTGGACTAGGTGTTAGGGATGCCAGGACAAAAGTCGGACAGTCCCTTCTAGCACCAAATACACAGACATTGTTACCCTACATGGGTCCAATTTCAAGTGAAATATAATTTAAGAGCTGAGGAGAAGATGAACGTATTAAGTCAATCCTTGGGTTAGCATTGTGTAGGAGCTGAAAAGGACTTTAGGGGCCATCCCATTCTTTTGTGAATGAGGCCAAGAAAGGAAAATGGCTTTCCCAAGGCCATATAGAACATAAGTGGCAGAGGCAGGACTGAAACCCAAGTCTTCTGACTCCAAATCCACTTTTTTTTCCCATTCTATCACAATGACTCTTGCTTCTTGCACAGGAATGTGTGTCCAGTTCTTGCTTTCGGTGGTTGGCACTTTACATAGTATTCCATGTTTCTCACAACAACCCTGCGAGATAGGTGCCTGTTATTACCCTTTTTTACAGACGAGAAAACTGAGGCAAACAGAAGTTAAGTGATTTTTCGAAGGTCACCCAGCTGGTACCTGACGTAGGATTTGAACTTAATCCAACTCCAAGTCCAGCAATTTATCCACTTCGCCATCTAACTGCCTTAAGTAAAAGACACATAGTCTCATTGTGTCCTCACAACCATCTTTGAGGTAGATGTTATCATTATGCCTGCTTTGCAGTTGAGGAAACAAGCTAATAGGAGCTGTGCCCACACAGTTATTGGGTGAGGCTGAATTTGAACTCAGGTCTTCCTAACACCAAGACTAGCACTCTATCCACTGGGCCACCTATCTACTCTAAATCTTAGTTATTATTACTTATTGTTATTTATAAGGATCTCCCTCTCTCCATTCTCTCCCTCCCTCCAACCCTATTCTATTGCACTCCCCATCATTCTATAGTTCATCTCAAGTATACTCAGTGGTCAAGTCTCTCATCACCACCACAACCATTCCCAACCACTGTCAAATAAGTAAATTGAGGAGGGAGAGGCTATTTAATGAGTATAGACAGCTACAGGGGCCCCATCTTCCTCCTAAAGGTTGCCTGCTTTTCTCTGAGAGTCTCGACCCTAGTAATAGTGAGAGACGGTAGGGGTAGATTCCAAGAGACTACATGGAGCAATTATCTCAACCAGCTACTGCCAGTTTGAGAATAAGGGAATTAAATCACTAATTTCAGCAAAGACTAATGGAAGTTATCTAACTCCATAACTTTTAATCTACATTTCTCTAGTTAGAACAAAGGGGCTCACCCAGAGTCCATGCAGCCCCAAGGCAGGGGTATGCTGGAGCCAGCTCTAACTGACTTCCAAGAGCTGGTTGTTAAATATTCAGTTTGAGTATTTACACCTCAGAAATTGTCAAAAACTGCAAATCAGGATTTGGTTTATTATTTTGTTGATTGTCTAGATTTAAAGAAGTGGAGAGAACGTTATGCAGATTACAATTAAAAGTTTCTCTTCTCTTCAGAAAGGTAGCTGTCACATATTTACCAGCACAAGCTCATGACTAGGGGGTACAGGGATAGATTTCTGGAGTAGATGAATTTAGGAATTGGTCTTTTTTCTTTTTACATTTTGAAAACTGCATTACAATATAACAGTTTTCTTTGTAATTCTATATATTTTATTTTATTCATTTAGAAATATTATTCCGATAAAGGGAACATAGGCTTTATCACACTGCCCAAAGGTAAGTCACAAAAAAGAGTTAAGAACCACTGAGTCAAAGAACAGACAGGTCTTCTAATAGTAGAGAAGACTCTTTCCTGCTAGCCAGGACTCAGCCTCAGAAGCATCTCTGACCAGAAGATTCTGGCCTCTGGTAGGCATGAAGACCTGTGTAATACCATTGGGGGTGCAAACAGATGTTATTCAAAATGGACAACATCAAATTTTTTGAAATCCAAGTATTCTCTCCCTTAACTCTCCTTGTTTATAGAAAGACAGGAAAAAAAGGAAGAAAAAAGAAAGACAGGGAGGTTTCGTATTAGTCAGAATGTAAAGCAAATGTCAAGGGTTCTTCTGATGCTAAATATGTGTGATAATGGCAGGAATATGGAAAAGATAAGAATGGAGTGGATATTGGGGGGGCGGGGTAGGGGGGTGGAGCTAGGCTTTCACCTTTTTCATTTAGAGTTTTGGGGTTTTTTTGTTTTGGTTTTTTAGGGGGTCAGGGGACAGGCTGGTCTCTAACTTCACCAGCATGTCACCCCCAGGACAGAGACATAACATCTAGCAGAGACAATACCCCCAGGGGGAGAAGGGACAGTGTCCAAAGGTAGGAAGTGGTGAGCTGATTCTTCCAAAGAACATTGAAAGCTCTATAGCATCAGTCATATTAATTGCCCTAACTGAATAGGTGTCCCAGTTATGTGTCCACATATATAAGCCCTCTACTATTTGCCTTAGTCACACAAATTCCTAACATTCCATCACAATGTGCCTTGGCCATATGTCTCACTGGCATGTTCCTCTTCATGTATATTTATCTGCTCATACATGCTTCCTACATGAAATTCCTTAATTTATGACCTCATATGCCGGTGGTGTAATAACCTAAAGGAAAGTGCACCCCATGTGTGCATAGGGAGCACCTTTCTTGTTCTTTTTGGTTAAATATTTTGTTTTGGGTTAACATATCCTCTAGCTATTTGGTAAATGGAAATACATTGGTGGGGGTTCGTGAACTATGCTTTTGAGTGGGTTCTGGCCCCCAGAATGTCTGAAACATGAACTAGCTTTTCTGCCTGAGTACCTGAGGAGGTACTCCCATAAAATGGAGTTATAATAAAAGGGAATGTGAAGACAGAAGACAGTTATAACAATTGAAACTAAAACCTGAAAAGACTAGAAAGGTTATATAGTTGGGCCCCTTCACTTTACAGATGTAGACACTGAGGACCTGTCAAGGTCATGTGACTTGCCCAAAGTCAAACAGTACATGGCAGAGCCAGTGCTTGAAACTTGATCTCCAAGGGCCAGCTGTAGCATTTTTCCCCCTCAATATATGCACTGCAGAATCATAGGAATCATGGGAAGCTTGCTCCAGTCTCACCATAGCTGACCTAAGTTCAGGGTATCACCCTTCATGCTTTAAAATTACCAAAATGCCATCATTATGTTGGGGTCAATGTATAGTGTGTCCAACTGGCTGCTCAGACCAATACCAACTTGGAAGGCTCTGCCACTTCTTGGGCACAAATAATCCATATGAATATTTGGAGTAAAGAGGGCTCTTCTCACATTTCTTTTGAGCTGCTTCAATTCTGTTTTGCTCATAGAGCATGGTACCTTCTCTGATGTGAGTACACCATGCTGAGCAGTCCTATGCCAGTGTCTCTCATGCCTCACAATCAGTTCCAGAGTTCTTCAGAAAGACCTTGAGAGTGTTCTTGTATGGCTTCTTCTGACCTCTGTGTGAGCACTTGCCTTGTGTGAAGTTATCTATAAAACAGTCTTTCGAGTAAATGTATGTTTGGCAATTGAATATTGCCAGACAATCAGAGTTGTGCTCTCTGCAATAGATTTTGGATGTTTGGCAGATTAGCTCAAGAAAAGACCTCAGTGTCTGGTACCTTCTCCTGCCAGGTGATCTTCAGAATCTTCCTAAAACAATTCAAATGGAAGCAATTCAGTTTCTTCGCATGGTACTGGTATACTGTCCAGGTTTCACAGGCATACAATAATGAGGTCAGCACAACAGTTCTGTAGATCTTCAGTTCGGTAGTCAGTCTAATACCTCTTCTCTCCCACACTTTCCTTCAGAACATCCCAAACACTAGCTCTACCAATATGTGCACCCATCTCATCATCTATGTGATACATCCCTAACTAGAACTGGTCCCTATCTTTAATCTGATTAGATGGATTCATATGACAATGGGTGCATGGAAGTTCATTTCCCTTCTGCATCTAAGAGATGGGAATATATGAAAGATGGGGACTTCCCTTAACCAACTAGATAACAATGTGGGGGAATTACTTATTATATTGTTTGGGGGAAAGCATTGTGCTTATATGCAACCTTATGTGATTAAAGATTGTCCATCCCCAGAATGTGACCCGACTCTGCTGGAGATGGCTACAAGGTATCTTGGGTTCATTCCCCCAGGTCCTGAATCCACCAAAATCATTCTTGTTTGGGGATACAAGCAAAATCCAGGACTCATGATGATTCACCCAAGCTTATGTTTTGGTCAAGTTGTCCTCTCAGCAAGATTGCTTTACTGTATGTGTGTGGTTCTTGCACAGATACCCTTGTCTACATCCCACATGTAGAGCAGTGGTTCTCAACCTCTGGGTCACAACCCCTTTGGGGTTGAATGACCCTTTCACAGAGGTCACAGGGGTCACCTAAGACCACCAGAAAACACATATTTCCAATGGTCTTAGGAACCTCCTCTATCCATCTCCAGGTGGGTCCGCCCACATGCAGACACGCCCACATACAACTATTAAAGGGTGGTGGCATTAGGAAGGTTGAGAACCACTAATGTTGAGAACACTAAGGTAAGGCTTCGAGAGCCAGGGCAGAGAAAGCTGCTCCTTTTCTGGCTCACTCTTCTCTACCAGATGACATAATCAATTTCTTTCTAAAACTATTTCAAATTTTGGGCTCTGTTCTCATGAACAACATGGACTTTATGTAGCTCAGTCCTGAGAGGAAGGAAGGAAGGAAGGAAGGAAGGAAGGAAGGAAGGAAGGAAGGAAGGAAGGAAGGAAGGAAGGAAGGAAAGAAGGAAGGAGGGAAGGAGGGAGGGATGAAAGGAGGGAGAGATGAAAGGAGGGAGGGAAGGAGGAGAGAGAAAAAGGAAGCAAGCCTTTATTAATCACCTACTATGTGTCAGGCACTGTGGCAAATGCTTTACAAATCTTTTCTCATCTGATCCTCACAACCATGGGAGGTAAGTGCTAGGCATATCCCCAATTTGTCTTAGGGAGGTGCCTGAGCCACAAAGAGGCTGAGTGTCTTGCCTAGGGTCATACACATGGATAGCAAGTGGCAGACACTGGATCTGAATTGGGCCTTCCTGACTCCACACCCAGCCTTCCATTCACTACATGCCGCTGCCTCTCTAATCTAAGAAACATTTAGGAAACATTGAGGGTTCTCTCTGATTAGCTGTACAAAACCTATATTGATTCTCACCCAAAGAAGTGCTTCAATGATGTCTACAGTCTGGAATGGTCTTGATACAACCCCACCCCCACTCGAGTTCAAACACCTTAGCTTTGAGCTCAGCCAAAAGCCAAGCGAAGGACTTCATAAAACCTAACCTTGGCTCCGATTAGCCTTCACTGGGAATTCCTAGCTTGGCCAAGGCTGTGTTTTCCTTCCTCAATCAGATGCCATCACTCACCAGAGTCCACTGACCCCCTCGACCCCTTGGTTTTCTCTTGCAGCATCCCATGGGGAACTCTGCAAGACGGCCCTGGTTGTACCAGCATGTGGTCATCACCACTCAGCTCCCCAGGCATCTTGGAACAATAAACCAGTCTGTGAAAGGCAGTTCAGTGCTGCTGTTTGCAGAGAAGGCCCCCATGCTCTCCCACCACAGGCAGGACCTGACAAGCTGTTGAAAGAGGTTATTAGTCTGCTTAGTCTAAAGTCTGCTGAAGTGTGAACAAAAGCTCTCTGGAAACAGCCCCTGCCCACAGAGAAGGTAAATAAATTGGAAGGGTTGGGGGTGGGGTATGGGGGGGGGGTATTCACTAACACAGCACAGTGCTTGGCAGAGAGTAGGTAATAAATAACTTTATTAACTGATTGACCACATATAGACAAGCTCTTTTCTATTGGCAGTCCCCAGGCTGAGGGGTGAGATAGAGAAGAACAGGGACATCTCTGGGTATAGCTGGGAAGTAGGCAACTATTGTCTTAAATGTCTCCCTAGGTTCCTAGATTATCAAAGCTGGAAGGGACCAGAACAATCAGAGTCTCCAAACTGCAAGGACCCTCAGAGGTCATCTACTCCAGCTTGTTACTCAGTGAGAATGCTCTATAAGGCTCCTGACCAGGGGTCATTCAGCCTCTCCTTAGAGACCTCTCTAAAAGAATGCACTGGCTCCCCAAACCACCATCCCACTCAGGGCCACAAGTTTTCCTTACATAAAGACAAAACCAACTTGTTTGCCACTTCCTTCCACCTTTGGCTCCCAGTTCTGCTGTCCCAGGCCAAGCCAAGAATGGGCCTTGCAAGGGCAGCTCTCCAGACCATCGAAGAGAGCTGTCATGAGGCCATCACCTCGTGGACTGCAGGCTGAGCAGCCCCATTTCTGCCCAAGAGTACTTGTATAATAGATGGTCTCCTGCTCTCATCCTGACTGTGCTCAGGCTCTGCGCTCTGTAAGCCTCCTCAATCAGTCTGACCCCAGAAATAACCTTGATGCCCCGAGGAGTCCTCAAGGCCAGGTGAGACATAAAACAAGAAGACATGTGCTCCCTAAATGTCAGAAAGGAGGTTCCTCAAATACCCTGTGACAATCCTGTGCCCTTCTTGTAGAGGGTGATGTTCTCAGTTACTCCTGGATGTGGGTGGCATGGTTTGACTGCTACGAGCCTCAGAATCATGAATCCTTGATGAGATACATGGTCACTGGAAAAGGATGAGTCTCACAATCCATGTGGGAAACAATCAAATGAATGAAGGAGGTATCTGACCTTTACGGCAGTATAGAGTTGGACGGGTAGCCCATTGAATTGGGCTGCCACAAGATACTTCTTGGACAACAGATGGATGAGAAAAACTCAGGAGACTGAGTAAGAGGAGGAGATGAGAAGGCTGCATAATGAGTCAGTACTGTTGGGCTATTCTAATAAAAAAAAAATAAAATCCCATTTTCTTTTTTAATACCAGAATTCACCCATAATTCTATGTAGGTATGGTCCACAGAACACCATAACCTCAAATATAATCAGAGCTGTATGTCACCAAATAGTGGGGTGATGGCTGGCAGATGAGGGAGACCACAGTTATTGACCATGAACACTTGCACTATAGGAATGGCCTAAAAGATACCAAAAAGAACATGTAGGACTAGAGATGAGCATGGGTCAGTCCTACAAGAAGAGGAAGGAATCGCAAACAGGTGGCCATGTGTTTCACTGATATCCATAGAGTTTCTAAAGAACACAGTGAAAGTGTTGCCAAATATCAGAATCAGATATAGGATAGCTATATCTGGATAGCCAGAGAGTCCAACCTATTCCTGAAAAGGGGTATTCTTGACAACATACCCACCCAGTCTAGTGCCTTAGATGGATCTTCTGTGGAGGATCTCCAGGAAAATATGAATTAGTATTACATACCATAAGAAGGCATGCATAAGTTAAATAAATAAATGAATATTCATGAATGAATGGACAGAACTTACTGTGTTTACTGTGTACTAGGTATTTTGTTAAACACTGGAGATACCAATATAAAAAGCAAGATAATCCCTGCCCTCAAAGAGCTTACATTCTAAAAGAGAAATGCTATAGATATACATAGATGGATAGATATTCATTTATATAGATAGATATTTTACACAGATACATTTATACATAGATATCTTATACATATCTATATAACAATCTATGTCTACATATAACTATGTATGTCTATGTATCTATATAGATGTGTAGTCATTACAATCTAGATAGATAGATATAGATACAGATATAGATATAATGACATAGCCATATAGCCAGGATGGTGTGTTTTGGACAGGGAAAATTGGAAGAAAAGATCACTAAAATAACAGGAAAAATCATTACCATGTCCTTTCCAGGAGAGGTAGTGTTCATTTGATCACTGTTCATAGATAGCGAGTTGAGAAGGACCTCCAAAGCCATCAGAACTCCGGTAGGAAAGGGGAACAGGATGGAGAGAAGGGAGAAGGACACATGGTATGACATGGAATGGCCAGAAAGAGGATGAGGGTGAGGGACCTGAAACCAGACAAGATCCAGTGAATTTTCACATTTCCGAACCTAGGGTCACAGGAGTGGGAGCTTGGGTTCCTGGTAGGGGGTGGAGATGGAATTGTCATCTATAAGTATAGAAGGAGCACAAATATATGCTTTAATTCAATTCTGCAAGTGCCAGGCCCTATGCTAAGTGAAGGGGATGTAAAGAGAAAAACTAAACAATCCTTGCCCTTAAGGAACTTACTACTTAGACTAAATTCTATAAATATAATTAATTTGGCTTACAACATACCCAAAACCAAAACATAGTAAGCTAAACAGAGTGGTTCATAATCTCTAAAAGACCTAAGAATCCAAGCCTCACTTTTTCAGGTGAGGTAACTGATGCCCAGGCAGGTTAAGTGACCAACCAAAGTCACACAGGCAGTAAACACTAGAAGCTGGATTTGAACCCAGGTCCTCTGATACTGAAGCCATGGCCCTCTTACCTCCATGAACTTTCCCCAAGAGGAAGAGCCATTGGAATCAGGCTGGAATTCCCTTCCTCCATCACTCATCCCCTCTGAGGCGTAGGGAGAACATGTTCAGTAATCCTTTCTGCCTTCCCTTTTTCCTCCCTGAAGCTCACATTACTTTCCAAACAAGGTTGTACTTTGTGAGTCTCCCAGTCTATGGAGAATTTGCATACCGCCAGATGGGAGAAGGAGCTGCAACACCCCAGACAGCAAAGAGAGATGAGCTTAATCAGAAACATTTGCTGCATCGTGGTTGGCCAGGCCCTCTGGAACCTTCCCAGCAGGGATTGTCCATACAAGTGTCTCTAGACAACTGCCAAAGTTAGTGGAATCTGACTGCTCCATAAAGCATGACTTCCTTGGGACCCCCAAAGATATACACTGGAGGGGCCATCCCATCCTGCAACTGGGGGATGTACACATTGCAGTAACTGCATGAACAGGCTTATTACTGAAAATAAATCCGAACCCAGGTAAGGAAGAAGTCCACCTTCAGCCCTGAACCAAACAATCATATAATCTTTGGTAACTATGCTCTCACCAGGGTCAGCTGAAGCTCAGGGTGGCTGTAGTAAGTTAAAATTGTATTTCCTTTGTTAGTTCTCAAGAATAGGATTCTATTCCCTCCACAGAGTTCAAATCAATTCAACAAGCATTTGCTGAGTGACTACTATGTCTCTACTAGATTCTCAGGGTACAAAGAAGTACAAAACCTTTCCTGTCTTCAAGAAGATTACAGTCTCCTAGTGGAAAACAGCATGTATGCAGAAAAATTTTATATACATATATATATACATACATATATCACATATAAACACATATATATGTAATATATAATGTGAGTACAAAGCTATTTGCAGTGGAGAGGAAGCTATAACTTCTAGAGCAATGGTTCTCAACTTGTGGGTCACGACCCCTTTGGGGGTCAAACAACCCTTTCACAGGGGTCACAGAGGTCACCTAAGACCACTGGAAAACACATATTTCCCATGGTCTTAGGAACCGAGACACCACTCCTCTATCCGTCTCTAGGTGGGTCCGCCCACATGCAGACACGCCCACATACGAGTATTAAAGCGTCATGGCATTAGGAAGATTGAGAACCACAGCTCTAGAGGAATCAGGGAAAGTTTCTTAGAGAAGACCTAAGTTGAACTTTTGAGGGACATGTGGTTTCCAAAAGGTAGAGATAAAGGAAGATCATTCCAGGGATGAGAGATAAACTGTGCAAAAGTGCGGAAGTGGGAGATGACAGAGAACAAGTAGACACATTGGACTGGTATATAGAGTTCTTGAGGGGGAGTAATTCGAAATCAGTCTGAACAAAATGGGCTGCAATTAAGCTGTGAAGGGCTCTGAGTACCAGAGGAGTTTGCATTTTATCCTAGAGGGATGGGGAACAGCCTGTGCAAAGGCACAGAGAGAGGAGATGACTTAACATGTGCTGAAGTTCCTCGGGTAGACCAGTTTGGCTGGGATTCAGAGTCCATGAAGGAAGAAGAAAGAAAAAAATTAAGCTCCCAACCCAGCCTTTTGACTCCAGCCCAAAGGCATAGAGTTTTATAACCAGCAAAGAAACAAGACCTCAGCACTGCTGTGAATTGCAGAACAGTGAAAGGTACAAGCTGGGTTTCAGTTGGGTTATCTTTGTTGAGGATGGTAGGGCACATGGTAGCAAAAGCAGGGGAAATGTCAAGCTACTCAAAGTTCACTGTGAACTGTTTTTTTACCAGGAGACTTCCACAATAAAAAGCAATTGTGATTGGTCAGGCAACAGAGTATTGAACAGCAAGCTCCATATCAGCAACTGTTATGATAAGAAAGGGACAGCAGGCCCAAACCAATAAATCTCTGTCTTCCAGAAAGCATTTTATCAAGGCATGTCAAAGGATGCTGGACAGGAAATTTGTAAACCTATAGCAACATCATGATAAGTTTATTAACCATAACTGAGTTTTCCAAAGACTCCAAGGGAGCTCATTCTGAACCTACATCTTGCAAGGAGTAGCCAGGATCATGTTTCATCTTCACATTTTAAAAAATAATGGAAAATGGGTAAAATCCTTGTTGAGGAATCAGAGAAGATGACCGTTGTTCATTCTGCACTGAGACCAAGTAGACCTATTTCTTTGCCATTGAAGCACATGGGAAAATGTGCATGTAAAGCAAAGGAAATAGGAAAGCATGAGCGGATGGATAAAAAGGCATTTATTAGATTCTTTGTATCAGGAACTATGCGAAGTGCTTAGAGACACAAATACAAAAGCAAAGAGTCTCTGCCTTCAAGGAGCACTGTGTAAGTAGCAAACAGCTTTGGGATTTGACATGTTAGTTTAAGTCAAACATTTTGCAGCCCAGGGTTGAGAAGACATTGTTGGACAACTAAAGTGCAAAGGCAAACATTAGGAATTGACCCTAACTGGCAGTTGATCTGAAATGTGCATAAAGCATCTTCAAAATGAAGGCATAAGTCATTGGGAAAACATGAATTCAACTGACAAAATATTCAATCCCTGCTTTTAAAAAAAATCAAATTCTGTTAATATTGTGAACTCCCAAAAGTGGAGACTGCCTTTTTCCTATGCCCCGCATTAACACAGTGTCTGACGCATAACAAGCACTTAATACATTTTTATTAATTAACTGACTGGTAATGATAAGGCAACATGACTTAGTGGTTAGAGCACTGAGTTTGGCATCGTCAAAGACCTAAGTTCAAATCCTGCTATAGACACTCATTTTGAGGGCAAATCACTTAACCTTTCATGGTCTCAGTGTCTTATCTGTAAAATAAGGTGGTTAGACACACTGACCTCTGACCTCCCTTACAGCTTTCCACTCGCTACCTTGACATTGGTAGACATCACTCCCACTTCAGAGTGGTCACTGTCATCCATCCCCAGCGATGGCACACAAGGTGTATTCAGGTAGGTCTCTCACATTCCCTCTATGTGACTTGCTCATGTTCTTCTTCTGACCTTTTATTTCTCTGAGGACATCTCCTCTCCTGCCTAACTCTCCCTTTGGCTAATTCTCAATTCAATCTTCAGAGACTGTGATTTTTCATGACTCACAGCCACAGAACAACACCAGAAGAGTATTTTGGTATTAATGAGCAGGGTGACAGTTGCCTGTAAGCCCTGCTACCTGAGAGCTTGGTATTCTGAGCAATGGTGAGTCAAGTCAAGCCTGTGTCCATGCTCAGGTCAGCACTCTTATGGTGAGCCCCCAGGAACAAGAAGATACCAGGTTGACTAGGAAGGGGTAAGCTGGCCCAGGTCAGAAAATGGAGCAGATCAAAGCTCCCTGGTTGATCAGAGTGGGGTGGGACCTGTGAGTAGCTATGCTTCTCCAACCTGGGGGACATAGAGATCCAGGATGTGAATCCTGTCTCTGAGGCTGGCTCTGTAGCCTCTACATCAAAAACAAAATATATCAATAAAAAAAATGTTTTTAAAAGATAAAAAAAGTCTTAAGAGTCATCTTAATTTTCCAAGGCAATATTGTAATTTCTTTATAATTTCTCCAAGGCAATATTGCTCATTCTCCTCTTCCAGTTCATTTCTGGTCCAGTCCATTCCCACTTACACCTACCATCATTATACTGCACTATCATCCCCAAAACAGCTTACTAGTTATTCACAGAATGGAGAGATATGTGCCTTGAACTTTAACAGTTTGGTCCAATACCAGCCATTGAACTTGACTATCATTGTTGTTGCCTCCTAGAATTGACTTCTCTGCCACTCCCTTCTCTCCATTTCCCTTGCTTTTCTTCCCTCTCTCACTCTTAATTTCCCAAGCGTAAATGGGCAGAGAGCTCCTGGTTGTGGTAAACCAGGTTCAATCATTCTACCTTCTTTGTCCCCAACCCAAATCTTTGAACATTAGTCTGCTTATTTGTGATCCTGTGAATTCTACACTATCGTTCTAATCCTCCTTTAGCAAAAAGAGTACTTATTCAGCAACTGTGGGGACAAGCTGTGTTTATAATGCCTCCCATTATCCATACAGCTAGCAGTATAAGAGAGTGAGTGTGTTCCTATGTTCTATCAAGCAGCTTTCCCCACAAAGGGAGAGAAATTTCTGACAGGATCAAGCCATTTTATTCCCAAACTAATGTCCTAAAATAGCTTCATCTAATCAGGTAATTATTAATAATGATGCTCCACATTGATGTTATAATCCTGAAATTGTTGTTTCTCTCAATAAGTGGAGAATGGATAGAGGAAATTGAAATTGCTTAATCAGCCAAACCAAGAAGGCCCATCAGTAATAGAAGTAGGTAGCATGGAAGGAAATCATAGATAATCACAATGGCCTACCTTTACATAGGTCTTTCCCCAGTGATGATGTTGCAAACTAGAATTCAGATCACCTGAAAACACCCCCACCACACTGCAAAGAAAGAAGGACCCAGAGAGAGGGCAAATTGGGCTACATTCTTGGTACAAGGAGGGTTGATCTTGATTGAAAGTCAGGACCACCTTATGTTAGTTAGCCCAATACCTAGAACAAGTCATACAATGGCAACATTGAAAAATTAATTCTATCCCATCCTTTTAGAAAGGCTGAGGAAGGATCATAGATCTGGAGCTAGAATAAATCTTAGAGGTCATGTAATCCAACACTCTCACTATACAGATGAGGGAACTGAAACCCAGAGAATTTAAGTGATTTACCCAAGGCAATAAAGATAATAAGTATCAGAATCAGGATTTGAACACAGATGCAGATGCACTGCATTATATTTCCTCCTATGTATAGCTCATCTGAGAGACAGATAGACATACAAAGAGAGACAGAGACAGAGAGACACACACAAAGAGAGAGAGATCCTATATATATAGAATATAGAAAATGGTCTTTCTTAGGGAGATTGAAGAAGTTTGTTTTCACTTCTAGGACTTAGTGGTTTTAACTTTTGGGGTCCATGAACTTATTTTTTTAAAATATTTTGATAACTCTATTACAATGTAATTAATTTCCTTTGTACTTTTGTGTGTTTTGTCTTCTATGTTTAAAAATCTTATTCTGAGCAGGGATCTAGAGGCTTCACCAAACTTCCAGAGGAAGCCAAGATACAAAAAAGATGAAGTGATCTAGGTAGTAACAGAATAGTCAAAATAAGTAAATGGTGATGAGTAATTTCAATAGCACTTTCCAACTCCAAGATACTGTGATTCATCCTGAAAAGCAGAAACTGTTGGAAGTGAATCCCAATAAAGTCTCAGCGGCCTCATTTAATCCAAACCAACCAGCATTTTTAAATCTACTCCTAATGAAAAAATCTTGCCCTCAAAGAGTTAACATTCTAATGAGGGAAAAAAACATGCACACAAATAGAAAATGTATAAAGAATAAAAAGAAAGCAATTTCTAAAAGAAAGTAGAAAAGCATCCTACCTTCTTCCCATTAATAGCAGGACGAATCAGGAAAGGTTTCATAGAGATAAGGGGACATTTACTTCTCTTTTATTATTCATGCCACAACAGTCACAACTAACTTCTCAAAGGAAACAAAGGAAACAATGTATCTTTTCAGGGATGGCCTTCAAAGACAGATAGTTTTTATAGTCATGTCAAGTGTGGCTTTACCCTTCCTCTAAGTCTTCTCAAATTCAATGATACCCCAAATTCCTTTAACTGAGGTAAAAGATTTTATCCCCCAAAAGAGATAGAGTTTAATCCATTTCAATTCCATAATCATTTATTAAGCCTCATACACATACTAAATACTAAGCTAAGTGCTGGAGAAACAAAAATAAAGCAGTCACTGCCCTCAAGGAACTTATATTTGGGAGTGGGTGGGGGAGATGTGCTGATAAATATTTAACAACCAGCTCTTCGTGGGGATTAAATGTACCAACAATATTTTTTTTTGTTTAATTTGCCTTATTTTCCCCCATCATTTTCTTAAGTCTTAACAATCAACAAAACAATAAATCAAGCCCTGCTTCGTAGAATTTGCTGATGTCCTAATTGTAAATGCTCACACTGAAAATTAACAATTGGCTCTTCTGAGTCAGCACAAGCCGACTCCAGCCCTCCCTTGCTACATTCTGTACATCAATTAGTGGATACAAAGTAATTTCAGATGGACAGCACTGACACCCAGGAGAGTCCAGAAAGTACTTAAACAGACCCTTTAAGGGAACTAAGGGTTCCAAAAAAGGAGAGCAAGAAGAGTATTACAGGCATAGGCTACAGCTTGTGTAAAGACACAGGGGTGGGAGATGGAATATCATGCACAGGCCATAGAAGTTAATGGCTGGTGATGAAGGACTGGAGAGAGACTAGGGCTGGCTATAGACCAGGGTGTTGTTGTCATCATATGATCATGAAACCAGAGGGAGCTAATGAAGTCACTAAGAGAATACTGTATAGAGGAAGAAGAAAGGTGGACTCAGGGTGGAGACTTCGGGGTCACAATATAGATTATGATGATATAACAAAGGAGACTGAGATAGAGAAAGACCAGCAGAAGAAGAGAGAATGAGAGAGAGAGAAGAAAGTGTCATGAAAACCCAGAGAAGATAAGAATATCCAGAAGGAGAGATGGTCAGCAGGGTCAAATGGCACAGAGAGGTCAGGATCAAGGATTGATAAAAGGTGACCAAAGTTAAGAGACGACTGGTAACTTTAGAGAGAACAGATTCAGTTAAGTGATGATATGGGAAGCCATATTGCAAAGGCTGGAAAAATGAGAGAGAAGAGCAGTGGAGGTGAAAAGCATAGCCCTTCATTTACAAATTTACATGATGAGAAATGTGAATGAGGCCAGGTGATTTGGCAACAACAAAAATACCAGCAAAAAGAGATATCATTTTCATGAATAAATGGGGGTGATCTCACTGTACTCTGTTCTAGACAATTCCTTTTGGGGCACAGTTAGGGCACCACAGTTCTGGGAGGACTTTGATAAGGTAGTTAGTGTTCAGAGGAGAACAACCAAGAAAGTGAAGGAAGGGCCTCTTAGGTCATGTCATATCAGGCTTGGTTGCAAGAGCAGATGACATTCTGACCACGTCATTCCTCTCCTCAATGAACTACAGTGGCTCCTTATTTCCTCCAGGATCAAATATAAAATCCTATTTCGTGTTCAAGGTCCTTCATAACCTGGCCTCTTCCCTTCCAGTCTTCCTAATATGTTGCTCCCCTTCATACACTCTACCATTCAGCTACACTGGCTTACTTATAGTCCCTCTAACGTGACACTCTACCTCCCATCTCCAAGCCCTTGCACCATCTGTCTCTCATAAATAGAATTCTCTGTCACTCCTCCTCTGCCCTTTCATTTCTCCTCTCTTCTTTTAAGACTCGGCTCAAATCCTACCTTCTACTGGAAGTTCACTCCAGCTACTGATGTTTTCCATTTCCAGGCTAACTCCCATCTACTCTGTTAATACCTTGTATTAACAAGTTATTTACATGCTGTCTCTCTCATTAGAATGTATCAAGGTTTTAGTTTTCTTTGTATATCTAGCATTTAGCACAGTGCCAGGTACAAAGTAAGCACAATAAATTTTTGTTGACTGACTGACTTAGAGGAGACATGATAGCTATCTTCAAATAGTATTTAAGATTTTTAAGTAGAAGAGAAATTGGACTTTTTCTGTTTGGTCCCAAAAGGAAATTAGAATCTATAAGTGGAAGGTACAATGAAGTTATTCATCTCAACATAAGAAAAAATTAGAATTACAACCATCCAGAGTGGGACAGGCTACCTACCCTCAGGAGGGAGTGAGCTCCCTGTCACTGGAGTCTTCAACAAATGGGTAGTCGCCTATCCTGGGGACAGGATTCTTATTCAGATATGGATTCAACTTGATGACCCCTAACATCCCTTCCAGCTCAGATTCTGTGATTCTTGGAGTCTGCCTTCTCTACTGGGGACTAAACCAATTTGGGGTCACACTTGTGGTGAAAGATGAACATGTTCCAGCCAATTTTGCTTCTTTATCATCTTATAACAAAAAGGTGGAGCTCATTGCTTTTGTGATTTTGCAAAAAATAACTATGGAAGATACATCACCACCCATTTCTACTGAAAAAGATAAAGCAAACTCCAGTGGCTCATGGTTCCCTCTAGGATAAAACACAGACCCATCTATTAGGATTTTAAGACCCTTCTTGTCTCTTCTAGCCTCACTCTATAATGCCCCCTTTTGACCACTCTACAGCCTAGCCATATTGGCCTTCTTCCTCCATCTCCCATCTCTGTACCTTTGCATTCCTCACTTGCACTTCACAGAGCTCCTGTCTTCTTTGAGACACAGCTCAAATACCACCTGCTACCTTCAACATGAGGCCTTTTCTTGACCCCTCGATTACCCTCCTTTCCTAAATACCATGTATCTACTTTTATTTATTTTCTGTATATTTATATATATACATATTGTCTCCCTCAATAGAACATAAGCTCCTCAAGAAGATTTGCTTGATTTTTTTGTATCTTTATCCGAGGTGCCTAGCACAGTGTCTGATACACAGTAGATACTTAATAGATGGTTGTAGATCTATTAACAGAAAATGACTACTTCACAATTAGATAATAATAATAATAAAATGGTTAAATGGAGCATAACAGATTTGAAAAATATCCTAACAAAAACCTGCATAATATTAACAAAACACAGAGCCCATAACCCTAAGGCAACTCTGGAAAAATCAATATTTCCCAACCAAAAAGACTGACAGATAGTCTTAGAACAATTGATAAAATGGACAAAATACTATGGAAATACCTTTGGAACAAGCAACATCACTTTATCAAGCAGGGATAGAGGCTACCAGGTAGACTCCATTGGATTTGTTGACACTAACCTCTGGAGAGAGGTGAGAAAATATTGAGGATCCAAGACGGAATCAAGAGGCCCTTGGGGGCAACACCCATATGAACTCAGTCAACAAGGATGTGCCAAACAGGCCTGGGTCACGTGGATTTGTTTGAGCAAATGGAGAGGCTGAAGATGGCAAGTCAGGACCACATCATCACCTCTTGAAAATTGCCATGAGATGAGTTGTCCTAGAGGTGTCCCCAGTTTAGTGATGCATGCAGACCATGTAAGGAAATGGCAGGAATTGTATGGGATATCATTGTAATCTACAAACATTTAGCACCTGCTGAATACTTAGCAAGACATGACCTTGTGGCTAGAGTTCTATATCAGACACTATCTTTCATGGACAAATGTGACAAATCCTGCTACTACAAGTACAGATATGAATATTTTATTCATGAGGATTTGACCACCAAACTGTACTAGAACTAGAGTTTTATTACACATTAAACTATTACCCTTCATCACTCAGATATAACACTGATCCATAAAAAGTTAAGAACAACCTTTATAACACCTCTGCTATTACTGTAGAAGACAACTCCATCCTCCCTGTCCCTTAGGCTCCCAACCTTGGGGCCATCCTGGACTCCTCCCTCTCTCTCACCCTCCATATCCAATATGGCACCAAGGCCTGTCAATTCCACCTCTGCAGCATCTTTGGAATATGCCTCCTCCTCTCCTCTGACATTGCCTCCACCCTGGTGCAGACCCTCGTCCTCTCAAATATGGTTTACTGCAATAGCAGCTTGCAGGTCTGTATACTTCAAGTCTTTCCACACTCCAATCCACTAAAGTGATTTCCCTAAAGGTCATGTCTAATCACATCACCCCCTACTCAATAAACTCCAGTGGCTCCCTATGGCCTCCAGGAGCAAATATAAAATGCTCTACTTGGTGTTCAAAGCCCTTTATAACCTGGCCCTCTCCTACCTTTACAGTATTTTTACACCTTATATCCCCTACATCTACTCTTCAATCCAGTGAGCCTAACCTCCTGGTCATTCCATGAATAAGGTATTCCATCTCTTGGTTTGGGGCATTTTTTCTGGAATTTCCCCTCTCTGGACCTCAGTTTCCCCAACTGGAACACTCCCTCCTCGACTCTGCCCACTGACCTCCCTGGCTTCCTTTTAGTCCTTACTAAAATTGCTTCTTTTACTGGAAGCCTTCTCCAGCCCTCTTAATTTCAGCGCCTTCCCTTACTTCCTACTTATAGCTTGCTTTGTATATACTGTTTGCATGTTGCCTCCCCATTAAACTGTAAGCTCCTTGAGGGCAGGGACTGTCTTTTGCCTTTTTTTGTATTTTTAATGCTTAGCACAGTGTCTGGAACATAGAAGGCACCACTTAATAAGTGTTTATCGATAGCTTTATTGATAAAAGTTAACCTATAACCTAAAAGTTAATAATCTTGAATCTACATGTAACATAAAACTCTCAAAAAAAGACCGAAATCATGTGGGAACAGAATGAGCAATAAATCATTCTCAAATATCCTTTCTGCTATTGGAGTTGCTGGAAGATGCTTTCAGAGAACCTCTATCAGATAACCTTATATCCCAAACTTATATTCAATTAAAAAAAAAAAATCTTCTTGGCCACCATTGCAATAGTCTTCCTTGCCAGGCATGGTGGCACCTGCCTGTAGTTCCTGCTACCAGGAAGACTGAGTCTGATGGACTGCTTGAGCTCAAGAGTGTCCATGCTAAGTATGGAATGAATATGGTCAACCCTTGGGATCAGGGGTCACCAAGTTGCTTGAGGAGAGAAGAAGCAGCCCAGATTGGAATAACAAAGCAAGTTAAAAGATTTAGTGCCAATCAGCAGTGGGGTAGGGCCCATGAATGACCATTGCCCTTCTAGTCTGGGTGACAAAGAGAGACCTAAGTCTCCAAAAATATATACGTATATATACATAGATATGCATGTATTTATATATATATATGTATATATAAACATATACATGTAAGTAGTCAGCTATATATGTTATCAACTGGATGGATGGATGGATGGATGGATAAGGACTAGAAGGATGGTGACTTGTCCCAAGACTGTTTTTAACTAGATTCCACAGAATATAAGATGAGAAAGAGGTGATAATAACAGATACTTTGTTTGATAAAGTTAACAAAGCAGATTATATACATTATCTCATCTGAGCCTCTCAACAGCCCTGTGAGGCTGGGTACTTACTACAGGCATTCCCCCATCTTACAGATGAGGAAACTGAGACTCAGAGAGATTAAGCAACTAGCTTAGTGTCACAGGGAAGGATCAGAACCCAAATCTTCTTGACTCTATACCTGGAACCGATCAAAGGGTATTTCATGGAAGTGGTGATTCAGAAGGTGGTCCTCCTGAAAACCTGTCTCAAAGTCAAGCTATTGCCTTCTGAGTGTGAATTATTTATTTGGAGTCAGAGGAAGTAGATTCAAAGCCACTTACTATGTATGTGATTCTGAGCAAGAAATTTCCCCCCTCTGGGCCTCAGTTTCCCCAACTATAACATAAGCTGGATAAGACAAGATGGCCTCAAGTTACTTCTAGCTTTAGTCCTATGACCCTCTGAATCATAAATGATTATGGCATACTTAGGAAATATCCCTAGGGATATAATGTGTTTCCATCACATAAACATGAAAAGAAAAATCTGGTTTTAGAAACTAGTCAACCTTGCCACAACACTTTTAACTTATGATTATCTCCCTTCTTGGGACAAATCTCTTTCACATGCACTGAATGTTATGTATTTGATTTACTGCTTACCCGACAGGAGGAAAGAAAAACAAACCATTTGGAATCTTGTAAATATTTGCCATGCAGCATAACATTGGCATGCCAGCAGAGAGTCCTCAGAAAGCAGAGTCAGCTTGCAGTCCCGCCAGCTGAGCACCCAGTCCTCAGCAGAGCAGAGAGAGGACTCCCAGAACCCTCCAAAGCTCAGCTAGGGGACATCCCCTCCACTACAGGAGGCCTTTCTTGATCCTCCTTCACCCCACTCCCAGAGGTTAATACCCTCCCTTCTGAAATTAATTCATATGTATATATTATGTTATAAGATTATGTTATTTTATGCATAGTATAGTATTCATTTCACAATATGACAGACTCTGAGAGATGGAAGGGAACTCAGAGGCCATCTGGCCCAGACCATATCTGAAAAAGAAGCCTCTCTATAACATACCTAAGACATGCTCATGCTGCCTTGATTGGGGACCTCTAAGGAAGAGGATTTACCAGATCCCAAGGCAGCCTTTCCCACTTTGGGTCAGCTATAGCTGTTAGGAAATGTCTCCTTATGTTATTCCTACACTGTTCCCTTTGCTACTTCTACCCATTTCTCTCCTGGTTCTGCCTTCTTGGGCCAAGCAAAACCGATCTAATAATCCCTCCTCCACATAACAGGCCGCCAAATGCTTAAGGTGGGATCTCAGGTGCCCCACGTCTTTTCTCCAAGCTAAACATGCCCATTTCTTTCAACCAGCACTCCAGTGTCATTAACTCAAAGTCCCTTCTCTATCCTGATTGCTCTCTGGTGGACACTGCAATTTGTCAAAGTTCTTAAATTTTGGCACTCATAACTGAACACAATACTCCAGTGGAAGTTTGACAAATGCAGTGGAATTATCACCTCCCTGGGTCTGGAAGCTATGCCCCCTCCTAATGTAGGGCAAGAGTACATCCACTCTTTGGCCTCCACATCACATTGCCAAATCATGCTGAGTTTGTAGCTCACCAGATCTCCCTGGTCTTTTTAGAACAACTGCTATCAACCCATACCTTCCCCCATCTTCTATTTGTGAAGCTGATTTTTTGTACCCAAGTGTAAGACTTTACATTTATCTCTACTGAATTTCATCAAGTTATATTTTACCTAAAGTTTCAGTCAGTGTGTTAGCTATCCCCCTCCCCACCCCAGTTTTGTGTCATCAGCAAATTTGATATGCATACCTCTATGCCTTTATCTAATTCATTGATAAAAAAAAAATGTCAAACATAATCAAGTATAGATTGATCCCTGAGGTATTCTACTGGAGACCACCTGCCATGCTGACATTGAACCATTAATCACTGCTTGTCATCCAGCCAAGTTGGAAACCATCTGATGATATTACTACCTAGTTAATTTCTCTTCCTTCTCCTCAAGAGTACTATAATTTATTAAAAGCATTGTTAAAATCTAGGTTATGACATGCAACATTCTCCTCACCTAGCAGTCTAGTAACCCTGACAAAAAAGGAAAGGAGGTTAGTCTGGCATGACTCACTCTCGCTGATACTTTGTATCATTGCTTCCCTTTCTAGATATTCACCAACTTTCTCTTTAATGATCCTTTCAAAAATTTTCCCAGGAATCAGCCACGCCCACTGGCCTATAGTTTGCTGATGCTTACTTGTATACCTGCTGTTTTCCTCCAATCAAATATAAAATCCTTGATCAGTGTTCATTTTTTTGCCTCTGTATCCCCAGAACCAAACACACAAGTCAGTAGATAGAGCCCTGGACTTGGAGTCAGGAAGATCTGAGTTCAAATCTTGCCCTAGACACTTACTAGCTATGTGACAGTAGACAAGTCACTTAACAATTCTGTGCTTCATTTGTAAAATGAGAGTAATACTAGCACCTACCTCCCAATTCTTGTGAGAACGAATCAAATGAAATAATATTGAGGAAGCACTTAGCACAATACCGGCATGTAGCAGGCACTTAATAAATGGTTGTTGAAATGAATGAGGGCTTATTGACATCTTGCATCTCACTCCCTCCAGAAGAAAAGCCCCCAGAGGAATGCTAAGGACAATGAGATCTAGATTTCAGCAAAGCATTTGACAAAGACTTTCATATTATACTTAAGAAAAAACATGACAGGATGATTGGGTTGGTTTAGGACAAATGGAACAAGTGGAAGCAACAAGCAGTTGGGTTGATGGATCGGTGTTGATTTCATTCATTCCATAAGAATTTGTTAAACATCTGCTATCTGGCAAACACTGGAGATGCAAGGACAAAAATTAAATAATCTCTAACTAAGAAGTACTTACTGTCACCTGGGTGGTGGGTGGAGAGGGGAAAAGGTAAGTCAACAGAAGTAAATCAGAGTCTCACTGTATCAGATCTGGTACACTGCTCACAACACATCTGGAGTATTGTGTCCAGTAGTGCATATGACGTTGTTTGAAAAGGACCTGAAAATCTAAAGTGGATGCAGAAGAAAGCCTCCAAGGTGATAATGGGATTCCAGATCATACCATAGGCAGATGAGTAGAAGGAATGGCAACATTAAGCCTGGAGAAGAGAAGACTTATCCAAACAGCAAGAAGGACATGAAAACTGTCTTCAAACATCATTGTATATACAAATGGCATTTAATAAAGATGTGTCACTGCAAAGATCACAAAATGGTTAGCAGGTATATTGTTAAAGTCTATCGTGAACAGCAGCAGCTGGGGAAACCCACTCTCTTCTCCAAGAAAATGGATCCCACAAGCACCACTGAATACTATGGTATACAGCTGCAGACATATGCAGGCTTGAGAGAGGTCAGAAGTGGGAGAGGGGAAGGGGCTTCAAGGACACATTAGATTAGTCATTGACCTCAACGAACACAATCCTGGGAACTGGAATTAAGGCAGAGGGGGCTTCAGAAGATTATACAATCCAGGTTTCCAAATGAGATAACGATGTATATGCTACTGACCTCATGGGAATAAATGGAGAAAACAGAATTTTCCATGCCTGGGTGACATAGGTTCCATCTCTCATCAGGAAAAGAAACTCAATGGCCTTAGGTATCTGAGGCACCAATTCTGCAAGTTGTGGAAACCTTGCACAACATGACAGCTTCATTTTCTTCTTCATAAAACAGGTCAAACAAACAAGCTTCTTTTTCCTTACACAGAAAAGCTCTCTGTTCATTGAGTTAGATATAGCCAGCCTCTCAAGTATAAAGATAAGGGATAGATTCGCCATTTCCTTCTCCAGCTCACTTTCAAATGAGGGATTGAGGCAAACAGGGGTAAGAGAGTTGTCCAGGGTCACACAGTTAATAAGTGTCTGAGGTCATATTTGAACTCAGGTCCTCTTGACTCTATCCACCGTGCTGCCTGGAGATGTCCTGAGAAGCATCATACCATGTCATTATCCATGTCTCAAGTCAACAAGCTTATTAAGTGCCTGTTGTATGCCAGGAGTCATGCTAAGCACTGTGGATGTAAAGAAAGGCAAAAGGCAGTCCCTGCTCTCTAGGACCACACAGTCTAATAGGGGAGATGACACGCAGACTATGTTCAAACAAGATGTAGACAAGGTAAACTGGAGACAATCTCAGGACATAGATAACCCTTGCAATTCCAAGGGTACCTGACAGGACTTCCCAGAGTCAGGCGTTCAGGACACTCAACCCATTTGCATTTCCCTAGCTAACCTGTTCTAGGCATAAAGTATTCCTGTGGTTCTCAAAAGCCAGCCAGTGAACTCTCCTAGCAAGCACCAAGAAGTGACTCCTCCGAAATCTCTAGCAGCTAATAGGATTCTTAACTCCTTCCTCTTTTGATATCATGCAATATTTAAAAGGCAAGCTCAGTGCCTTGTCAGGTCAGACATCTCTATTACTAGTTATTATCTACGGAGCAATAAAAAGCAGTACAGATTATAGCGCTTGCCTCTTTGCTAGAGACTAAGGGAGGGAGGCAGCCGGCAACACAAAGCACGAGAGATATTTCATTCCTGGCACTTGAAATTTCATCCGATAAGAAGGGATGCTGATTTGTAGCGGCATAAAGCAAGCATAAATTATTTCCTTCATTCCCTTTCCCTGGCAGGGTTTGTCAAGCTGAATTTGGTGGGGGATGCCTATGGGAATATCTATGGAAGACAGTTGAAATATCTCCAGTAAAAAGCTCTCGTTTTTTCATCACCCATTTCAATTTCTCACTTGATATTTGTTTGAATTCAATTCCACCGCATTTATTAAGAACCTACCATGTACAAGATGCTATGCTTGGCCCTGGGGGGCTTAAAGACCAAAACAAAAATCCCTGACCTATAACTTCTCTCTTGCTGTGTTCTGCTTTCTGCAATGTGCAATGATTATGGAGCAGCCCAAAACAGAACTGCAAATCCCATCAAGTCAGTCCCTGGATGGCTGTCTCCTTTGCGATCCCAAGGATGCCTGTAGTGCTCAGGAGCTCCTGTTGGTGTTGGGGACACCCTTCCCCTATGGGAATGCAAATTCCTTGAGAGTTTCTGTATTTGTAGCACCAGCACTTGGCCCATAGGAAGACTAACAAATGCTTTTTACATTGATTTATCCTTCTACCATCTCAGGACCAGCCCAACTGAATCTGGAGAAGCTTTTCACCAAGATGGCTGTAGGTGGATGGGTTTTTTTCCACATGGCAGCTCTTGAAGACTGTACTAAGCCAAAGAGCCATTGTGATCTCTGTTAGGTGAGGAAATGCCCACACCAACAAGAAAAATATTTCACAGTGCTTTTGAGTTCATAGAAGCATTCTACATATACAGCTTCATTTGAGCCTCACAACAATCCAGGGAGGTAGGTGTTATTTCATAGAGAAGGGAACCAAAGTTATGAGAGGCTGTCCAAGGTCACACAGCTAGAAAGTGTCTGAGACAGGATTTGATCAGGGCTTCCTGACTGCAAGTCCAGCATTCTGTCCACTAGGCCACCTCTATGGACTTGGCACTTTGACCACTACTCCACGCTGCTGCTATTTCTTGGAAATTCACTGAGGCAAACTTGCTGGGTAAACGTTTCACTTCAAATTAGATCATCCCATTCAAAATGCTCCTCTCATCTGTCTTAGAAGCAAGTATCCACTGAACAGAATGGGGGGAGGGGGGAATGGTTTGTGCTAACCTCAGAGTCATGAAGACCCAGGTTCAAATATTGTCTCTGATCTTTACCAGCTAAGGTGGTCCTGGGCAAGTCACTTAACTTTTATGTTGCTCACACAACTTCCCTGGATTTATCCTTTAAGTCACAGACTGCACTGAACTCCTTCATGGGCAACATAATACTGTGTTTCTAGTGCCAGATTTGTAGCCCAAAAGCCCTGGACTGAAATCTCACCTCAGATGCCTCTTGTCTGTGTGATCCTGGGTGAGGGAGGGTGGGACTAGAACATGTGTAAGGGCCCTTGCAGTTCTAAGTCTATAATTCTAAGATCTCTACCCTATCGGGGTGGGGAGGAGGTGGTGTTCACTCTATCAGCAGAGAAGGGGGAATGAGAATGAGAGGAATGGTGTGGATAAATAGGGTGCTTTACATTCCTTAAAGTTAGGAATCACCTCCCTAAAAGTGCTCTCTTTATACGTCATTGGGGAATGGAGGTGATCTTGCATTCTTGAAGACTAACTAGGCCAGAGGAATCCTGCCAACTTGGAAAGATGGCAAAGACTGGCCAGAGGATGGATTGTCCGTCTGTCACCCATAGACCACCCTGGCAGAATGTACATGCTTGTGTGCGTGTGTGTGTGTGCGTGTGTGTGTGTGTGTGTGTGTGTGAATTGTATAGATAGATAGATATAAAGACATATATAGTATGTATATATTACATATAAATGCATATATAATGTATGTACGTGTATGTGTATATATATGTGTGTATTTATATATATATATATATATTATTCACACATTATTCGGATAGGTTCATCAATACTCGGATACAATTCTAGTTTGTCCCCTGACTTCCATCACTTGTAAGAGAGTTGGCCAATAGGGGCCATAGCTAAGAGAGGGCTCAGATCCCAGCTCTTCCACTTACTACATAGACAGTCTTAGATAAATCTCTTAACACCTCAGAGACTCAACTGTCTCATCTGTAAAATGCCAGGGTTGTGCTACATGGTCTCTAAGGCTTCTTGAAGCTCTAGGGCAGGCCTGCAGGCCCACACAGGCCTCTCGCGGGCCCTCAAGCTTCAGGTAGCAGACCAAAGGATGTCCTCTACGTACAAACGATGTTTTCCTCTACATTTTTTGTTGGCCACCCAGAAATCCTTTGGTGTTCACAGACCCCAGCCCTACTCTATGGCATAGATTCTTAACCAGAGACCCCTTTGGTAGGCTGGTGATGCCCACAGATCTAAAATTGATAGGTTTTTTTTTTCTTTTTGGAGGGGGGAGGGCAGGGTAATTGGGGTTAAGGGACTTGCCCAAGGTCACATGGCTAGTAAGTGTTAAATGTGAGGCTGGATTTGAACTCAAGTCCTCCTGACTCCAGGGCTGATGCTCTATTCACTGTACCACCTAGCTGCCCCATAAAAAATGATGTTTTCAAATGCATAAAACAAAACACAAAAGATTAGAAAGAAAGCCAAAAATTAATGAAAATAAAGAGGTCATTTTTCCCACCCAAGTTCAGATCCCTTCATCTCAATCTAAGATCCTATAATGCCTAAAGGGCAGAGATATTTGGAAATCAGGGGAACACTGGCCCCTGTCAATGTCTGCTGCAGCAAAGCTAGGGATTGAACATTATTCTCATTCCAGAAATAGCTGAGGACCTTACAGCAGCCATTGCAGGCCAGCTATAGTTGCCATGTTTTCTTTTGACTTGACATAAAGCTTAGCAAAGGAGAATTCCAAGGAGCAGATCTCCTTGTAGCAGGATTGAGGGCTGTGGGTCTAATTCCTCAGGCACCCATTAAACATTCTCTCTGGGCTTGCCTGTCTATGTCAAGAAAACATGTTGGCTTTTCCCTTACTTTGAGAAGCAAGAACCTGGAAGCGAGGAGGGGGCAGTTCACTTCACTCTCTGCTCTAAGAAATGCTCATATTGCCTCCATCTTGAAGAACAAATTCAGAGCCAAACAGTATTTCTCCATTCCAAATGGCATCTATCTTCACAGATACAAACTGGCTTAGAAGTAGAACTCTCAAGGTGATCAAATCCAACTCTTGTTTTAGAGATAAGGAAATCAATGTCCAGAGAACTGAAGTGACTTAGCCAAGGTGGTGCAGGTAATAGGGAACAGAACTCAATTGTTCGTTTTTCTTGTCTGGTAGCTTGACAAAGCTGCCCCCTCTCTCTAATGGTGGTCACCCCGGTATAACCCATAGAATTCAGTGCCCTTCAACATGACAGGCATTTAGCAAGGCTTAGTACTTATTCCATGCAAGATGCCATATTTAATGATACAAATACAGGGGCTCTTACCCTGGGTCCCATGAATTCATTTTATTAGTACTTTGAAATGTATTTCCCTATAATTGTTTTCCTCAGTGTCCTGTGTGATTTATCCTATGAAGGGGTCCATATGCTTTCCCTGACTACAGGACAATGACTGTGACACACATGCAAAAAAAAGGTGAAGGTCCCCTGCACCAACAGGGGTTCTTAATATATGTTAACATATATATTATTCATTAACAATAATTAGAATGTGAGCTTCCCCCCTTAGGCTATCAGCTCCTTGAGGTTACGGACGATTTTTGCCAACCTTTAGCACTTAATAAGTGCTTGATGATGTGACAATAATAATTGCTGGAATTGACATAGGGCTTGTTGATCCTCACAACTACCCTGTGAAGTAGGTATGATTAATTTTAGAATCATAGGTTAGGATTTTCAAGGGAGTTCAGAGACTGGTCCAATCGCATTTTACCAATAAAGAAATTGAGTCTCAAAAAAGTAAAATGACTTGGGATGGCTGGGTGGTGCAGTGAATAGAGCACCGGCCCTGGAGTCAGGAGGACCCGAATTCAAATGTGGCCTCAGACACTTAACACAAAAAACTATCCGTGTGACCTTGGGCAAGTCACTTAACCACAATTGCCCTACGTTCCCCCCCTCCAAAAAGCAAAAAAAAAAAAAGTAAAATGACTTGTTTAAGGTCACCTAGGAAGTAAATGCCAGAAGCAGGATGGAAACCCAGATAATTTGATAACTTGGATTTGCTCCACTTCTACTAACTCCATAGTTGGTGCTCTTTTTGTCATCCAGACATACCTTGTTTTATTGGGTTTCACTGATCTGTGCTTTGTAGATATTTTGTTTTTCACAAATTGAAGGTTTGTGGCAACTCTGCGTCAAGCAAGTCTATCAGTGCCATTTTCCCAACAGCGTGTGCTCACATCATGTCTCTGTGTCACCTTTTGGTAATTCTCACAATATTTCAAACCCTTTGATTATGATTATATCTGTCACGGTGATCTGTGATCAGTGATCTTTCATATTACCACAGCCACTGATTTGGGTCGTCCACATAAGACAGCAAACCCAACCGATAAACGTTGTGTGTATTTTGACTGCTCCCCACTGGCCTCCTTATTCTCTGAGACTCATATTGAAATTATGCACATGGCTGTTTTTTTTTTCTTTTCTTATTTTGTATTCAAGTTTAAAATTGTTTTTAATTACCCAAAAAAGAGAAATTAGGCCGATTAATAACTCTACAACGTACTCTAAGTGTTCAAGTGAAAGGAAGAGTCAATCGTTCCAGCAACCTTCACTGCTGTCTTATTTTAAGAAACTGCCACAGCCACCCCAGCCCTGAGCAGCCATCAGCATGGGCAACACCCTCCACCAGCAGGAAGAAGGCTCAGGTGATGGTTAGCATTTTTTAGCAATGAAGTATTTTTAAATTCAGGTCTGTACATTGGGTTTTTTAGACATAATGCTATTGCACTCTTAATAGATTACAGTATCGTGTAAACATTTGCACTGGGAAACCAAAAAATTCACGTTACTCACTTTATTGTGAACCCAACCAAAATATCTCTGAGGTATGCCTGTACTCTACTGCCTCTATCGAATATTATGTCCATTTCACAAATTTAAAAAATGAGTCTCCGAGAGGTCGAGTAGCTTGCCTTAGGGACGCACAGATAGTTAACGGTTTCAACCACCCCATATGCTGCTGCCTGAAGGCAACGCAAAGTTATCTGAGCTAGCAACAAGTTGTGAAAGTGCTTAATTCTGAGATAGTGACAGAGGGAAGGCCGTGCTCAATGATAAAGACAGTCTTTCCCCAGAGAGGGCCAGGCAGCTTCACTGGCCTTCAGCAGAGATGACTAAGACACCTCCTTCTTCCTCCTGCTCCTCCTAACAGAAGGACCTGTCCTGCCTCATTTTCTCTCTTTCTAATCCTTCTCTGACCAGACTTTCCACGGTGCCTTAGGACAGCTTTGTCCAGACCAGGGACCCCTCATCTTTAGAGGAATGTTGACTATTTGGGAGCAGCTCTGGGAGTTAGCAATGAAAATGATGAAATGGTTGGAAAAAACCGAGAGGGTGTTAAAAGGATAAAGAAACTAAGATTGTTTAACCTGGAGGAAGAAAGACTACCAGGAGCTTTCAGGATGGTTTTTTCAACACAATTAACTCTTGGCTCCCCATCCATGTATTACCCACAGTATAGATCGTCTTCTGTCTTGGGAATGCACTCAACTATCCCCTGACCCATCAACATGACCCCCAGTTTGATATACATCTGGTCGATGGACCGCAAACAATCCCCCACCCCAGGAAGGCAGAGACAACCCCCTTTGGGCAGATTGTCTTTGACGCAACTGCCAAGATAACCAAATCCCCACGGCATGTGCCTCGAGCCAGCTGAAAGTTTTAAGTTCTCCACATTAATAGTGGATTCAAGGCAAAAGGAATAGTCAACAACAGTAAGGAAAGTGCCTGACATTCATCTAAATGTTTAAGGTTTAGAGAGCACCACACCTCACTGAAAAGCCTGGCAGTGTGGTGGATAAAGGGAACGTCTGGGAATCAGAGAGACCTGAATTCAAGTCCCTGTCTCTGGCACGTACTGACTGTGCAACAGTAGACAACCCATTTAATTTCCCAGCACCATGGGCAACGGTTTACGACTATCAGCTGAGCAGAAGCAAGAGAACATCGTATGTAGTAACGGCAATATTATTTGAAGAACAACTGTGGACGACCAAGTTATTCTGAGTGTTATAAATACTCCAATTGGCCATAAGGGATCTGTGATGGAAGAAGCCATCCACCTGCAGAGAAAAGAACTGATAAATAGAAGTATACGTACATTTCTATACCTGCATCAAATGGCAGCCTTCTCGAGGGCAAGGTGGGGAGGGAGACAGTACAAAACTTAAAATGTAAGAAATAAATAATTTAAATTTTAAAAGACTATCAGTTATAAGGTTACCAATCTACACTGGGGAAGAGGGTAGAATTCTCTATACCTATGAAATCACACGTCCACCCCTAAACAAGAACACTAGCTCATTGGAGCCTCACCAACCTCAGGATATAGGTAGTGTATTATCCCTATTTGATTTTATTTTTGTTCTAGGACTATGATTTCTTTGCTGTGAAATTTACCCTTGTAAATACAAGGGTTTAGATCCCTGAGATGTCAAGTGACTTACTTGTGATCTAACAACTAGTCTATGTCAAAGGCAGAACTGGAATCCAAGACATTGATTTGGAGGTCAACCTTCTCTCTACTATACCATACTGTCTCCCAGAAGTGGCATGAAAAGTTTTAGCTTGGAGTGGCTAGGTGGTGCAATGAATAAAGCACCAGCCCTGAAGTCAGGAGGACCTGAGTTCAAATTTGACCTCAGACACGTAACACAAAAACTAGCCATGTGACCTTGGGCAAGTCACTTAACTCCGATTGCCCTACCTTCCCCCTTCCAAAAAGCAAAAAAAAAAAAATGTTTCAGCTTAAACATTTCTACCTCACTACAAATCAGGGGTGAATTTATTGCTTCATTGATTGTCTAGACTTATGAGAGCAAAGGAGAAGATGTTGATAATTCACACTAAATGTACATGGCTGTCATATTTTCACCCCAAGAGGCTGCTAAACATTTACCAGCTGGCCCTTGCTCTCATCCTGAGTTTCCAGATGGGGAAAAGGAGATCCATAGAAGCAGAAATTTAGAATTGGAAGGGGCATTAGAAGTCATCAGGGCCAACTCTCTCACTGTATTGAGTAAACTGAGGCCCACAGATGACTTGTCTAAGGCCACACAGGTAGCCAGTAGCACCAGACCTGCAATTCGAACCCAGGTCCTCTGACTCCAAATCCAGCAGCCTTCCCAGTGTCCCACAATACATCTAAAAGTGTGATTGTCACCTGAACCTGTTGAATTATCAAGATATCAGGGGTTCTAAGAAGCAGAGGTGAGGAGAAATGTTTTTAAATTCATAAAGCAGGATGGCAAAGAAAATCAATAATGCGGAAATACAGTCATCAAAATATTTTTAAGCCAAGTTCCCAGGGTGAGCTCCCCTGCCTCCCTTCTCCACTTCACCATGCTAAGAGAGTTCTGGCCAATCAACGCCAACCCCCTCAGAGGTAACAGTTCCATTTTGGAAACTTCCACTGACTTCTCTCTGAGCCTGAGCCTGTAGGCTAAGTGAATAGCCCACTACTGGCTGAGTGCATCAGCAGATAAGTCAAACAGTGGATTAATAAAGAAATAAGTCACTTTCCCACAGGGAGCTTTGGCCACAGCCCTGGGGGCAGTAGAAGAAAGTAAAATAAGCTTTATTAAGTGATGTTTTAAAAACATTTTAGTCTCATTCAAAGGTAATAATATGAAATGCAAATTATAGTACAATTCTTGGGATTTAGATGTACAAGGGAACTTGGCAATCTTCAAGTCAATCCATCAACCATCAATAAGCATTTATTAAGCACCTACTGTGGGCCAAGTGCTGTGGGATACAAATAGAATAAATGCAGCAATCCTTACTTACAAGGATGATACATTCCAACTTTGGGAAGATGAGGAGCCCAGACCCCAGAGAGGAGAGCTTTGTGTCCCAAGTCCCACAGCCAGGACATTCCACAGCTGGGAGTGGAAGCCTGGCCTGCAGACTCCAAACCCATCTTATTGCACCACACTGGCATGCCAAGAGGCACTCAAACTTGGGGGGCAGGGTGGGGTGGAGAATGGGGGGATGAGGACAAATGGGCTGATCCTCCTAGTTCAGGATACTCCTTGACTTGCTCCTGTTACCCAGCCCAACCGTCTGGCTAGACTGGACTTTGTAGTGCTCCTCATACAGTCACTCCGACTTCTGTCTCCCCACCCTTTCACTGGTCGTCCCCTTACCCAACACTCTCCTTCCGTCCTTCTGCTGGTAGAATCCTCACTCCCTTCAAGACTCTACTCAAGCATCGCCTTCTCCGGGAAAGCTTTCCTGGTTCCCTTCCTCCCATCTCCCCCTAAACTCCCCAACTACTTTATATATCTTTTTCCTATTCTTATAAATCTACATGTTCTCTTCCTCAACTGAATGTAAGTTTCCTGAAGGAAAGGACTTTCTCCTTTATGTCTTTGTATTCCTAACACCTAGTACTGTGCCTGACACATAGTAGGTGCTTAATAAATTTATTGTTAGGGGGGCGGAGCCAAGATGGCGGCGTAGCAGCAGCAACATATCACAGCTCTCACATAGCCACCCCAAAATACCCATGGAATAGGACTCTAAACCAATCCTAGAACTCCAAAACGCACACAAAGATACTTCCCACTAAAGTCAGCTCAGCTACGAGGAACCACATCAGCACTGCAAAACCAGCCTGGCCTGAAGCCGCTGCTGAGCCCCGGGGGCTGCCAGACAAGAGGAGCGCTGAGCAGATTAGCAGCAGCTGCTAGCAGCGTTCAGAACTAGGTTACTGGGACTTGCCAAGTTGGGAGGGAGGAGCAGTCTGGCCGAAAGGCCTCCAGAGCGGAAAAGAGAAAGGCAGAGGTTTTGCACCCGCCTCCACGTTGCAGCTTCCCGCCCGCGGCCTGCAGACGGCAGGGGGACTGAGCAATTGTTCTTAGGCCAGTGCTCTCGCGTTGAGCGGCCTGGATCTGGATCGCGGTCTTGGGCCTCAGTTCTGGAGTCTTCACTATCCAGTCAGCCAGAAGTTAGTAGGAAGAGTCCCAGCATCTTCCTGAGAGCTACAGCAGCTGGGAGGACCCCAGCGATTTGGGACAGAGCTTTCCCTTCTGGAAGCAGAGCCCCACAGAGATTTAAAAAAAAATCACGGACTGAACAACCATGAGTAAGAATAAGCATAAGAAGCAAAGTAAGAACAGCTCCCAAACCCTAGATTCCTTCTTTGGG
>CM053590.1:16596242-16616495 GCA_028646515.1 Pseudochirops corinnae | reverse complement strand
TTGCAACTACAAAGAGAGCTGCAATAAATATTTTTGCACATATGGGACCTTTTCCCACTTCTGTAATCTCTTTGGGATATAATCCCAACAGTGGTATTGCTGGGTCAAAGGGTATGCAATTATTTATGGCCCTTTGGGCATAGTTGTGGATGCCTTTTTAAAAAGTCATTATCATTTCCAGATATACTTTCCCCGCTTAGTCCCCTGTTGTAACAAGGAAAAAACCATCAAGCAAAACCAACATATATTATGACTGAGTCTGACAAATGTCTCTAATATTTCACACCATGATCCCCTACCTCTCTATCAAGAGGAAGGGGATAGAGGCATGAATTGCTACTAGAAATAACACATAGAATCCTAAAGAATACCACACACAGAAGCCAACAAGAAAAGACAGACAGAGGCTGCGGGGGCTGTGGGGAGAACTCTGGGTTTGGAGATAAAGGATCTGGAATTAAGTCATCATCCCACAACTTACTGCTGGCCTGCTAGATGGTCACGACAAACATCCTCATGTTAATTGGCCATCTCATCAAATACGTAAACTAGATAAGAATCAAATTACAGTGGAAATAGCCCCCAAGTCAGAGGACCTGGGTTCAAATCTTGCCTCTGACAGTGACCTTGGAAAAATCACTTAATCTTTCTGGGGCTTAGTTTCCTTCACTGTAACATACCACCATCTCTGTGGTACCTTCCAGCTTCTAGATCAAGGATGCTACTATGATTCTCTGACCTCTAAGGCCATTTCTATCCCTAAATCTATGGTTGTTACTCCTTCTTATGGAGGCAGTGGTGGTTTAGAAATAGATGGATAGATGAAGGGGACAGTGTATCATGCCCCTAGGGTAAAGAAGACCACAGCCAAGTGGTCCTGTGCTCATAGATTAACTGCAAGATTTCCTTCCTGTCACCAAGAATGTGTCTGTTTGGTGTGAAAACAAATTCTTCCAGTGTGGCCAGAAGCTGAGCTAACAGAAGAAATATTTGTGACTGCCCCCAGCCTATGGCAGATAGATTCTGCTGCTTTCTTCCTTTGCAGTCCAGGCCTACCAAGCAGCTCGGGGTCTGATAATCCTGCCTCCCCTTGGAATGGAGGAAGCTGTGTTGAAAGCAAAGTATTTGGTTTCCTGGGAGGGGGTAGGGAGAAGAGGGGGAGAGGGAGCTTCTGCAGACCTGAATATCTAGCGGTCCGATGTATAAACTATACAATGGAATTCTGGCTGTGGTATGTGAGGAGCTGAAAAAAATAGCACTCCATTTCTCTGTAAAGCGTGACCCAGGCATAGAGAGGCACAGCCAAAGGAAAGCGTTACCTTGATATATGGAAGTAGTGGGAGTTATTGGGGGTGGAGATTGTTCTGAAATGGAAAAATAGTGACTTCTGTTTAAAAACAAAGCTGCAAAAGGTTTAATATCCTAGTCTGTATTCAGTTCCAATTATACTTACATATACACACATAGATGACTGGACATTAGAGTGTACATATATATTATATGTATGTACACATATATGTATAAATGTGTATATGTATATAAATGATCATGAGATCATATTATTCAGTGATGCAAGATGTTTCTGGAGCAGTGCCACACCAGATCTGTTTCATACTGCAAGGCCAAGCCCCATTTTTTTTAAAACAAGAAGGTTATTTACCAGTTTGATCCCTCACCTTAATTATTGATGGACTTGGCCCTGAAAGCTTTCTGGTTGCTTTTAAAAATCAGTATTCACAGTTGGAAGGGTGCTTGGTGGCCCTCTAGTCCAATACATTTCCGAGCAAGACTCTGCTTAGAACATTTCTGCCAAGGGCTTATTCAACTTTCTTTGAGGACTTTGAATGATGGGGAGCCCATCATTCTGGGCAGCCCATTCCACTTTTAAACGATTCTACTTGGAAGGAAGTTTTTCCTTTTGTCAAGCCTAAACTTGCCTCTTTGTAACTCTCTTCTCCCTGAGCTTGTTCCCAGTTCTGTCCTCTGGGCACTGAGTAGGTGGTAAATGATCAAATCAAAGAATTCTATTCTTGATCAGGGATCAACCTTGTTCAAAGCAATTCCTCATGGGATGGGTGGTCAACAGGGGACAAATGGTTTTGGCCATGGCAAGTCATTCTACCAACTACCATTAAATGGAATTGCATTGGTAAAGGGAACATCTCCACAGGGGGAAAATCATAAATTTTTGATGCATTGGAAGATGCATACCTCTAGACATGTCTGTGTGGAGGTGGTGTGGCATAGTGCATGGCGCTGAAGTAAGAAACTCTTCATTTCAAGTCTTCACTCCAAGATATCTTAGCTCTGTGACCCTGAGAAAGTCATTTAACCTCTTGTTGCTCTGGGCATCTCTCTACGAATATAAGTTTCAGGAAGGGGGCTAATCTGCATTGGTAGAGGAAGATTCCTTACCTGGAAGTTCCCTGTCTGGTCCCTATCCTTATCCCTATCTCTATCTCTAAATCTCTATCCATATGCACATGACCCCCCCCCCCCAACATCTCTATATACATGCACATATCCACACCACCTACCTACGTGTATATGTGTATGTGTGTATATGTATATGTATATGTGTGTATTATATATTTGTATATGTATGTGTGTGTAAATATACAGAGAAAGAGAGGTAGATTTCATATCAGAAGTCCCAAATTCCCAAATATCAATGGAATTATCTATGTGTATATATGCATGGATATGTGGTTTACACACACACACACACACACACACACACACACACACACACACACACCCCAGAAGTTTGTTGGTATATGTTTAACAACCAGCTCTTTGAAGACACAGTGTATACCATGGCACACTTTAAAGTTTAACCTATATAGTTAATAGGCAACTAGGTCATGCAGTGGATAAAGTGCTAGGTCTGGAGTCAGGTAGACTCTTCCTGAGTTCAAATCTGACCTTGGACACTTACTAGCTGTGTGACCCTGGGCAAGTCACTTAACCCTATTTGCCTAATTTTTCTCATCTATAAACTGAGCTGGAGGAGGAAATGGAAAACCACTCTAGTATCTTTGTTAAGAAAACCCCACAAGTGATCACAAGAGTTGGAAACAACTATATTATTAACTTTTTATCCATAACTTTCTTAAGTCTTGACAATCTACCAAATAGTAAATTAAGGTCTGATTTGTAGCATTTACAGATTTCTGAGTTGTAAATGATCACACCGAAAATTTACATTTGGATCTAGTCTAGCCAATATCCTGGACTGATGATTTCTTTAGTGGAGGGAGCTTCTCATGGAGAAACTCTGTCCATCAATGTAGATCAGTGAAACAGCTGTTTTGCATCTCTGTAACTTAAAATCTAAAAGAACCACACAACCAAACGGTCCTATCAGGCTGTTAGAGCCAGTTATAGCCAAAAAATCATAAAAAATGGGTCTTGTATGTATAAGAAAGAGAAAGAAAAGGAAGAGAAAAAATAGGAATCCTATTTAAATTTCATCCTGTTTCCTTTGCAACTTCTGAATAACTTATCCCAAAAGAGCAGAATAGTTTAAAGCATGGCCTAGGTAAAAAGGTCCCCTTAAAAATTAATTTCTCTGGGTATCACTAACCCTAACCGAATCAGCTCCAATTTGCCTAGATAGACATTTTCATGGCTCACAGCAAAATGTAGTAAACCAAATAACTGTAGGCTTTAATAGAATTTCACACAATCTTATTACCTCCCAATTACTTTTTTGACCTTTTTAGGATCGTTCTTCCCTCCAAAACACACATGATCTGCAATTCTGAATGTCCTTCATCCTTTGCTATCCCAAGAAAATCAATAGATCAAGTGGAATTAACATTGCACTTTGCGACTTCCATTTGTAACAAATATAGTCTCAGGGAAGACATAAATGCCGAACACACGAAAGTATCAATGTTCATAGAACCCAGGATGTGTTTGGGTGAAGTGAGCTCCAGTACATTAGAGATATCTTCTGCTTTCCTCAAATTATTAAATTAATAAAGGTATCAATAAGGGTATCAATTCCACCCCTGCTGTGAGGCCTAAGAAAACGGGGAGGTTGGCAGAACTTGAGACTTTGTGTGATGCTAGAATGATGCATTCCTCAGCAGACTTTGTTAGTAACACATTCTGAATCGTCAATAAGTTTGGCATGTAGATAGAGTCATTTATTTCAGAGTTTAGTCGTATCTGACTTTTCCTGACCCCATTTGGGGTTTTCTTGGCAAAGAGACTGGAGTGTTTCACCATTTCCTGCTCCAGCTCATTTTATGAGGAAATTGAGGCAAAAAGGGTGAAGTGACTTGCCCAGGGTCACACAGCCAGTAAATGTCCGAGGACAGATTTGAACTCAGGAAGATGAGTCTTCCAGTCTCTAGGCCCAATGCTCTATGCACTGTGGTGCCTCCTGGCTGCCCCCAGTGCAGATGTACCCAGGGGCTGTTGAGGTTGTGAGCAAGGATTCTGGTTGAATTGTCATCAGATTATTGGGTGAAAGGCTTATACCATCATTAATTTGGAAAGGACCTTAGAAGTTATTGAGTGTAACCCCCTCCTTTACAGAAGAGGAGGCTCAGGCACAGAAAGGTTAAGTGAGTTGTCCAGAGTCACACAACTAGTAAGCGTCCAAGGTGGGATTAAAATTCAGGTCATTCTGACTCCAGGCGAAGCCCTCTAATCACTGAACAATCCAGCTGTTATTACATTATGGAAAGTTATAACACAGTGGACACTTGTGACTAGGAAGGGATCAGTTCTAAAAATGTCAAAATGTGCCCAAGAACTATTAACATTTTAGCAGAATCTGTTTGTAAGAACAGATTTGAGGGACTGCCATGTGGAAGAAAGACCTATCTTTTCCTGATTGACTCTAGAGGAAAGAATAGGAGGAGGGGATAAGTTGCAGAAAGGCAGATTTCAGTTCAATGGAAAGAGACACTTATTAATAATGAGAGTTATCCCAAAGTGAAGATACTTTTAGGAGATTGTGAACCTCCCTTATTGGAAGTCTTCAAAGCCAGGTTAGATAACCACTTGTCAGATATGGGTTGGACAAGAAAACTAGTTCTTAAATTCCAGGACAAATAATTTAGCCTGCTTTCGTCCTTGTAGTCTGATTGTGTACATGATGTTTAAAGTTATTTTCTAGGCTAGGAGCTGTGACAACATATTAAAAAATTCTGATGTAACCTATGAGGCATCCAATAGGCATTGCCCCTTGGGCTGTGATATCTAGTGGGGATCTATTCATAACATATCTATGAGATTTATTGGGAAAGAGTGCTGTAGTTGTGACTTTAGACTATTTCTCAAGGATGTGTTGTCTGTTTCTCTGTTCTAAGCTTCCATTCACCCCTCAGATCATGCGTGTGTTTTTCAAGGCTTCTTAACCTGGAATCCTTGAATGCTGTAAAAAATATTTTGATAACTTTGAAAATAGTGGATTTCCTATGTAATATTATGTGTTTTACAAATTTAAGAACCTTTTTCTGACAAGGAATATATAGGCTTCCCCAGATTGCCAAAGAGGTCCATGTCTCACATGCAAAAAGTTAAGAGCCCCTGGTTTAAAATAAATTGTTTGCATGAGGTGGTATTCCCAGGCAGATTGTTTTAGAGAAGGGTATGACCAAGTGATGTGGATTAGGAATTGAATCAATTCCTGCTAATGGCAGAGTTTGTTCAGAACAATGCAGCATATTGTATCTGGGGTAGTTCAGTCTTGCTTGTATCTTCTCCCTGTGTGTGCACCTGAAAGGTTAAACCAACCTTTCTGGATTGGGAACAACCCCTGACAGAAGGAATCAGGGGCTCCTAGCTGATATTAAGGTGACTATGGTAGTAGAGAGGCTCTAAATCCTATGATTTCATGATCCCTAGTTGTTCAGGGGCATCTGGGTGGTGCAGTGAATAGAACACCAGGCCTGGAGTGAGGAAGACTTATCTCTCTGAGTTTAAATCTGACCTCAGACACTTACTAGCTGTGTGACCCTGGGCAAATCACTTAACCCTGTTTGCCTCAGTTTCCCATCTGTAAAATGAGCTGGAGGAGGAAATGGCAAACCACTCCAGTATCTTTGCCAAGAAAATCCTATATAGGGTCACAAAGAGTTGGACATGACTGAAAACCTACAATATATGATCCCAGAATACCAGAAGTACCAAATTGCAACCCCGGCTCTCTTGCCATCTTCCTAGAGGCTATAATCCTGGGAAAAGAACATCTTGCATGCCCATTGTCAAGGAAGCCTCCTAGAGACTTCTTTAATGCAGCCTTAACTTCCAAAGCCTCAGTGATTCACTTTGGTCTGAATCCCTTTATGAAAGCAGTAAAAAATGCTAGGAGACTTCATAATAGCAGCCAGGCTATATCACTTGGCTTTGTGATCTTGTGCTTCCTCTCCTCATATCCCTCATTACATGCTACTCCTCAATACTGTTAATGGTGGCACCAGAGTGCCCAGCTGTGAGTGGTTTGGTGCTGTCTCTAAGTTCAGAGTTTCCTCTTTGCCGCTGGCCAGGGTGCTGACAGTTTTCTATTCCTTCACTTCCTTACTAAGTAAAAGGAATTCTAATCTTACTTTTACAAAACTTTAAAAACTTACTCTCTTTTACAACATTTGACACTATTGATCATCTCTTCTTCTTGATATCTTCTCCAACTTTGACTTCTACGACATTGCTCTCTCTTCATTCTTCCCCTGTCTTGCTATGATTATTCATTACCTCCTAAGTGTGGGTGTGTCCCTGGCTCTACATTTTCTTCCTGGAATTCTTATCTATTACCAATCCTATGTTATCATGACTTTTAAAACTACATACATGGGGGCGGCTAGGTGGTGCAGTGAATAGAGCATCGGCCCAGGAGTCAGGAGGACCTAAGTTCAAATCCGGCCTCAGACACTTAACACAAAACTAGCCATGTGACCTTGGGCAAGTCGCTTAACCCCAACTGCCGTCCAAAAAAAAAAAGGCAAAAAAAGCCCTACATACATAATTCTAATCTGTCTAATGTGTTCTAGTCTCACATTACAAAGGTCTTGCTGGAGCTTTCCATCTGAACCTTCTTGTGGCATCTCAAACTTAACATATCTAAAACTGAACTCAGGGAACAGCTAGGTGGTGCAGTGAATAAAGTACTGGAGTCAGGAGTACCTGAATTCAAATCCAGCCTCAGACACTTAATAGCTATATGACCCTGGGCAAGTCACTTAGTCCTTCTACTTCAGTTTCCTCAGTTGTAAAATGAAGTTAATAATTACACCTGTATTCCAGGGCTGTTGTAGGGGTAAAATGATACAGTATTTATAAAGTGCTTTGCAAGTCTTAAAGTACCGTATCAATGCTACTTATTATTATCATATGTAATTACCGTTATCACTGTAGTTATCTTCTACCAGATGATGAAAAAATATGCAGGTCTGTTCCAATTGATGGTATCCTTATTGTCCCACTCATTGAAATGTTGGAGTCATTTTAAATTTTCTCTCTTTATCCCCTGCCTCCATCTCTCACGTGCAATTGGTTTCCAAGACCTATTGTATTTACCACCACAATATCTCGGGCATAGCTCTCTCCTTCACTCCCCTCATGTGGTCATTCTCACTTCTTGCCCTGCTTGTTGTAATAGACTCCCAAGTTCCCTTCCTGTTGCCAGTCTCTTCTTTCTTCAATCCATCTTCTGTACAGCTTCTGAAATAATCTTCAACAGATTCAGGTCAGACCATTTCACTCTCCTAATTAAAAAATGTTCAGTGGCTCCCTATCGTTTAGAGGATGAGAGAAGACTGGACCAAAATTTCCCTAGTACAGGAAACTCTCTCTCCCAATGCAGGCTGATCCCTTCTCTTGTAATTTATAGACTTAGAGAGTCTCCTGATTCACTAAGAGGTTAAGTTCCGTTACTTAACACAGTGCCAGGCACATAATAGGTGTTCAATGCATTTTTATTAATTGATTGAAATGACTTATCCAGAGTCACAAAGCCTGTATGTGTCAGAGGTGTACCTTAATCTAGGTAAAGCCAGCATCTTCTGTGCTCCCCCAGGCTGTCTTTTAGTATATTTTACCTTGTATCCATCCTATTTTTATAGATCTCCTGTTCCCAGCTGCTAGAGTGTAAGCTGCTTGAAAGCAAGGACTGGGACACTTTTATCTTTGCATCCTCAGTGCTTTATACATCTTAGGCCCTTAAGAAATGTCACATAGAATTTGTTGAATATGATGAAGCTCATTTATTTATCTTCTCATGGATTTAGTTGAAGGTGAATTACTTCTCCTGGCAAAGCCTTTTGAAAACAAGGAAGACAGTCAAGTGTTAATTTTTTTGATGGGTGAGTAGGAAGACCCAGAACTATGATTTCATTAGTATAAGGAGCTCTTGGTATGCAGATAACCAACTCATCTGTAAGTTAATAGTTTTAGAGAATGCTTCATAAACCTGAAAGCACTTTATGCATGTTAGCTATTAGATATTATATCTACTACTAGGGTTTTGATTGTTTGTTTTGTGTTTCCAGTGGGGGTGGTGGTGAAAGGAAGAGAAAATAGGTTTTTCTTCATTAAAAAATTAAATAAAGTCATTTGCCCTTCCTCTTTGGTGTGACTTTGCTCAGCTCAGCTCACCTCCTGGCTCAACCTCAGAGTAAGTTAAAGAAGATTCTAATTCCCTGTGGAAACTATGGACTGCTATGGGACCTCTCTTTCAAACTCAGGGCCATTGGAATTTAGCGATACTGACGGACTCATGGGAAATTCAACAGTGGACCCCAAGTCCAAATCCTTGAATGATGGTTCCAATAAGGAAAATAAAGCCAGGAAGAGGACATCCTACAGCCAAGCACAACTTCAGGAGCTGCCACTTATTTCAATCAGAATGCATATCTTGATTCCAAGCAGATGAGACACATACCTAGAAGACTGGGGCTGACCCACAGTCAGGTGAGAAAATGGTTCCAGAACATGAGAATGAAGAGGAAAAAAACAGAGGAGTGTTTCAGTCCAGGGATTTCAGTTATCAAAGATGTGTGACCCATCAGTAATGAACCCTAGTGGGACACAAGGCATTGCCTAGCCTGCCATTACATTATCGCAAGGCTCTTGGACAAATACTATTACTCATGCAATTAAAATGGATAGCCAGTCCTGGGATTACTTCTTTCATTTACAGAAACAACAAAAGACAGCTGAGTTCCCAAACGGCTATGATCACCAAGCAGTTGTTGTTCCCACTTATTCCAGTTCTTATTTAGAGCCTCAAACAAGAGCCTCAAACTATCCAAATTATGGAATGGACCAATCCTGGAATATGCCCTCAATAACTAACTTGCAACAGCAACAAAATAGAGGAAATTACCAAGCTGGTCTCTTTTATGACCCTGAAGCCAACTCATTGGCTAGGGAAAATATAATCTTCACACAACTTTAATACCAACATCAACCCCAGTGGTACTTTCTACCTCACTATACAGTCTGGTCTACCACTATATCAATTGCTTTTTCCCCTCAAGCATCCCCCATTTGAATCCTGTTTTGAACCAGTTCAACTCTTTTCGTTTGGCACTTGAAATATTTATTTTTATGAATTTTTTGCCAGTTGTGTGTAAAAATAATTTTTGACATTCATTTTGAAAAATTTTGAATTCCAAATTTTCTCTCTCCTTCTCCTTCACCCTCCTTGAGAAGGTAAGCAATTTGACATAGAATATGTCATGCAAAACATGTTGTGAAAGAAAACACAGACCAAAAATCCCCAAACAAACAAGAAAAACAAAGTTTTAGAAAATATGCTTCAATCTGTGTTCAGATGCCATCAGTTTTTTCTCTGTAGGTGGTGGATAGCCCAGGAAAAAATGAAAAAAAAAAACAACAAAAAAAATTAAATAAAACCAAAAAAGATATTAGAGAGTGTTGTGGGGATACTGAGGAATTAAGTGATTTGCTCAGGGTAATATAATTAGCTTGAATCAGGAATGGGACTTGAACCCAGGTCTCCCTAACTCAGTGATTCTCAACCTGTGGGTTATGTTCAATTTGTAACCATGAAAATACATCCTGCATATCAGATATTTACATTACACTTCATACCAGTAGCAAAATTACAGTTATGAAGTAGCAACGAAAATAGTTTTATGATTGGGGGTCACCACAACATGAGGAACTGTATTAAAGGGTCGTGGCATTAGGAAGGTTGAGAACCACTGCCCTAACCCAAGGCAGGCTCTTGAAATTTGATGCTACACTATCTTTCACAGTTAGATATGATCTTTGAACAAGGTTGGGGACAAAAAGTTCATAATGTTACCATGTCTGATCATCTTTCTTTCCAGAAACCATAAAAATTATACCAGACTGAAATGAGCCAGAATCCAGAATTGCAGAGCTCCAAGGGACACTAGAAGAGCATCTCACATATTTTCCTCTTTTTACCAGGGACGAAGCCAAGGCCAAGGGGAAAAAGTGACTTTCCAAGACCTCGGTTGGTTACTGACAGAATCAAGATGAGATTCCAGGCCTTTTGTTGCCCTTTTCCTGATGACGTTCGCTTTTGTCCAGATTTCCAATCGTATAATGTCAGAGGGAAGAGCAACATGAGCCAGGCCAAGGCAGGACGTGCCAGCTCATTTGGGAAGGGGGCTTTTTGATTAAGTGAAGTGGATGAAGGGACTTTGTTTTCTAGTGGCTTCTCTGTTTGCTAAGTAGTCAGGGTGGATAGGCTGCCAAAAGGAATTCCCATCACCCTGAAGGGAGCCCATTAAGGGATTGATGTTGATAGATATGCATATGTTGCTGCTAAGGAGGACAGCAGAGAAGAACGAGTAACACATGAATTGATTAGAGCCTCCTTTATGTCAACTCTAATAATTTGTTTGAACCAAAGTCTTCTGCCATCAATAGCATCATTAGGGCCTGTCAGTAAGATATCATAGGCCTGAATTTCCCAATTATGTCTTTCATTTCTAATAAAGGAGCCAAGGCCAGTCAGGAGTCATAGTAGTCACAGAATTTTGGAATTGGAAGTGACCCTATGGTCTCTATAACCTACCTCATCCTGGTCAAGATTCTCCAATCTGTGGCTGTCTGGTCTTTGCTGGAGGACCTCTGATCAATGCCTCCTAACACAGTCCATCTCACTTTTGGACAGCTCCAACTTCTAACTTTGTTTTTATACTGAACTGAACCACCTCTTGTATATTGAACACTTCTCACTCATCTCTCCAATATTGCCCTTGTGCACTGAGCTAAACCAATATGGCGCCTCTTTTACTCACTTTAAATACCTATGTTCAGGAAATTTGTATTAAAAATGCCTGCAAGGGATAGAGAAGCAGTGTGGTTTAGTGGGTGGTAAATTGACCTTGGAATCATGCAAACCTGTTTTCAGGTTCTGTCTCTGCCTGCCTGGGCATTTAACTTAACCCTTTGGTGCCCCATGCCACTCTGACAGGGGTTCTCATCCTTTTCTGTGTCGTGGTTCTTTTGGGCAGCTGGCAAAGCCAGCTCCTCAGAATAATGTTTTAAATGCACAAAATAAAATACAGAGGATTGTAAAGTAAACAAATGAATTAAAATACAGTGATCAAAAAATAGAAATTTAAAATCAAGTTCATGGCCCTTAGGTTAAGGAGTCTTACTATAAGGCATTATGTTGTAGAGTAGGTACTGATCTATAGAGTGTGTGTGTGTGTTCCTTATCCACAACAGTAAAATCAAAGAGCTGTATTAAAACAGCAACAACAACTACAACAAAATGTTCAGAGTACTGTATTAGGCACCTAGAATTTCTCCCAGTGCCTGGAATTTAGTAAATGATTTAGATAGTGTTTATTATGTGCCAGGCACTATGGGAAGCTCTTTACAATTATTATCTCATTTGATCCTCACAACAACCCTATTAATGCCATTTTATGGATAAGGAAACTGAGGCAAATAGCGGTTAAGTAACTTGTTCAGGGTCACACAGCTAGGAAGTGTCTGAGGCTGGATTTGAACTCAGGTGTTCCTGACTCTAGGCACAGTGGGCCACCTACCTGCCCATAGATGGTTAATAAAGACTAGTTAACTCATGCATTAGTAGGAGTTGTTTGAGTTGGACCTTAAAAGTGGGGTAGGAATTTAACAGGCAAAGAATAAGAGGGAGGGCATCCCAAGTGTGGGGAGCAGCATGAGCAAAGGAGAGGTGGTACAAAGGTACAGAATACGTTTAGGGGGCAGAAGGTAGCAAGACTTGCCTACAATATCAGGATAAGCTAAAGCTGGAAAGGTTAGTGAAGCAAGAGTGTGGATATCCTACATATCAGGCAAAGAAATTTAGATTCCATTCAGTAGGCAATCACAGGGCCAGATGGATGCCCAAGGAAGCTTACTCTGACAGTGAAATTTAATTCAGTACATAAATAGCCACTATGGGTTATAAGATCATCACTTTAGAATTCGAAGGGAGCCCAGAGGTTCACTTTACAGATGGGGAAACTGAGGCTGAGAGAGGTAAAGTGACCTGCCAAGGGTCATACAGCAAGTAAGTGTGTCAGGTAGGATTTGAATTCAGGTCTTCCTTACTCCAAACTCAGTACTCTGTCCATTGCTCCACTTAGATGCTAAGCACTAGAAAGAGAAAATATGAAATGGCAGTTGTTGTCCACAGAGTGCTTATATCCTACTCAGTGGAAATATATACAAAGAAAAGGAAGAATATTGGCCATTTTGTGAAGGGTAGATTTCAAAGGAGAAAATTTGGTAGCAGGGAGACCAATGTGAGGATTATTACCAATAGTCTAGGTAGAATCATGGTGAGGAATTGGGCTAAGCCAGGGTGGTCACTATGCAAATGGAGTGAAATCGACAAATGTGAGAGGAGTTGTGGCAATGAAATGGAAATTGGAGACTTGAGTCTGGAGTGCCAAAGAGAGGTCAGGGCTGGAGATGGAGTTATTTGCACAGAAATGACAGTTGAAATTTAGGAATGAATGAAAAGGGAAATGCCGAAAGGGGAGAAAGAGAAAATGGAGAGTTAAAGGCTTAATTGTGAGGTGAGCCCGTTGTAAGGGATCAGAAAGAAGAGAGGGAGGCAGGGAAGGAAGGAGGCCAGAGGAGCAGAAGATGAGGATTGGTGACTTCCCTCCGTCTTTCTTTCCCAACTAAACATCTCCAACTTATTTCATTCAGCATCTCCTTGTGGGGCATGTTTTCAATCCTCTCACCACTTATAAACTCAAACTTATAAACTATGCACCTATAGATACATTTTACAGATGAGGAACCTGAGGATAAGAGAGTTTAGGTGACTTACCCTGGGTCACACAATTTTTAAGCATCTGAGGCAGGATGTGCACTCAGGTACTCATGCTACCCAGGCTAGCACTCTATCCATTAAGCCATCTTGCCTCAGGGCGTAATATTATGGGACTATAGAATCATAGATTAAGAGCTGGAAGGCACTTTACAGATAATTTTGTCCAATTGTTTCTTAAATTTAATTGGATGCAATATGTAGGAGTATCCATTACATCCTTGGGAGAATCAGGATGGCAAAATGGATAGAAAGTTGGTGGTGTTGGAATCAGGAAATACCTGGATAAACCTGTGGCACCAACATGATATTCATAGTACCTACAGTAGCTATGAATATGCCAGCATAATTCTGAATCACAAAATATAACAGACTTTCTACATGGAAGACAGAACCAAAACATTCCCCCCCAAAACATCAGAAAGCTGAATCACAATACCAGAAAGCCAAATTCATCATAGCAACAAAGAAATCTATACACAGTAACAATGCAGGGGGCACCACAATCCCTAAGCCTTCACCCTACTAGGGCTTTCCCACAAACACTCACAGCTCAATGCTTCCTCTCTCTCCCTTAGCTCTAACTACTCTGACCAACTTCCTCTGGGCTCTGCTCCACCCTCTCTATTCCACTTCCTGCTCCACTGGCTCAGCAAGCTCTTCCCACCACAGACTTATGTGACTCAGCCTTCTATGTGACTCAAGCAGCAGGTCACATGGGCCTATTAATGGATGGGAAAGATCTTCCCCTTTATATTACCATTACGGAGCCCAGGTAATTCTCCCAGACTAAGATGGAGAGAAGATGCCAATTTATATTGGTAGATGGAGTTTCCTCTTCTGGGAATTCCCTGTAGCAATGTAACTATATGCCTGGTTCCTATGCCCTATCCCTATTTTGTATAGCACTCTACTTGTTACTCAGGTAATGCAAAGAAGAATAATATACTGTCCTGCCCTCACGAGTGCCATACTGTTTGTGCATTGTCTCTCCCATTAGAATATAAGCTCCTTGAGGCCAGGAACAGTTTTGCCTTCTTTGTGTCCCCAGCTCTGAGCATAGTGCTGATACAGTAAGTGATTACTAGATGCTTGTTGACTTGACTCATTGATGAGCAAGCCCTTGCTATGGTTCATCACTGTACTTAGAAATGTCCAGGAGGTGACTTGAAGAGCCTAGGGATAGCTAAATTAAGGTTAAATCTCATCAGTCCAAGGCCGGAGTCACATAAATGGGGGTCCATGTTCTGGTGGAAGGAAGAGGACAAGTGCATGCATCATGGTTTGAAGATGGCTGGGCAGTGGATGGTGGACTTAGGACTGATCAAGAGAAGGTCAAAGTTATCCAACCAGAGCTTAGAGTTCCAGGTCAAATATCAGTCCTGTGAATAGTTCCATAGTTTATCATCTCTGGAGTTGGAAATGACTTCATAGATCATTTAGTTCAATCCCCTTGATTTACGGATGAAGACACTGAGGCCTAGAAAGGCTAAGTCACTTGCTAAAGTTGCACATGCAGTAACTAGACGAGGCAGTCAGAATTCCAGCCTCAGTCCTCGAAATCCATATCCAGACCCTCTTTCTCTATACTGTGCCCCCCTCCCCTCACTCTTCTCACTGATAAACCATCACTAGCATGATTTAAACCCAGGGAAATGCAGGGGGAAAGAGCTAAGAATTCAGTGGTGAGTGAGATGACTCTGGCTTGAAGAACTCAAGGAAGGTTTCCCCAAGGACAAGGGATTTGAGCTGACCCTTAAAGGATGAAAGCCACATTTTAGGAAATTGATCTGGTAGCAGAGCAAAGGACAGATCGGCGAACCAAGGTAGCACCTGTTTATCCTTTGTAAGAGAAACAGACAAGATGCCAGGATTCTTTAGTTTGCTCAGTTTTCAAGCCTGCGCGCTTTTGGTCATCACTTATGACACATACATCATATTTCATCAAGACGCAGTCAGCTAATATCCATGGGGAAGATAAAAACAAGGATGAGCCATGCTTCCATTTGGCCACTTATTTTAAGCTAATGATTTGGTTAATGGCTCCTGTTTTGGTTTGTTTTTCATTGATTCAATGGATCTTTGATCTTATGAAGGTGACTAGTGACTATTACTAGTGACTATTCCCTCCAATGGTACAGATATCAACTACGTTGGCCTATCCTGCCTGGGGGACTGCGGTCCATGTCCTTCTGTAATTCCTTCATAGGGAGTATACCCATGCTGAGCATCTTCTTGGATTGACATTGAGTGGATTTCAGTGCCTCATAAAGGCTGGCCAGGGGTTATTTTTCCCTCTTCTTTCATGACCAATAAACTTCCTTTTCTCGTCAATAAACTTTCCTGGCTCCTTAGTGGGATCATAGGATCCTAGGTCTAGAGCTATAAGGGCCCTCAGAGGCTATTTAGTTCAACCTTCTCACTTTGTAGATGAGGAAAAGACCCAAGAAAGTGAAATCATGTGCCCAAGGTCATACAGATAGCAAGAATCAGTGATGGGATTTGAACTCAAGTCCTCTGACTTAAGAACCAGTGATCTTTCCCTTCTTCTATTCACCACTTAAGGTCCTTTACAACCCGGCCCTAACCTGTCTCTCTAGCTTTACACATTATGCCCCACTTCCTTCTCCTTCACCTACATGATAATCCAGCCCAACTGGGCTTCTTGTTGTTTCTGATGCATGATATGCAGTTTCTGGCCTCCAGTCCTTTGCCCTGGCTGCCCTCTATGGCTAGAATCCTCCTTTCCTCACCTCCACCTCTTGGAATTCTACTGTTCCTTCAAAAACAGCTCAAACACTACCTTCTATATGAGATACTTTCAGACCCACCCCCTCCACCCCATCTCCAGCTACATACACACACACACACATACACACACACGCATGTGCACACAGACACACACACACATGCACACACATCCCATATTCTTTGGCTAGAATTTAAGGTCTTTGAGGCCAGGGACCACAGTTTCACTGTTTTTAAAAAAAAATTCTATTGCCCGTCCAGTGTTTGGCATGTGCTAGGAAACTAATAGATGTTTGGGAATTAATTATCATACAACCAGGATGTGCTGGTAACTGTGTTTGTCTCTTTTGCTTTTTGGAGTGCAATTGGGGTTAAGTGATTTGCCCAAAGTCACATGGCTAGTAAGTGTGTCAAGTGTTTGAGGGCAGATTTGAACTCAGATGCTCTTGACTCCAGGGCTGGTGCTCTATTCACTGCGCCACCTAGCCACCCCTGCTGGTAAATGTTTAACAACAGGCTCTTTGGGGAAAAATACACACATAAATTTTAAACTTAAATCTGCATTATTAGCATTTTGTCCATTACTTTCTTAGGTCTAGACAATTTGCTTCATAGCATTTGCCAGTTTCTGAGGTGTAAATGCTCCCGCTGAACATTTAACAGTAGGTTCCATCACAAGCTGGTGCCACCTGGCTCTAGCACCCTCCTTCATGTATCTCTTGGGTGTATGGCATTTTACTTTGCTTCTAGCTGATTCCTTTATAAGTTAGAAACACAATTACTGGTACTTTTTTTCTTTTTGGACACAACAGATACTTCCCAATAGACATTCAGACTTTATCCCTGAAAAGTATGTTCCCTGGGAAGACTTAAGGAAAACCACCAAAGGATGAACTGTAACTGATTGCTTATGTTACTTCCTACTCTTGCAGCTTACCCATTGCCAACAGCACTCTGGCAGCATGACACTAACACATACCATTGCATTTGACTTATGCTTCGTTTCTTCTTAGATTTATCTTTGCATCCTTGCAGAGGTCTGCGACTTAGTATCTGTGTGACTTTGGACAAGTCACTTTACATCTCTGGGCCTCAGTTTCCTCAACTGTTAAGTGAGGAGGTTAGACTGGATGGTCTAGTCTGAGGTCCCTTCCACCTTTAAATCTCTGTTCCTGTGTACAGACTGAGATTGTTATGAAGTAGGCTGTGGGTAGCCAAGTGGTTCAGTGGAGAGAGCACTAGACTGGGGAGTTAAAATCTGACCTCAGACACTTACCAGGTGTGTGAACCTGGGCAAGTCACTTAACCCCATTTGCCTCAGTTCCACATCTGTAAAAATGAGCTTGAGAAAGAAATGGCCAACCACTCCAGGGTCTTTGCTAAGAAAACCGCAAATGGGCTCAGGAAGAGTCAGATATGGCTGAAATGACTGAACAACAATAAAGTAGGCTGACCCAGACACAACCATATCTCAACAAGGGAGGAGGCAGACTAAAACACAATTGAGATTGACGTTTTAAAATGGAAAAGCAAACTTGGCCGATTACCTAGGGATTCATATCTTTCCATATTCTCCTTTTGTCCTTGTATAACTAATTCCAAAGTGGCACTATTTAGTATGAATGCCCCTGAGTTCATTTATTCTGCATTGAAAAGAAAGTGATGTTTAAAGAAGGCAATTAAAAAAAATCACTTTGCTTGACAGCTTGACTCTGAGATATTATTATTATTATTTTTAAGAAACCTCTTAGCTTAAACTGATGAGAAAACAATAGTGGTCACAAATTCTTTGTCTCCTCTCAGTATTACTAGACTAAGTAGGTCAGAGGAATAAAGGAGACAAAGCAGATATGTATTTTACGAAGACATTTGACAAGGCTTTTAGGATAACCCATGTAGAAGATGACAAAATGTGGTCTGAATAATAGTACAGTTAGAGTGAACTGTAGGTGGTTGAATGTTGACATGGGAAGAATAGTGATTAAAGTAGCAATGTCCACTTGGAAGATGGTCTGTCGTGTAGTTTCATGGGGCTCTTACAATTTAAAAAGATATTTTGTTGATTTCTTTTTTTCCCTTAAAGCCTGTATTTCCCTGGTATTCTTCTTCTTGCTCATCCCAGCAAGCCATTCCTTTAATAAAAATTGTTGTTGTTGTTTTTTAAAGAGAAAGAGATAAAATTTGTTTTGCCATTCTATTGATAGTCATTTACTTTGTTTCCAGTTCTTTGATACCATGAGAAGTGCTTCCAGAAAAATTTTTGTTAATGACCTTGTGATATGTGCCTCTTATTGGAATCTCTGGGTCGAAGGGTATGAACATTTTAGGCTTTTTATCTGCATAATTTCAATATGCTTTCCTGAAGAGTTGTTCCAATTTACAGTTCCACCAACAATGCATCAGTGTGCTTGTGTTTTTACAGTCCCTCCACATTAACTATTCCAGTCTATTGTTATCTTTGCTAATTTTATGGATACATGGACTGTTTTAATTTGTATTTATTTTATTATGAGTGATTTAGAATAATCTTTCATATGCTTATTAATAATTTGCAATTCTTCTGAGAACTTTGTTCCCATTTTGTGACCACTTATTTATTAGACATGTTTTTGTGTCTTATTTATTTCTGCTGGGTGTCTACATATCTTAAATATCAAACCTCTCTCTGAGATCACTGATGCAAAGATTTCCCCCCAGTCAACCATTTCACTTATCCTAGATATGTTAATTTTGTTTGAACAAAATATTTCAATTTAAAAAAGCAAAATTCTTTATTATATCTTTTTAACTTCCTCCTATCCCTTGTTTGATTAAGAATATGATCTGTTTCTATTCTATTTTTATGGTATTATTTTTAATATTCAGGTCACTTATCCATTCTGAATTTATTGTGGAATATGGTATAAAACATTGGTCCATCTTTTTCCCGCCGGACTGCTTTTTGTCTTTCCAGAAAGGGGTTCTTGACCTGATTCAGTGCTTTTATCAGTGTACTTTATGTAAGCAGAGATGACTTGCTTACCAGATCTGTGGGTAATACAATGCTAGGAGGAGTAACTAATTCTTTGAGAGATAGTGATTGTGCTCTCTTGATAGTGAGAGAGTGATCTGAAATGAATATAATGATAATTAACAGGAACAAATATAAAGTCCTAAGACTGGGTTCAGAAAATCAGTTACATGAGTTTAAGAGAGAAGAGACCTCATTTAGCAATTAGGCCATGAGAAAAAAGACTTGAACGTTTAGTCACTAGTTTAGTGGGCTAGAAGTTCCATGTCACATGGCTGCCTGAAAAAGCTATCACTGTCTTGGATGGTGTAGTATAGTATAGCACCAGGACAGTGGGTTTATAGACACACAAAATAATGAGAAGATGAATTAAAGAAGATGAATATTTGTTTGAGGAGAATCATGGGGTCATTAAAAACCCAACATGGTATCTCAAAGGGAATCCATTTCATCCTTTTCCTCCCTTTCTGGGCCCTACTCATCGCTTGTGCAGTGTCTCACCAAAATATATGTCTGAATGAACTAAGTCCATGAGTTGTTCATCCAATTGAATAATAGGCATTCTTCATCCACTTAATTTTTCCGGGATGGATAGTCAGGACATATTCTTGAATGAGTATGGATCTCATTTTTAAGCTTCTGGATTGTTGTAGACTTGAGGGAAACAGCATAAAGCCACCCTTAAAGAGGAACTTCTGAAGGATCTGAGCATCTACAGGGAATACTTTTTCCTTTTTGGGAAATTAATAAATGAAAAATACCTTTGGTTTAGATTATGAAGCGCAGGTGGAAGATTAGTCTACCCCTCATTAGTGGAGAATAATTACTTGATACTAAGGACCTGGTAAGGGGAGGAGTCAGCTTGTTCTTCTGGTTTCCAGTTTCAAGAAAAGATACACATGGTTCCAGGTTCTCCTCAGGGAGAGATGCTTGGAGGGAGGGGAAGACTCCTGGAAGGAGCTGATGTGTAGAGGACTTGATGCCCTGTGCATGTCCCTATTCCTAACATCCCACTGGAAACTTTGGTGAATTTCCCCTGGGTAAGATCAAAGTCTCTCTGTCCCTGTCCCTCTCTCCCTCTCTGTCTGTCTGTCTCTGTCTCTGTCTCTGTCTCTCTTTCTCTTCCCCTCCCTTCTCCCCCACCACATTCTCTCTCTCTTTCTGTCTGTCTCCCTCTCTGTCTCTCTGTCTATCTCTGTCTCTGTCTCTGTCTCTCTTTCTC
>CM053590.1:16557300-16595742 GCA_028646515.1 Pseudochirops corinnae | reverse complement strand
AGCTGCAATAAATATTTTTGCACATATGGGACCTTTTCCCACTTCTGTAATCTCTTTGGGATATAATCCCAACAGTGGTATTGCTGGGTCAAAGGGTATGCAATTATTTATAGCCCTTTGGGCATATGAACTTCTTTTCTTACACAACAGCCATGTGCAGATCTGCAGCAAGGAGTGGGACTGTACATTTCCCAGAAGCAGATGAGTTGAGTTGAAAACAAGAGGCCAATAGCAGCTTCTTCATGTGACAGACCAAGATTAATTTCAATCCGTTAAGGGACTCATGTTGCCTGTCTGAGTTGATCAAGGAACCTAATGCTGGACAGATTTGCCTCTTGCCAGGCTATAACAGAGTCCATACATGGGACTAAACATTAGGCAAAGAAGCAAAACATGATCCTCGGCTTAGTAAATCTTTTCTACTTCATGAACTCTGAATATTTTGACAAATATGAGTGGCCACTAATGGCCACTAGTGGAAAAAAAAATCCTCAAATTTCCAAAATTGAACTGGGGATTAACAACTATTTGTTTTAAGAGATAATTTATTCTATAATAATAATACAAATATCATTTATATAGCACTTCCTTAAGGCCAGTCACTGTGATAAGTGCTTTACAAATATCTTACTTAGTTCCCCCTGAAAAGAAAGAAAGGTAAAAAAAAAAAAAAAGGTAAAAAGGTTACCCCTTTTTACAGTTGAAGAAATTGAGGCAAACAGGTTAAATGGCTTGGCCAAGATCATACAATTAGTATCTAAAGCCAGATTTGAACCTGGGTCTTGTCTCCAGATCCAGCTTCAGTTACTTATGACCTGAGGGGTTGTGGACAAGTCACTTAACTTCTCTGACCTCAGTTTCTTAACTTGTAGAAGGGACGGGGCATGACCTCTGAGGTCATGTCCACATCTGAAGTGATGACACTATGAAAGAAATCTCTAATCCTAAATATTCAATCATCTTAGCATGTGGAAGTGGAGCTGTTTTTGGAGGGTGGCATTCCACACAGAGGACCACAGGACAAAGATCATTAATTTTTACCTGGAAGATCAACTCAACAATGCAGAATTGATGTCTTTCTTTCTAAATAAAGACTCAAAGTGTGAGAGAAAATTGCCATGTGGACCTACTGAGCATCACAATGTTAGAATCTGAGATATGGAACTGAAAGGAACTTCTGAGGCCACCTTCTATTTTATGTAGAAAGAAACTGAGGCCCCAAACAGGGAAGGAAGTTGCCTAAGGTCACACAGGCAATAAAATTTGAACACAGGTCCTCTGACTCCTGATTCAGAGGCAAAGTAACTTGCTCAGAGTCAACAAGGTAGTAAGAATTAGAGGAAAGATTCAAGCCCCAGCTCTCTGCCTTCAGAGCCAGGGCTCCTTTTACTCTACTGCAGGGATGGAAGTAAATCTGCTTACAAACTTGCAAGCATTATTTCAAAGTGTATTAGGACTGTTGATAATCTGGAGGGGGCAGAGTCGTTCATGAAAAGGAAAGTATCCAGAAGGAAAGGGCGTTCAACTAATATCCACAACCTCTATAATATGGAATAGCCGTTTTCTGAAAACCCTGTGGAATTAGCAAATATATTCCAGGGAAGAGGCACAGTCCAGCTACATGACTGTAATAGCAGGAATAGTAACAAAAACCCACCTTACCCCATGTGTCTCTCTTAACTTGGGGCTGAACCCATTGTACCTTAGGAACACAAAACCTGAGCTGAGGAAAGGGTGACCAGCTACCAGGGTCTCTAAAAATATGCCTCTTTAGAAAAGTGATTCAGAATTGCCCTGGTTTCATTATCTCTTAAAGCGTTTGGTTCCAAAAGAAATATGGAAAAGATTACTATGAGACAACATGATTGGTGAGTGTATTGCAATAATACCCATATTTTGGCAGCTTTCATTAGTATCCAATGGAAAATGACTATGTTCAATAGCATGATATGATGCTAGAAACCAGTGAGTCCATGGGCCATGAATTAGGCCAAGATTTCCATGTGCCATTTGGTCTTCACCTTTTGGTCTTCCTAAATACTTAATTTCTTAATTCAGACTTTTGGGGCGTGGAGCTTAGTGTTCACATGCTAAAACAACTCTGGGGACAGAACAAACAGGGAAAATTGTAATAATCTAATTGACATCAACAATTCAATTAGATACCAGCAGTCTTCTCTTCCCCCTTGCCTCTTCCCCCCTCCAACCCCAAATTAAAAAAAAAAAAGGAAACATGAGATGTCTTCCCTGCTTGAAGGACTTTTCTTCTTTAGGTATTCTTGGAGGTGACCCTTCAACATTATCCCATGATAATGCTGGATGGTGTCCTTACACAGAGCCTATTGGAGGATGGATATGGGTGAAATCCAATCTTTAAACTGAATTTTGAAATGTGAATTTTAGAGTTCTCTCCTCCTCCTTTTCCTTCTTTTCCTTCTCCTACTTTTCTTCTTCCTCTTCCTTCCCCTCCTTGTCCTCCTCCTTCTCCTCCTTGTTCCCCTCTTTTTTTCTCCTCCATCTCTGGTTGCTTAACAATGACATTCACTAGTGTCTCGCTCTTATGCCACACTCTAGTGGCAAAGGGTAGTCTTGGGTTCCCCAAGGCTCTGCCAGTGGAAGCAAATTGTCAGGTTCCACCAAGCTCTGCAGACTTCCAGGGTGGGTCCAACCTTGTAAAACCTATAAGCAGCCTAAGAGAGGAGAAATCCATCACTATGTCCTTGGCCAACAGGCAGCGGACGTTTTTAGTTGCATCAGTTTGGAAAAACTATCCTACAAAGGCTGGAGGAGAAATGTTCAATCAACAGAAGAAGTATTCACACTTGTAAAAATTCTCAAAATCTTAAGATTTAGAGTCATAAGAAAGCTTGGGGGCCACACAGTCTAGCCCCCTCATTTTACTGAGGTGGAAGCTAAGGCTGGTGATTTGCCAAAGGGCACATAGGGAGTAATTGCAAAGCTGGGACTTGGACCAAGGTTCCTTGACTCCAAACCCAGAACACTTCTCCGTTGTGCCATTTAATAAATATTTATTAAACACCTAAATGTGTGAGGCACAGTGCCAGAAAACACAGATCTAGGGTTTGTTTATTTAGGGTGACTACAAATCCAAATAGTCAGGGTACAAAGAAAGAGCACTGGATTTGGAATCCTGGGGCCTTGGGTCAAATCCTGAGTCACTTGCTTATAACCTGTGTGGCCTTAGACCAATATTTTTATCTTTCTATTCTTCAGTTTCCTTGACTATAAAGTAAGGGAATTGGAGTAGACAATCTCATGACCAGACAGGATGCAAGACTGTGAATTTCCAACTACAGCAACTCATAAAGATCATCCACTAAATTACAGAGAGGTTCTGATATGCTTGGGTTTGGGGAAGTATGTGTACTGATGATATGCTTTGATGAAAATGGTTGAATATTCCCTTGAAACCTGGACACCTAATCTTGGCAGCTCAGCTCAAAATCCATGATCTTAAGATGGTACATTTGCCTGTCTTGAACTATTAAAATAATTTATGTTTTAAAATTAATTTTAATTTTAAAATTAATTAATTAAATTTAAAAATTAATTATTAATTCATAGAAAGTCTAGTTAAAACTGATGGGGCTGTCACCTTCAACCCATCCTTTCTACTTCTTTTTAGATTATTCTGAACTCTATGCACAAATACCAGCCCAGAGTCCACATCATCAAGAAGAAGGACCACACCGCTTCCCTGCTCAATCTGAAGTCTGAAGAATTCAGGACATTTATCTTCCCTGAGACCGTGTTCACAGCTGTCACTGCCTACCAGAATCAGCTGGTGAGTGGCCAGTTTGCAAATTGGTTACCACCTGTGAGCATGACACTATGGCTTGGAGCAGGCCCTTCCATTGTGCTGGACAGGGAGGGGTGATAATGTGAAAAAGATGAGGGCTAGGGACCACCTACTTCACCCACAAAACACCAGCTTGCCGGACCTAGAATACTTAAGGTCATCGTGTGAATGGCATTTAAAGGCTGCTTTGCTATTGGATTTACCCTTTACCCCATTCTGACCCTCCCTCACAGACCTTCCTCCCCTCTGCCTCAAGCTTACCTGTTTCCTTTCCTCTTGATCTATGTGACGTCATGTTATTATGACGCTAGATCATTAACTTCATGATTCTTGGGATCATTTCTGGGGAACTTTCTGAGGGGCTCAACAGCTTACAGTGTGGCTTCTCTCTCTGTTTACTGGGCATAGGTAGGCATTCCTCATCCTTTTGGTTTTAAACACAAATCTCTGATATTTGTGTTAGCGCCTTTACAGTTTTCAAAGTAGGTCTACATCCATTTTTTAAAAACTCAGTGGTGGTCTGAGCAGGTTTGTTCGATTGTTTCAGTCGTGTCTGATTCTTTGTGACCCTGTTTGGGCTGTTCTTGGCAGAGATACTGCAGTAGTTTGCCATTTCCTTCTCCAGCTCATTTTACAGATGAGGAAACTGAGGCAAACAGGGCGAAGTGACTTGCCCAGGGCCACACAGCTAACAAGTGAGGTCAGATTTGAACTCCGGTCTTCCTGACTCCAGGTCATTGTGCCATCTAGCTGCCCATTTGACAGATTAGGAAACTGGGGGTCAGAGAAGGTGAGAGGATTGCCTAAGGCCCAACAGTAAGTGCCTTGGATGCAAGTATTCTGATTTCTTGTCTGGGCCAGTTTTCTGTTATGAGCTGAGAGCATAGGTCCATGGAAATGACCACTGATACAGCTTAGCATTTTAATTCCATTTGTGGGACAATCAGTCTGGAGCTAGAAGGGACGTCAGAGGCTGACCAGTCCAATCCCTTCACTTTAAAGAGAGACCTGGGGTGGAGAGGAGGGCAGTGACTGACCCAAGGTCACATGGGCCCTAAGTGGCTGAGCTGTATTTGGTACTCGAGTGTTGAGACTTCAGATTCAGCACCACGTCATCACACCCCTCTGCCTTTCTATCCACTGTGGGTTTGTTAAGAGCCTCTGAAGTGCTGAGGCTTGGCACTGGCCATGCATGGACGAAACTGAAGCCGTTTCTGCCCTCGAGGAACCTGTGTCCAAAAGCAATTATTCCTCCTCCAGAATTCTGATTTCTGCTTGAGAACATGAGAATCCAGGCTCAGGACCTCCATGTGATCTTATTTCACATTTAAATAATCCTCTGCTTGGTGCTCAGGGCCCTTCATCCTTTGGCCTCTTTCCATGTTTCCAGTCCCTGTGTGCCCTACCCTCATGCACTCTTCTATGCAGTGACCCCGGCCTCCTCATCGTTCATCACCCGGGACACTCCATGGCCTGACTCCAGGCCTGGAAGGCTCTCTCTCCTCATCTCAGTCTCCCAGCTTCCCCAGCTTCCTCCAAGTTCCGGCTAAAGTCTCACCTTTTACAAAAAGCCCTTCCCCATCTATGCTAGCGCCTCATCCCACCTATACGAATCGATTGCGCTTATGTTGGCGAGCATCCCTCCATTAGTCTGTGAGGTCCTCGAGCGCAGGGACCGTCTGTTGCCTTTCTTTCCATCCCCAGATCTTAGCATTGAGGCCAACTGGTTAAATGTACCAGGTGTTTGGTGTCTGACAGACTGATTCGGCGTGGCTCCCGTAGTGTGAACGAGCAATGTGTGGTGTTATTTTGATAGTCTATGGATCTATGGGAAGAATGTCTAGGCTGACTATGGCTGCTATGTGGCTGAGCACAATTAGGAATCCAGGACTGACTCAACTCAAGACCGAAAGCCGGATTCCAAAGTCCAACAGCATTTACTTAGCACCTCCTATGATCTACCAGGCACCATGCTAGGCACTGGGGATAAAAAGGCAGAGATGAAAAAGCCTTTGTCCTCAAGGAGCAGACATTCTGCTGAGCAAGGCAGGGATGCAGCAGGTGAACAGAGAAGCGTATACAGAATTATTTGAGGGGGACAGAATATTAGCAACTGATGTGTATCAGAAGATATTTCCCATAGGAGGTGGTGGGGTGGCTTACTCTTGAAGGAAGCTAAGAATTCTGAGAGATCTAAATAGAGGAAGCTGTATGATACAGTGTTAGACTGCACCCAAGTTAGTAGTTAGAAGTTAGATACTTGCTTGGCTGTGTGACCCCAGACAAGTCTCTTAGTCTCTTTCAGCCTCACTTTCTCCATCTGTAAATGGGAATCATAATAATGCCTATTCTCAGGGTTGTTATGATGATCAAATGAAATATTTATTAAATACTTTGCAGACCTTAAAGTGCTATATAAATTCAGTCACCATCATCATTATGTGAGGAACCTTCCAGGTATTAGGAACAGCCAAGGGGAGGGAGATGGTGGAATGAGCACCGAGTCTGGGACAGAGCAGGGAGGAAAGCCTGGAAGGGACACAGGGTACGTGAAGGGGGGGGGGGGTGTGGGCACGTATAATCCATGTGGAAGGGCCTGAGGGCTATATTGTTGTTGTTTTTATGAATGATAATGATAACATTAATAAATAATGGTAGCTTACATTTATAAAGTACAGTCTGTTTGCTGGGCACTGGGCTAAACCTGTCCTAGTCATTATCTCGTGGATCCTCACATCAACTCTGCGAGCTAGGGGCTGTTATTATCCCACTTTTACAAGTGAGGAAACTGAAGCAAACAGGGTGAAGTGACTTGCCCAGGGTCCTACAGCTAGTAAGTGTCTGAGGTTGGATTTGAACTCAGGACTTCCTGCCTCCAGGTCCAGTGCTCTATGCACTATGTTGCTACCTTGCTGCCCCCAAATAAGCATAGATTCCTATGAAAAAAGAGCAAGAATAGAAGAAAAAGGAGAATAATGTCTAATAATATAATTTAATAATGTAATTTCCCCCAGCTCATTTAACAGATGAGGAAACTGAGACAAACTGGTTGTTTCTCATCAGGCCCACTTTAATTTCATTTAAGCCCTGGGAAAATGAGAGCTTATTTTCATGACTCCTATAAACAAAATTAAACTTCCCAATAGAAATTCTGAAATTGTTCCTAATTTATCGTATGCCAGGAGTTTTATTTATGAGCAATAAAAATGGAAACTTTTTTTTTTTTGCCATTTCTCCCCTGTCTTTTGCAAGGGGCTAATTACGTTTCTTTTCATTATTAGATAAGAGTTAAATACATTACACTTTCAGCAAACTATCTCATAATTTAAGATATAAAGGTCATGCATTTGTTTGAACAGTCAAACCACTGCTCTGGAGTTGAAGCATAGGTTAAGTTTCATTTTTTAATGCTTTTGAGGAGATGTTCTTCTCATGGTTGGTGAGACAGTCTCTGGGGACTAGTCTTACCTTTCAATAGGATGTCATTAATATCTGCAAGCCCTAATCAGATCTAGGAGACAGTAAGACTGCACTTACTACAGTAAGATGGGAAAGACCTCAGTTGTTGGATGGAATTTGTATTACAAATTCTTTTTTGCTTTTTTTTTTGGAGGGGCAATTGGGGTTAAGTGACTTGCCCAAGGTCACATGGCTAGTAATTGTTAAGTCCCTGACTCCAAGGACGGTACTCTATTCACTTCACCACCTAGCCACCCCTGTATTACAAGTTCTTAAAACTTTAAGGTTCTGTTGACCCTTGGCCCATCAGAACCTGCAAAGGCCAATGGTACAAGGGGATGAGAGACTTGATTCGTCCGCAACAACCAGTAATTCTTTGGCAAAGACACTAGAGTGTTTTACCACTTCCTTCTCCAGCTCATTTTACAGTTGGGGAAACTGAGGCAAACAGGGTGAAGTGACGTCCCAGGTCCCACAGATGATGAGTGTCTGAGACTGGATTTGAATTCAATTATTCCTGACTCCAGGCCCAGGACTCTATCCATTGCACCACCGTAGCTGCCCTCTGTGTGTCAACGACTGTTTTTTCTTAAGCAGAATCAGAACAAAAAAAAATATTAGATATTTTATTGATTATACTTTCGAAATTCTCTCTTATATTTTTGACCTTTATCATAAAGTTAAAACAAGCTAACAAAAGTGAAATATAAATCCATGAAAAGTATTTATTGGTGAGAGGCAATGTAGTACAGTGGATAGAACTGTCCGTAAGGTCGAGAAAATTTGGATTCAAGTTCCATCTCCGATATAGATTGACTGTGTGACCTTCAGGGGTGGGGAACCTGACACCTCAAGGCCACGTGTGGTCCTCTAGGTCCTCAGGTGTGGCCCTTTGACAAGTTTTGTTCTGTGAAGTTTGGATCCAGTGAAAGGGTCACACTTGAGGACCTAGAGAGCCACATGTGGCCTTGAGGTCACGGGTTCCCCATCCCTGCTAGGCAAATCACTTACCCTGTCTCAGGGAACTCTCTAGGACTATAAGTTTCAGTGGGTATTGCCCCACTGGGAATCTTTTTAATCCATGAAATCATAGAACTGATTATTCCCCTAAAACATTGCTTAAGAACAAATTAATAAAAAGATATCTGCTGACTGATTTCTTACTGCCTCATTGCCTCCCATTAGAATGTGAGCTCTTCCAGTTTGGGGGATTGTTTCTGTCTTTCTTTGCACAGAGCCTGGCATACAGTAGGTGCTTAATTAATGCTTGTCGACTGTCAAATAAGTATTGAACAAATACTTACCAAGTGGCTACTGTGCTCATAGTACCATGCCAGGCCCTGGGGAGATGGAGAAGAAGCATCACCTGCCCCACCAGGCCTGTTTCTTTATCTATTTTTTTTACAACAATTTTCTTTATTTTTTAGTTCTATGTTTCTAACTAACATGTCTTTACATATTCCTGAGCTAGGGCATTCTATTTCCAACCACAGAGTCCCCACAACTTTCAGTGTTATTGTACCAATTAACTCTTGCCTAGTATTTTTGAATCAGTGGTTTTCCTTAATTTTATTTTAATTATACAGAGAAAATGCAGCCAAAGCAAGTATCCATTTCTCTTTCTGAAATTTTCTATTCTCTCCCATGTTAAAAAAAAACACTAGCATTTAAGGTTCATTCAAGATTTATCTTTTCTGTGTCTAGAGAATTCTAGATGGATGTCTAGGGAGCAGTAGATAGTTCTATCAAGTGAGCACAGGAAAGATCTATGTTTTCATTAATGTGGTCAACTTCCCCTATCAATATGAATCACGAACAATCTTTGATTTAGTAGATAGGTCCTGGGGACGTTCCTAGGCACACAGAAGCAAGTGCCCAGGGTCCTAAGGTGGTAAGTGTCAGAGGCAAGATTTGACCCTGACTTAGAAATTAATCCAAATTGTCCCGAATCCAAGGCCAGGGCACTATCCATTATACCATACTGCTCCTATTGACAGTCTTATTAATGATGGATATTCTACTGACCTGTCCCCCACTCCACAAGAACATTCGGAATTTTTTAATTGCTTGAATCAAATTGTATATAATATCAAATCAGGTGATCTAAAACACTTCCCACTTCAGTGCATTTGTGATCTTAGTGATATGGCTAGCTTGGCCCCATGATTTTATTAGTATAAGGAATTCCCAGGGATGGAAGTGCCTTCTCTCATTGCCTGCTGGCATCTTCTCTTCCTGGAACACTCAGAGGTTAAGTGAATTGCCCAAGGTCACACAGTTAGAAATGGTACTTGAACCCAGGTCTGCCTATCTTCAAGGTCAGCTCTCTATCTACTCTTTGTTGTTGTTAAGGTTGCACCTTTTTACATGGGAAGAACATAACTCATCTCTACCTTCTCAGCCTGCTCATCCATATTCTCCTATAAATTCACCATAGAAAGGCTGATCAATGTGCTGCTGCCCTACAAATATTTTTGAGTATTAGGCAGCCAGATGGTACAGTGACTTAGTGTTGAATTTGGAGTCAGAAAAGACCCAAGTTGAAATTCTGCCTCAGAGACTTAGTGGTTGTATGATCCTGGACAGGTACTTAAATTCTCTCAATTTCTTCATCTCTAAAATGGAACTGATAATAATAGCACTTAGCTCACAGGGTTGTTCTGATGATCAAATGAGACAATATAGAAAATAGTTTGCAAACCTTAAATTGCTATATAAATGTTAGCTTTAAAAAAATCTCTGAGGACTGACGCAGTACTTGAACAGGCTTCCATTAATCCTTGCTCTTACTGCATGATTGGCCCTCTGTCAAGGAATCATGTATGATCTTGACATGTGTGATACATTATTGCAGGAGAACTTTTAAGGCTGCATCTTGTACTACCATATCTAATTGTAGAAAACCAACCAGTAATAAATACAATGGCATCTTGTATTCTCCACACTATTTAAATCTGTTTTTGTGACTATGAAGATGTAGATTGCAGACAACCATTTGTGAAAACCTGTATGTTTCCTTCTCATATTTTCATCAAGGATACCCTCCATTTTTGTGTAGGTCATTTTCACAAAGATTTTTATAGAAATGAATAAGTAAAGATATGAGTCATTATTAATGTCTTCTGGACTCCCTCTTTGGTAATAAAATTATCCATTATATTTTTATTTGTTTACAATTTTTCCCCTCTTTCACTGATTCATCAGTGCTATTAAAATTTCATCACCTCCAGGACAAGTCTTTTCTATATATACTTGTTCTGGCCCAAATATTCTTCCAGTCTTCACCTTCCCTCATGGTTTTTCCATTGTCTCCTATCAAATAATGGTATGGGTGTAGAGTCTAAATGTTGTGATTCTACTCTTACTGATCATGATGATAGTTTGCTAAAGCAATATTGGCACATCTATTGAATTTTTGGGGGGTCTGTTTGGTATTATCCTTCTAGCTTCATCCAGAAATACTCTTCTGATAATTTGGTTTATTGGGTCTTATGACAAGCTTTCTGAAAAGTCCCTTTCCTCTTCCCTGTTTTTGCTTTGAGAAATAGTTTTTGCTCATGATTTTCTACCACCTTCTTCTATAATCCTTTGATTATGAGTTTATGCCCTAAATTACCTGTCTTTGTTTGTTAGATGTTTCCACTTGGGAAGAAGGTCAAGAGTTTACCGGTCAAATTGTTTTCTTGACTTTTTTGGCTTCCCTATTAGGTCCATTGCTTTCCACCGGTGCAACTTCTTTACCAAATGGTGATGATCTGTATTGATATTTTCCTTGTTCCATTTCTCGTTTTGTCACAGTGTCTCTTTTTAATAGGTCAGATAGGAATGACTGTAAGAGCAATATGTGACTTCTTATTACCTTTCTCCTTTCTCTTAAATCGATGTTGATTCTGACTTTGCTTTGACAACAGTCATCCCCTAGAAAAACTATTTGAATGATGGCACTTTGGTAATGAGTCATTTCCTATCTTTTAAGATAAGCAAACTCTTTAGTGCTCACCAACCCAGCACCTTTTAACTTTACTAGGAGAAAACATTCATCATCTTTGGGGATGAGGCTTTTTAATAGTCCACTAGCCTTTGACCTCTTCTGTGTTGTAATTCCTTACAGTATAATCCAACAAATCCCTTCCTCTATGTACAGTTTTGCTTTGAAGTCACTGAGTCACAACCTTGATGTTGACTTGTCTTTGAGGATCTTGTCAAATGTGTCTTAGAATTTCTCTGTCTCATCACTTTGTAATAGATGTTGTTGTAGACGCTATTAGAACTTTGTAGTGACCTTTTACTGCTGAGTGAGGAGGGCCAAGTGTCCCGTAAATGATGTTTCTTGTTATTTTTGCTCATACAAAGCCCATTCCTCTATTTGCTTTTCCAAGAACAAATTGTGACTCATCCTTCCATTTAGTGGTGACTTCCATCTTTTGGTTTTAATAGAATTCAATTGAACAAAGATTTATTAATTGCCTACTATGAGTGTTGGATATCAATAGCAAAGAATCAAAGTCTCTAGTGAATGTTAGAGACAGGCAGTCGAATTGGTGAAGAGTCCTAATAGTAACTGTGTCCTTGTCTCAGCTCTGCTTTTACTTACTAAGCTGTGTGACTTTGGTCAAGTCACATACTTTCTCTGGGACACTCACTCTCCATTTATCAACTGAAAAATTTGTACTCCGTACTCTCTACAATCTCTTCCAGTTCTCAAACACTATGATTCAGTAAGACCTTCAGCTACATCCTGAGTTCTAGAAGGGTTTGTGAAGTAGTATGGGAACCAGACTGCTGCTGATAACATTTCTTTGGGAAAAGAGTATGAAGGACTCACAGACAGACACAGATACACATAGATACATGCAGACATACGCACACACACACACACACACACACACACACACATACATCCCAGCGACTCACTCTTCTAGAACCTAAGGTTTACACAGCCCATTTTTCATAACTGCCCCATGATGTAGTTAGTATAGATGATTTGTCTATTTTTCTCCAGACCTGAGATTTTTCTAGTTTATGGAGCAACCTCTACCAATTAAGTAGCAGTTATTATATATCTAGGTACTGTGCTAATTTCTGGGGATACAAAGAAAGACAAAAGGCAACAAAAAAACTAGACCAGAACTTACTTTGAAACTTATAGTTCTACAGTATTGCCTGGGAGCATTAAGAGGCTAGGAGATATGCCCAAGGTCCCATGGCCAGTGCATGTCAGAGGTAGGAGATAGACCTATTTCTTCCTGACTCCGAGGCTAGCCCTCACTGGTTGGTGTTGTTTGGTCATGTCTGACTCTTTGTGACCCCATGGACCAAAGCACATCACACCAGGCTCTTCTACTCTCATTATCTCTCAGTCTGTCCAAGCTCATATTGGTTGTTTCCATGAATCTCTTTATTCATCTCATCCTCTGCTGTCCCCATTCCCTTTTTTGCTCTCTGCCCTCAGGGACCTCACAGTCTAAAGAGAGAAACAAGCTACACACAGAATAAACTGAAGATAAGCATAGTACCTGGCCCGTAGTAGAGGCTTCATGAATGCTTGTTCTCTTGAAGGTGTTATAAACTGATTGAGCTCTTCAAATCTTAAAGGCACTAAGTATGTTTCCAAAAAGTTATTTTTTTAAAGCAAGAAGCATTCCTCCTCCCAAAGACTCTCACACAGACTAAATGAGAGGAGTCAACTCCCTGCTGCAAATATCCTTAGCCCCTTGACTCTTTTTGACCACAATGTCTACTGAAAGTCATGATTCAGAAACACTTCTTAGGAGAAGGCCACAAGCTTCTGCTTGGATGGCATTTGTTATTCAGTGGAGAGAGAGGCATGAACTGCTTCTAGCTATTGTCAGCCCTTCATCAAAACCAAACCACGTTTGAGGCTCAATGGGGTCAGGTCAGGTATGTTCATTTATCTGGCTGGCTGACTGGTCACTAAAGACCTGACCGTCTCTAAATCTGTGATGCTATGAAATTTGGAGACCTAAAATATTGTATCCAAATCTAGTTCAAAGGTTGTAATCTAGAAGGCAATATAACAGTGTATACTATTTAATAATATTATTGTTACCTAATTGGTAATACATGTGACTAAAAATAACCTCTTTGGTGTTTAACAAATGGAAAAGAAGTGGAGTGCCAACTGGTTCATGTCAGAAAGAGGCTTCGTTAGATTTGCATTACTCAGTGTGTAGAAGAAGCAGTGCACCACAGTGGATGGAGAAATCTCAGAGCTGGAAAGACTGGGTTCACCTCCGACACCTACTGATCTTAACTGTAACTAGTCATTTAACCTCTTCCTAATCCATCCGAGTCTCTGGGATTCTTTCTTTGTCAGGGAAGTCCGGGTGTTGGTCTGCAGCAGTGGAGAGAGTTTCTGTATTGAGAGTTTCCTATTCCAATGAAATTACAAGCCAGAATGAAAAAGAAAATACAATGAGGAGACACAGCTCTTGACTTTTTATTATTCACCTTTCTAAACTCAGCAGGAGGATATGTATAAGTTCTTTTACATGGTCTAATGGTTGAAATCCTCTTAGTTGGTGTTTCTATATGGAGTCTTCTCTTTAGAAGGTAACAACAGCCCGTCCACATTAATGGGTCTGTGTAGATTGGTCTCACTACAGGCGTCACAAGTGCGAGCCTGCATCAGAATTGTATACTTTCCCTAGTTTGTGGCAGATCAGTCAAAAAGCATTTATTAAGCACTTTTTAGATGTCAGAAGCAGCTTGGAATAGTGGATAGAGAACTGGTCTTGGAGCCAGGAAGATCCTGAGTTCAAGTCCTACTTCTGGCACACATGGGCTGTGTCACCCCAGGGCAGGTCATTTTACTTCTCAGTGCTCTTGTAGGCTTTCTATGAGTATTAATTACAGAGAAGACACTCACTTGCATTGGTGGAGGGATTTCCCTCATCTGAGAACTCCTGATATAAGTGAAACCACTAACCTTTACCTTGTACCCTTAGTTGCTCAGGACAAAAAGACAAAAATTAAACAGCCTTGGCCCTCAAGGAGCCTACATTCTGTTGAGGGAAATGACAAGCAGAAATATAGGCATATATGAAAGAGATGCAAGGCAAGTTTTTTTTGGGGGGAGACAAACAATATTTGTTGAATACATAAATGAACAAAAAGATTTATTAAAATTCTCTCATACCAGAAACATCATTTTTGAGGTGGGGGAGGAATAGAATCTAAGCATAACTCCAGGCTGACCAGATACTCTAATACAGTGGTTCTCAACCTTCCCAATGCCGCAATCCTTTAATACAGTTCCTCATGTTGTGGTGACCCCCAACCATAAAATGATTTTCATTGCTACTTCGTAACTGCAATTTTGCTACTGTTATGAATCGTAACGTAAATATCTGATATACAGAATGTATTTTCATTGTTACAAATTGAACATAACCCACAGGTTGAGAACTGCTGCTCTAATACCTTAACCCTAGTCATGATACCGTCATGTGCTCTTTCGTTTCCAGATAACCAAGCTGAAAATTGACAGCAACCCATTTGCCAAAGGTTTCCGAGACTCCTCCAGGCTCACCGATATTGAAAGGTAATGACGATTTTCTGTTGACTTTCCTTGCAGATAAGATACATGGAAGAGAAAGCTGGTAGCAAAACTCTACTTTCAACTACAAAGCTGTTATATATTTTTTCCACAATCTAACTGCCAATAGTTTCTCTGTTTCCCCTGAATCTCCCTCTCCATCTCTTTTTTCCCCCTTTGGAATATAAGCCCTATAGATATGGAACTGCTTTGAATCTTGACAGCTGCCATAGCTGGGTCTGTGTAACCTTCAGAGGGGGCGTCTTCAAGGGTTTGCTTTGATGGTTGGGAAATTCTTTCCATTGCATAAACTAGGGCTCTTCCTGTTATCACCATTTTAGTCCTGTGGATGGCTGCAAAGCTCCATCTTGGGAGAGTGGTGATCTACAAAGACAAGGAATCTTCACATTCCTTGGTCTGCTGGAGTATGTTGATGAAAAGAATCTGTGGGAAGGAAAGAGGTATTGTGGTACAGTGGAAAGGTCACTGGGTTTGAGTCACAGGGTATGGATTCAAGTCCCAGCTATATCATTATTTGTGAGCTCAGGCAAGGCATTGCAAAGCCCAGTCTCTGGGCCTTGATTTCCTCATCTGTATGTAACATAAAGAATTGGATGGTCACTTACAGCCCTTTCCAGTTCCAAATCTATGATCCTCTGTAAAGTGGAGGCCTGAAGTGCTATACCCTGACCTCATTAATGGGGCCATAACTGTAGAATTGGCTTCATGGGGTTTTTATGTTTAATGGTAGAGGTTCCAGGTTTTAAGGCTCTCACCATCCATCTTCTCCCCTGTTTTTGTATCTCTTCTCTTCAATTAGGTTGGTTTGCTCATTCAAGGCAATAAATCAACTTAACTCTTGTCTATATGATGGGTTAACAGATATTTCTTAATGGAAAACCCAAATCCCAGAAACACAGAAATCTTAGTAACTGGGTCATGAACTCCTAACCAAACCTTTGGTTCAGATGCCTCATAGACTGTCATATTTCCTTTCAATGCATAAGGAGTTTCTGAGAACATTTTAAGAAAACAGAAAAAGTCTTTTCCTCCAACTTTTGGTCCTGTTCTCACTCAATTCAAATTAGCAAACACTTATTTAGCACCTATAGGCCTAGAGAGAGTGTAGGCTAAGAATCGATGGGAATGCTTCCCCAGGAATCACTGGCACAACCAGTCCATACTCTGGGTAGGCCTAGATTAATGTTTCTGATGTTGGAGACATTTGCTAATCACTGGAGACACAAGGCCAAAACCAGGGTAAACAAGGTCCATGAAGATAAGTTAATAGAAAATGTGCAAACTGGTTTCAAGCATTAGCAGCCCAATCCAATAAGCATTTATTAAGCCCCTACTATGTACAAAATGTTGTTTTAGTGCTGGGGGATAAGAGAGGGCCTTGTGATGGAGGCAGCTGCTGAGCTCTGTTCTCCCCCCACCTTTCCATCCTCTCTTGCCTTTTATTCTGAACTTACAAACACTAAAATAAAATGAGCATTTCCAGATGCACTGTAGAACAGAAGGGGATTGTAGGTGAAACTGGGAATCTCCATGATCTAGAGCTTGCTTTTCTTTCTAAGTATATAATAAGTTCAATATGTACACTGCAAAGGCATCCTGCTAATCTCTGATTCTTTCTGGCTTTCCTTCTCTTCTCATCTTTTTTTTGGGGAGGGAGGTTTGGGAACACTATCCCTATCCACTTTCCCTCCTACCATTCCCCTCAATTGAAAAGAAAGGACAGATCTTGTAACAAATACACATAATCAAGCAAAAGAAATCCCCACATTTTCTTGGTCCAAAAATGTACATCTCATTCTGTATCTTGACTCAATTACCTCCCTGTCAGAAGGTGAGCAGCATGCTTCATCATCAGACTTTTGGAATCATGGTTGGTTATTGTCTGAGTCAGCGGCCTTCAGTCTTTCTGAGTTCTTTTTTCTTTACGTTGCTGTTTCTGTAAACTGTTCTCCTGGTTCTGCTGAGCTGTGCTTTAGATAAGGAAGGGGCACTCAGACAATGACAACTTGGGCAGAGGTATGACTCTTTTAATAGATCCATGACAAGAACGTTTGTCTATAGGAGCTCCCATGGGTGTGGATAGCCCATTCATTCAACAAGTCAACATTCATCAGATGACCACTGTGTTCAGAAAATTGGGGTAGAGATGGGAAGAAGAAAAGGTTAGGAAAAACATTGTTTTCTACCATCGTGGAGCATGTAGTCAAACAGCGAGATAAAAAGCATCCATAAAACTGCCATTATAATGAAGACATTAAAGAATAAAGCAAAGCATTATGGGGGGCATCCCAGGATGTTCATTACCAAGAGGAGAGATTCTGGAGTGTAAGGACTGTGCTTTCCCTAAACTTTGTGTCCCCTTCAGCACCTTGCTGTAGCTCTGCCACAGTAGACACCACATGATAAACATACATTGAATGAGTGAATGAATGAGTGAATCAATGTATACATATACAGATGCAGACATATCTTTTGTACTATCTATTTCTAGAGCTGTAGAGTAAAGAGATTCAGCCATAGGAGATGATGGCTTCCTGTTGGACTTGGGATAACTGGACCTTTCACACATCAGCCTCTAGACTCACAAGCATTTGTTGGGTGCTCCCCACGTGCAGGATTGGGCTTGGGACTGGGACAAAAGCAATGTAAATATGCCTGTATTTTGGTATCTATCAAACAGATTCAAGGCATGTCTAGAGAACACATCTGGGGATCCAGACATGGGAAAACTCCTTTTGTGGGAGGCAGAATAAACAAAGAGACTTGATGGTGAAGCAGACAAATCTTGCCACTGAACTGACAGCTGGGGTGTTGGGGGCCTCGTTTGACTTGTTTCAGGGGATCTTAGATCCTTTTTTTACAGATAAAGAAGCCTAGAGAGGGCTCAGGGTTACACATTTAGTAAGCAGGAGAGTCAGTATTGGAACCCAGGTCCTACCACTAAAAAATTGAGCATTTTTGATAAACCATACAGCCTCAATGTCAGTGGCATTCTGAGGGCATTTTATTGATATCCCAGTAGTATGTCTAAGGCTGTTCCTGGAAACAAAGCATTGAGCACAGTGCAGAAACAACAGTGCTAGATTTGGGGTCAGGGAATCTGGATTCAAGTTTGGACTCTGACGCTTCACACCCAAGTGAATCTGGGCAAGTCACTGCATCTCTTTGGGACTCAGTTTCCCCAAACATAAAATGAGGGGGTTGGTCTAGAAAACCTCTGGGCTCTGTTCTGACTCTGAGTCTATGATCCTTTTGGGTCTAGGTGCACATGAAGGTTAAGCCTTGGAGATCCTCGTATCCATGAGGACTGGTCTTTTCTGATCATTTCCATATGCAGTACTTGATCTTGGGGGCACTGGGGGATCTGGGTGAATCCTGGTGCTGACGTTTACTCCTTGTATGACTTCACACTGGGTTTCCTTGTATTAGAGGTGGTTTGCACAGTGGACAGAGTGCTGGGCCCAGACTCTGGAACACCTGAGTTCAAATCCAACCGCAGATACTTCCAAGCTGGGTGACTCTGGCCTCTGTCTGCCTCTATTTCTTCAACTATAAAATGGGAATAATAATAATAGCCCCTGTCTCACGAGATGTGGTGAAGATCAAGTGAGATAATATTTGTAAGGGGCTGAGTACAGCGCCTGGCACATAATGAGCACATGCTTATCCCCTTTTCTTCTTCTATTCAACATGGGACCTTGGGCTCTTTTGACTCAGTTTCACTATCTGTAAAATGGGAGTAATAATAGCATACAATGCATAATAATAGTGCAATAATATGATAATAGCATATAATATACACTAATACAATAATGTAATAACAAATGTGCAATACTACAGTAATATACTGTTAGCATACATTGCATAACACATAATTATAGCTAGCATTTACGTAGTGCTTTAAGCTTTGCAAAGTACTTTATAAGTGTGACCTCGTTTCATCTTCACAACAGCCCTGTGAAGTAGGGGCTATTCTATTTAACAGATGAGGAAATTGAGGCAGGCAGATGTTAAGTGATTTGCCCAAGGTCACATAACTAATAAGTATCTAAGGTAGGATTTGAACTCAGAACTTCCTGGTTCCAGGTCCTGCTTCTTAGAGTTCTTGTGAGGATCTAATGAGATTATGTGGGGAAAGTATTTAGCTTACACTGACGCAGTGCATTATGGTTTGCAATTATTAGTATCTATAAAATGAGAGGGTGACCTCAAAGTTCCCTTTCAGGGAGTTCACATTCAGGGAGTGGGCTTCTGGGGAGGAGGCAACCCCCCAGACAACCCAAAGCTAAGAAGTTCTTGGTGTTCCAACTGCAGTCCAAGGGAGCCCTTGCTGCTGACTAGCTGAGAGTTTACAGGATGACCTAAGTTGCGTGAAAGCAGCCAAGGTTTCAGATTTCATTTTGAGGCATTTCAGTCTCCTTTTTTCCCTAAATAGCCTTTGGGGAGGGAAAACAAATCAGATCAATTGATCTTTAGAGACCTAAAGAAATCAAATTAGTCTGGAGTCAGTTACTGCACTAAACCATCTCCTAATTAGATTGCTCCTTGTAACTGATTGAAAACAGTCCCTATCTGTCACAATAGAGGCTGCTTCTCTTTAGAGGAGATCTGAGAGAAAAACACATCTTTTTATGAGACGATGACAGAAATTACACTCTTCCAACCTAATTGAATATGATGTTATAAATATGTGACCTTAATGATTTTGTTTCCTGTTCCAGATTTACAGCTATTGGGTAGAAGACCCAAACTTCAATGCCTTTAGGATGAAATCTCTTTGATTCATATAAAAAAAGACAATGTGCATTCTGTCGTTATTCTGACTTTGGGCTATTCTAAAATAGACTAGATGAAGCAGGGCAGTACAACAGAGAGTCACAAGGTTAGGGTTCAAATTCTAACCCTGGCTATTCTTCAATGATGCCGGACAAATCATTCAACTACTTTTTTGTTTAGTTTCCTCATTTGCAAAAATAAGGGAGTGGGCTAGATGGCCTTTAAGTTCTAGCTATGTGATCCTATAATATATGACCTCTCTGTGCCTCAGTTTCCCTATCTGCAAAATAAAGTGGTTGGCATAAATGGCTTGCATTTGTAGCTCTATTATCTAAAACAGGGTTTCCTATCTCATATTGTGTTCTGAACCTCTTGGGCATTCTGGTGAATACTATGGACTTCTCAGAACGATGTGCTTTTTTTTTTTTCCCAAATCATAATAAGAAAATGCTAAATTTCAGTTAGAGGTTACTAAAAATAAAGGTATACACACACACACACACACACACATACATACACACATATTTTTTTCCTTCCAAGTTTGTGGCCCCCCAGAAATCTGTCCATAGACTATTGGACCTGGGTTTCATAATGCCTGGTTTAGATCTCAATGAGATGCCTAAGTGGCTCAGAGTACTCATATTAACCATGAGCTTTTTTTAACCTTTCAGTGTTTTGCCTTATCTATCTATCTATCTGTCTGTCTGTCTGTCTGTCTGTCTGTCTGTCTATCTATCTATGTCTATCTATCTATCTATCTATCTATCTATCTATCTATCTATCTATCCATCACTCTATCTTGGTCAGAATCTGTGTTTTCATCAGTGTGGGGAACTCTTGGTGAGCAAAGTCCCTCCACTGATGTAGACTAGTAACTTCTGCAATTTATGGTCTTAAAGAGTCAGTTGAGGCATTAAAATATTAAATAACTTGACCATGGTTACAAGTTATGAGCCAATGGCAAGACTCAAACCCAAGTCTTCCTCATTTCAAGGACTCTAACACTGTTCACTGTGCCACCATTTTGACTCTCCCCATGTAGTATCATTATCTTGTCAAAACTGTAAAATCAAGAGCCTATCCAGGAGTTTGTGTTTTAATGGAATGAATGAATGGATCCTGGGCCTTCTTCCTACTGGATCATGCTTCCTTGAATAAGTTCATTTGCTTTATCTTCCCCCACTTGGAGTCCACTGAACAATAAGAGATGAGAAAGAATTTTTTCTGAAAGCAAGGGAAATCACACTGAGAACATATGCCAGTTATCCAGTTGGCAAATTGCTTGTTGTGAGTGCATCTTGGTTTGATGATAAGTTTTCAGGATTTAAGTAATGACCCCTTCTGAGATATCACTAACTCCTTGTGGAAAATTTATGGGAGGACATGCGAGTGTCACACAGAATGGGCAAGCATGAATGGGTTGTGATCTGCATCTCTGAAGGGATAGAGATGGAAGGGACATCCAGGGTGATCTAGCACCACCTTCTCATTTTATCGATAAAGTAAACTGAGGCCCAAAGTGATTAAAAAATTTATAGTCCAATTCATCTTGTTTATATCTTCTTTGCATAGAGTATGTTGTCTTCTCCATTAGATTATAAGCTCCTTGAGAGCAAGGACTGTTTTTGCTTTTCTTTCCCCAGTGCTTAGTACAGCATCCGGAATGTAGTAAGTGCTCAACAGGTGCATTTTCCTAACTCTTGTTACAGCCAATAATTACAGTGTACTCACTTTTGGTTTTGTTCTTTCTGCCCAGGCAGTTGTTCTTGCTTCGTCTTGTATCAGTCTATATATTTTCTGATTCTTCTCTGAATTCTTCCTATTCTTCACTTCTCACAATGTGGTGATTTTCTCACAATACAGTTATATTCCATTACATGTATGTAGTACAATTTGTTTAGCTTGTAGAGCACTTTCAATGATCCCACTACTGGCTGTAAATGTCCATCTTTTTAACACCAATATTCTCCCCCTGATAAGAAACATCTGTGAATTATGTCGTACCACATTCTCAAAAGAATCACTTTGCAAGTTAGCAAAAAGGCAATGGAAAAGTGCATGGTGGGCAAAAGTCAGCAGTAACATGTCACCCAATGATGTGTGAGGACCAGAAGTGTCATTTAAAAGATTAAAAGAAAAAAAAGGCAGGTTGGTCATGGGAACAAGGATGAGAGATAATATGTGGCCAGTCCAAGTGTCCTACTGGTCTCCATCATATATACATACGTATATATGTATATATGTGTGTGTATATGTTTGTATATATACACACACATATATATACATACATATATATGTAAATAAATTGTAGGAAGACCTTAGGTGGGTTGGGCAGATATATCCTTTGAAGAGTTTACAGAAAGGCAAGGCAAAGGCTTAATTAGAATGAGAAGTTAGGTGGTTCAGTGGATAGAGCACTGGATCTGGAGTCAGGAAGAACTGAATTCAAGCCTGTCTTCAGCTGTGTGATCCTGAAAAGTTACCTCACTTCTCTTTGCCTTGGTTTCCTCATCCATAAGATGGGGATAATAATAGCAGCTATCTCCCAGGGTTGTTGTAAGGTTTAAGTGAAATAATATTCATAAAGCACTTGGCATAGTTCTTTATACGTAGTAAGTGCTATATACATGTTAGCTACAAGAACAACAACAATGATGATTATTTATATTCTATGCTGGTGGAAGACATTCCCCATCACTTTGGTCTTATATTAGAGGTATCAAGATAGGGAGCAAACTTGGATGCCCGCAAAGAGAAGCATCAGTAGCAGTTCTTCAGATCAGGAGATGAAGAGATGCCTATGATTTAAGAAGATCACCTGGCGAGTTTGTAGTTGATCTACAGACAGACGAGGTTTCTAACTGTAGTGAAATTAGGCTTTTATACAGTAGACCACATGGCTTTGAGAAATGTAGCCTCTGGCATTTGTGAAATTCAATTGCCTCCAAAGAATTGATCCTAAAAATGGTGCCTGGGTATTTTGCTGACAAATCCCCTGGTAAATAAAGCCTCTTAGCTGATATACCAGAACTGCCCCTCATCAGCCCATTAGTAACAATACTACAAGGGAAAAGAGGTCGATATTGATGGAAATAATGTCGTGACATTTTAGATAGGCTTTTGTTCCCTTTTGCCCTGGAGGTTTAAATGACTTCAAGCAAAATCACCACCACTGCTCCTTTATTTTTCTAGCTTTATGTTGCATCCTGCCCCTCACCCCCATCCTGGTCAATGTCCTTCATTAATATTATTGAAATCAGCACAAAGGGGAAGAACACATCTTCTGGGATAGAAGAAGACCAATGATTCTTGGAAGAAAGCTTCGTGGGTTATCTACTTCATTGTCCTGCAGGACCACACATAAATTATCCCAGATATTTGAGAAACTGTCTAACTTTAACTCTCCACCTCTCTTCCTAGGGAAATCTACACTTCCTTTAGAAATCTTTCCATTTTTAATTGATATTCATTGTGTCTCCTTGGAGCTAACAAGTCATTCAGACTTAAGGATTTATTCTAAGCAATATTTTTTTTTTCATTTATATCTCTCAAGGAATCTTGTACTTGACATATGCTTGTATGACACTTTGTTGGAGAAGATCCATTAGGGGCTGCTCCACCAAATCTCACCTTTTATTATAGTCAACAAACAGTAGGCACAGTGGGGTTTTGTATTGTCTTCACCTGGTAGTTGATCATACATGTGTAGTGAATAATTTTGGCAAGCATTATCTGCCTTTCTGAAGTTTTTTCTCTTTGTTTTTGTAGTTGTTGTCTTTGACTAATGACGACAATTGATTTCTTCTGGTAAAGAACCTCCATTCACTGATAAAGCTCATCAGCTCCTCTGTAACTAATGGTTTTAGAGAACTATCTGGGTACACTGAGAGATTAAGTGGCTTGTCCAGGGTCACACAGTCAGTACGTATCAAAGACAGAACTGGAATACATGTCTTCCTGACTTAAAGAGGAGCACTCTGATATGCCATGCTGCCTCTAATCCTTTAACTCCAGCCCCAGTGACAAACTATATCTGCTTTCTAAGGACCAGCCTAGTTAAGTGCAGAGAGATTCATCACCATTAGGTCAGCCTTTTAGTGATAAACTCATTGGCCATGGCAATCCATGAAAAAAAGAAAACCACGAAATGGTGATTCCTTTATGCTTTTGCATCATGGCAGAAAGGAAATAGCTGGTGATGGATACATAGTTTTTAGATTATTCACACCCATTAATTTAGCTGTTCGTAATTGTAAGCTCCTTAACTAATGACCCAGTGTTCCCTATATTAGAGGAACTAGGTTGTATCCATCTCGAGATCCTCACTATAAATTTACTTCAACAAGCACTTATTAACCACCTACTAGACACAAAGCACTATGCTAGGTGCTAGAGATACAGAGGCAGAAACAAAACAGTCCCTTTCTTTAAGAAGCTTATATTCTAAAGATATATACATATATATATATATATATATATATATATATACATAAAGATATATACATAAAGAATTGTAGCTACAGGGAAGAATGATTGATGGGTTCTGTTGGAGAGGCAGGTCAGTTCAACTCAGTTAACAGTTGTAAAGATACTGATGAGCTAACTTTCTTGTGTGTAGAAAAGCAGCAAGAAACATCATTCTGTGGGACATTTGTTCATGACATGTTTCAGTGCATAAGTTTTTTTCTTGTTGTTTTTAAGTTTTTTTTTTTCAATTAGGCAAAATTCCATTTTCTCTCTTCATCTTCCCTTCCCCATCGGGAAAGACAAAAAGGAAAAGCAAAAGCCTTGTAATAAATACATAATCAAGCAAAAACAAATTCCCACATTGGCCAGGTCCAAAAATATATACACAAAATAAATATTTTAAAAAGATCACCTTGAAATAATTGTAGCTTCTGCAGTGTTTTTGTCCAAAGAATAGCAGAAATTGTACAAAGAACTCTGTCAGACTCTTCAAATTCAATTGACATGTGCTTTGATACTTGAAGACTTCATTGCAAAGTAGTAGGTGAGGGTGGCAAAAATAGACCTGGATCATAGAAAAGGAGTGAGAAACAAAAAAATGTGTGCCCTACTCAGGAATCCCTTGTTTATGCATGAGAAATACTTTCTTCAAGGAAAAGAACACCGGAAGGTGCTGGTTATAGGGAGTGCCAAATAACATCACAAGAATGAAACTGATTATATTTTAATAGACAGGAAATGACTTGTTACTGATATGGGAGTCATTCTTGAATCAGCTGTCTGTGTATACCCAGCCTACTGACTTGTTGGAGCAAAGATAAAAATCAATACAAAATTAATAAAAACCTAGAAGAAGGAATACAAATGAAAAAAGATATGGCGTGCAATTAAAACAATTCCAACTTAACTTATTTAAACAAGTTATTGATGCTGAAAAATGGGATATGGATGGAAGAAAGGGCATCAACACCAATTACAATAATTTTGTACAGTAGTTTAACCAATGTAAATCAACTGATATAGCTAAGAGGACAAAAATCTCAAAACTGCTTTAGTCAGCAAACACTTTACTTGCTTTCCAAATGGAATAATATGAGAACCGAGGATAATATCAGTTGATAGAACTAACTTGTTTGAACAATGTCATGAAGAAAGATGGTGAAACATTATGAGAAGCATTGCTTCATAAAATACAAGAACAGTGTAGGGTAAAAAAAATTAAAGAAAGCTTGGCAAGAGACACAACTAAAAAAATTGCCACAAAGGCATTTAAAGATGAAAGTAGAAGGAGTACATTGAGAAGAAAAATGGAAAAGATCAACAAAAAAGTCTTTATAATAAGTTCTTTTTTTAATATGAAGGACAGTGGAGCCTCTGCATTGGTACTTAAAGATTTTATCATAGAGGGAAAGAAAATGGCATGGAAGAGAACAAAGGTAAGGAAAGTAGCTGAAGCAGATCAAAAATAGAGAAAGTCCATGTTTCAGGTGACTCAATTGTGAAGGATAGATTTTTGAGTTATCTGTAAGAGGCAAAGAGCAAAGGCATGGGAAAAAAAATCTCAGACATCGTTACTGCTAAAAAAAAAGTGGCAAAGAGAACATCATGGTTAATGGAGAAGAGCATTGGGTTCAGAGTGAGCAGATCTGGGTTCTTGTTCTGGTTTTGCCACTCACCCCTCATGTGACCTTAAACAAGTCACTTCTCTCTGGTCTATTTCCTCATTTGTGAAATAAGGTCCTTAGGCTAGATGACCGCTGAGGTCCTTTGTAGCTCTACATCCATGAAACTACCCACCTACATGCCTACTCTCTTTATCTATCTGTCTATCTATCTATCTATCTATCTATCTATCTATCTATCTATCTATCTATCTATTATTTATCTATTATCTATCATTTATCTATCTTCTATCTAGCTATTATTTATTATCTATCTATCGTTTATCTATCATCTATCTATCTACCTATCTATATTTTTTTAATGGTAAATCATCTGTACACTTTAAGGGTATCCTTGATTAGGGTATTAGAAGGGAACAGGTAGACTTTTGCAAGGGATTTTTCATAATAGAGACCTCTCCATCACACAATTTACTAAAAGATGTAGGGAATAAGAGCTTTGACTCTGCTTATTGCTTACTGTCTATAAAACATCATCTCATTGTGTAGTACAGAATGTCTCCTTAAAGGCTTTCTTGTAGCAAAATGTCTCCCATGAAGAAATAAAAATTATGCAACATGCCTTAAAAGACAGGACAAAAGGGCTAATCTTGTTTGACACTTCTCTACTCAGTATTGAGAGACATAAAACAAAAATCTAATGAAGGGGATGCAGCACAAAGTCCAAGTTGAAGAGAGATTCCTTATAGTTGGTGAGGTTCTCCAGATGTTCTAGGTTGTAGTGGACAACATGTAGGTTGGTATATTGTGTTCTGGAATACTGTAAAGCCTCCTGGAAGAGAGTTGGAATCACTCACAAGAGTTTGGGCTTATCTATGCATATGGGAAAAACAAGTGAATGAAAAATACTTCTTGTCCAGGCTATGACATAGAGTTAGGTAGACAATTTCTGGTTTATCCATTAGCATACACATCTTGGTAGACTGCAAATAGACAATGAGTTGCCTCCAGAATTAGACAGGAGGAGGAGAGTGCATTAGATTGTTTTGGGGAAATTTCAGATTTTGTTTAACTCCTCCCTGAAACAAAGGCCCATCTTTCTAATTATTCTATGGGTATGACTATGAGTCATAGAACACTCTGAACTCCAGAGAACTGAAGATGGGTATCACTCAAAGAACGATGGAGACAGACACCATATGTGTGAGTAGGCTACAACACACTTTACAAAAGAACTATTAAGGAGAACCTGGGCTATTCATGTGGTAGGATGGTCAATGGTTAGCCTGTGCACTTCATTGCTATATTAATGATGACAAGAGAAAATGAGGAAGATTCCCGATGTGTCCTGTGAACTCCCCCTGGCAAACTTACTGGGGATCATGGGTAAGAGTAGCCCAAGTTGGGCAGGTTTGGCTGGGCTGAGCTCCACACCATTGAAGAGAACATCCTCATTGATGAGACCCCAGACTCCCTGCCATTTCTTGAGTCTTTGAGTGCTTCTGACATTGTTCTCTTTGTGATAAAAGTGTTTCCTTTAATCTCTCCTCTGCTCTTGGATCTTGGATAAGCCACTCATCTTTTCCTTCTAAGTTTTCTTTAAGAATCGGCTTTTCTGCAGTTTATTTTTGTGCATTCAGAGTCTATTTATTCCATCTGTCTTCACCCTCCCCTACTTAGGATGGCTCCTTTAATCTGGGCTTTCTTCCAAGAGTACTAACTGGAAACTTTCAGGACATTAAAATTAAAGGGGGAAAAAAGGAAGCTCTGATATGCTGGAACATGGAAGGACCCTTCTGAGCTGTAAGCTTGTCATTCCAGTGATGTTGCCCATTGCTCATCTCTCTGTCTCTGTCTCCTCTCTCTCTCTCTCCCCCTCTCTCTCTTTGTCTCTGTCTCTCTGTCTCTCTCTGTGTCTCTCTCTGTCTCTCTCTGTCTCTGTCTCTATGTCTCTGTCTCCTGTCTCCTCCCTCTTTCTCTCTCTCCTCTCTGTCTCTCTGTTTCTGTCTCTCTCTGTCTCTGTCTCTGTCTTTCTGTCTCTCTCTCTCTCTCTCTCCCTCTCTGTCTCTGTCTCTGTCTCTCTCTGTCTCTGTCTCTGTGTCTCTGTCTCCTGTCTCCTCCCTCTTTCTCTCTCTCCTCTCTGTCTCTCTCTCTCTGTCTCTGCCTCTCTCTCTGTCTTTGTCTCTCTGTCTCTCTGTCTCTTTCTGTCTCTCCCTCTCTCTCTCTGTCTCTGTCTCTCTCTGTGTCTCTCTGTCTCTGTCTCTCTCTGTCTCTGTCTCTATGTCTCTGTCTCCTGTCTCCTCCCTCTTTCTCTCTCTCCTCTCTGTCTCTCTCTCTCTGTCTCTGTTTCTGTCTCTGTCTCTGTCTCTCCCTCTCCCTCTCTCTCTTTGTCTCTGTCTCTCTGTCTCTGTGTCTCTCTATCTCTGTCTCTGTCTCTCTCTGTCTCTGTCTCTATGTCTCTGTCTCCTGTCTCCTCCCTCTTTCTCTCTCTCCTCTCTGTCTCTCTGTCTCTGTCTCTGTCTCTTTCTCTGTCTCTCTCTCTCTGTCTCTCTCTCTCCCTCTCTCTCTTTGTCTCTGTCTCTCTGTCTCTCTCTCTCTGTCTCTGCCTCTCTCTCTGTCTTTGTCTCTCTGTCTCTGTCTCTGTCTCCTGTCTCCTCCCTCTTTCTCTCTCTCCTCTCTCTCTCTCTCTCTCTGTCTCTGCCTCTCTCTCTGTCTTTGTCTCTCTGTCTCTCTGTCTCTGTCTCCTCTCTCTGTCTCTGTCTCTGTCTCTGTTTCTCTCTGTGTCTCTCTATCTCTGTCTCTGTCTCTCTCTGCCTCTGTCTCTATGTCTCTGTCTCCTGTCTCCTCCCTCTTTCTCTCTCTCCTCTCTGTCTCTCTCTCTCTGTCTGTGTCTCTGTCTCTCTGTCTCTGTCTCTCTGTCTCTTTGTCTCAATATGTTGCCGCAGGAAGCACAACATGATCCCGGCAGATTTTATTGTTTTCCTTCTATCTGTTTTCTCATGTTTCACCATTTGAAAAAACCAAGCTTTCTGGAGTTGGGAAAGTGGGAGCTGGAGCTGGGTAACATTGCTCTCTGAAGCAGTATGGGACTAGAGGAAGGTGTGAAGCTGATTTTTAGCCAAGGAGATGGAATAGTTGTGGTTCTTCACTGAGCTGTTCCTATGCCTTTTCATAGAAACATAGATTTAGAGAGGAGGGACTATAGGGGCTATTGAGTCCAATATGCTCATTTTACAGATGAGGAAATTGTGGCACAGAAAAATCAAGTGACTTTCCCAGCATCCTCCAAATAGTAAATGTTGGTTTTGACCCAAAGCCTTCCTGATTCCAGCTAATGAATGGAATATTGGCTGGGGAGTCAGGAAGACCCATGTTCAAACCCAGCCTCAGATATCTAGTAGCTGTGTGAAGCTGGGTGTTTGACTTAACCTCTGTCTGCCTCAGTTCCCTCAAGTGTAGACACGGATAATAATAGCACCTAGCTCACAGGGTTGCTGGGAGGATCAAATGAGGAACTAGTTTTAAAAGTGCTTAGTAGGTGCTTAACAAACACCTAGTCCCTTCCTTTCCCTATACACTGTGTGATGTTATCGCTCATCTTCTTGTGAATGAGTTACAATGGTTATGCTGGGGGAGAATTTTACATAGTGCATTAGATACACTAAAGGATGCACTGTATTTCTCTTTTCAACTATCTGCTTAAAATTAAATTTAGGTTCATAAGAAAAATCATCTGATGTGAGAGGTGGAAATGCACAAGTCATCTCGCCTCACCTTCTCACGTTCAGTGACCCAAAGGCTTCGAAAGACTACTGAATCTGGAGAGAGAAAGCCTGGGCTTGCTGGGTGCTGGCTCTGCCAATTGCTGGGTGACTTGGGGAAAGTGGCAACACCTGTTAGAGGCTCAGTTCTCCCATCTGAAAAACAAGGGGTTGCACTGCATGATCTTGAATGTTTCTTCCAGCTCTAACAGTCCAAACCGAACCAAAAATAGCCTCCCAATTCAATGCGCCCATCACTCCATGCTGACTCCAAATAAACTCCACTGGAGTGTTTGCATAGTAATTCACATCAATCCAACAAGAATTTACTGAGTACCTACTGTGTGCCAAACACTGTGCCATGTCTTGGGGTAAGAAATTATCTCTTCCATATTCCCTTAAACACAGATTCTAATGGACAGAGAGGTGCTGGAGGTGGGGTGACACATCAGAAAGAGCACTAGATTTAAATCCCACCTCTGCTTCTTAAGATGTGTTGACCATCTGGGCCTCAGTTTCCTCCTCTGTAAAATGTTGGGATTAGATGAGAGGATCACTAAGGTTTCTTTCAGCTTCAGATTTATAATCCTATGTCACCTAGTTGACCTGTCCTTGAATAATAATAATGTTGGCTCAAAATGATATACTACTTTAAGGTTTTGGAAAACCCTTTCCTGATAACAACCCTGTGAGGGAGGCAGTATTTTTATTCCTGTTCTACAGATGAGGAAATGGAAACAAGATACATTTAACTGACTTTCCAGGGAAACAGTTAATCAGCATCAGAGTCACAAACTAAACCCAGATCTCCTGTCTCCAGGTCTAGCTCTCTCTCTTACTCCGTCCTGTGTCCAAAGACCAATGTTGTCACCACTTGAAATCTTCCAATGGGTGAACTTTATGCCTCCCAAGGAAACCCACTCCTACTTTATGCAGCTCTAATTGCTAGGAAGGTTTTTCTTTCTGTGTAAGCCAAGTCTGTCTTTAGGCCACTTGAGCCCACTGCTCCCAGTTCTGTCTTCTTGGACCAACCAGGATGAGGCTAATTCACAGTGTGCCCTCGGATCCTCTGGCATCTCATTTAAGTCTTCTCCCCTCTAGGCAAAACCTTCTTAGTTCTTTAACCATTATCCCACAGCTTGGTTTTTAGTACTTACTTTGCCTTGGCTGTCCTCTGTGCAGATCCTGGCTTGTCAACATCCTTCATGATGTCATAAGTCATGACAGCTGCAAGTGAATGCAGAACTTTAGATGTAGTGAGGGCAGAATAATCCCTGGGCATGTCTCTCTTAACATAAACACTTCTGTTGTGTTAATTACACAACATCTCATATCATGGTAACCCAGAAATCTGGTGAAAGGTGATTCTGACACTTCCTAAGGGCTTAGGTTTCATTACTCTTGGTCTGTACTGAAATTGTAAGCCTCATCCTTCTTTATTATCTTACTCAAGGGGAAAGTTGTTCTATCTTTATTCATCCCCTTCCTTGCGTGCTGCATCTCTTGATGTAACCTGTGATTAACTTGTTGGCTGCTGTCACATTGCTGACCCATATTAAGTTCCTGGTCTACTCAAACCTCTTTTTATTCCTCATTTTTTCATAGGCACTGGTGCTCAGACAAACCTCTCTCATCCAACATTGGTAGAGTTGATTTTTTGAACCCAAGTATAGAACCTTTACACATGTACCTATTTCATCTTGTTTAGTTTGTTCCATGATTTTGGTTTGTCAAGATCTTCTTGGACCCTGAATTTGATATTTAATATATTGACTCTCCCAAACAGTTTTCAATCATCAACTTTAGATTGCAAGTATACTCTCTATGTTTTATGTCTATGACTTCATTCAAGTCATTAATAAAACATTAAATACCTCGGACCAAGGAAAATCCCTGAGGTAGTTCACTGGAAACCTCCCTCCAAGTTGACTTTGAGCCCTCTTTGGATCAAGATATTCCGCTGGTTCCAAATTCCCCCGACTCCACTACCATCCAGCTCACATCTCTCCATCTTGTTTACAAAGACACCATGGAAGACCTTCAAGTCTAGGTATGAGTCTAGCTACTATACCAAAAAAAGAAATGAGGTTAGTCTTCCATGATCTATTCATTATAACGAGACCATATTGACTGCTAGTAACATGGCTTCCATTTGTCAGTGTTCAGCAGCCATCATTTTAGTAACGTGTCCTAGAATTTTGCCAAGAATAGAACTCAAGCTCATTGGTCTGTAGTTTACGCAGTCTGTTCTCTGATACTTCAAAAACAGGGATGGCATTAGGTCTTCTCCATTCGTGAGGTAATTTGCCTCTTCTCCAGTTTCTTTTAATGATGGCCATTGGAGGTCGGGCAATCAATCAAACTGCCAGTTCCTTCATTTCTTATGAGAGATTAGTACAAATGTGGTAACTAGATGGAACTCCCTGAGGACAATTAGATGCTATTGTAAAAATTATTTTTATGATAAACTTAGCATGTAAATATGCTACATACATATAAGTAATACAATATAAACATACAAATATACAATGAAGAACAAAATATAGAATGAACATGCTGTATGTATGAAGATGTTAACCAGTTTTTAAAGTGTATATTACACTTAACAAGGTAGTGACAAAGTTCCCCTATTCTTTGTTTCCCTTTTTGTTTTATTCTGTGTATTTATAAGTATTTTATTGATTCTTCTTTTCTTTCAAATCTCTGCCCTTTTGTCTCCCTCAATGTTCCTCCTTGTAAGAAAAACATGCAGTCAAGCAAAGCAAACACTTTGACCATGAATGAAAAGGTACATCTCGTTTTGCACCTCCAGTTCACGTGTCTCACAGAGGGAGGAAGGTTTCATCATCAGCTTTTTAAAGCCATCATTGATCCTTCTGTGGATCAGAATTCTGAAATCTTTAAGCATGGTTTTCCTTTACTTTTCCATGGTCAGCATGAAAATATTGTCTTGACTTTACTCATTTCTCTCTCCATCAGTTCTTATGAACCTTCTCGAGTTTCTATGACTCTTTCCTATCCATTTCGTCTTCCAGTATGGTGGTATTCCAATGCATTTCATGTACCTCAATTTAATCATTCAGTCCCTAATCTGATGGGATTGCTTTGTTTCTCATTTCAATCCTATAAGCCTTTATTAATCATCTATTACTGGTACAATAGGCAGAACATTAGACTTGGAGTCAGGAAGATCTGGGTTCAAACCTTGCCTCAGACACCTATTAGCTATGGGACCCTGGGCAAATCACTTAACCTCAGTTTCCTCATCTGTAAAATGGAAACAATAGCGCCTGTCTCCCAGGTGAGGCTCAAATGAGATTTCATATATAACACTTTCTATACCTCAAAGTACTATATAAATGCTTTCTCATCACTATCATTATTTTTCTAGGCACTAGGAATACAAAGGCAGCTAGGTGGTATAGACAGGGATAGATAGAGCCCTGGTTCTAGAGTCAGAAAGACCTGAGTTCAAACCTGGTCTCAGACTTACTAACTATGTGGCTTTGGGCAAGTCACTTAACCTGATTCACCTCAGATTCCACATCTGTAAAATGGGCTAAAGAAGGAGGTAGTAAACCACTCTAGCATCTCTGCCAAGAAAACCCTAAATGGGGTCAGGAAGAGTCGGACATGATTGAAAACAACTCATCAACAAAAAGGAATAAAAAGACAAAAGTGAAAAGAGTACCTCCCCTCTAGGAACTGACATTTTATAGGGGACGGGGAACTCAAAATGTGGACAAAGTAAATATAAAGTCATTCCTGGAGGAAAGTACTAATGATTGGGGGTATCAGTAGGGTCCATCAGCTATGGCTTCAAGGGGGCTGGAGATTACAAAGTCTTGCTATTTTCAAGATAACCAGCATTGTCCCAGTGAAGGACTGAATGCCTTTTGTTAGGGCTGGTCTAGCTAAGTTTAGAGAGACCCAGCATCAGGGTGGTCACACAATGAATATTTTGGCCAACAGCAACTTTCTTTTAAATTATAGAGAGGTTGCAGTCTACATTGGCAGACAGAGAACCCCATTAACAAAGTGCCAGATGTTTGAAGAAGGATTCATATAGCATCTATAACTTTTAATTTTGCAAAATCTTGCCTCTGTTTCATGTCTAGAAAATGAAATTTGGGGGTTAAGAAGCTCATCGTATTTACTAAATTGCTAAGAATCATGGAAAGCATAGAAATGAGCATGCCTACTTGAAAAAGACGAAGTAAGACCGGTCAGAATTAAATGTGTTGTAGTGGGAAGTATATCCTCCTTGCATCCAGTGTTCACCACTGCTTAGCTCTGTGACCTTGGCTAAATGACCCAAACTATCTGAACCTTTGTTTGCGTTGCTAGAAAATGGGAATAAAAACATGTAGGCTATTATCTATCTCATAGACTTGTCAGGAGCCAAGCAGATAACTTATGTGAGAGCACGTTACAGCCATAAAGCATCATCCAAATGTGAGCTCTTAGGAGACAATGAATTTCATCCGAATAAAGTCAAGTCTGAAAGCTTTTTTAAATGATTAAGTTGAAATTATTTTTCCTTTTGAAAAAAAGAATCATGCGATATCTTGTCAAGTCTTAACAAATAAAAATTGATGACTTTTAAAAATACGCTAAAATACATTTTATCGGCAGCCTTCATTTGTTTTGTTTTGGGGGGAAGAGTCAGAGCACGGCAGATATTGATTTGTTGTTTTCCAGTAATTCCTAATATTATCTGCATAAATCTTTTGATTTATGCCGTGACAAGGAGTCATCTATAAAGAACCCCGTTAGTCATGATGGTCTAAATTGAGGATGAACTGCAGCATTGAATGTGGTTTTTTTTTTCCCCTTCCATTAGATGTTTCCTATCAACTTGACCTTTCTCCCCCAGACAGAGTCATGGGCCAGCTCTCTCTCAAGAAAGTGAATGGTCATATGAGTTGAGACTTTTGTCTGTTTGGTTTTCCAGAGAGCGAGTAGATTGTGAAATGGTATAGGAAGAACTCTGATGAATTATCGAACCAAAACTTTGTTTCGAGTTTGATTATGCCCAGGCTAACATAGCCTTGATCTTAAATATACTTGGCTAAAAATTCAACCAAGTTTTGTAGCTATCCAACGTTGTCACTGATTGTTTAAGCACCAGCTCTGTAGCACAATCCTAGGCACTGTGGGAAATATAAAACAGGTTACTTTAACCACTTTTGGCCTCAGTTTCTTCATGTAAAATGAGGGATTGCAGTAGATAGCCACTAAGATCCCTTACAAATCCCAATCTACGATCACCGTGATCGAACATCAGCTGACTTGTATAAACACTGGAGGCATTGTGTTAGCACTTCAAAAATATTATCTCATTGATTCTTAGATCAGTGTGCTTGGAATTCAGAGAACCTGAGTTTGAATCCCACCATACCTAACAGCTGTGTGACTCTGAGGAAGTGATAAAAAGTCTCTGAGCCTCAGTTTCTCCATCTGTAAAAATAAAGGGATTGGATTCAGTAACTTCTGAAATTCTTCCAGCTCTCACTCTGTGACTCTATGATTATCAGTATTGTACATGTCATATTACTTTTGCTTGTGACTAAGACAACAAGCAAAATAAGAAAATCCCTACGTAGGATTTAGATGATTTGAGAAATTTGCTTGACTGATTTTTTGAAAAACAGAGAAAGGATGGCAGAACTAGCTTCTATTTTGGATTTAAAAAAAAAAATCTCAAATCAGGGCAAATAGTGGCAATGACATTGAGAAATCTTAACTGGTTTTCTGCCTTTGGGAGGGACCTATCTCACCTACTGTAGAGATATTTGGAATGCCTACTTTCAAAGAGGTTGAAATGATTTTTCCAGAGTCACATACAACTAGTAAGTGTCTGAGGATGGATTCCAACTCAGGTCTTCCTGACTCCTGGATCAGTGCTCTGTCTACAGCTGTCCCTACTGGGAAGAACACATCCACTTGGGGCTTAAATTTATAGCACTGGAGAGGAGGCAAACTAAACCTCTCAGGGGTATCCCTAGAACCTTGATGGGGAGATTTAATAGCTTAGCTCTGGGAGAGTGAAGCAGGGCAAATTCACTACATCTTTTTCCCCCAAATCAGTCATTTTACTTGGTGATCTTCATCAGCTTGTACAGTTAAAGCTGGAAGGGAGCCAGAATTTGAACCTCCCATTTTACAGACAAGATATGTGAAGCCAGGAGAAGTGATTCCACCTTTAGGGCTGTGTTAAAGATGATTCTTACCTGATTTCTGTTGCCCTTGATATATCAAGCTCTGTAATAGTCCCTTTGAAGACTTTAGTGGTTGTGGGGATGAGCTCCATCACCTCACTTTGGAGATGGGAAGGGGATGAGTTTTCAGAGTAATGCTTTGGAAAGCCATGTTGCCTTGCCAACAGGGTCACCAGTTGAGCCACAGATGTGTGTGTCCTTAGAAAAAATTCTTTGTGCTTCTCATTTTGCTCCCGACAGGGCTGGGGGAGGCCATAAACAACGTGGTCTGCCTTTTCTTCATAAAGTCTTCAAGTAGATGGTACTGATATGCCCGCTGTTTTCAATCACTTAAAAGGCAATCATTTGATTATGGCATCCTCTACGTAGGGACCACTATTGCTTTCAGTCCACATTCAGTTAGGATGACGCAAGTAAATCACTTTGATTAGATACTATATTTTTCCAGGAGACTTGCATAAGTAATGATGCCAGTGTTCTACCCAGGACAAAATGGATATAATGGCTTTTTTGTAGGAAAGGGAAATGTTTTCTCTGGCAGTGATTGATAGCGCTATTTACAAAATGATTTTCCTTGGGATTTGTCTGTGTGCTGTTCCAGCTACCCCATTGAGTCTTTAGATAGACCCAGCCCAAGGCATTTGAGTCCCTTAAACAAGATTTCAAAATCACAGCCTCCTAAATTTAGGGAACTGATACATATAATTTTCCTCTTAAAAGTGTTAATTTGTTTAATTTCAGAGTTCACAACAAAGTAGAGGGATGAAGTAGAAAGTCCACTAGAAATTAGCATCAGAAGGTCAGTGGTTGGCTCAGTTCCTGACACTTCATAGGTACTTAATAAATATTGATTGAGTGATTGAGAAGGTGTGGGCTGGAATCATAGGTCTGCCATATATAAAGTACACCCCACCATGCTGCCTCCGTTGTTGTCATTATTATTTTTAAAATTGTTATTACGAATGCAATTATCCACCAAATTCTTTACTGATGACTCATCGTGGCCAGGAGGTGAACTTCGGTTTTTAAAAAACTAGACTTGTATGATGCTGAGTAAGTCATCATGGCTCTCTGGGCCTTCATCTGCAAAAGATGAACGCCCCCCCATTTTATGGAAACCACTTAGCCAGATAATTTAAGGGGCTTGCCCAAGCTCACCCAGCTAGTAAGTGGCAGAGTGAGATTTGGACACCCAGGAATCTGACAGTCAGCATTTTTTTCTACTGCCCCATATTTGGACTCTGGTCAACTACAGTGAAAAGAGACCTGAATCTGAAGGCAGAAAACTAGGGTTCAATTCCAAATTGGTCACTTACCTGGGTGACTGTGGTCAAGTGACTTCATCTCTGGGGGCTTCAGTTTCCTTATCTATAAAATAAAAGGGTTGTGCTAAATGGCCTCATCTAGCTCTAAATCCACGCTCCCTGGATCCAAGACAAATGCTCCTCCTACCTAATCACACCCATTAAGACAAATCAGCAATTTGAGTGTAGGTTAGTAGGCACCTGACATCACTGGCTTTGTTGACTCAGTTGGCTTTCTTCCCCAGAGGCCAATGGAAAGAACCAAATTTGTGATAGATGCAGGAATGAAATCTCCTAACAGTTGGATGGTCTTTTGATGCTCTTCAGGCAGAAGCTCAGTGTCCCGTTGTCGATAAAGAATGTAGAGGGGATCTGTTTTCAGGAGTGGTAGTAGATAATCAGTGAGGTCCTTTGCACACTGAGATTCTGTGATAAACCAGATTCTCCTGAATCCCCAAGGCATTCTTCATGCTCTCAGGTCCTCTCATAGAAATATCACCTGACTGGATTCAGGTGGTTCCATGGCGTGGCATTGGAATGGCATTGCCTGGGAAAGATTCTCAGAGGCCTTGCTTTAATGAAACAATCTGCTGACTTTTGTGGAAATAGATGTACCTTTGGGCCAATCTAAAGAAAGGGGCAAATACATTAGAGTTTAATTTGTTGTTTCATGGTCAAGTCCTAATCTTTGTTTACACCAATCTCTCATTAAAGTCCTCACTTCCTTAGTGAAATGATAAGATGTGAGCTTTAACAAGTGTCGCTAGCTTGACCATTACCTGTCTATTTTTGTAACCTCACACTTCTAAACAAGGGGTATTTACTTAATCTAATAAGTTTATCTTTTATAATAGCTGCTTTTAGCGTACGCACACATAGAGAAAAAGAAACTCATCATCACAGCCTTGGTAACTGATATCTGTTTTGTGTTCCCAGGGCTGTGATGAAACTTAGTTTGCACTCAATGTAAAAACAGGGTTTGAAAAGAAAGGCGGCAATTAGATGGCTCAGTGAATGCAAAGTTGGGTTTGGAGTCAGGAAAAACCTAAGTTCAAATCCAGCCTAACTGTGTGACCCTGCGCAAGTCACTTAACCTCTGTTTGTTTTAATCCACTAGAGAAGGAAATGGCAAACCACTCTGGTATCTTTGCCAAGAAAACCTCAAAATGGAGTCATGAAGAGTTGGATAGGATTGAAACAACTGAACAACAACAGGGACTAGGGGCACGGTGGGTAGAGAGCTGGGTCTGGTGTCAGGAAGACTTGAGTTCAAATCCAGCCTTAGACCCTACTGTAATGCCATGCACCAGCAGATTCCCAAAGGAATGCTACTGTGAACAGCTTTTAGAGTTCAGATTACAAAATATAGTGAACACTCTGTTTATTCCATTACAAATCAAGACAAACATTCAAAACATTATAATATTCACAAC
>CM053590.1:16498386-16556800 GCA_028646515.1 Pseudochirops corinnae | reverse complement strand
GCTGACTTTTCCCCCTGAACTAGGTAAATGATATGTTTGATTAAAGTAAGATTGTTAACCCATTTTGAGTTGCTTTCCTTTAGAAAAGCAGATCTAAGAACCTGTGCTAGTAGCTGCCCTAGGCATGCTAGGGTGCATACTGTTACAATCTCTTAGGAGTAGTTTTTTTGGGGGTGAGACTTTGCTTTTCTTCTTCCTATTACTCTGCTGTGTTGGCTCCACCTCCTTCAATTTCATTTTTATTCATTCACCTTTTCTCAATTTAATTTATTCTGTTAATCTGCTGATGTACTGAGGCCTTGGGCATTATTTTGCAGTTTCCTAATTACTCTTTTATATCATCTTGTATTTTTTTAAACCTGAACTAGAATCCTTTTAAAATTTCACTAATATTTATTATCCAGGCTAATTTATCCTTTGAAATTTCTTCTTTACCATCCATTGATGCTTTTTCAATTCTCTAAAAGAATTTTTATGTTAGAGAACTTACTGTGTTATATTTTAAAAATAAGCGTCTAGTGTGTGTGTGAGACATTTTGGTAGATGGTAGAGACACAGAGACACAGGCTAATAATAATCCTTCCTCTTAATGTCCTCCTGGGTAATAAACACATTCATGCAAACAGATACATATGATCTAATGTGAGGAAGGAGAGAACACTAATACCAACAGGATCAGTGAGAAAATCAATGTGAAAGTGCCCTGGAACGTGGGAAGCTTTTGTAAACTATGGCAGTAGAAATAATAACAATGAGAAGAAGTTATGGCCCAGGACCCCAAACCTGGGTTTGTGTGTTGTTGTTGAGTCATTTTAGCCTGGTCTCCCTCTTTGTGACCCTTCCTAGGGGTTTTCTTGGCAGAGATACTGCAGTGGTTTGCCATTTCCTTCTCCAGCTCATTTTACAGATGAAGAAACTGAGACTTGCCCAGGGTCACACAGCTAGGAAGTGTCTGGGGCTGGGTTTGAACTCCCTGATGCCAAGCCCACTGTTCTATGCACAGTGCCACTTAGCTGCGTATGGATATGTCCCAGGTTCAGTTTGGGGAGCTTCCCACAAACCTCATGAGCTCATACACCAACAGGATTTTCCCCAACATTTTGTCAGAATGTGATTCAGTTCTGTACAGCTATTGCTTGTGCACGGCAGGGTTTGGGCTTGTTTTTGGCTCTGACTGTGTCTCTTGCTGCTCTTCACCCCTAGATTCTACAAGGTCTAGGACCTGTCCCTACCTTCACTCCAGGAGGCTCAGTCTGGGAACTCCTCAGCAGAGATGGTGGAAAATGGGACAGATAAGCAGGCTTCTCACCCTCGCCACCCCCTTCTAGGCACCTAGTCCCTTCTCTGTGGGTTACCCCTTCTCTAGAGGTCAGCTTGTGTCTGTCCCTTTACCAGTGTATAGGAAGGGGAGGAGGAGTAAACCCTGTGAGCCTGGGGAGACATGTTGAGACCTGGCTCTTCACAGGACTGTCCAGGCTAAATAGAGCAGGTTATATTTGATCCTTATGGCAGTAGGGAGCCAGTGTAGGTGATTGAAGAGGGGAGTTATGTGGTTAAATTAGTGCTTAAGCTTTGGCAGCAGAGTGAGGACGGTTTTGACAGAAAATTTGAAGAGCAGTTTAACAAACTGGGCAATAGAGTCAGGATTCAAAAAAAAATTTAGTTTGAATCTAGGCAGAATTCTACAGGAATAAATATAAAGGATTATACTTTTAAAAAGAGCTTTACATGTGTAAGATGAGTCAGCATGATTAGACTATCGTTTGTCAGTGAAAATTTTTTTTTTAATGGGCTGCAAGTTCAGGCTGAATAAACATGTTGGTGTGGCAGTCTAACAAGCCAGACTCATCTTGAGCAGCATTAAGAGATGCAGAATGTCGAGGAGCAAGGAGGTGCCATTCTTCTGTATTTGGTCCTGGTCACACCACATCTGTGGGATTGCCATCAGTGCTGGGTGACACAGTTTAGGAAGTCAAATCAGGAAGTATTTCTTAAGTGCCTGCTCTCCAGCTCTGTGCCAGACACTATGTTCAGCACTGGGTTTGCAAAGAAAGGCAAAGAACAGCCCCTGCTCCCATGAGCTCCCAATATGATGGGGGAGACACTCTATAAACAACTGTGTACAAACAAGATAATATGAATAAATTGGTGATCGTTTTGGAGGGAAGGCACTAGCATTGAGAGAGAACTTTAAGCAGTTGGAAAGAATCTCAAAGGCAGTCAGATGGAGAAGCATGAATGAATAAAGCTTTTATTAAGCAATTTCCCATGTGCAGAGCACTGCGATCAACACTGGGGTACAGACAGAAAAGTGAGGCTGTCTCTTCTCTGCAGTGAGAGGGCGAGGCAGCTGCCAATCAATTGGCTTGCCAAAAGCTGATGGTCCTGCCTCTTCATTTGTCAGCTCTTGACTACATGTGACTACGCTTGCATCATTTTCAGCTTTTCCATTGTTGGTCCTGCTGTCTGGGCTATACCACAGCATAAGCCAAGAAATGGGAGGGGCACTGCCCTCTGTGACTATCCCTAGAGGTCTCTCAGTGATGACCCAAGGTGAAAACGAACACACTTAGAGATGCACTGCCTATCTCTAAGCAGTCTCAGCTGGTCCTCTGTGTTCATTCTACTCTCTCATTGCCAAGTGTAGGCCAATTCAATCCTAGATCTTCCAGAATCCTTACTGTCCTCTGGCTCTTCTAAAGACCCAGTCCTAGGGTCAGGATCGTTGACTGTCTCTCAGTGTAGCCCTGGCTCTACAGGGGGCATAAGAGGTGATACTTGTATGGGGAGCTCAAGGTTACCTCTCTCCCATTCTTCCTTCTTTCTCAGACCCAGAACTCTCTTTTTCCAGATGTATGCAGATAATTTGGGCCAGTTTCCCAGACCAAAACACCCTTTGTTGGCCACTACTCCCCAATATATGTTGTCTTCACTTATTAGAATGTATGGTCCTTGAGGGCAAGGATTGTATTTGTTTTTAACTCTTAGCACAGTTAATGAATGAATGAAGGAAACATTTATTAAGCTTTTACCATGTGTTGAGCATTGTGCTAGGCTTTGGGGTTACAAATATAAAAGTCCCTTCTCTCAGGTAGCTCACATTTTAATTATCAAGAGTGGACAAATGCAGAGGGGAAGTTTCAGTTGTAGGTCAGAGGGAAAGTCTCCACCAGAACTTCTCCCAGTTTTCCTTTTTTCTCTCTCTCTCAGACAACCATCCTATATAACATTATGCTATTTAAAGAAAAAAGGAAAAATCAGCAAAATTGATTAACACATTGAAAAAGTTTGAAATTATGTACAGTGTACCACACTGTCAACAAAAGTGTGATATGTCTTCTCATATGTCTTATTTGAAGCCATTCTTGTTCTTTGTAATTTTGCAACATTCACCTATGATCATTTTGTGGTTGTTGTTGGAATCATTCTGGATATTGATTTCTTGAGTCAATTTACTTTACTCTGCACCATCAGTTCATGTAAATCTTTTTATGCTACCTGTTCTTCATGATCATAATTTCTTAAAGCATATTACTATTCCATTAAATTCATGTACCGCAATTTGTTTAACCATTTTCCAGTTGATGGTCATTTATTTTGTTTCCAGTTATTTGCTATCACAAAAAATGTTGCTATAAACATTTTTGTATATATTAGGACTTTCTTATTCATGACCTATTTGGGTTATCATAGACCTGAGTGGTGGCATCTCTGGGCCAGAGAGTATGGGCATTTTAGTTACTTTATTTTCCCACTTCCAGATTGTTTTAGAACAGTGACTCTCAACCTGTGGGTTGCGACCCTTTTGGAGGTCAAACGATCCTCTCACAGGGGTTGCCTAAAACCATTGGAAAACACATATTTCCGGTGGTCTTAGGAACCAAGACACTGCTCCTCTGGCCCACTCACATGCATATATGCCCACATATGAGTATTAAAGGGTCGCGGCATTAGGAAAGTTGAGAACCACTGTTTTAGAAAATGGTTGTACTGATTTACAGCTCCACCAAAAATGCACTGCTATGTTTGTCTTCCGACAACCACTCCATCATTGAGGATTCTCATCTTTTGTTATCTTTTTACCAAATTTACTGGGTGTGAGGTAAAATCTCACCGTTGTTTAGAATTGCATTTCTTTTGTTAGTGATTTTGAAACATTCTTTCATATGGTTGTTAGTAGTTTGTAATTTATTTGAAAAACCATACATATCCTTTGATCACTTACCTTTTGGGAAATGTCTTTTGGTCATTCTGCCTGCCTTCCTGCCTTCCTGCCTGCCTGCCTACCTGTCTGTCTATCTATCTATCTATCTTATCTATCTTAATTTTTTATATATCTTGGATAAAAAGCCCTTATCAGAAAAGGAACAGACTTCTACAGGGGGCTTGCAGTTTGTCTTTTGAGTATTATTTGTTTATATAAATTCATTATTTATCCATTGAGGAATGACACTTAGTCATTGTAGAAGGTATCTCAAAGGTTTTTTTTTGGGGGGGGGTGTAATGGCAAACACAGAAGTAGTTCACACCTTGTTGAATTAACACCTTGTTTCAGTTCAAGTTTCTCTTGAGCCTTGTATCAAGTCTGTTAATAAACAGAATGTGTGACCCTACCACTTTTGAACCCTAGAACTCAGGAACCTCTTGCAACACGGAGGGGAGGAGCTAATGACCATATATAAGGAGAGGCTTAGGCTGGCAGTGGACATCAGAACTGAAAAGAGGACTCTTGTGGAAGCAGAGTCAAGAAGGAAAAATCACTTGTGGTATCCTGGCACTGTATTCTGTCTATGTTGATGTATGTTTGTGATACTTTGTACAGAAGCCCTGGGGCCTTACTGGAAGCCTTGAAAGAGGATTTTCTGGTTGTATGTTTACAGAAGTCCTGGAAGAGGGTTTTGGAGGTCCTGGGACTTTCCTGATGATTTGAGCTGACCTCTTGGACCTTGTTTGTGGGTCTGTTGATTTCTATGTTGATGATGTGTGTTGAGTTCTCAGATCTTGTTGGTGGGTCTAAGTTGATTTCACAGGCAGATGGTGAATTGATGATGATGGTGCCAGTAATGTGTATATTATTGTGGCTCTGTCAAGCTTTGTCTTCCCAGAAACAGGAACTGTGAAGGACTTGAGGTGGACTTGACACTGAATTTCAGTATGAAATGGGAACTGGACAAGGAGCTGGACAAGGAACTGGGAGCCGCCTGTCTTTGAACCCAGGTGACAGTTGGAGCTGGGACCATGAAAGAGGAACCATGGAAGCTGAGAACCAGCCTGGAGTCAAGCTAAAAGAAGACTTTACTTCGATACTGTGTATTAACTGAGAAGATTATGATTTACTGTGACCTATGGGTGGAGAACTTTGACTTTTGTACTTTGTGACTGAATTAAGGATTTTGTGATTGACTAAATGTACTTTGTTTAAAACTATGTGACCACTTTGGTGAAAACTATGTGGCCATTTTAGTGATACGTTGTTGAGTTGTGACATGATGAATGCTGTATTTTGATTTTCTATGATAAGTTGTAACATTGTGAATGCTGTACTTTGATTTTCTGTGAATGTTTTGCTCTGATTTGTTATTGAAAAAATAGAGTTTACTATACTATGTAATCAGAATCTTGAAAGCTTTTCACAGCAGCAGTCCTCTGGAAAGCTGCTTGTGTGTGGCTTTACAGTGGTGGGGTGGGGAAGGCTAGGCAATTTGGGGTCAAGTGACTTGCCCAACGTCACATATCTAATAAGCGTGTCAAGTGTCTGAAGCCAGATTTCAGCTCAGGTCCTCCTGACTCTAGGGCCAGTGCTCTATTCACTGTGATACCTAACTGCCTCTTTAGTGCAGTTTCTTATCAGAGATACTTTATGCAAAGATTTTTTTCCCAGTTTACAATTTCCCATTATATCCTAACTGGATTGATTTGATTAATTAAAAAATGTTATCTTTTGTGATTATGTATATCCTTTGCTTAGTTAAGACATTTCTTCCCTAAATCATAGATTTGAAGGGTAAATGATTTCCTTCTAGTTTTTTTTTTGTATAGCATGTCCTGTAACATTTACCCATTTTGAGAGTATTGTGGTATCTTCTGCGAGATAAAGGTATAAGCTTAATTTCTTCCTGTTTTCCAGTTTTCCCAAAGGTTTTTGTTAAATAGGGAGTTCTTTTCCAAACAGTTTCAGTTCTCAGGTTTATTGAACAATGGTTTATTGAGATAACTTGTTTCTGATTCTTCCTTGTCCATACTTTATTTCACTGAGTAATCATTAACTTTTAATAACTTTTTTGTCTTTTCAGGTGCCTTTGTGGGAGTTTTACACTGGTAAGATTTAGTTGCAATTTGTGATAAACAAGAATATTTGGTTTAAAATTTTTCTCAAAGGTCTTTTATGTGCGTTAAAAAAAGACAGAATTTCCTCTGTGGATTTCTTTTTATTTGATTATAGGTGTGCCCCAATTTAGAAAATGATCTGTAACATTTGGACCTCACAAAAAGTATACAAAATAGGTTATAGTTATTTATAAAATAATTGTTTCTTTGTAAAAGATTTTATTGCTCAACAAATCCTTTGAAATCTGTGAGTTCCCTTTATGTGAGTTTTTGTTTCCAGAACTTTAGTTACTATGAAAAAAGGTTTTGTGTGTATTTTTTGGACATGCGATATTGTTTTTGCAGAGGAAACATTTAACACTAGTTTTAGGTACTCTTAACATTTGAATATCTGTTAGAAATGAAGAAAAATACATTCTGAAATTATTATGTAAGTGTTAATAGGTCTCTTGTGTAAAGCAAGGTACTCCTGTATGTATATATGCACATAGAGATATTTAGTCATTCAGTAAATATTTTGTTGTTGTTTAGTCATTTAAATTGGGTCTGACTCTTCCCAACCCTACATGGGTTTTCTAGATACTGGAGTGATTTGCTATTTCTTTCTTCAGTCATTTTACAGATGAGAAAACTGAGGTAAGCAAGGTTAAGTGACTTGCATAGGGTCACACAGCTAGTAAGTGTCTGAGGCTGAAGTTGAACTTAACTCCAGGCCTGGCCTTCTGTTCACTGTGCCACCTAACTGCCTATCTGCCAGAGACTGTGCTAAGCACTGGAGATAGAAAGAAAGGCAAAATATGCCTGAGCTCAAGGAATTTATAATAGAGGAAGACAGCATACAAAAGCAAGCTGAAAAGGGGAAAGGGGAAGGTCCTGGGCACAGGGATATGATGAAGTCCTGAGGAGTGAAGCCTAGTGGGAAATGCAGAGCTGGTTGGCCTGGGTGCCCCCTTTTAAATAAAGAATCTGGGAGAAGCTGTCTGCTCGGCGCTCCAGTCACAGTGTCCCAGGAGGCAGAGATACTGAGGAGATGTGAGGTCCGGGGCTGAGATGATCTTAGAGTGAAGAGATTCTCCTCCAGAGTCTGGAGGAGAGGAGCCCAACTTAGAGTGAAAGAGCCTGGTGTAATAACTTAAGGCTAGATCCATAGAAGTGTTTAAAATACCCTGACCTTTATAGAATGACCATATTACGAAAGAAAAAGGAGCATATTGAGTGTATTTATTTTGTATCAGTACAATCTCTGAATGAGTAAAGTGTAATGCAAAGAACATTGGATCCAGTGCATGGACATCCTATGTCACGGTAAGACCTGTGGGAGCTACCTTCGCTTCTGTGGGGATTGGAGATTCTCCGTTTGTAAAATGAAGGGTTTGTATTGAGAGCATGGTCCTATGTAGTGTCTTTTCCAGTTTTAATGTCCTTCAGTCTTAATACTTAGCAGATTGGGGTGTGTGTGTGTGTGTGTGTGTGTGTGTGTATGTGTTTGTGTGTGTGTGTGCTTTCTAAATGTTGGCAGAGTAAGAATGAATTTGTTTTATTACCTTATAAAATTTTTGTGATTTTGAGTTTTTACAAATTACTAAATTTCATGAAATTGAAATTCCATCCCCAGTGACCCCTATTTGGCAGGGTAGTGCTAAACTTGTGGGTTTGAGATTCTGTGGGATTTTCAAGTCTAGGATGTGTGGAGTTGGCTTTCCTACATCACAGTCCCATTCCTTTGGTCTTTACCTAGTCCACTGTGGCATTTCTAGCTGTAGCAGTGAGAGAGGAAATAATTTCTTTCCTAATTCCATCACCAAGACTTCTCTGGGAAGCTGATGAGATAGGGTGTCCCACTGAAGCATATCTACTGTTTTAAATGGCAGGTACTGAAAATGAAATTGGCTTCGTGGAACTCTGTTTAACATTCAAGTTTGTTAGAATGAATCTGTTCCTCCTATTTTAGTATTGCCTGCTGTATTTGTTTAGTGTGTGTGAATATGCATGTTATATGTACTATTTTGCATATCTTTCAGATTTTTTTAGAGTGCCTACTTTAAATTTTTTTTCAGTTATATCAATGAAGTACTCTTTTCCTGAGATATAGTCCTATTCACTTAAAATTTAATTTTTGAGATATGATATTTTGAAATTATGTTTTAGGGATTTAATTTTGATACTTTTAAAAGCCAGAGAACTGAAATTTAATTTATACCTAATTACGAGGATTTCAAAATTTCTCTTATGAACTTTTCCCTTTCTCTTATCAGATTTGAATCATCTTATTTTTGGGCACATATGACTAGATTTTTTTTTTCTGTGCTAATTTTAAATCTTTTTTCTTATTCTTGCATGTGATCATTTGTTTGTTTTTTTTTCAGGTTTCATTTAACAACTCTTTTTGAAAATGATCGCCATTTTTCCCACCTCTCAACCTTGGAAAGGGAGATGACTTTTCGCACTGAAATGGTTAGGCCCTTCTAAAAAGCTATTATATGATTTTTTAAATAGTTAGTCTATAACCTAGAAGCATGAGCACCAAAGTGATTTGATGGTAAAATTTATTCTTCCACAAAATGGTAGCTTAGGGCTATCATTCCCTAAAAGATTTTGGTGGCCCTTACCCTTTCCTAGGTCTCAGTTCCTTTCCTTATCTGATATACCTTTCTAATTCAAGTTATGTTAACCAGTTTAGTGAGTAAGTAAAAATGAATGAGCACTCAAGAAATTATAATATCCAGAGGGTAATGACTTCTACCTTAAAATTAATTTGGAAGAGTAGGCTACACAGCCTTTAATATTCATTTATATAAATTTTATGTGAGTTGAAATCCACAATTGCATGCCATTTTATGGAATAGTTGTATGGTTGAAAAACGATTTGTAAAGCTTGTTTCTATAAATCAAGTCATTTCTCTGTTAAATACCATTATAACACTGGAAATATATTTCTGATGGAAAATAATTAAAGTACAACAATCCTTTTGAATTTGCATATGGAAGGAGATGACTATGCCATCTTAAAAGACCTGGAATCCTTTTCATTATTGGAGTAGAATACTAAGATAAATGAAATATTGATTTAGCTCAGTATCATATTTCTTACATTGTCATATTTCATGAGAAATTTTAATGTAGGCCACTGTACTGGTATATAGAGCTCTACATTTAAAGACAGAAGGCAAGGTCTGTCCTCATCTGTGGCATGATTTTGTCTGAGTTTTCTGTATGCCCTATTTTCTTTACATTAACAAGATGGTATGAGGATATTGTAAAATGTGAGTTAAAGTACTGTTAGCATGGAGAGTGTTAATATGGTGACTTTCATCCCATATGTTTTATAAATTCAGTTCAATTCCATTTAGTCAGTGCCTACAGTGTGTAAGGTACTGTGGTAGGAACACAGAAACAACACAATCTTTGCCTGAAAGTAACTTAAAGAGTCACCTGAGTGAATCTGACTTACACCCACACGTGACAGTACAAATTAATTGTGAGAAGTGAGGTTAGAGAAACATTGACAGTGAGGGCGATCAGGAAAGGCCTCTTGCTTCAAGGTCTGGGTTGAGCTGAACCTTCCAGGGAGTGGAGCATGGCAGGCACAGGGGAACAGCTTGTGTGAAGACCCAGATGTTTGTCCTGGGAAACAGCAAGTTGGCCTTCTTGTTGGGATGGGCCAGAGTTACTAATGTGAATCAGCCTTGAGATTAGTCAATGGGAGCTAGACTGTGAAGGGCTTTCACAGTACCAAAGACATTTGTATTTGATTCAGTAGGCAATAGTGAGCCTCTGAAGCTTCTTGAAGAAAGGGTAGTCAGATCTAGGCTTGAGGGATTTTTAATTGAATATCAATACACAGAAGGTTTTCTTTTTCTCCTAACATAACATTAATTAAAATATTAAAATAATATAAAATATTATAGCATTAAATATTAGAACATTATAACAAGCTTAATCCTCCTCTGCAAGTCTAGGAAGATGATGAGAGCACTCCTTTTTGGATTCAAAGGGGAAAACCATTTTCGTTTATTTTTTTTCATATTGGAACACAGGTATAGTTACTTCGAAGACTATTCTTACCACTTGTTTAAACTGAAAAAGACAAAGAATGGAACTGGCTGTAAGGATGTGTGAATGGTCTTCTGAATGATCCTGCCCCTTAGGGTGCTTGAAAAAAATTAAACACAGAATGTTAGAGAAGAAGGGACCTTGGTAATCATCCTTCAAATTGTCTCACTTTAAGATGCAGCAATTGAGGCCCTTAAGATGCAGAAATTGAGGCCCACACAAGTGAATTGGCTTTCCCGAGGTTATGATACCAGTAAATGACAGATCCAGGGCTTGACCTGAGGTCTTTTAATTCCTAGAATTACATTCTGGTTGATTAGTGTCTAGCATTTTTTCTTGCCCAATTGATGGTATAAGGACAGCTAGCTAATAAGATTTTTATATCTTGTAAAATTAAGCATATGTCTTGGAGGATGTTTTGGCATGCCATTTTTCATCAGCTTTCTCCCCCATCCTCTTCATAATGTGGTAAATAGGCTCTAAATTAAAAAGAAATTATTGATATATTTTATTTTTATGTCAGCATTTCCCATTTCCTCTCATTACTAGAGAGCCATCACTTACAACACAGAAATTAAAAAGAGGGAAAAAGGTCAGCAAAACTAACCAATATATAGAAGAAAATCTGTTATAATCTGTTGTTTCAACATTCAAAGAAGGGGAGTTCAGCACCATTTTTCTAAAACTATTTTCGAGTGTTTTCTTGATGTTTTTTGGAACAAGCTTAAAAAGTTTGACAGATGTTTGAATTTTTAAGTTATCAAATTACTATGGAGAGAAGGTTATAAAATTAAATACTAGTCAGGGTTAGTTTTTTTGTCTATTTAAAAGAAAAAATTAGAAGAAATTTTATGTAGAATTTTAAAAAGGGCGGAAATGGTCATTTCCAGATTTTCATAAAACTAAAGTATGTGTCTGTTTTAGGGCCTTTACTATTCCTACTTCAAGACCATGATAGAAGCACCTTCGTTTTTGAGAGGACTGTGGATGACTTTGAATGATAGATTTACTGAGTTTCCTCTCGTAATTAATGCAGTGAAACGCTTTCATCTTTATCCAGAGGTGAGTGACTTTGGGAAAGGGAAATCCAGTTTGCATAGTAATTCTCTTCATAAAATTAGGTGTCAAGTGAATGGAGTGATACTGGACAAATTGCAAATGATGATTATTAGCTATGGCTTTTGGGAATTCTGTAGGGAGGTAGGGCCCCTGAAAATGAAGGACAGAAAATTGATCTGGAAACTAGACAAAATGACCATAGTGGTAACAGAGCCAGTTTTCGGGGTCAGTGAGTCTATCCAGTGGCTAAAGGGAGGGATCCAACTAGCAGGGCAAGGAAGGGTTTGCTTAGAAAACACCTGGAGGGAGAAAATAAACGGTCATGGAAGAACTTTGACTGACAATGGAAGGAAAGAGTCACGTTCCTACAATGTGCAAAAATTCAGAGCTGCTTAGTCTAAGGAGCATGTCTTATTGCAATCTGCAATTCCAGAAAAGAAGAAAATCAAAATTGTTTGTTAGTATTTGTAAAATTAGGAGTTAGAAAACCGATATGCCCTTGTACTCAAAATCCTGACTCCAAACCTAGTTAAAGAGTTGCCTAAATTTCTTCTTATTTCTCTGTGGAGAATTGTCATCTGAAGATGATCCTCGCATGTTCTTCTTGCTTTTTTCTGTTCTTATTTAAGAAACTTCATCTTTCTTGTAGATGATGAAGGAAGGAATAGGACTAGCCCTTTACTACTGACCCTAAAGGGGCTGTAGCCCTGAACAGTTCTAGGGATGAAATTTATTCATTCCTTCAGCAAATGAGCATTCATTAATTTCTGTCATGTGACCACAACTGCCAAGATACTAAGAGGGATAGAAAAAAATGAATAGATTTTGTTTTTGAGAACCTTAAAGTCTAATCTGTAAGGGATACAGAGAAGGTTCATTCCCAAAGTAAATTCACAGTGTCAATGCACACACTCCAGTAGCTTCTCTGGTTGTACAGTGCTTTGTTTGGAAGTGTCACAGAACTTTTCCTGTGATTCAGTGTAAGAAGAGTAAAGATTAGAGGACGGGGTACACAATGGAGACATCTCCAGTCCAACTTATTTAAATAAACTGGTGACCCTGAAAAATGAGAAATATTAAAGAACAGACCATCACCATTTCCTAAAGAAATGTCATGAATGTAAGTCAGTTACCACAACGAGCAAAGCAGAAAGACCTACAAATTCCTTCTGCCACTACATATAGGATCTTAGAGAAATTTGGTATAACTTTATTTGGAAAGTCAGAAGAGGATCATGAAAGATTATTAGCCATATTATCTCCAAAAGCCTCATGAAGTAGCAGAGGGAAAAAAATTACAAGATAATCCTTGCACATATTAAGGACATTGGACCTTCTTGTTTGAGGAGACAGACTCAAACAATATTCTGATTCTCAATAAGTTATATCAGCATAGAGTTTACTTAAAGGTTCTGAAAATAAAAGATACCATTATGTATATTTTTGACTAGTAAAAATCTCCCAACAAGGCATCTCATTCATATGTTAAAATCATACAAAATTCCTTCTAGAATGTAATAGAGAATCTTTACTCTGATTTCTTCTGATTATTAATATCAAGGTAGGCACAAAACAGAGAAGCATGTTTACCAGATGTCTATAATGAAAGATGACTAACACGGAGTCATACCCAGAAGAGGGCTTCCCTGTAGATCCAACAGAGCTCAGGTGTCCTCTTACTTTGAAGATACATTATACTGATTGCCGAGCCTCCCCATGAGCTCCATAATCACTCAAAATACACAGGGAGAATCACATGGCTGCAGTAGGCCATTTAATGGACCACCCATAAAGCTGATCCATTGATGTAGGTATATATTGTATATTAAAAAGTATATATGTAAAAATAAAATATTGGGGTTAGATCATTCTTGGGAAATTGTGCAGTTGTTTTAGTGACCCTTGTGTTTTTAGTATCAGTGTTATTTTGGTCATCTTGTATCACTACAATGTGTGGAATACTTCATGGGGGATGTGTGTGTGGTAGGCAGAAGTGGGCTGCAAGATATTACCAGTGAAGGTTTCTCAGAAAAAGTGTCATCAGAGAGATGTATCTAGAAAGCGTTGGGCCAGTCGTGTAGTGATGACCAGGCATGAGCAATAGACAGCTCAGGGGTGCCACTGGTGTCCCCCTGAAGGTGAGGAATCCAGGAAGTGGCCTCAAGTGTGTCAGTCTGGCTCCTTGGGAAGGATTTCTTAGGAGAGCGTGCATGAGAGGCCTGTGGGGTAAAATAACCTGTTGTGATGCAGATTGTTGGAGTGAGTATTTATACTTAAGAGAGAACATCCATTGAAGAATTATGCTGGGAGTTAATCTAAGAATTTCTTTTAACACCTTTCATAAATGAACTATAGAATAACTACTATGTAATAAACAACATAAGCCCATACAAAATAATGTGATGCTTGCTGACTATCTGCATAATTACCGAAGAATAGAGAATACGGGTGGGGGAAGGTAAGAAGCTATTGAGGACGAAGTAAGCCTTAATCTGGGATGTGAAGGAAGTGTGCATTTCGAGAGAGGTAATGAAGAGCCCAGGAGAAGGGGTGCCACAGCCAGTGGGGAAGAACATCCCCAGAAACCTAGGGCACTCATAAGCGTAGCGTACCGAGGGAGGGGAGGGCAGGTGATGCAGGGGAATTAGCTTGTCTGAAGTGGCGTCCAGGTTAGGATTTAGGGAGAGCTGGGGAAGGTGAATCAGGTAACAGATGGCTGAGAATGTCTTGCCAAAGAGTTTTAATTGCAGCGTAGTGCTTGCAATAAAGATCCTTTCATGACTAAAGATGACCTCTCCCAGAGGTCCTTGAACACCATCGTAGAAATTGGGAAAAGTCTGTTTTCTCCCCCAGTATATTGAGACCTACACCCCAACATTACAAAGCAAAGTTTTATTAAAAATGAGGGGAGCAGAACAAGAATTGTGGACTGAATTAACATTAGTTCTTAAGGTGTGTATATACATGCCAAGCATTTATAATCCCAAGTATGAGAGAACCTCTGGAGTCCCTTTCTTGCCAGGCCTGCCTTGGCCTGCTCGTCTCTGCCACTCAGCGGTGGATGTGGACGTGACAGTGCCTTTTTCCTTTTTTTCCCTCTTTCTCCTTCATAGAAGAGTCACTGGGTTCCTAGTTTTCTAGTCTAGGCTCTCCTATCTCTGCGGAGTCCTTGGATGCTTTCTAGTCAGTGGAAAATGAGGGCAAAAATAGAGCTTCTGCTACTGCTGTCTCTCTGGTTGTTGCCTTTCTCTTTCATAGGTCTCACTGCCCTTCTCCTGCTCCAAACTGCTTATCTCTGCCACTCATCTTCACGCGGTCTCTGGTTGCCAGTCCCATCAATCACCTTAAATATTTCTTGGAGCAATATTAATGTGGAAGAGGGAGGAACAAAAGACAGGCATTCTAGTATATGCTCCGTTTAAATCATAGAATCTTAGGTGTGGGAGAAACCTAAGCAGTAATTTAGTTTAATCCCTACTTGAATCCTGACAAGGGAGACAATATGTAAATGGTTAGGTATAGACAAGATATCTGCAGTCAGAATAGTTAGAAGGTAATCTCAGAGGCAAGGTGCTAGCTAGCAGACAGACTGTAATCAGACCTACGCTGGGAGTCTTTTAAGCTGGGTAGAAATGCTGAGAGCTTACACTCCTCTGTTGCCTTCTAGAACTCAGCATCTCTACCTTATTCATAGGATGAAGCAGAGGAGTGAAACTTTAGTTCTGATATTATACTCAGTTGTAAATAAGTGACTTAACTATTTAAATTTACTTTTAAAGTTTTACCCTTTGCTGATAGAAACTTAAAAAGTTATCTACTTTTTTTTACACACACACACACACACACACACACACACACACACACACACACACACACACACACACATACACACAGATACACATTTAAATATGCACATACGTATATGTATTCTGTATGTGTATATATTTGCCTTAAGCTAAGGGATGAAACTCTAGCCTGTTGTGTTTGAGACTTGTCTAAGATAATATTTTGTTCTCATGAATATTATTAATATTTATGAGTTTGATTTTAAATTAGTGTGACTGATTTATTATACGTCAAATAGGTTAGGACTTCTGTTTCCACATCAGAAAAATCTAAGTGTTGGAGGGGGCCTCAGAGGTTATCACATTTAAACTATACATGTCCAAGAATCCCCTCCAGTGGGGAGCCAATGAATGAAGGAAGTTTTGGAGGCCCAGGCTTTGATTTCTGAAATTATAACCCATAGCCTTTTCTTCTAGTGAAGAAGATTGATCTTGCCTGTCTTCGTTGGAACTTCTAGCATAGCTTTGATTTGATAGACTAACAGGAAAGGAAAATCTCAGTCGTTAGAAGGTAGAGAGTGAGAAACACAGAGCTGTTCTTGTTGAGACAATTCAGTGTAGCCTGAAAGGAAAACAAAACAGAACAACAAAAACAAAACAAGAGCAGTTTAATAGTGTCCTCTGGTAGCCAGAAAAATGGAGATTTCAGTTTTTCTACCTTTTTACCATAAAGAGTAAAATACTAGCTTGTGCTTTAGCTGCTAGTAACAGGCCTAACCTTTCAAGCTCTGGGCAATCAACCTTTTTTATTTTTTATATTTTGGGGGCATGTCTGGATCTGTGATTTAATTGATGTAGGGAACTTGTGGTTTGGAAAGCCCATCCACTGATACACACCAGTAACTTTTCTGTAACTCGGAGTTTGGCGACTGTTTTGGGACACTTGAGTGGTTTAGTTCACTTGCCATTGATCACAAGGCTAGTGTGTGTCAGCAGCAGACTTGAACCTGGATCTTTCTGACTCTTAAGACCTCTCTCTACCACTATGCCACACATTGCTTCCTAACTATTCATAGAGGTTAGTAGACACCTCCCTTAATATTCATCAGATTGATAGTGATGCTCAAGTGAGCTAACAAGGTACTTGCAGTCATGTTCTACAGCAGCTGAAGAGAGCTGACTCCAGAGTCACCAAGGACACATTTAGAGGATAAAGCTGGAGTGTCCTTCACCCTTCAGAGCTTTTATTTGACCTAAATTTCTCTTGAGAAAACCTTACCTCTCATGCTTTATTGATTGAAGGTTCTAACTAAGCTCTGATTAATAAGCATTTTAATGTATGTTACTGGATTCTCAAATTTGATATTTAGACTATGCATATTTGTGTAGGGATAGAACTACTTTTTTGCATGAAGATCAAAAATGTGAAGCCACAAATTGCCTCCCCTCCTGGATTCTGATGTTTTCTTAATAATAACAGTGTCTTGCCTTATATATTATCTTCATTGTGAATTTATATCTACTGCTCCTTATCCTTTTATATTTTCAAATATCTTTGATTCTTATCATTTGGGCTTTTCCCTCTACCTACACATATTTCAGCTCCTCTGTATTTCATGAATTGCTATTAATGAAAATTTCGTTACCTGGTGGTAAACCTTTTGGAGATGAATTTCTTTGCACTTGAGCTATACTGGATCTCACAAGATTAACACTGAGTTTCTGGGCCAATCATTGAAACTTTTTTTAACCCAGAAGACCAGCCAGGGATCATCTGCTGTCAGTGAAGCAAGAACCCGTGGTCTTATCTGTCCCATGATGAAGCATCAGAATAGACCTGTTAGCTTGAGGGTGATGTCATTTATCCTATTTTGGGAAGGATATAGATCATCTCTTGAAAATAATAATTATAATTATTGCTCTGGTTTTATAAGGTGATTAATAGTTTTCAAAGTGTTTCCTTTTTCAACAATCACGAGTTAGGTAGTGCAATTACCATTATCTCCATTTAACTGAAGAGGAAATTGAGAGTTGGAGAGACTTGCCTGCAGTCACATGTTAGTAACAAATAGAGCCAGGGTTGGAACCAAGGCCATCTGATTCTAAGTCCAATGTTCTTTTCACTCTGCCATGAAATTTGAGAGCATTTTTCCTCCCATATCTAAGGACAACATTTAAACTGGTTGAAACATCATAAAATAAATACTGCTTTGAGAAGAGGATATTTATAAGGTAGAATATCCTGTCCTTGGGTATCTCCACTCTTTTTTTCCCCCATAGGTAATCATAGCCTTCTTGTACCGCCTGTTTACTGGAACAATGGACCTCATTGGCATTCAAACAAAGGTGTGCTGGAATGTTTCCAGAGGACAAGGGCTTAATCCAGTCGAAAGCTGTGAAGGCAAGTCTTGTCTAAGATAATATTTTGTTCTCATGAATATTATTAATATTTATGAGTTTGATTTTAAATTAGTGTGACTGATTTATTATATGTCAAATAGGTTAGAACTTCTGTTTGCACATCAGAAAATGTAAGTGTTGGAGGGGGCCTCAGAGGTTATCACATTCAAACTATACATGTCCAAGAATCCTCTCCAAAACATTTTCAGTAAGTGTCAATCAGCCTTTCCTTATAGGGGTAAGTCCATTCCACTTTTAGAAAACTCCAGTTATTAGGGAGCTTTGCCCAGCATTATATCTCACTCTTTCTCTGCACCTTCTCCAAGGGCCAAACAGAATAGGTCTAGCCCCTCTTGCACATGAGTCTTTTTACAGATACTTAAAGATGCCTTTTGTATCCCTCCTTAGTCTTTTCTTCTTCCGGATAAATATCTCCACTTGTTCCAGCTGATCTTCTCTTGGCATGAACTCTAGAGTCTTTTGAAACCCATTCTGGTCACTCTCTTCTAGCCCTTCTCTAGTATTTTTTCCTTTCTTAAAATGTGTCTGTAACGGAACACAGTATTCTACGTATGTTCTAACCAACATATAATTCAATGAAATTATTCCCTCTCTTGTTCTGGATGCTTTTTCTTAATGCAGCTTAGGATAGTAGTAACTTTTTTGGTTGTTCTGTTGACTCTTCCAGGCCACTGTTTTCCCCCACAGGATCTGTTGGGTAGCTAACCTGTATTTGTGAAGTTGAATTTTTGAATCTAAAAATAGAACTTTAAATTTATTCTTATTAAATTAATTTTATTCCTTAGTCTAGCCTCTCCAAAGAGATCCTGATTCTGTCATGCAGCTTATTAGTAGCTTTCCATCCCAGCTTCCTATCCTATGAAAGCTGACAAATGTGTCTTGACTAGTATCACCTAAATCATTGGTAAGATTATTGAACAGTGAAAGGTCAAAGACAGATCTCTGGCCCATTCTGCCCTCTAAGAAACCATCCTCCAGTTTGACAGCAACTCATTAATGACTGTTCTTTGGGTCTGGCCATTCAGCCAGTCTCAAGGTTATGCTATAATTATGTTTTCATCTATTTCGCATCACTCCATCTTGTCTGCAATGAGAATATGAATGTTTTGTCATAGTTTACTTGTTCTGTTAGAAAAGGCAGTTGGTAGTGTGTCATGACCTATTCTTGATGAAGCTATTCTGGATTTTAGCTTTCTTTTTGAAATGAACAACAACCTTGTAGTGGTGTGTTCTAGGGGCAGCCAGGTGGTGCAGTGGGCAGAATGCTGGGCCTGAAGTCAGGAAGATGCATCTTCCTGAGGTTAAATCTGGCCTCAGACCCTTACTAGCTGTGTTACTCTGGGAAAGTCACTTAATTCTGTTTGCCTCAATTTTTTCATCTGTAAAATGAGCTGGAGGAGGACATGTCAAACTGTTCCAGTATCTTTGCCAAGAAAACCCGAAAATGAGGTCAGGAAGAGTTGAATGTAATTGAATGGACTTAACAACAAGAAGAGTTTTGTGAGGTGCCCAAGTCAGTCTTGTTGGCCTGTAGCGTGTGGGCTCTGTCTGTCCTCTTACTACTATTTTTTAAGTGGAATAGCATTTCCCCTCCTCCAGTTCTGCTACATTTTCCTTCTTGTTAGGAACTTCCAAGAATTATCAGCAATAATCCAGTAATCACATTTGCTAGTTATTTCTGTCACTTAGGATGTCCTTCGTCCAAGTTATTGTCTTGAGCTCATTGAATATGAATCTTGATGTTGTGTTACTGTTCCTTTGCTTTTTTTTGAATTTCCATTCCCTGTTAGCAGTTTTCTTTCTATCTTTCCTTGTCTAAAGATTAGTCTCCCTAGAGAGGAGAACATACAGTAAGAATTGAGCTATTCAGGATTGTTGTCATACATTGTCCTTCTCCATTATCATCATCATCAATCATGACCCCATCCACTGTAAGCCCCATGGTGGCTTTTTGCCTTCCTCTTGCCCCCTGACAGATATTTTAGAAGCTATTTTTGCTCCAAGCTTCCATCATCAGCCTCATGTCATTCTGGGCTTTACCGTTTTTGGGCATTATTCCTGTAGGACTATGCCACTATATTGGCATAACTTTCAGTTACTCTTCCATCTTTTGCATATATCCTTTATTTTTCAAAAAATTATATTTTAATTTATTTCGTTAAATTTGTTTTTTAGTTTTGAATTCTAAATTCTCTCCCTCTCTAGCCTCTTCCTCCCCCACCCATTGAGAAAAGAAGCAATATCATATTAATTATAAATGTGAAGTTGTGTGAAACATTTCCATATTAGCCATGTTGCAAAAACCCCCACAAAATCCAAGAAAGATAAAGTTAAAGTCTGTTTCAGTCTGCTCAGAGTTTAATCAGTTTTGTCTCTGGAGTTTGATAACATTTTTTATCATGGGTCCTTTGGTATTGTCTTGGATCATTGTTTTGATAAGAGCAACTAAGTCTTTCACAGTTGATCATTGTACAGTATTGTTCTTACTGTGTACAGTGTTCTCCTTCTGCTCATTTCACTTTGTATTAGTTCATATAAATCTTTCCAAGGTTTTCTGAAACCTTTCTGTTTGTCATTTCTTATACAGTAGCATTCCATCACAATCATTTACGACAACTTGATCAGCCATTCCCTAGTTGACAGGCAGCCCCTCAGTTTCCAATTTTTTGTCACCATAAAAAGAGCTGTTATAAATATTTTTTTCCTTTCTCTTTAATCTCTTAGGGTTACAGACCTAGTAGAAGTATTGCTGAGTCAAAGTATATGCACAGTATTTTAGCCCTATAGAATGGGTCATCATTCCAACTTGTTTTCCACAATATTTGGACCAGTTCCCAACACCACCAACACTATATTAATTTTTTTTCCTCTTTTTTCACATCCCTTCCAGCTTTTGTCATTTACCTTTTCTATCATGTTAGCTAATCTTTTGGATGTGAGGTGGTACCTCAAAGTTGTTTTAATTTGTATTTCTCCCTAATATTAGTGATTTAGAGTGTTTTTATATGACTATAGATAGCTTTGATTTTGTCCTCTGAAAATTAACTGCTCATATCCTTTGACTATCAGTTGAAAAATGGCTCTTATTTTTATACATTTGGCTTAGTTCCATGTATATTTGAGAAATAAGTCCCTTATCAGAGAAACTTACTATAAAATTTCCCCCCCAGTTTCCTGCTTTCCTTCTAATTTTGACTGCATTGATTTTATTTTGCACGTATCTTTTAAAGAAAATGCTAGTTGGTTGATGAGCTTTTTATGGAGCCATATAGATCTCTTTAAGCAACTCCCTCTTTTCCTTTTCATTGAAATTATTTCTTGTATATTGAGTCTTGAAAATTTTATTCCTGGGAAATTTTCATCTCTTTTGAGTCACATTGTTTTTTTAAATTAGGTGTTGGAAATCTCATCCATTCTCTGAACCTTTTGCAATCTTCTTTTTTAAAAATGGACTCATGTCAGAGCAGATCTGACTTGACTCACTGCCATAATTGCCCCTAAATGCTCATTGTCTCTACTCTGTCAACTTGAAAAGTCATGAACATCTGGTTTCCCTGGTTCCTCACTACACTCTTCTGATGGCATTGCAGTGACACATTTCCCTGTATTCTTCAAGAGACTCTTCTTACTGTTCATCCTACTGACCTTTTTGAAGTCATTTTCCTTGCTTTTTTTTGTTGCAAATGTAGGCCCCTTTTTACTTCAGTAATACTTTCTTTCCTCAGTTTTGGAAGTCAGTTGATCAGCAAGCATTTATTAAACATCTGTTTGCTGAGCACTTTGCTTAGCCCTGGGGTTAAAAAGACAAAAGAAAATTAATGTTTATCTCAAGGATGCATTCTCTCTGGGGAAATAACACACATGCATGCATGCGCACACACAGTCTTTTTTTTTTTCTTTTTGATGGACAGTTGGCCCAAAGTCACATGGCTAGTGTGTCAAGTGTCTGAGGCCAGATTTGAACTCCGGTCTTCCTGACTCCAGGGCCAGTGCTCTACTCACTGCACCACCCAGCTGCCTTTGACTCTAAAATTCTTACAAGGTAAATGCAGTTATTTCAAGGTGAAAGGGTGATGTCATCAGTAAGGTTGGGAAGGCTTCATGTAAGACATGACCTTTGAATTGAGCTTTGAGGGAAACAAGAAAGAGGAGTTACTACAAAACCTAGAGATAGGAAAGGGAATATTCTGTATGAGGAATAACCAGTGGGCCAGTTTGGCTGCAGTGTTGATTTGTGGCAGGTTAGAATGTGCAGTAATTTTTGCAAGAGTTGCTGAAGCCAGATTGTGAAGTTCTTTGCACAAGAAGTTTTATTTTCAGTTGTAGGGGCCATTGGGAGCCACCAGAGCTTGTTGACCTTGTTGGTTAGGCCTCTGTTTTTGGAATATCAGTTTGGTAGCGGTATGGTAGATGGACAGGATGGGGAGAGGCAGAAGAGAGGCCAGCTGGAAAGCTTGAGCCTAGGGTATGTGGGTGTGAAGAAGGGGCACATACTAAAGATGTCCCAGTGAGAAACTCAGCAAAACTGACAACTCACTGGTTATGAGGATGCAGGGTCAGTGAGGAATAGGGGTAGGTTTTATTGTTGCGAACCAGAGTGAAGAGAAGTGTGAAAGTGCTCCTGCCAGAAATAGGGATGTTTACTTCTGTATCTGACTCCTTTACTGATTCCTCTTTATCTTGCCGTTTTCTTAATGTCAGTACTCCCCAAGGCTGTCTCTTTGGTCCTCTTCTGTTTTCTACTTTTTCTACACCTAGGCTTCTTTACCTGATTCTGTAGATTTCTTGTGGGTTCAGGGTTAGCGATTTTAGGAAGTTCATGAACTTAAAGATGAAAAAAAGAAAAACACTACAGCACCTTCATTTTCAGTAAGATTTGCTCCCTTTGTAGCCCATTTTTTTAGACATTTAAAAACATTATTCTGAGAAGGGGTCCATAGTTCCTGGCTTAAAGGTAGTTTTAGTGTGTGAAGATGCACTGTGGACCATCACAAGACCTGGGCCTTGGTTTGACTAAAGCCCTTACTAACGGAATGAGCTTGGCAAGTCTGGTCAAAGAGCAGCGCCTCATTCTTTCTTAAATATGTAAAACAGGGAAAATAATAGCCGTGGGGCCTCTTCATAGGCTTGTGAGTTCCGAATGAGCATGTTACTGTAAAGCATTACACAGATGGCAGCAAGCACTTAGTCAGCCTTGGAGCTTCAGCTAATCCCTCTCTGAAGAAGGTACCAGATGGATGATTCTAAACGGCTCCTTGCAGCTTCTGTGTCCCCCTGACAGTGCAAGTTCCCATAGCCCATCCTGGCCCTGCTCAGTCTTCTGACCCCCTTTTCTCTCTGTGTTTCTACCATTCATTTAATCTGCTCTGTTCATCCCTTGGGATTATTGGAGGCTCTTCAAGCCCTTCTTTTTCTTACCCTTCTCACCATCTGTTAGTGACTCACCTGCCCCTGTCTCTTTCTTTACTTTAGTTCATCTTTGTGCTTTCCATGGTATAGTGTTTCTAAGCAGGGCACTGAGATGTTAGGGAGTTGTCCGTGGCCAGGCAGCCTGAGTGTCTGGGGTGGGAGCCCCCTGCCTCTGCGGGCAGCTCTCCTCAAGCTGCTTCCTCAATCCCTCTCTGATCTCAGGCTTACCCCCTTAGCCCAGGCTTTGCAATCCTGTCTTCTCTGTGCATCTACTCTCTTTCCTCTGCGATCTGTATTTCACACTGTGGCCAGATTAATTTTTTAAAATTAATTTTTATTGATACTTCGTTTTTACATCACATGTGTTTTCCATTATTGTAGCAAGCCGTAGCAAAGAATAAGAGGGAACATCACATATGTTTTCCATTATTGTCCTTCTTCTCTGCTAGAGAGCAAGCCGTAGCAAAGAATAAGAGGGAAAAGCATTTCAGTAGAACTAGCCACCATGTCGAGGTTTCCTACACTCTGTGAAGTACTCCATGTGCACGGACCACCATTGCTTCAAGTTCTCTGTGGTCAGACTTGGTGCTTACAACTTTACAGCATCTGGCTGTGGTTGTCTTGTTCCTTCAGAATCGTCTTTTTAACGTATACGTGTCACTCTGCTCAAAAATCTGTGATGGGTGGACTTTCCTGTCTCCTTTGCTTGAGGTTCAAAGCCTTTTACCATCTGGCGCCTCCCTACTCTTCCAGCTCTGTCTCACAGTGCTGCCCTCTGCTCTCTCTGTCCTTAGCCACCCTGGATTATTCCTTGCCCTGCAAACACAGAATGTACTCCCACCTCTCCTTCCTCGTCTTTGCTTATACTTACTATCAGTGTGCCCTAGGGCCATATGGATTCGTATCTGGTCCCCCTGCTGGACTGTGAGCTCTTTAATGTCAGGAACAATGTTTCAGTGACATTGTCCTCAGTATCCAGTGCACTGCTTTGACCCTTCCTCTGGACTTAAACTGCTCTCTCAAAGGACAACAATGATTTTGTGTTGTAGAGTGTGGGACTTGGAGTTAGAAAGACCTGCCTGTAATGCTAGATTTTTGACCCTGGGCAAGTTATTTAATTTTCTTGAACTGTCCATTTATTCATCTGTGAAATGGGGATAAATGATAGGTAATAACTATCTCACAAGGTTTTTGTGATGATCTAATGTGACAATATATGTTAAGTGCTTAGAGACTTTACAGGGACCATAGGAATGTCAGTTATTATCTCCTAATTGTTAAATCTGATGACCTTTTGTCAGTTTTCAGCAGCTTTGACATGACTGACCACTGGACTGGAAATGTTCTTCTCTTCTGATTTCTTAAACGCTGCTCTGCTGACTTTTCCCCTGCTTCTCTGCATCTCAGACCCCTTTCCTGGATTGTTGCCTGTCTCCCGCCCTCTCAGTGTGGGCGATCCCAAGGTTCTGTCTGCGGTTCCTTTTGTCTCCTCTCTCCTCACTCTTCGGTTGGGAATGACTGCTTCAGGATGTTTGTTGTCATCTCCATCATAGAGGAATCTCAACTGCACAACAATAACAACAGCAGTCATAATTACAATAGCTAACATTGACGCGGTGCCGTGTGCCAGGCACTGTGGCTAAGTAAGAGCTTTGATCCTCACAGTGATCCTGGGAGGTAGGTGCTTTTATTATTCCCATCTTATATTGAGGAAACTGAGACAAGATGACCTGTCCAAGGTCGCACAGAGTAGTAAATGTCAGTCGAAATTTGAACTCAGGTTGTTCTCATACAGCTGTCCCAAAAGTCATAGTGGAATTTTAAGTTTTCATGAAGACTTTGAGGATATGCTGTATTTATATTCAGTCCCCATCCACCATATTGTAGTCCTGTTATTTCTAGATCTCTGCTGAGCTTCTTTACTTGCATATGCCATTGGCACCTCTGCTGAACTTGTTGGAAATGGAACTCATCAGTTTTCTTCCCAAACCTGTGCTTCTTCCAGACCTTCTTTTTGTTCCTTGAGAATAGCATCATTCTTAAATATCAGTTTCCTTTCCACTCATACCACTCTCATCCTAAGTCAGGGTCTTCTCACCTCTTGCCTGGATGTCTGGAGTAACCTCCTGACTGCTCTTTTTTTTTTTTTTTTTTTTTTTTTACTGGTAATGTCTGTTCCAGAGCTGTGCTGCCAAATGACTTTTCCTGAGACACAAAGGGTTAGAGCTAGAGGTCACCTAGCCCACCATCCTCATTTTAGAGATGAAGCAACTGGGATATAGGGCTTATGTGACTTGTTCAAAGTCACACAGGTCATAAAGGGCAGAGGTGGGATTCAAACCAGGGGCTTCTGGTGCCAGGTCAGTGTTTTTTTCCACTGTATCACAGTGACTCTTGTGCATGTGAAGATGTGACTCTCTTTTTCAGACACTGTCTTTGGCTCCCTTTTGACACTAGAATGGACTATAATTCCATTTAGAGCCCTTCCCAGTCTGGTGCCAATCTTCCATCTCCAGTATTGCTTCACCTAGCTTTCCCCTGTGTGCCGGTCAAACTTATTTTTGCCTGTTCACCTCTTCCTGCATTTGAACAGGAGTGGAGTGGAGTCAGTCCCACTTCATCTTCATCTTCTCTGAATCCTGATCTTCATTGAAGCCTGAGCTTGTGTACATACCCCTTGTCCTGTGAGGTCTGCCATGAAGCTCCCAAGTGTTAGTATTTTTGTCCTCAGCACATTTTCTTGAGGCTCTTTGTTTTAGCTATTTTTAGACCTTTCACTCTCTACTCTGTATTATATTAACTGTGTTCATATTGATCTTCTCAGTAAAATGTAAGTTCCTTGAGGGAAGAGAATATTTCATTTTTGTATCCTTGGTACCTAGCATAGTGTCTTAGCTAGACTGTATGATACTTGTTCAGTACTCTGGTGTGATTATAAAATGGTGAGACTAGTTTTTGGATATGTCTGGTAAGGTGGCTTTGGAGGCAGTTGCAAAGGAAGAGTGTGAAAAATATTTTAAACTATGGAAACAGTAAGTTTATAGCCTTCCATTTCGATAGTAGAAAGGACACTTATTTATGTCATGGCATTAGAAGATTTAATTTCACTACTTTATAGTCATATTTTCTGGCATTAAAAATTTTAGTTTCGTTTATGGTCATATTTTCTGTTTCAAGACTAGCATGAGTATGGAGGAAAAACTTACCCTGCTAGTAAATATTTCTAGCAAATTGATGAGTTATTTCAGAACACTGAAAATGCTGCCTACAGTGGTTTTGTTAACTTTTCTCTCCAAAGTTACCAATTATCTCTTAATAGCCAAATTTGATGGTCTTTTCTCATTCTTAAACCTTTTCAGCCTATCAGCTGCATATGACATTGTTGAACATCTTTTTCTCCTAAATACTCTTTCCTAGCTAGGATTTCTTAATACTTTCTTTGATTCACATCCTACTTGTTAAAAATTCTTCTCAGACTCTTTGCTGGCTCATCATTCATACCATGCCTCATTTGTGGACGTTGTTCAACATTTTGTCCTGAGTCTCCTTTTTTTTCTTTCAGATACTCTTTCTCTTGACAACCTCATCAGGTCCCATGGTTTCACTATCATTGCTATTCAGATGACTGCCAGAACTATATATCCAGTTTGTTACTCCCTCTATTTTCATCCCATGTCGTCAATCACCTATTGCATATTTCAAACTGGGTGTCCCAGAGACATCTTAAATTCAGCCATGTCCAAAATGGAATTCACTATCTTTCCCCATTAGCCTTTCTTTCTTCCAGATGTTCTCTTTTCTTTTGAAGGCACCACCACCATCTCTCTTTCCAGTGTCTCAGGTTTATAATCTCAATGTCATCCTCGATGCCCCACTTTCTGTCCTTATACACTTCTGGTGCTGGGAGCAAAAGTATAAGGAATGAAGCCATCCCTCTCCACAAGGAGCTTATACTCCACAGTCGCTTGCCAGTTCGTGCCATTTCTGTCTTTCCAATGTCTCTTACATTCAACCTTTCCCCCACTTTAGTCAACTCCCGCCTCATTGGCCTTTCTGCTTCAGGTCTCTCACCATTGCATTCCATTTTATGCGTCATCCAAAGTCATCTTCCTTCGGTGCATATGTAACCAGGCAGCTCCCCTATTCAATCCCCTATTCAATACCCCTGGGGTAACACATGACCACCTCGTGTTTAGCTTTTAGAGCCTTAGCCAGCATGACCCCAGCCTCACCTTTTTCCATTCTGCACTCTGGTCTTTTTTCTCTGTTCCTTTGCTCATGACATGCTGTCTCTTGTCTTGGTCCCTGTGCACTCCTCCATCATCTTGGTCTCAGAGAGGCCCTCTTTTAAAATGAGGCACTGATGCCAACTTTTGGATGCAGAGCCATCCATCCCATAGTACCTTGTGTTTGTATGTATGTATATATTTATTAACTTTATATTTATGCTATGTATATTTTTATGTATACCTTTCTGTCTTAATGGAATATAAGCTCCTTGGGAGGGAGGGATGGAATATACCATAGACACTTAATAGATAATTTTTAATTGGTTGATTTTGTGGATTTTTATTAACTACTCAGTACTATGTTGTTTTTAAAGGACTGGGAGACCCTGCTTGCTTTTATGTTACTGTGATTTTTGTTTTAAATGGACTAATGATGACATTATTCTTCATATATGGCACATATCTAAGGTAAGACTGTTTAAAAGTTTTTTCAAGTGGACTTGATTTTTATTGGTTAAATATTAAAAATGAGTTAATTTTTAGTATAGTAATAAATAAGTTCATGTATTTATTGAAACATATGTAAGGAGAACCTCAACATTAGAAGGCTGGCCACCAGATGGTGCTTTTATTTGTGCTACGGCCTCTTCTGAAATAACCTAATGAAACGAGCAGGGTCATGATTTAATCCCTGATTAGATTGCCAATGATGTGAAGCTTCTAAGTAAGTTTAAGTACATTACTAATGGCAGTGATAAAGTACGTACAAAAACTTGGAGATGCCATTGAATGACACATGTCATAGTTTTGTTTAAGAATCCTTAACAAAGTGTTCCGTTTCAGTGGTAGCATGTGTTACATGTTAAAACCCTTTGTAAACACTAGAACCCATTTTATTGGAAGCAACCACAGGTATTTTAATTTAGGTTTTCTCAAATAGAAGGTGAATAATAATAATAATATCAACACCTACAAATTTTATTTTTGGCTCTTAATAAAATATTTCCTGATTTTAAAAAAATTAAAAATAACTTTCTCCAACCCTCATATTAATTTAAGAGATAAATTTTATTAACTTGTAGCTATAATACCTTTTAAGTTGACAAATTCTAAAATTTAGTCATCGAAGAAGTATCATTTTTCTCCAAGGTGCCTAACAAAATCACAGAAGCATGTTGAGGGAAATGTGTATCAGAGATTGTGTAGTCACATGAGGAATGGCTGAAGTCATTGCAACTTAGGTGCCAGAAGGGCGCTGATTTCTACTTTAGCGCCTCAGTAGGAATGTGTTTTTAAGTAATCATTTTATTTATAAATATAAGTCACTCTATTAATTCTCCTTGTTTTGTAGAATACTAACAATTTTCCTTTTTCTGGTTTATCTTCCTTTCTTTAAAAACAAAAGCACATGTTTTGTAGATTACGTGTTTTTTTGTCATTTCTGGATATACTTAACCTCCTTATACCTTTCAGGATTACTTCTCTCTTGTAACGAAGGAAACCAGTTAAATCGGGATACCATGATGGCTTCTTACATTGTATCTGTAGCACTTGGCCCTTGCAGCCCTCCCTGACCTTTTGCCCAGAGGAGGGATACGGGCCTCATTATCTGCCTCTGGATCCTTAGCAATCTTGCCTGTTAATGGCTTTGTAGTTGTGGTTCTGCTCGTTGTTCTTTTCATTGCGATTATTTTAATCTATATACAGTGAATGTAAGACCCATGTTTCTTCAGAATTTCTCATAGGGCTCTTTTTTTTGTTGCACACTGATATTCTATATTTAATACCACAGTTTTCTTTTTTTTTTTTTAGTCCTTCCCCAGTTGATGGGCACCTACTTTGGTTCTGTTAATTGCTACCACAGAGTATGCCTATGAATGTTTTAGTATGTGTTGGACTTTTGTTTGTCTTTGACTTCCTTAGGGTGTATGCCCAGTTGTTGGATGACTGGGTCGAAAGGTTATAGGCACTTGAGTAATTTTTCTTGCCCAATTCGAAATTGACATCCAAGACAGTTGGTCATCTTCACAGTTCTATCAACAAACAGTCCCTCAGTGTATCTGTCTTCCCACAGTCCCTTCAACAAAGATGTTCCCATATTTTTTTGCTTTTGTAAATCTGAGGGTTATAAAGCTTAAGGAGTTTTAATTTTTATTTGTATAACTTTTCTTACAAATGCCCTGTTCATATTTTCTGTATAAAAACCAAAATCATTGAAAAACTGTTCAGGGTATGTATATGAGCCACTTATCACACTCTGATAGCATTCCATTACAGTTATCTTTCCTTTGAATTTCCCAGAAGTCTCTACCAATTGGGAATGTTCCATGCTTCCATGTTAATATAAAATGGACATGGAAAGGCAGCTGGTAGAAATGATCATGACTGTATGGCAATATTTTCAATCATTCTCTCTGTTCTTTCTTTTTTACTTTGGTTTCTGTCCTGTCATTTCTCTTTGGGCCCAATGGAGAATTGTTTTTAAAAAATAGATTTTTGTTGATATCTTTTGATTTATATCACTTAGATATCCCCCATATGCCTTTACGTATTAACTCCCACCTCTTGGCCATCCCCTATAACAAAGACTTTATTTAAAAAAAAAAAAAACAACAAAACTGATCATTATATTAAAAAAAAAAAAACTGATGTTACATACAGTGTCCCACACCCATGGACCCTTTGTCTGTGAAAAGGATTGGGGGAATGTAGCCTCTCATATTTCTTCTTTTGGGACCACACATTTAACAGAGGATTCATTGAGGGAAGAGTAATGATTAAGTCACTCTTAAATTTCCTTGTTTGCCTCCCTTGGTTTTTTTCTCTGCCTAGGGCACTGTCCTATATAAATACTGCTCTGTATAGATTTCTTATGGAAGGTTGGTCTATCTCCTGATTGTCACCTGATTAACTTTCAGGATGGGAAGTCCTTTAATTCTGAGCATAATTACTCATTCTTTTCTTTTTGAAAGCCTCATTTCAGGCTTTTAGAGAGTTTGTTTTTCCCATTCTCTTCCAAGTTATTTTTTTCTTTCTTTTCAAATAACTGTCTTTTAAACGTTTCATCTCTTGGTCTTTCCACCTGTTTAAATCTAAAACGATTTAAAGTTTCAGTGTAAAAAAATCTATTTTTTATTTCAATTTTTGTTAATGGGAGACAACCCTCATACACACACACACACACACACACACAAAATACATATATGTTTATATTCATATTCTGAAGCTCATTGTAATCTCTGAGTTTTCCTGAACTCCCATTATCCTTTGTACTTTCAAATTCTATCTTGTGTTACAGTTACTTATGTCCTTTTCTTCCCAATACACTGTAAGTTCTGTGAGGATTTCTGTTACGTTTTATTCATAAAATAGTATCAATTTAGAGATGAAAGAGCCTTTAGAGTTCATCTGGTCCAACCTTCTTAGTGCCTCTTATTTCAAAGATGAACTAACAGATGTTACTACATGATGTGCCTATATAAATGGTAAGGATCAGCATTTTAATCAGGTGGCATTTTCACTGCCCCTTGAGGTAGGCACTCCAAGAGGAGAAGTTGAGGACGGAGACCATTCCAAGCCCGGGCTATAGTTCATGCAAAGTGATGGAGAAAGGAGGTGGGATTGGAATGCTGTGTGCAGGCAACCCCAAATAGGTCAGTTTGTCTAGATGTATACATTGAAACAAACTCACACCACCTCCTTCCATCTCTCCCTCCACCATGATGAATTGCTGCCTGCCTAAAGATTCATTTCCCTCCTCAATCCCCACTGCCTGTTTGTTTGCTCATGCCTATACCTCCCCATCCCCTATCCCAGTTGACCTTTACTTCCTTCTTCCATTATGCTGTCTAGAATTTCCATTCTGTATTTAACACATTTCCTTTCATTTAGCTTTCTACTTCATGTGCTCCTTATTCCTTTGACCCTCAAAGATTTGGCTTCCTCCAGATGGACTGAATCCATGACCACCAACTCTGTCCCTTGCTATTTCTTCTCATATCTCCTGACACACAGATATTGGAGGGAGAGGTCAGAATACTTGTTGATCCATACTCTTATTTCCAGACCCTCCCTCTCCTTCCATTACTTAGCAACCTCTCTTCCTTTAGGGTTCATTTTATCCAAATTTTATCCAGTCTAGGTCCTATTGCTTCTCGGTAAGAGGGCCTTTCACAGAATGTTCAGTATCTGTTCAGAGTCTTCCTTTGTACTCTAAATCCCGTACTAGGGGACTTCAACATACATATTGATGTGCTTCCAAACTCTATAAACTCCCAATTCTTTAAAAGTCTTATGCTTTGATGACCCACTTCTCTGCTTCATGAGCAGCAGCACGTAGGAATGGTCACATTCTTTGTTTCCCATTACCCACAAAGGTTTCCCTTCCACAAAAACTCTGAAGTTCCTTTATCAGATCATAATCTGTTCTTCATTCTTGCAAGGACCTCCAGATCTACCAATACTTAATATTCTCTGAGGACAACTTCACTTTTTACCCTTTCCAGTCTTTTTTTTTTTTTTTTGGAGGGAGGAAGGCAAGGCAATTGGGTTTACGTGACTTGCCCAAGATCACACAGCTAGTAAGTGTGTCAAGTGTCTGAGGCCAGATTTGAATTTAGATCTTCCTGACTCTAGGTCCAGTGCTTTATTCACACCCTTCTCAGTCTTGATCATAAACTTAATTAGTTCAGTTCTGCACAGCCCACTATTCTTGAATCCCTTTCTCCCCTGGTCTTATTGCTGCCCATGTTTGAAGAAACTGGAACCTTGGATTACTCTTGTCTTCCTTCTCTTCTGCTCGCTCTTATGTGCCACCAAATAGATTTGTAAGAAATTGTGCAGCTAAGTCATCTGAGTCTACCATACGTTTACATATGATCTCATCTGGGCCCTCAGTGCAGCAAGAAAATCTTTGGTCTTCCTCCTGATTTGACTCTTTATCCCATTCCCCCAAAGGATGTTCCAGATCTTCCCCTTCTGTCCTCAAGTCTTCTCCCACTTTCTGTCACCTGGATCACGACTCCTCAGTCGTCTTTGCTTGTTTGTCATGCATATTGCAGCTCTTAATCGGGGGGCTTGCCCCTTATCTTTTCTCTGTGTGTCTTTCTTACTTGGGACCCTCATCTCCAGGAGGTTGACTTATCTTCCCTATGCAGATGACTCGCCAGTTAGTTTCTGTCCCAAGCTCCAGTCGTACCCACTCCAGACACTGCAGTGGCTTCCACTCGCTTCTGTGTGGCATATAAAGCGCGTCACAGTCTGGTGTCAGCCAGTGCTGCAGGGCTGACTATACATGAATTCATCTCATCAGCCAGTTACGAAGTTGTGTGCCGGGCACTGTGCTAGGTGCCAGGGGTGTGATAGCTAATAACAATAATGACAGCTAACACTGATGTAGCACTTAACTGTGTGTCAGGCACTGTGCTAAGCGCTCTACACACATTCTCATTTGATCCTCACAACACCCTGTGAAGGAGATGTTAAAACCCTCTTCTTACTGAGGAAGACGTATACATGCCCAGGGTCACGCAGCTTGTTCAATATCTGAAGGCCAAATTTGAACTCGGGTCTACCATCTGGCTACCTAAAGTAACTCTAGTTTATGTTCTGTTAGGAAAGAGAACGTATACGTACATAAGTATGTGCAGGACATATATAAAATAGGGATGGTAAAGGTCTAGCTTACCTAACTCTTCTAAAATTTTGTTCCCCTCCCTAACTTCTTTTATATTTAATGGTTAGGTTTATCTAGCTATGAGAAGGGAGAGTTGGGGTCCTCCCACTAATATAGTTTTACTATCTGTTTCTTCCTGTAACTTCTTTGAAAATTTGGATGCTATACCATTTGTTTGTATGTTTGGTGTTGATATTACTTTATTGTCTGTGGTACCTTTTAAGAAAGTGCAGTTTCCTTATTTCTTTTAATTAGATCTATTTTTGCTTTTGCTTTGTCTGAGATCAGGATTGCTATCCCTGCTTTTTTTTACTAGTTCAGCTGAAACATATTACATTCTGTCTGCCTCTTGCCTTTACTCTGTGTCTTTTTCTGTGTTTCAGAGGTGTTTCTGGTCAGCAGCATATGGTAGGATTCTGGTTTCTAATCCATTCTGCTGTCTACTTCCTTTTTATGGGTGAATTCATCCCATATGCATTCACAGTTAGGATTACTGTGTATTTTCCTCCATCCTGTTTTTCCCATTTATCCTTATCTCTCTCCCTCTCCCCTCCCGTCCTCTCTCTCCTCTCTTTACTTCCCTCCCTCTTTCCTTTCTCTTTTATCCTGTCCCTCTTCACCAGTGTTTTGCTCCTGACCACCACTTCTCCTAATCTCCCTTCTCTCAGTCCTTCTCCTTCTGTTTCCCCCCTCCCTTCCTACTTCCTTTTAGAGAGTAAGATAGATTTCTATACCTAACTAATGTGTATGTTATTCCCTCTTTGAGCCAGTTCTGATGAGAGTGAGGTTCAAGTGATGCCCATACCTCATCTTTGTCCATTGTAATAGATCTTTCATGCCTCTTAATGTGAGATATTTTACTCCATACTAACTCTTCCTTCTTGCTTCTTCTCCTAGTGCAATCATCTTTTGCACCCCTTAATTTTACTTTTTTTGATATTATCCCATCAGTCAACTTATACCCTCACCCTCTGTTGATGTACACTCCTTTTAACTGCCATAATAGAGATACAGTTCTTAAGAGTTAAAAGTATCATCTTCTGGTGTAAGGATGTAAACAGTTTAACCTTATTGATTCCTTTTTGTTTTCTCTTTCTTGATTACTTTTTTATGCTTCTCTTCAGTCTTGTATTTGAAAATAAAATTTTCTATTCACCTTTGGTCTTTGCATCAGGAATATTTGAAAGTCTTCTGTTTTCATTGAATGTTCATTTTTTTTCCCTGAGGAAGGTTTTACCCAGTTTTGCTGGGTAGGTGATTTTCAGTAATCCTACCTCCTTTGCCTTCCAGAATATCATATTCCAAACCCTCTAATCCTTTAATGTAGAAGCTGCTAAATCATGTGTAATCCTGACTGTGGCTCCATGATATTTTAATTGTTTCTTTCTGGCTCCTTGCAGTATTTTTTTCTTGACTTGGGACATCTGGAATTTAGCTCTCATATTCCTTGGAGTTTTCATTTTGGGATGTCTTTCAGGAGGTTATCAATGGATTCTTTTTAATTTCTATTTTACTCTCGGGTTCTAGGATATTAGCATAGTTTTCCTGAATACTTGCTTGAAATATGTAGACCTGGCTTTTTTTTTTTTTGATCATGACTTTCAGGCAGTCCAATAATTTTTAAATTCTCTCTCCTGGATCTATTTTCTAATCTTGACTTTTGTTTTTTTAATGAGATATTTCACATTTTCTTCTATTTTTTCTTTCTTTTGATTTTGTTTTATTATTTTTTGATGTCCCATGGAGTTAGTTTCTACTTGCCTGATTCTAATTTTTAAGAAATTATTTTCTTCATTGAGCTTTTGTACCTCCTTTTTTATTTGGCCAATTCTACTTTTCAAGGAGTTGTTTTCTTTAGTGAATTTTTGTACATCTTTCCCCATTTTTTTGTGCTTCCTTTACCAAGCTGTTGAGTCTTTTTTTTTTATGATTCTCTTACATGACTCTCATTTCTTTTCCCAGTTTTTCTTTTGCCTCATTTATTTGATTTTTAAAATACTTTCTGAATTCTTCCAGGAATTCTTTTTGGGCCTGAGATCAATTCACATTTTTCTTTAAAAGCTTCACATGGAGATGTTCTGACATTGTTGTCTTTTCCCCAGTTTTGTGTTTTGATCTTCCTTGTCACCATAGTAACTTTCTATGATTAGGTTCTTTTTTTGCTTTTTGTTTTGCTTATTTTCCAGCCTATTTCATGACTTTTTAGGTTAAGGCTGGGCTCTGCTTCTGGGGTGGAGGAGGTGTTGTTCCCAGCTTCTTGCAAGGGTCGTAGGGGCTCAGTGCTGACCTGCTCTGGGGCTAGGGGCCTTTCCACTGGCTTGCTGGGGCGCCCTCTACACTGGACTGCACTCCCTTTCACCTGACAGACCTTTCCTGCTGACCTTCTAAGTCATCTCGGCTGGAAAACTTTTACCCCATCCTTTCGTTGTTTCTTCTGTTTCAGAATTCATTTTGAGGTGTTATTTTATGGTTGTTTGGAGGTGAATTTGGGAGAGTTTAGGTGAGTTCCTGCCTTACTCTGCCATTTTGGCTTCAACCCCTCCCCCCAATAGGGATTGTACATATGATGTCTTTGATACAGGAAGCTCTGGGCAGGGAAGCTCTGACAGTGAAAATGGGGATCTACTTTGTAGTTCATAGTCTTAGAGAATGGCCTGGACCATCAAGCAGTTAACCAGGTTGCTCAGGGTCACACACCCATAGGTGACCAATGTGGGATTGGAACCCAAGTCCTCTTGGCTTCGAGATCAGTTTAGCCCACTCTGTGTTGCCTCTCCATATGAAATAAACAGAAGGAGATTTGCCATGGATTGAAGAGGGTCCGCTCATCCTTAGAGGGGAGGGGATCAGGAAAGGGTTCCTGTGAAAAACAGATCTTTTGTTGAGCTTTGAAGGAAACAGTGGGTTCTAAGTGACGGAGGTGAGGGGGATACATTGTAGGCATGGAGGGGAACAGCTAGTCCAGAAACAGGGCATAGGGGAGTGTTGTATGTCATGTAGGTAGTAGGAATAAGGCCAATATGGCTAGACTGCAGAGAACACAGGAAGGGAGGCTGGGTCAGGTTGTGAAGGACTTTAAAAGATAAATGAAGGTGTTAATGTTTGATCTTAGAGGCCACAAGAGTTTGAGTAGTGGAGGAATATGTACTAATGCTTTAAGAAAATGCCTTAGGAGCTGTGTGGAGGATGGCTTGGGGAGAGGAAAAAAACTTTCATTGTAGTTAATTAAATTTAGGGCTTCATTTTTTTTTCCCCACATGATTCAGTGTAATGAATTATTCCCTATTCCTTGGCTTAAAATACTTACAGAAATCTTGCTTTGGTATATGCATTATAATTTGTTTTTCTAGTTTATGCTAACACACATATATATGATATAAAACATCAATAAAACATTAGCTCATATCAACTTAAACTTTTTTTAAGGCAAGATGGGAGGAGACACCACTAGTTCCTCATACTGTGTCTTAGCATTTTCTCAGTCATCAGGCATTTACTAATTGCCTTACTGGCAGCAGACACTATGATAAGTGTTGGGGATACAAAGAAGAGCTTGAAATAGGTTCTCGTGAAAAATTTAGAGCCCGAAGGGTCTGTGGAGATCCAGATGAGGAAAATGAGGTTGAGAAATTTCATGTCACCTGGCCACGGGGTTTGAGGACCCTTACTTGTGAGCTGAGGAGATTGGGTCTCTTTCAAGTCACAGGACTTCAGCTTTTGGGTTCTTTCCGTTGTCCTCTGCTGCTGTCCTTATTTTGGTTTTCATATAATAAAGTTTCTACTCTCATCTGTATCTTTGTCAGTATAAATCTATAGAAAACCATTTTCTACATCATCCTATAGTAATCTCAGATTACTTTAGTTTAGCTGAATAAATGTAAAGGGAAAAATAAGATATTTCTAGTAGACTTAAACTAGATTTCTAGCATATGAGTAGAAAAAAAATTAAAAGAAATCATAGAATCAGAGTAGTTCAGAGTTATAAGGGACTTTTGGGTCTGTGTAAGTAGAGAGGAGGCCTGGATGCAGAGCTAGAAATGACAAGATTTGGTATCTGATTAGTTCTGTGAGATGAGTGAGACTGAGCTTGTAAATCCGAGGAACTGGAAGAGTGGTATAGAATAATAGTTGAATCTGTGGGAGATGATGAGGTAGGTTATTAAGAGATCAGAGAGAAAAGAGGGACCAAGAACAAAATTAAAGTACACCTTGAGTTCTTAGGTAGATGGATGAGTTTGGGAAGTGGTCATACTGGTAGGAAGAACCAAGAATATTGTCAAAAACTCAGGAGGTGAGAACGTTCATTGTATCCATTTTGGTTAATAGTGCCAAGTGCCGCAGAAGTCAAAGAGTGTAAGGCTTGAGAAGAGGCCATTAGATTTAATGATTAGGATATTGTTGTTAACTTTGCAGAGAGTGGTTTCAATTGATTAATGGAATTAGAAGCTGGATTGCAGTGACTTAAGGAGGGGACTAGGAAGAATAGATGGAGGCATTGAGTGACTTTTTAAAAAAATACCTGAGAAAAGGAGAGATATTGTGACAATATCCCATTCTTTTGTTTGGTAGGCTGCCTGTGTCCGGCCTAAATCTTTGTTTCAACTTTTATTGCTGTTGTTCCTCTGGACCCAAGCAGAACAAATCTATGAGACGTAACGTATTTGAAAATAAAGTGTGTTTAGAAATGTAAGGAGTTAGAAGTAGTCTTGCAAAGCAGTAGGACAGTTGGGATGTACCTCTTAAAGTTGTCTGAATCACTTAACTAGTAGCATAAACACTAAACAGAATCCATTCCCTTCTCATATCAAATTTGAATTTTCTTTTTTATATAACTAGAGGTTTATTTTTTAAATACTAATTTCTTTTTAAATTTCAACATTCACTTCCATAAGATTTTGAATTCTGAATTTTCTTCCTGTCCCTCCCCTTCTCCCACCCCAAGATGGCATGCAATCTGATATAGGCTCTACGTGTGCATTCATATTAAACATTTTCACATTAATCATGATGTAAAGAATTAGAACCAATGGGAGAAACCATGAGAAAGAAGAAACAAAAAAAGAGCAAATAGTATACTTTTATCTGCATTTAGACTTCACAGTTCTTTTTCTGGATGTGGATAGCGTTTTCCATCATGCGTCTTTTGGAGCTGTCTCAGATCCTTGCACTGCTAAGAAGACATCAGTCTATCAAAGTTAGTCGTTGCACAGTATTGCTGTTACTATGCACAGTGTTCTCCTGGTTCAGCTCATTTCACTCAGCATCAGTTCATATAAACAAGTTTTTCCAGGTTTTTCTGAAGTTTGCCTGCTCATAATTTCTTATGGAACAATAGTATTCCTTTACATTCATATACCATAGCTTGTTTCAGCCTTTCCCTAGTGGATGGGCATCACTTAAATTTCCAATTTTTGACTCCACAGAAAGAGCTGCTATAAATATTTTTGTAGAAGTGGATCCTTTCCCCATTTTAATGATCTCTTTGGGATACAGACCTAGAAGTGATACTGCTGGGTCAAGAGGGTATACACAGTTTTATAGCGCTTTGGGCATAGTTCCAGATTGCTCTTCAGAATGGTTGAATTAGTTTACAGCTCTACCAACAGTGCATTAGTGTCGTAATTTTCCCACGTCTTACTGTTTCATCATGTTAACCAATCTGATAGGTGTGATGTGGCACCTCAGAGTTGTTTTGATTTGCATTTCTCTAATCAATAGTGATTTAGAGCATTTTAAATATATTTTTAGATAACTTTTATTTCTTCATCTGAAGACTGCCTGTTCATATCCTTTGACCACTTATTGATTGGGGAATGACTTGGATTCTTATAAATTTGACTCAGTTCTCTATATAAATGAAGCCTTTATTAGAGATACTGGTTGTAAAAATTGTTTCCCAGCTTTCTGCTTCCTTTCTAATTTTGGTTTCACTGACTTTGTGCAAAAACTTTTCAATTTAATGTAATCAAAATCATCTGTTTTGCATTTTATAATGTTCTCTATTGCTCATTTGGTTATAAATTCTTCTGTTCTCCATAAATCTGACAGTAAACTCTTCTTTGCTTTCCCAGTTTGCTAATGGTATCAGCTTTTATATCTAAATCTTGTACCCATTTTGACAAACTTGAATTTTCAATTAGGTTTGAAGGCACAGAGTTAGAAAGCAAGGCTTCAGAAGTTATTAGCAAAGGACAGGTAAATAATTAAGAGGGCATTATTCTTTCCTCTGATTCTCCCTTGGTGCCTTCATTCCCTGCTTACATTTCCATAACGGTCTTATTTTTTTGTCACTTCCTCTATAACTTGATTGCCTTAAGACACTTGGAAAGTAAAGGTATATCTGTCTACTTTAATTAGTCCCTGGAAAACCATCAAATAATCAGTATGATAACTGATATTTCTGTAATATGCTTCAAGGTTTACAAAAGGCTTTCCTCACAACAACCCTGAGGTAAGCAGGGAAGTGTTATGGTTTTGTAGACAGGAAAATTGAGGCACAGAGTGGTTATGTGAACTTGTCTATGGTCAGACAGCTAGTTAGTGTCAGAGCTAGGAGTCACACCCAGTTCCTGGTTGAGTACAAGTAGAACTGAATTCTACAGAAATGATATCAGTGGATGCAGAATCACCTCTAAGGCATCCCAGTGGGGTTCCCAGCATTTTAGATGGGGTTTGGGGTTTGATCATATTGTTTTAATAATGTATTGTGAAACGATATCGTAAGAACAATGTCTGGATTCTCTTTATGATTATTAGAACAATCCATATATGACACAATGGTCCTACTTGAATGTGAAACTATGACTCTTCATTAAACAGAGTATTTGATTAATTGGCACCTTTCCCCCTTCTGAACCCATTTTGTCTGAGTGATAGTCATTAGACAAGCTATAACCTACAAGGTAATAAGGTTTTTTAGGAATGACATCCATTGAAATCATGATAGCACTTACTACAGAGATCTCATTACTCAGGACAGTTGTAGAGCTCGTTTGGCATTGCTTTCAGATCTAATTTGCTAAACAGAAGAACATCAGTTTCTTTTCTTTATTATTATATTTTTTTAAAACCAAAAATGTTCTCTGTTTTTTACCTATATACCTATTTTACATATCCACCAGATTAGAAATGTTAATCACCACTGGTCCTTTGATGTCGACATTAAAGTGAAATAATGTAAATTATTAATAACTGGTTTACTTTTAATGCATTTGACAAGTTTATTTACTAATATTTATTTTTTAATTTAGAGAATTACATATTTACTTTTACGTGTGTTCTTTTAAATATGTATGATCCAAAAGAACCAAAGTTTTTACGTAAGTCTACATAACTTTAATTCTCTTTTTCCTCTGCAGTGGGACTCAAGTAGGAGGCCTGATTACAGTAGTGTGCTACTTTTTCAACCATGGAGAGGTTTGTTTTCCATAAATTAATTTTCATAATTTGGGCGGGGAATTTCCTAATTACAGACTTCCCCAGAATATTTAAATGTGCTTTGAATTGAAAGTTGCCATTTCAATTACAAGTAGATCCTTGAAGGCAATTTAGAATGAACTTTTTAATGTGATAATTTTCTAGCATATAAATGCTCTGGAATCTTACAGAATTTTCATTAAGAAAGAAGATGCTCTGCATTATATACAGTCTTATAAAACAACATCGAATGTTGAGCTTAGAATATAAAATACAAGATCAACTTAATGCTGTGTCAGCTCAGTCCAACAGGATGAAAGCCTATTCAAACCCCAACCACAGATAGACATATTGAGAGTAGGTTGTCCAGGAGGTTGGTCTTTTCTCTGTCTTGAAAGCATATGTACATGAAGTTATTGTCAGAGATGTAACTTGTTCTGCAGAGTTAACCTTGAACTTGGAAAGAAACATAGGTTACATCCCTATGCCTGGAAAAGTTCTGTTTTCAGAAACAAATCTTTATTGTTAGTTAATCATTTTAAGCTCTAAACTACTATAATACCCTTACTGGTGTCATGTGGACCTTGTCCAATGTTGTTGAATTCTGTCATCTTATTTTTTATTGAAAGGGGGAAGGCAAGGCAATTGAGGCAATTGACTTGCCCAATGTCCCACAGCTAATAAAGTGTGTCAAGTGACTTGTCAGAAGTGTCAGAGACTGAATTTGAACTCGGGTCCTCTTGACTCCTGGGCCGGTGCTCTATTCACTGTGCCATCTAGCTGCCTCTGTCATCTTATTTTTAAAAATTATATAGTAAAAGTATTCATAATTATAGACAGGGAGCTAGAGAGCATAATAATGAAAACTACTATTTGGAAAACTAGTTTTTTGATCTGTAGAATTAGACATTTGGAGGGGATTGTGGAGGTCATCTATCCTGTTCATCTGACTCATTACAGAAGAGGAAGGAACATCAGAGAGGCTGGGCTGGAGTGAAGTCACATAAATAGTTTTAAACCTGAGCCTAGAGCCTACCAGGTATCCTGACTCTAAGCCAAGTGTTGTATTAAAAGATGGATCCTTTTAGTCTTGGTAGCCTACATATTAAAGTATAGATTAAAATAAACACTTAAAAAGCAGTGTCCATTACCAGCCTTTACAAGGACAAGCCTACTCTTGACAAGACATTGAACTGTTATACAGAAACATGACAATTGTATTCTATTCAGTATTAAATTGTACAGCAAAGTCTTCCAAATGAAGGACCAGGGACATGGCTAAACCCCGTATATCAAAATCATGTTCTTTTTAAGTCACCTCTGTATAGTATGTAAATGATAACTTGACTAAAAAAACAATCGCCTTATAGAGGGCCTGCAGTACTTAGAAAATGATGGGTTTTCAATGTTCCCTTAAATAGTGGAACCCACACATATCCTTAATATGTATTTTTTAAAAATTGGTAGAGCCAAATGGAGAAAGTAAGGTCATGAGAAAACATATTATTGAAACTGGGATAATGTTACTCATTAATAAGCAATCTGAAAATACAGTTGTTACAATTTAATAGACTTAGAAATACTAGGCTAGTACAGTCATCTCTTTCTAGGGACTTTTTTCCTTTGGATCAGACCAGTTTTTATAGTGGAGGACACTCGCTTTCCCAAACTGTTGGGTAATTCCTAGTCATAGAGAGTTGCCTAAGATAGAGATGGGATAAATGACTTGCCCAGAGTCACACAGCTAGGATGTATTAGGGTAGCATTTGAAGCTATTTTCCTGAAGCCAAGGCTGTGGTCCCCCTTCCTGCATGATAAGCCTTGTCATTTCAAAGGTGACCAGTGGGCTTAAAGACATCTGCATAAGCTAGTCAAGACCCAGAGTAAAAACTTTCCTTAGGATTGGATGACAGAAAGGGAATCAAGATAGGCTTTTATACTCAGTTTTTATTGTTCCAAGAAAATACTTTGATTTCAATGATTTGGGTATTCTCTCTTTAACTGCAAATTGCCACTCCTCCAGTTTGATTCATGGCCACGTCCTTCCATAATAGAGCATTAATTTATCATGCTGGCAATCTGACTCTGACTCATTTGATGTTGCATGAATACCAGGTTAAGCCTTGAGCTGACCATCTGTTATCCCTTGCTCTTAATGTATGGCCTTCATACTCTTCAGTTATAGATACCCTTAATGTCTCATAAACCGCTTCTCGCACTCAGGCTGTTGTGGATAATATTCTTCAGCCTGCTGAACTCATGGTGCATTTTTCCATTGCCTTTGGGGTTAATCTGCAGTTTTGATTCTTCTGAGATTGTGGTATTCAGTCGTTCATAAGCATTACCAGGAGAGAATTCATATTAGAAATACTGACTTTTGTAGCGGAGAGTAGTTTGGGGGTCATTGAAAACTTCACTGATTCCCAATGCAATCCAGTTCTCATTCCTATCCAATTGTATGCCTAAATTATGGGCCATTGGCAGTGCTCAGCTGTGTGTGGTGTGGATGGGGTGTCAGTCCAGCTGAATGTCATACTTTGGGTAATAGGTACTCTTCATGCACTTTGTTTGGATAGGGAGGATGGTCTCTTTTGAATGAGTGGATTTATTTGAGGATGTGCCATGACATTGCAGGGCACTGCAGCCATAGGTGTCCTCAGTATTCAGCTCTGTTCGGGGCTGAGCCCAAACGGGATGGTTCCATTGTGGTCCTTAATGAGAATGGATAGCTGTCAACCCTTCTGGCAAATCTGTGACATTTTACATCTGCTCTGCTTAGTGGAGTTTTATTTCAGATTTTCTGCAGACAGGTTTTTATTTTTAAAAAAAATGCAATTTGGAGTTTTTTAATTAAAAAAAATGAGACTTTGGGTACAGCTCACAATAAGCTTGATCTACCCTCCCCCTCCAAGAAGAGTACTTTATCTGTGAAAGTTAAGCAACATTATCTATTATGAAACTATGATGACAGACAGATTTTTTTTTTCCTTTTCTTTTGTCTCTCTTATGAAGTGATACTATTCCCATTCTTCTGACTACTTCATCTGTAATATTTCACCAATGAACTTGTGTTCATAGTGGTCTTTCTTTTGCTGCCATGTCTCTCTGTTTGGCAAGGAGGTCAAACTTTTGCTGATTGAGGCGGTTTTGACCTCCTTGTGTTCAAACTGGTTTACTTCGATTAAGTTTCCTTAAGAAATGGTGTTAATCAGAACTGATGTTTTATTGGCTGTTTTTCATTTTTTTGAGTCCTTGGCTGGTTTGAAAGGTCAGGTTGTAACTGTCATAATTTCATACAGTATTTTTTCACCTTTATTAAACAGTTTGGTACTGTGTTTGACACCTGTTTCAAACAGTTAAATTCTGACTAATGCATGAGCAGCTGATCATGAAATGATTCCCATGTTGGAAACTAGTGTTATCTGGTTATTGATTCTAATGTTCTTATCTGCAGTATCGTTTTTATGATTCTTTATTTTATTCATGTCGAGGAGCATGAGGCTTCTATGTAATTTATAAGCCTTTGATCTCTTATAATTTTTATTGCAGCTCATGTGTATTTTCTGATACTTATAACCCTCTTCCCTTCTCACTAGGATTCACCTGTAACTTGTACGAAAACTAAATAGGGTTATAAAACTCAGAGCACCTGACCCAGCTAGTTTGGCTGTAAGCTTTTACTTATTTTTATTTAACACTGAGACTACCTTGTATTGGCTTCATATTTGGAAGCCGAGGATCAGAGCCTGTGTGACCTTGGATTGGTTACTGTGCCTCCTTGGGCTGTGGTGCCTTCACCCTGGAAATGAGAGGCTTTCCACGGAATTCTTCCAGCCAGCGGCTTTCACTTGAGAAACTCCAAGCAAGTTACAGGTCCCAATCCTTTAAGCTCCTAGCCCCAGTTCTGGCCCTCTGGTGCCAGGACCCTTAGGTTCTTACTGTCCCCCTAGCCTGTGTCCTTCTGTCTCCGGACTTCCTAGCTGTAGAACTAAGTCTTGGTTTCTTAGACTGGGAAACTTAACCTGAAGAGCCAGTAACTGTGAAGTTACTAAGAATCATGGTGTATATTTTGACTTGATTTGGAGGATCTTTCCCACTTCTTATATTATTTCTTTGCTTCTTCATTCTCTGCAGCTGATATCTGTGCAAAAGATGCAATTGGTTTATTATTATCATCATTGATTTTGCTCATTCTGAGTACTGTAAGATAACAATTCTATAAACACTGCAAGATATGTCTCTTGTTGCGATTGGGTACATGATGAAATCAGTTCTTCCATTTCCTTTAAAAATGTATTTGCCTTTAGAAGAAAGACCTTCCATTTAACTCTATACTCTATACTTTTTGAATTCCTTTATATCAAGAATGTCATTATGGATGATATGGCATATCTAATATCGAATCACTGGTCACAGGACAAAGGTCTCACATTTAAAGTAATATCTGTTACATTAATATTTTTACGTAGATCAAAAACAGGATGATTTTTAGTGGCCACTGTTCCCTTTTCTAACTTTCACTGTGGAAGTGGGTATTTATTATTGATCATTGCGTAACTCGGCTCTGATTTGCTGTATGAGAGCTATCTAGGATTTAACAATCACTTTTCCATTTTTACTGGGAGTGACTTCTGGGCCTGAGATTTTATAGACTGGACCCAAGATTTCCTCATTTTAGCCTGTCTGGCTCCAGATGGCTTATTCCTGGCCACTTTATCCTACTTAGCTGTCTGTTCTTATCAGGAAGAGATATAATTTTGCCACCTTAGCCTTTGTTTTAAATTTAAATTTCCAGACCATTTTTTGTTGTTATCTTTATCTTTTTCCTTCCACAGTCAGAAGAAAAAACTGAATAAAATCCATAAGTAAAATCCTAAACCTCCTGTGAGTCTATCTGCTGGTCAGGAAGGATTATAAACTCAGACCACCTGACCCAGCTAGTTTGGCTATAAGCTTTTATTTATTTTTATTTAACAATGAGATTACCTTGTATTGGCTTCATATTTGGAAGCCGAGGATCAGAGCCTGTGTGACCTTGGAGTAGTTACTCTGTCTCCTTGGGCTGTGGTGCCTTCGCCCTGGAAAATAGGGGCTTTTCATGGAATTCTGGACTTTCTAGTTGTAGAACTAAGTCTTGGTTTCTTGGACTGGGAAACTTAACCTGAAGAGCCAAACTTGGAATATATTATAGTTATTTACTTATATTAACAAAAACCTGATGTCATGATTTTTGCCAAGAGTATTTAATAGTTTTAATTGTAGTAAAATATACAATAAACTAAGTAGTTTATTGTTTTCAGTCTACACGTGTGATGTGGACTCCACCCCTCCGAGAAAGTTTCTCCTACCCATTCCATGTACTTCAGATGCTGCTTATAAGTCATGTTCTCAGGTAATTTTTTATTGATGCTTAGTTACTTAGTAAACATACTTGAAATTCTAAGATTCTTGTTTATCTAAAAGATTTGAACAAAACTTAGATACTTGTGTATTATTTATAAAGGGATCAACTTACGAAAACGAATTAAGCAGTAGTAATCTAGAAACAGTTACTTACACGTAAAATATCTGGTAATTAGATTAAGAAATAGTCATTTTAAAGCTCGTTGTATAGAAATGTTTTTACTTGATAATCTAGATCTCATCTTTTAGATATTCTGTTCACTTTCAGCAGGTAGTTCCTGCTCTTTCTGTTTGTGAGTATCTGCACATGCTATTTTTTAGAGGATCTTTTCTTGCTTTATCAGAATCCACCTGTTGTCAGTTTTTTTCAGGATTATTAATTTGGGATTGTTTTTTATGATAAATCTCTAAAATATATATGAAGCGTTAGTGACTTTTGTGGAAATGTTTTGACTACTTTTCAGAGATAGTTTCAATGGCAGGTGGTAAGGATATTTACCAGACATTTTCTGAATTGTTCATGTCTCCAGTAGTTTACCTGGGAGGTTTTATTTTCCCCTAGTTCTTTGAGTGTAAATGATGGAAAATGCATGTTTTGGATGGCAGCCAGCACGTTAGTGGTATAAACATTTGAAAGTCTTTTGGGGGGTGGGGCAGAGTATTTGTAGTCAGATGCTACAGAGTACAAAGATGGCTGCTGGGTAGTGCCGCAGTACACAGAGGGCTGGGCCTGGAGTCAGGAAGACTCATCTTGGCCTCAGATACTTACTAGCTGTGTGACTCTGGGCAAGTCACTTCACCATGCTTGCCTCAGTTTCCTCATCATCTGTCAAATGAGCTAGAGTATCTTTGCCAATAAAACCCCAAAAGTGGGGTCATGGAGTGTCAGACATGACTGAAATATATGTTCAGGATTTCACTGTAAGCATGCAGGTTATGACCTCCTTATAACGGAGCTACACTGTGGTTGCTTTTAATGCCTGAATCAGCTTTGCTTTCTAGGAATAGGGAGTGGTGCTGGAGACCCGAAGACATATTTCAGGTTGGGGACTCTATGGTCATGATTTTGGAGTCAGGGTGCCAGTTCCCTAATAAATGCTTCCTGATTTCCTAGGAAGGGATGTTGGGATGGACCTCAGATTTTAACATTCCTTGTGGATCTGGCTCCCTCAAGGCAGGCCCACTGTTCAGTTCAGTTAAATTCAATGAGAATTTTTAAAGGCAAAGATAAAAAGACAAAAGTAAAAGGATCTCACATCTGACTGGGGCAGTAATATGAACAGAGATGAAAATTACAGAGTTTATACAAAGTCATGCAGAGTAAGGAGGGGAGGAGTGGGAAGGTCATAGGTAGGGAAGGCATGGCTCATGATGAAGCTGCAGAAGGGAGCCTGAGCTTCTGGGAGGCAGAAGGGGCAAGGGGAAGATAGAAGGCCAGGCCAAAGATAAAGTAAAAGTAAAATCTATTAAGCAATTCAGGTTCAAACCACATTGTAAAGGACCTTAAATACCAAACAGAGTAGTTTGTATTTTCCCTACAGGCATAGGGAAGTCTCTGAAGCTCATTTGTTGAGCTGGAGAGTGATGTGGTGAGATCTGTGTGTTTGTGAGAGGAGGGATCAGGGAGGCAAGAGTGAAGAGGACTTGGGGAAGTTGTTGGGGAGAGACAATTAACAGGACTTGACAGTGGATTTGATGGGGTGGAGTGAGCAGAAGTGAAGAGCTGAGGGTGACTTTGAGATTGCACATCTCAGTGAAGTTGGGTTTGCCATTTCTTTCTTCAGCTCATTTTACAGATGAGGAAACTGAGGCAGACAAAGTTGAGTGAGTGGCCCAGGGTCACACAGCTAGTAAGTAGCGATGACCAGAGTAACTAAGGGTATTCAGGAAGGACGCATGTTCAGACTGATTTGAAGGATAAATGAGAGGACACATGTTGTCCACATAGGCAGACCAGTGAAAAGTGTTGTGGGTCTGAGTTAGGGTGGTTATGAGATATTATAGAGACATCATCAATAGGAAGTGGCTACTAAGTAAGGGGAGGAGAGGTGGGAAGAGGAAGGGGGTGGAGAGTGAGTGAGCACATGCTTTGAGGGAGTGGCTAGCGGTGGGTGGCACTTCTGATCTATCATCACCTTAGAAAATAATTGAAACTAGATGAGCAGATAGAGTTCACAAAAAGGTAAGGAGTTTAGAAAAAAGAGAGAAAGGAGCTACAAAAAGACCATTGAGAATGACACCCAGGTTAAGAGGGCAGGAGAGGATGGAGGAATAAGCAAGAGAGAGAGAATTTTGGGATTGTTTTTCATGACAGATCTCTAAAAGAGGTAGGAGAATGAGCCTGAGAATGCAATATCATGGAAATCAAGGAAGGAGAGGATATCAACAAAAGGTATTTTGTAGGTACAAAAGCCAGAGTGCCAGAGTTTGAGGAAAGTAAATGCTGAGCATCTCGAGGCTGAGATGTAGATCACTTGCCCCAGAAGTTTGCAGTGGAAGGGGAAGCATAGAAGATGTCATGGAAAGGTCAGGAGTAGACTTTCTAGGCTTTGAGCCATCCAGGCATGTTTGTAAGCTCACAAGAGGAAACAGTGGAAAGGAGAAAACAGACATTTCACAAGAGAACAGAAGATGATTGTAGGCAATTTATGTTGAATCTTAGTGTTGCGGGCAAAGTAGGACATCAGTTTATCTTCTGAGAGTTGGGGAAGGGGTAGAGTAGAGAAGTTGAAAGTCCTAGAGATAGAATTGGAAAGGGATTTGAGTGGTCATCTTGTCCAGTTCCCTCACTAAAAAGGTGAAAAAATGAAATGTGAAGAGCTTTAAGTGGTATACCCAAGGTAGCTCAGCCAGTGAAAGTGTCAGAATTTGAACTTGGCTTTTCTGACCCCAGATCCCACCCAGTTTTTACTGTCTTCCACTGGAAGAGGTATAGAAGAGGGTATCAGTAAGAGAGGAAGATACTGTGGAACAGCAAGGGCCTAGTTAGTACTAGGCTGCCTTTGTGGTGGAGTCAGTCAAAACCCATTAGTAGCCTTAACTGTAGGAGCGGGGATGTGGGCTTTTGGGGTGGAGGATGGTGGAAAGAGTAGAGAGTCAAGGAGATTTGGCTTACAGGATTTGGAGGAACAGAGGACCTTAGAGTGTCAACTTTCCAGACCCCTCATTTTATGAAGAAATTGAGCTGTGATATTAAGGTCTGGGTGTAGGGAGCAAAGCAAAGATTTGAAGCCAAGTCCTTCAAGGATGGGGCTGTGACCACAGGTTCAAATCTAGGTGGAAAGGAAAGTGAAGCCAATGAGGGGAAAAAATTTAAAAAACCTCCCTAATCAGATGAGTTGGGAAGACAGACCAGAAATTAAGGATTATATTTGTCCCTCCAAAGAGTCTGCTTCACACATAAATAAATATTAATACCTCATACATAAAAGGAACAAATGTTTTACCTATTAAGACTGCAGTTTGTAGTGAAAAACTAGAATCAGAGTATTCTCAGAGGGGAGAGCATCGTTAAAGAAGGGCTGCTTTTCTGACTCCTTGAACTATTTCCACTCTTGTTGTCAGCAAAATCAGGCCTAGTCAGGGCAAAAAGATGGCTCCGTAAGCTTAAAATGGCATTCTGGATTCCTCAGGGTGCCTCCTCAGCTTATGTGGTTCTGTATCAAGCCTAAGCAGGGTAGATGGGAGACCAGAAAAGAATCAAGGGAAAAACAGGTATTAGAGGAGTAAGGGATGGGAGAAGAAGGGCAGGAGAGCAGGATTGAGAAGACGTTCACAGTTGAGTATTTCAATTTTGGTGCTCCATCTTGCTGCCTATCTTTGAGTAAGAGACTTTCTGGCTAAATGTATTGGTATTCTTTCTTTTAAGGTCTCGACAGAATTGTAAGAAAGACTACATTGCACTCATTGTGTCTAATATCGCTTTCATGCTTCCTTGGCAGTTTGCTCAGTTTATTCTTTTTACACAGGTAAGATGATTTTAATTGAATTTAAGTTTACATGCCATGTGTTTGGTTGTGTAAAATTCTTGTATTTTTCCTAAAGAGTAATTTAGGATGTGATGTGCATGTGCACATAGGATTGAAAAGAATGAACAGTGGTTAGTTATGAAGTTAGAGAAGAATATGGTTTTGGGTCTTTTAAAATATTTCACTAGCATTTTATTTAGCTAGATAAATGATATTAATAGCCAACATGCAAAGTTTACAAAAATACTATATGAATTAGATTATCTTAGAAAATTGCTAATTAAAAACCTACATGTGCATAAACTACATTGTGAATTAGTTGGATACCTCAGTGGCCATCCCTATACTCTTCATGGCAGGGAAACTTTGTGGTCCAATTAGTGGCAAGAGATTCTGGTAGTAGAACTTTCCTGGGCTCTGGTTTTTAGAAACTAATTATCACTTTACAAGTAGGACTGTTGTGGTTATTGCTTCATTCCCCATAGGACAGTAGATGGTGTGTGGCCATTGGGGGTGGGGAGAGATAATGACACTTCTAGTGAGACTTCTTTGCATCTTGAATCCCCAGCAGAGTGTCTTACTACTCACTTGTTGTGTGGCCATAATGACTTTGACCCATCGTGCATCAGCAAGTAGTTCCACAGAGGAAGAAGAAAGGCCCAGGAGTTTGCAGTGAGGATTATCACTTTCTGGTCTTTGCTTCCTGACTAGCTGACCTTTTAGAATAGGGCTGTGATCTCAGTGTTCTGGAACAATCTGTCCAAAGACTTGTCTATTCCTCACTAAGTAAGACGAGGTACATGTGAATCATCAGCACATCCCCTGCTAGGGTAAAGGACTAGGACTGGGCTTCCCACCCTGGCCTCCCTATTCTTCTTCCTGTTCTCTTCCTGCTGTGCCATGCAACTCATCCAGTTCCCTCATTTTACACATGGGAAAAGAGGCCCACTGAGGTTGTAACTTTGCATCGCTAATTAAGACTGGACTGCGCAGGACCTTTAGCTCATTACCCTTTTCCCTTTTATGAAGTTTCCAGGTATGGGAATTCCTTCTGGTTGAGAAGGGGAGAATGATGGTGGCAGAGCAGCGATCCTGAAATTAAGAAAAGCCCTTTGAATAATGGAGATAGAAAATGTTACCAACTAGGAAGGCACCACTAGTGCGCATCATTATCTCCAGCATTTATAGCACTAGTGACCATTATTATCTCTTTCTTGCCCAAGCGCTTCCAACTCAGTCTCATGTTTCAATTTGAATATGTATCAAAAATTTTATTTTGGAAATAAATGGGAAAATGAACCCTTGTAAATTTGCTAGATTACATTTACTCTTAAAGCCAGGGATACATGCAAAAGTGGAATTCCAATTTCAGATTTTAATTTCAAATTGAGAGAAAGCAATTTTCCATTAATTATAAAATATTTTTAGATAATTTCAGATGACCATTATAAAAGAAGGAAACAGCGAAGTCACACAATTTTTGTTTCCTTCATATTGTTTTGATAGTACCATGGAAGATTTTTGTGTAAGAAAAAATACATTGAGATTTTCATTGTAACATAATACTTGTTAGTATTGGGAAAAGAAGCATCGCCATGTAGTAGAAAAGCACTTGGCTTAAGATTAAGACAATTTTTCTATTCTTGTGACTTGTTGACCTTGGGCACGTTACTTCCCTTTGGATTTCAGTTTTTTTTTTTTAAACCATATTATGAACATATTGGGCTAGTTCAGTGGTTCTCAACCTTCCTAATGCCATGACCTTTTGACACTCATATGTGGGTGTATCTGCATGTGGGCGGACCCGCCTGGAGACAGATAGAGGAGCGGTGTGTCAGTTCCCAAGGCCATCGGAAATATATGTTTTCTGATAGTCTTAGGCGACCCTGTTTGACACCCCAAAGGGCTCGCGACCCACAGGTTGAGAACCGCTGGGCTAGATGATCTCTCACGTCCCTTGTAGTCTTGAAATCATGTGATTCTGATTCTTTTTTATGATGAACTAAGTTTGGTTAATTGTGTGTGTTGAGGCCACTTGTGTTGTAACATATTTTGACTGCTCCATTTAGTTTTATCCTTTATTGAAGGAATCATGTTATGTTTAGTAATTAATAACCTCAAAGGATATTTAAGATAGCTTTATCCTAATAATTTTAAAACAGACATTCATTAAACACTCACTGTGTATCAGACACTGGGGGATACAAAGACAAAGAATGAAACCCTCCTTATCCCCAAGGATGTTATGTGCTAAAGGAGAAGGGAACAAGGATACAGTAAATATCTGCAGAATACAGAGAAAGAATAGAGATACACGTGAATACAAAGGATTCGATCCAACGTGGTTTGGAGGGAGGACACTTAGAAGGGGGGGAGAGCAAGAAATGTTTTCCACGGGAAAAGGGTTCTGAATCTTTTTTAGGGTTGTAGACTTTGGTAGATGCCTGTGAATCCTGTCTCAGAATAATGTTTTTAAATGCATAAATAAAATACACAGGAGTAAAAATGAAACAGATGATATTGAAACAAGTTCATAGACCCTAGATTGAGAAACCTGGATGTCGAAGATGGTGCTTGAGCTAAGTCTTGAAAGAAAAGAAGGTTTTGGTGACACAGAACTGAGGAGACAGTGTGTTCTAGGCATGGGATTTGGCCAGTGCAAAGACCTAGAGATAGGAGATAGAGGTACAGAGAGAGAGAATGCCTGTTTTGTGGGTTGCAGAGTGTAGGAGGGCAGGGTGATACCTAGTGAGGCTAGAAAGATAGGAAAGGGACAGGTTGTGAAGAACTTTAAAAAGTAAACAGAGTGAGTTTATATTTGATCCTGCAAGTACTGGGGAGCCACTGGAATTGACTGGATTGAAGAGTTATGTAGATAGATTTATGTTTAAGGAAAGTCTCATTGACAGCATTGTGTAGAATGGACTGGAATGGGTAGAAACCGAGGCTGCAGAACCAAGAAGCAGGCTCCTGCAGCAATCTGGACAAAAGATGGCAAGGGTCTGAACCAAGGCGGGAGCTATGTGATCACTGCACATACTCATTTTTAACAAAAATTAAATGTTAAGTTCCTTGTAGGCAGGTGATGACAAGATGAACGATAGACTCATTCAGCCAGCAGAATCTGTTTATAGAGTTTACCCTGTGCGCAAGCTGAGAGATTCTAGTCCAAAGAATGAAATAATTGACCTGTGAAGATGTGTTGAAGGAACTGGACATGAGAGCCTGGAGAAGAGAAGACCCTTTAAATAGGTGAAGGGCTGTTGTGTGGAGGAGGTCTGCTTTTGTTTTGTTTGGCCTCAGATTGCAGAGCCAGAAGTGGTGGTGGGAAGATGCCAAGAGGCTAGTCATCAGGAAAGAGATTTCCCAACAGTGAGAGCTGCCCAGAAGGGGGATGGGCCACTTAAAGGGGTGGTAGGCCCCTCGTTGGAGCTTTTTAAGTAGAGGCTGGACAGCCATGTGACTGCCGTGTCATAGAATATTTTTTTGTGTGTGGGCTGGCCTAGAAGTCCCATGAAGTCCCTTCTAACTCTTAGTTATTTTGTGATTTCTGTTTTTAAGGGAATGGGCATTGTATTAAGGGAGAGAAAGCAGCTACATATATAAGTGGTTATAGAATTCATGTAAAATAGGCACAAAGCATTGAATCGAGAAGGGCATATAAGATATTTGTATAAAAAGGACCAATTATAATTCACAATTTAGCAAACAACCATGAAAATTTAGGCATAGGCCCCTCAGATACTAGTGAGTCCTGATTATCTGAAATAAACAATGGAAAATTCACGTACTTGGAATCTTCCTCACATTCCTAGTGTGATAATTAATATTCATAATGATGACCTTGTGGTTATCTTAAAGTATCCTCTGAATTGTTAAAAACTAAGGAAATCACATTCATTATTGCAGTGCCTTATAATAATAGATATGTAATGAATATTTGTTAAATTCAGTGTAATTTTATGCTGTATTTTATCGAACCCTATTTTGAAAATCAGAAATTCAGTATTATATCCTATATGTTAGTATAGTCAATTAACAAGTAATATTAAATTAACTTATGTAGCCAGTTCACTCTGAATAAATGGGAATTGATCTTATGCTTTCTATACCTAGAGACTAATGTTTGACTACTTCTTTTCTAAATGGGAATATTTCTATTGAATTTGATCTTTTCGGTCATCATAGAGCTTCTTACTTAAAACTTTGGAGGATGTTGTGAGATCATTTTGTCAAACTCCATCATTTTGCAGATGAGGAAAATGAAACCCAGAGAGATTAAACCATTGGCCTAAGGTCACATAGGTAGCAAACAGCCAAGCTGAGCTTGGGCTCCCAAACCCAGTGCTCTTCCTGTAGTGTCATACTGAGTCACCTTGGGAAAACTCTGCAGGTATCATGTAGTTGACCTCCATGTCTCAGGAAAATGGTTGCCTAATCTATTTGAATAAAAGAAAAGTATCCGAAGGAAGTGATTACATTTAGCTTGTCATTTAATAACATTGAGGTAGCATCACTTACTTCAAGACTTAATTGGAACCTTGCATGACTCTATCGGAATGGCTATGCTTTCTGTCTTTGCAGTTTATAAGTATGCTGTACTTCCTCATCTTCATGCTATGGTTATCCATGTTCTTTCCATATGGTTATCCATATTCTTTCCATAATTACTCTATAAAGAGATATGTCTGCCTATTATCTTTTATTCAGTACATCACTGACCCACCTACTTTTCCAATCATATACTTTCTTGATGTCTTTTATACTATTTATCACATGAAAACCATGATTCACAATGTATTACACCCACCACACATCTCTCTGTTGCCCTTTGAATCACTTAGAATTTTTATTCTTCTACAATTTTGATATTTTGGAATTCACAACCATATAGTATCCTCAAGAGAATACTGATAGACATTTGCTTGCATTGGTCAGCTTCAGATCATTGAAATTACTGCATTTTCTAAAAGGTAATCCAGCCTGATGTCTTCTTCCCATTCATTTCTGCACCCACCTCATTGTTCATCTGCAGCTCCATTCTATGTTATTTATATTGATGAAAAAAATTATCCTGTATCACTAGCTAGATGTCATAATCTGAGCAATAGACATTTTTGACGTAAGTGTGCATGGCTAATCCAGCTTATTTTCAGTGACCTTGCATCATATCCCTGTACAATTCAGGGGCTCAATGAAATCAGCACCTTCTCATCCAAAAAAAAAAAAAAGCTTTTAAAGAGCATTGCCATCAATAGTTAATACCTATTTTATTTGGACTCTAGGTAGAATACCCTCCAGGAACCTGGTGAACACCTTTGGGAGGACCATATGTCTCCCTCTTTTGTGATTTATGTTTATACTCAGTGGATTATTGAACAAAGTTATCTCCGTGGTCTTTGCCATCAATAGGTAATCCCTCATTTGCTTGGACTTTGCATAGGTGTAAAGCCAAGCATGAACAGCTTTCCAGAGGATTGCTGCTTTAAGGTTCTGATCACATAATATAGTAAACTTTCTATTTATTCAGCAGTAAACCAAAGCAAAACATTCCCAGAAACCAAGTACAGCATTCACAGTGTTATAGCATTCACAATATTACAACATAGCAACTTATCACTAAAGTGGCCATGTAGTTTTAAACCAGTGGTTCTCAACCTTCGTAATGCCATGACCCTTTAACATTCGTATGTGGGTGTATCTGCATGTGGGCAGACCCGCCTGGAGACAGATAGAGGAGCGGTGTCTCAGTTCCTAAGACTATCGGAAATATGAGTTTTCCGATGGTCTTAGGTGACCCTGTTTGACCCCCAAAGGGGTCGTGACCCACAGGTTGAGAACCACTGTTTTAAACAAAAGATACCATTCAGTAAGTCCTTAACTCAATCATCTTAAAGGAGCAAGCCTCCTTAAGGGACACAAAGTACAAAGGTCAAAGTTCTCCACCCCTAGGTCACATCGTCTTAATCTCTCAGTCAAAAAGTCTTCTTTCTTCTTGATTGGAGATTAGTTTCCAATCATCCTTAATTCAGTCATCCTTAAGAGGTACAAGGCACAGAGTACAAAGTTCTCCTACCCCTAGGACACAGTAAATCATGATCTTCTCAGTTGGCATTATGTACCCAAGAAGAGGTTTTTTCATCTTGACACGAGTCTGGCTCTCAGATTCCATGGTTCCTCTTCCATGTTCCCAGCTTTTGCCTGAATTTCCCCAAGTGTCATCTGGATTCAAAGGTAGGCAGCTCTCAGCTCCTCGTCCACTTCCTTCTCCAGTTCCCATTCCATATTGAATGGTGTCCAGCCTACAATCTTTCACAGTTTCTGTTACTGGGAAGACAAAACTTAAAGGCAAAACAACATTCATTCACATTGCCGGCACCATCATCAATTAACTTTCTGCCTGTGAAATCAACACAGACCCACAAGCAAAGTCTGAGAACTCAACACAAATTGTCAGTATAGTCCCAAGACCTCCAAACCCTCCTCCAGGACTTCTGGTAAAGGAACAGACAACAAGAAAATCCTCTTTCAGGGCTTCTGGTAAGGTCCCAGAGCTTCTGTACAAAGTATTACAAACACAAATCAACACAGACAAAACAAACAGACTGCTGGTATACCACACGTTTTCTCCTCACCTCTGCCACCCCAAGTGTTCTCTTCTCAGTTCTGCTCTCTCCCAGCTTGGGCTTCTCCTTATATATGGTTGTTAGCTCCTCCCTGTTCCACCCTGCCCTGTTATGTCAGCAGGTCCCTCCCACCATGGGTTTCACAATTTCTGTTTCTTGACAAAGACTTGATATAATCATGGGCAAAGCTCAAAAGAAACTTGAACTGAAATGAGGAGCTAAATAATTAAACAGCTGAAACAAGGTGCCAAATACTTCTGCTGCCATTGCAGTTGGACATCCTCCAGGACACTGAACACCTTATCAGTGAGCATACGCCTTCTGGCTTTCTATTTGATGTTGAGACCCAGCAAACCTTTGAACAAAGATACGGTCACAGGTACCATAGACTCTTTTTTTTCTTTTCTTTTTTTAAAATTAACTTTTGTTTATTTTTAGTTTACATCATTTCCACAAGATTTTGAGTTACAAATTTTTTCCCTATCTTTCCCCTACCCCCCCCAAAACAGTGATCCCACTGTATACCCCCTCCCCCAATCTTCTCTCCTATATCCTCCCCATCACTCCTCTGACTTTCTGGTTGGGCAAGATGAATCTCCCTACCCCAGTGCCTGTATATCTTATTTCCCAGTTTCATGTAAATAATAATAATAATAATAATATATTTTAAACATTTGATTTTAAAACTTTAAATTCTAGATTCTTTCCCTTCCTCTCTCATCACCCACCCCCACTGGAAAGACAAGCAATTCAATACAGGCCATACATGTGTAGTTACACAAAACATCTCCACAATGGACATATTGTGAAAGACTGACTATATTTCCCTCCATCCTTTCCAGCCCCCCACTTGTTCTGTTCTCTACTTTGTGCCTGTCCCTTTACAGAAGTGTGTGCTTCTAACAACCCTCCCCCCCAATGTGCCCTCCCCTCCATCATCCCCTTCCCCCCCTACTGTCCTGTAAGGTAAGATACCCAATTTAGAGTGTATATCATTCCCTCCCTAAGCCAAATTCAGTGAGAGTAAGGTTGACCCATTCCCTTTTGCCTTCCTGTTCTTCCCCTCCATTGTAACAGTTATCCCTTGTCTCTTTTATATGAGATAATTAACCCCATTCTGTCTCTCCCTGTCTCCTCTAATTATATTCCTCTCCCACCTCTCAATTTCATCTTTTAAATATCATCCCTTCCTAGTGAATTGATCCTGTGCCCTCTGTCTATGTATACCTGTACACATATATACACATACTCATATATGTATTCATATGCCCGTATATACCCTCCTATATAGACATTTGTGTATGTGTACATATATATACATTTGTATTCCCTTCAACTATCCTCGTATAGAGAAAAGTTTCATAAGTTACAATCATCATTTTTCCATGTAGGCATATAAATAGTTTAAGTTTGATAAGTTCCTTATGATTTCTTTTCCCTGTTTACCTTCTCATGCTTTTTGTATTTGAATGTCAGAATTTTTATTCAGCTCTGGTTTTTTCATCAAGAATGCTTGAAAGTGTTCCACCTCATTGAATGACCATATTTCCCCCTGGAACATTATACTCAATTTTGCTGGGCAGGTGATTTTTGGTTTTAATCCTAGCTCCTTTGATCTCCAGAATATCCTATTCCAAGCCCTTCGATTCCTTAATGTAGAAGCTGCTAGATATTGTGTTATCCTGATTGTGTTTCCACAGTATTCAAATTGTTTCTTCTTGGCAGCTTGTAATATTTTCTCCTTGATCTGGGAATGCCAGAACCTGGCTATAATATTCCTAGGAGTTTTCTTTTTGGGATCTTTTTCAAGAGGATATTGGTGAATTCCTTCAAGTTCTATATTGCCCTCTGGTTCTAGAATATCAAGGCAATTTTCCTTGAGAATTTCTTGAAGAATACTTTCTAGGTTCTTTTTTTGATCATGGTTTTCAGGTAGTCCAATAATTTTTAAATTGTCTCTCCTGGATCTATTTTCCAGGTCAGTGGTTTTTTTCAAGGAGATATTTCACATTGCCTTCTATTTTTTCATTTGTTTGGATCTGTT
>CM053590.1:16411023-16497886 GCA_028646515.1 Pseudochirops corinnae | reverse complement strand
GGAGTAGCTCATATAATGGTCACCTCTCTCCCTTCTTTCCCTCTACTATATTGTTTTTATGCCTCTTTGTGTAGCATAATTTACCCCTTTCTGCTTCATTCTTTCCTCTTCTTCCATTGCAGTCCCTTAATAAGGATTTTTATCAACATTTTGCATAATTTATATCCACACCCTCTATTTATCTATGTCCCTTTTAGATGTTGCCGTAGGTATAGAGTTTATGATATTAACAGATATCAGCTTCCCATATGGGGATGTAAACAGTTTGCTCTTGTTAAATAACAAGTTTGTGTGTGTGTGTGTGTGTGTGTGTGTGTGTGTGTGTGTTTTTCCTTATTTACCTTTCTATGTCTCTCCTGGGTCTTGTAATTGGAAGTTGAATTTTCCTTTGAGCTCTGGCTTTTCCATTAGGAAGGTCTGGAATTCTGTTATGTCACTGAATGTCCATCTCCTTGCCTGGTAGATTATGCTCAGTCTGGCTGGATAGGTGATCCTTGGTTGTAGCCTGAGCTCTTTTGGCTTGTGAAAGATCATATTCCAGTTTCTCTGATCTTTCAACGTTGAGGCTGCCAGATCCTGTGCGATCCTCACTGTGGTTCCATGATATCTTGAATTGTTTCTTTCTTGCTGCTTGTAGTATTTTCTCCTTTACCTGATAGTTCTAGAGTTTGGCCACAACGTTTCATGGACTTTTCAATTTGGGATCTATTTCAGGAGGTGTACGGTGGATTCTCCCAATTTCTATTTTACCCTCTAGTTCTTGGATCTCAGGGCAGTTTTCCTTGATAAGCTCTTGGAAGATATTGTCCAGATTCATTTTTTCATCATGATTTTTTGGTAGGCCAATGATTCTCAGATTGTCTCTCCTGGATCTGTTTTCCAGCTCAGTTATTTTTCCATTGAAATATTTTACCTCTTTTTCTAATTTTTCAGTCTTGATGTTTTGATTGACTGATTCTTGGTTCCTCATAGAGTCATTGGCTTCCATTTTGTTGATTCTAGTTTTTAGCGAATTATTTTTCTCAGTTTTTGAAGCTTCTTTTCCATATGCTCAGATTTCATTTTTAGCTCACTCATTTTACTTTTTAAGGAGCTGTTTTCTTCATTGTAATATTTTTCTAATTTTGCAATTTTGTTTTTATAAGAGGTGTTGATTTTATCTTCTACCTCTCTGAGCCGGATTTCAGAGTTCTTTTTGAGGTCATCTAGGAATGCTTTCTGTGCCTGAGACCATATTGGAGACCCTTTTAAGGCTTCAGATGTGGGCATGGAGTCAGTACTCTCTCCTTCTGGGTTTAATTCCTCCCTCTCACCATAATAGGATTCCAGAGTCTTTGTCTTTGTAGCCTTCTTTCTTCCGATTTTGTGGCAGGACCTTAGCCATGCCCTTCCTCCAGGGTTCCTAAGCCTCTACTGCTTAGAATTTTCCTCTGGGGGTAATAATTACTGTGTTGGATGGGTAGTCCTGGGAGTAGCTGCTGTCCCTGCCTGTGGGCCCTGCCTTTGTCTCTTACCCCTGCTCAGTCTGATCCCTGCCCTGTGGTGATAAGCCTGGGAATGGCCCCTGTGGTTGGTAGATTAGCAGGCTTCGACCCGAGTTGTCTCAGTGCGCCTGGCTGCATCGGGGGGCCTGCCTCTGTGGTGTCTCCATTTTTCTTTTTCAAACTAAAGATGAGTACATATTTTTTAGAGCTGTGGGGGACTTGAGAGATCCCTAAGTCAAAATCCCTTCATTGTCTAGATAAGCAAACAAAGATTTAGATTTCAATGACTTGCCTGAGTTCGCAAAACTAGCGAGGTCTTATAGGTGGGATTCCAATCAAGGTCTAAGACTCCCAAGTCTAATGTACTGCTGTTACCTACATCCCACTGCCTTACACTTCCTCTGATTACTCAGCGTGTTCTACATACAGCATTGTTTCTAGTCACTTTCCTTTTCCTTCTCCTCTGGACGTGTTGGACAGTCAGAAGCATTTAAGTGCTATAAGCTGGAGATATATAGAAAGGTAAAGCATAGTCCCTGCCCTTAAGGGATTCACAAGGGGATGTGGAAGAGAGCAAGCAGATACACGTGTACAAATAAGCCATATACAGGATACATAGGAAACAGTGAACTGAGAGAAGACACGAGAATCAAGAGGGAATGAGAAAGGCTTCATGTAGGTGGAATCTTCCAGGGACTTTAAGTTAGTGAAGCCTGGAGGCAAAAAAGAGAAAGGAGAGCATTTCAGGCATGGGGGATGGCAAGAGAAAACGCCCAGAGTGGTGAGGTGGAGAATCTTGTGTGTTGAATAGTCAGGGGACTTGTGTCACTGGATTGAATAATATATGATAGGGAGTAAGGTATGAGAAGACTGGAAATGTGAGAGCAGGGCTAGATTATGAACGATGGGAGTTTATGGGACTGATAGGTTTGAACCATTGCTATAGAAAAATCACTTTGGCTATGGTGTGGAGGTTAGACTGGAGCAAACAGAGACCAGAGGCAGGCAGACTCCTTGGCAGCTGTTGAAATAGTTCAGGCATGAGGGGATGAGGGCCTGTACCAGGTTTGGGACATGTCATAGGAGAGAAGTGGTGGCATATTTGAGAGATGCTGTAAAGATAAAATCAACAGGCCTCTGTAACAGCTTAGAAATGGAGGGGGTAAGAGAGAGTGAGGAGCAGTTGTGAGGGATTGGGACAGGGTTATTAATTAAATCTGTGGGACTGATGAAATCACTAGGTGGGGTTAGTAGAGAGGGAAAAGAGAAGAGAACCCAGGACAGAGCCTTGTGTGATACTTGCAGTTGGAGGGCATGACGTGGGTGAAAATCTATCAAAAGGAGATGGAGAAGGAGTGATCAGATAGGTAACAGGAGATCCAGGTGAGAGGGGTGTCCCAAAAAGCCCAGGGAGAAGAGCATTTCAAGGAGAGTGAGATTATGAATAGTGTCAAAGGACAATGAGGACTGAAAAAAGTAGTTGGGTTTGGCAGTGAACTTGGGAGAGAGCACTTAACTTGAAATAACAAGGAAAGGGCCTGGATTGTATGGAGTGAAGGAGAGAGTGAGAGGAGAGAATGTGGAGACCCCTGTTACAGATGGCCTTCTCAAGGAAGGTCACAACTTTTGTCCCTTGCAAAATGTGACTGAATTCTCATATGGCGTACTCTTATCCTGGTCATTATATTTAATTTATGCAGCCTAAAGTTGTATTAGCTTTTTTTCATTTCCATATCACACATTATATTAAACTTACTGCAACTCTTTAAAAAGTCTTTTTCTTATGAATTTAAAGCTAACATCTTCCATATCTTGTTTTGGTACAGATAACTTTTTGAATCCAAGTGTAGAACTTTGCATTTATCCATATTATATTTTATTTTGTTAAGACTAAGTCCTTCATTTTAGTCCATTGAAATTTTTCTTTTTTTGGCTTCTCACTTTGGCTTCCCGTGTAAGTCTGTCTTTTTTTCAGCTTATTTGCAGATTTAACAGCAAGCACAGCCTCTGTGTTACCATCATAGCTATTACTAATGCTGTGAATAGAACGGGATCCAAGAACAAGTCTTTGGGTGTGCTGAGAGAAGCCTTGCACCAGGTTTACATTAATTGATTAACTTAAAATTTTTGCATCCTGCCATTCAACTATTTATGAATCCGTCTAATTGTACTTTGATTTAGATGTTTCTCTATTTTTCATAAAGATAGGAAAACTTTGCCAAATATATTTTTATAATCAAGATGCTCTATATCTACTATGTAGACATGCAGCACTTAAATTGTACACACAATCAAGATATACTGTGTCTGCACTGTGATCTGGTTAGGAAGGGAGGAAGAATTTATATAGAACTTACTATGCTCCAGGCAGTGTACTAAGCACTTTTTAAAAATGTCATTTCATCCTCACAACACCCCTGAAAATTGGTGCTATTTTCTCCATTTTTCATTTGGGGAAACTGTGGCAGACAAGTAAAGTGACTTTCTCAGGGTTACCCAACTGGTAAGTATCTGAGGTCAGATTTGAACTTGGGTCTTCCTAACTCTAGGCCCAGCTCTATTCACTGAGGCATCTAACCCTAACCTTTTAAGACAGTCAGAGTTGGAAATGGCATAACTTGTTCTTAATGAACTTATCATTTTCCTTTAAAACATTTACAAATTACCAGACTGGCTCTCTGCTCTTGGCTGGAGTCAAAATCACCAGTGGGATTGGTCTTCTTTCTGTTGGGGTGACATTTGTGAGCTCCAGTCTTTTGTCAGCTCTGTTCTTGCAGGTTATTCAGAGATCGTCGCCATCATTGAGCATCAGGTTCTGCCAGTAGGCCGTGGTGTAATTCATGGCAACCAGTAGGTGAACTTTGGGCTAGATAGTCTTATCATCCATCACTTTTATCTGTCTTGGATTTTGATTCCTTCATTTTTGTTGGTCTCCTTTTGGTGTGAAGATCTCTTTCTTGAAAGAAAAGAAGAAAACTAGATGTTTGTTTTATTTTTAAATTTAGTTACTGAATACATCTTCATTCAACAACAGACAAGAGATTTAAAAGTGGGGGATATTATATTCACGTAAAATAGAAAACTCAAGTCTGTAACTTGGTTTCCCTTTATGGCCCTCTCTGTGAAAAGCAGTGAAGTTGATTTTATTTCCCATTAATTTTTGGTCAAGTTATAGATGTAGAATAAGTGAGTAAATGGACTGCATACAGCTTATGGTCTTTAATCTTATTGCTAAAAGACTTTTTTGAAATTGCTTTAAAGTTTTATTTACATCCATTAATTTTTGCCTTATTCTTATTCCTGCCTGTAATAATTACTTGGGTAATGGAAGTTGCACATTGCCTACTCTTTATGTATAACAAAATATTACATTACCAATTCTGTTTTCTCTTTTTTGTTTCTTTCCAGGTTTCTATTGTGATCTGTTTTGTTTTAATGTTTGGAAATCGCACGTTTTTGTCATCTTATTTTGCCTCCTCTTTGATAATAACATGGGTAAGTATTTGTTCAGCTAATATAGTTTTTCCTCCGTTAAATAGAAAATGTTCTTGACCTAGACTTAGGAGATGTAATGGAGAGGACAGATTCTTATTTTCTCATTAATAAAGCAGAAATTTCCCAAATACCCTTATTTCCTTTCTCACCGTGACAAAGCATGATTTTAAAAAATTTGCCTTATTAAGCTACCAGCATTAAAGTACTAAGACATCTTATTAAGGTGTTGTCGGATCAGTCACCTGTATCACTTACTCTAAGGATATTACCATTGTCTAAAATATTTGGGAACTCTCCTTTTGAAATCGACCATTTGAAAAAGCCATTCAGAGAGTGAGTAAGGTGAGTGATTAAGTTAGTTAATGATGTCTTTGGTCAGAAATGAAAAGTCTTTATAGTGAAATGAGTATTAGAAAGAGAGCGGGCCTTGGAGTCATGGTAAGCAGATTGAAATTCTGTGAACAAGTCACAGTCTCTTTTACTTTAGTTTTCATCATCTGTAAAATGGGTCTGATCGAGGCCATAGCCTTCGTCTCCCAACACATCATGAGGGTCAAAGAAGGTAATTGTATTATATGTAATGTACTTTTAAAAAAGCCCTTTCAGGTGCAGCGTAAATGTCTTATTTTCTTGAATGGCTCTGAAGGCAGGGTCAGATATGTTTTGTTAATGGCCTTGTCACTTGCATAAAAATGAACATTTTGATGTACACACTCTGGTGTGACAGTTAATTATTTCTACTTCAAGTGTGCAAAGGGCCCCTCTAACAGATATGAGAAAGATGATGCACCCAAGGTTATAGCATTGGGTTTTACATGGTCCATGGGTATGGTGTGGAATGACTCTTTTCCTCAACTCCACTGCCTTCTGGCCTCCTGGGAGTTCCCATTATACTAGAACCAACCAAAGTACCTTCTTAATGTCTCATTTCCTTTTTTGCAGTTTGAGGGAGAACTCCCCTGACTACCTCCTCTGCCACCTCACTTTGATGGAGTGACGTTCCAGAAGAAGGCCCAGAGCACTTTTCTACTAAAAGAGAAGCTGATTGATTGGCTATAATTTTATGTTGAGTAGTTATGGAGCTGCTCCTGAAAGATAAATGCTCTTGTCAGTGGCTTTAAACTCATGATCACCGTTTTGTTTTTCCTCCCTAGCAGATTTGTCACATGTAGCATTCCAAAGAAGTTAGAACTGAAGGGGGAGTTATCGGAGGATAATAAATAGTAGAGAGGTGAAGAACAGTTTTTAAACAGTTTTTAAACCCTGCAATAAGTCTAACTTGTTTTTGTTGTTCAGTTGTGTTCAACTCTGTGTGACCCCATTGGGGATTTTCTTGGAAAAGATTGGAGTTGTTTGCCATTTCCTTCTCCAGCTCATTTTCTAGATGAGGAACTGAGGCAAATGGGGTGAAGTGATTTATCAGCCCAGGGTTACAACAGCTAGTAAGTGTTTGAGACACTCAGGAAAATTAGTCTTCCTGACTTCCAGGCCTGAAACTCTATCCACTGAGCCAGCTAGCTACCCCAGGTATAAAATATATCCAGGTGCTAATTAAATTTTCCCTTTTTCTTTTCTGTAATTTTCTCTTTCTCAAGGGTATCATGAAAAAAAGGAATAAAATCCAAAAATTGCGGTCATCTGGCTGTACCTTTTGGGTAAGGTTTAAATAAGTTTTAATAGGTTTTTTAAAAATATCTGTTTTAATTAAATACCATTTCATTTTAAATGTAATTTATTGAGCTAACATCATACTTTGAAAAATGCCACTTATTGAGAAACAATAACTAGGAGAGATTAGCAATATTTGCAAATAATTATTCCACTTGTTTCTTTAGTCTTTGCTTTTCCTTTCTATATGTTTCTACCATGTTCCGTTCTACAATCTTTTTCATCCCTTTTCTTCCTTTTGAACACACATACTACTCTTCCATAATTCATTGACATTTTTCCTCTCACCTACTCTATTTTTGCATTTTTCTTGTATCCTTTGAGTTCTTTTCTACCTTTTCCCCATTTTCATTTTATTTACTATGCTAGATTATGCCTCCCATATATCACCTTCCCTCCACTCTGCCTTATCTTACTAGCTTAACTCCAGTATTTCATCATCCTTTCACTCTACTAAAAATGGCCAAATGTTTGTCTGCCTTTAACCCATATTTTGCTAGTATATATATCTGACAGACAAAATAAGCATGTTACTATGGAAATTATTATTGCTACCAAGTTAGATTTTTATCAAGTTTAAATTGCTGCCTACTAACAATTAAATTCTTGGGATATGTATTAAGATTGTCCTGAATCATCCCCAAATACAAGAATAATACAACCAGAATCTTAGAACTGAAAAGACCCACAGAGATCATCGAGGCTACTTTTCCCCTTGATTCAGTGCAATGATGCTTGAACAATTTCAGTGATGGAGAGTTTATTGTTTTGTGAAGCAGCCTGCTCCATTTTTGGACAGCTCTTACTATTTTAAGCTTCCTTCTTATGGAAGGAAATCAGCTTCCCTGTAACTTTCATTCATTGTCTTAGATGGCTTTTCTTCCTGCTGACTATTTAAATATGTGAAGATGCTTGCTTTGTTACCTTGATCTGACGTGCAAAGCAGCCATGTAATGAGAATCCTAGTTTCTCTATTATGCTAGAGGTGTATGAAATCAGGGAAAGCCCTCACCTCCTTGTAGCCTATTCATGAGCTTACAGTCACAGAGCACTGACTTGGAAAGGAAAGAGCAGGGGAGCTCAGGAGCTAAGGGAAAGCTCCTCATGACAGAGCAGACCTACTCTTGGGTTAATGAGGCAACTCTTCCTTTGTTAATTCCCCTACATCATGTATGTGTCTCTTGAGAGCCTTGTGTGCTGAGCCCACAAATGACAAAGGATTTTGTGATGACTAGAAGCCATGAGATCCCAATGGTAGGAACCTGACCTTCCCCTTTTCTGCCCTCAGTTGCCATTGGAGGTCTGGTAGAAGTTTGGCAGGGACTGGGCCAGCAGCTGTTGGAGTAAACTTCTCTTGTGGGGTGATTGTTGGCCTTGTGGTATAGGTGGGAGCAAAGCCTGTAATGGTAATTAATTTAAATTTGAAGACCCCTTTTTCTTATGTGAAGTAAGCAGGTACTTAGCCCTTAGTAACTAATCAGACCTCTGTGAAGAAAACAGAAGGTGTGAACTCTGTCTCCTGTTGCTGACATAACAGGAAGGGGTTGGCTGAGACAGAAAGCCAATGCTCTGTGTGTGTGTGTGTGTGTGTGTGTGTGTGTGTGTGTGTGTGTGTGTGTGTGTGTGTATGTATAAGAAAAGCCCCAGAGAGGCACATTCAGAATTTTCTCCTGACAAGATCCTCATGGAAGAATTGTGGGACTGAAGCCAGCTGAGAGAGAGAGAGAGTTTCTCACGGCAGCATCTGGAAGCTAGGCTGCTACTGCTGGACTGAGAACTGAGTTGGAGTTTTCTTGAGACCAGAATCTGGTGAAGGCTGAAGTTGTTGCTGTCACCCTGAAGGCTGAGATTTCTTCTGGGTCCTAGGGCCAGCTGAACTGCTGGAGGACTGGGGAGGCATGACTGGGATGTTAAGACTTTGTTTGTGGCTTGGTTGATCCTTGAGTTCCTTGGAACAGAAATTGTGAAGGTTTTGAGATGTGCTGGACCCTCTGAACTTCAGTGTGTAGCAGGAACTGCCTGGAGGACTGAATAAGAACCTGGGAACTGTCTGCCTCTGAATCCAGGTGACTGTTTGGTGGATTCAGGTAGGAGCTGGGACCATGGAAGGGCATCCAGGGAATCTGAGAGACCACCTAGTCAAGAGGAAGAAAAGGTCTCTCCTTGTACATGGAATGCTGTGATGATAACATGGTTTACTTAGTGACCTAGGGGTGGGGTGGGGTTTGTGTATTTTCTAACTATTGTATTTAGTGATTAGCAATACTTAGTAACTGATTGCTAAATAAATGACTGATTAAGTCAGTCTAGCTGCCCCATGAGTGAAAGACTGACTTGTATTCTGAGATGATTGAGTGACCAAGTAAGGAGGCAGACCTTAGGGATACCAGACGACTGCTCTTTTTGCTTTGTACTAAATACTGTGCCCACTTTGGTGAAAACTATGTGGCCATTTTAATGATAAGCTGTTGGGAACACTATGTTGTGATTTGCTGTGATCTTGATTTTCTGAGAATGTTTTCCTTTGATTTGTTCTTGAATAGAGTGATCACTATTCTGTGTAAGCAGAACCTTAAAAGCTGTTTGCAGTAGCATTCTTCTGGAAAGCTGCTCACGCATGGTGTTACAGCAAAGCCACACATAAATACTTGTGACTTTGCCAGTGGAAAATGGAGCACTTATTTCATATTGCAAGGACAATAGTAGACACTGGCCTTTAAGACAGAATCCATCGGCTTTTATAATAGATCTCACAGAGGTTGCTTTTATTATTAGCAGATTTGGAGGGGCTTCCCTCGATCGAGGAGGGTTTCCCCTTACTGCCAAGCTACAAACAATGTAAGTCATAATTTTGGGCAGTTTGGGCTAACTCCTGCACAAGCAAGACATGGCTACATACTGGTCTTTTTTTTTTTTCCTTCAGTGAGACACTTGGGGTCAGATGACTTGCCCAAGATCACACAGCTACTAAGCATCAAGTGTCTAGTGTCTGAGGCTGAATTTGAACTCGGGTTCTTCTGACTTCAGGGCTGGTGCACTGTACCACTTAGCTGCCCCTATGTCATGTGCACAGGAGAACATAAGCGAGGATATAAAACATATAGCAATGAATTTCCATTTCAGAAAAGCCTATATGATAAATGCTATGCATTGTGTTGAGAGTTGTTTGTCTTTTCTTTGCTTCCTTGTAAGTTTTCTTTTGTTCTCTGCTGTGTGCAGAGGTTACAGTTAAGCACATATATGTGTGTGTGTATATATATATATATATACACACACATATATACACATATATACACATATATATGTGTATACACACACATACATACACACAGACATATATAGACATATATGTTCCCTAAGAAATTCTGCTCCTGGTCTTTGTTTTTATGTTTGTGCATATCTCTTATTTCCTGTCCCTCCTGACTCCTTTACCATATTTTTACATGGCTACCTTGACCTCCTGTTACTAAATCTACCCCCTTCCCAAGGATCCCTACCTTGTCCTTCCATTCCCGTTAATCTAAACACCCTTCTATAACCCCCCCTTTAACCTACTCCCTCACCCTCCCCTCTAAAGATCCCTCCCTTGTCCTTTTCCCTCATCCGCTTAGCATGTTACTTCTTTCTGAATTTAAAAGACTTCTATACTCATGTACATGTATATGAGTGTGTATATATATATACATATATATATGTATGTATTGTTCCCTCTTGAACTCATTCCCTGTGAAAGTAGGTTTCCAGAACTAACAGCCCTGCTCCTGCATCTAACATGTTGGTCCTGTCTCTCTCACCTAATTCGTATAAAATAATTACTCTTTTTAACTGTTTCTGAACAATTTTGCTTTTTTTAAAGTCATATCATTCTCAGACTGCCCCAGTCTTTCTTATAGACTACTAAAAACAATCGTAGATGTATGTTTTACCCATACAAAAGGTAAACAGTCTTTCCTTATTGAGTTACTTGTGATTAGTCTTTGGTATGTACTTTATATTTCCCTTGGCCTCTTGTATGTCAAATCTATATTCAGGTGTGTTTTTTTTTTTTTAAACAAAGTTCTGAAAGTCTGACAGTTCATTAAATGTCCATTTAAAAAAAAAAATTCAGGATTGTGCTAATACTTTCTGGGCGTGATATTTTCAGCTGGAACCCCAGTTCTTTTGTCCTTCAATATATAATGTTCCAAGACCTGTGGTCTTTTAGTGTCCCTGCTTCTAGGTCTTGCGTGATTCTAATTGTGACAACACCATATTTAAATTGTTTTTGTCTTGTTGATTGTAATATTTTGAGGTGAGGGTTTCAGAATTTGACTATGACATTCCTGTGGGTTTTCCTCACAGGATCTCTTTCAGGTGGTGATTAATGAATTTTTTTTTTTCTATTTCTGCTTTCCCCTCTTGTTCTGCTGCTTCAGGACAGTTTAACTGTTTCTTGTATTATTGTATCAAGTTTCTTTTTTTGATCTTAGCTTTCAGGTAGTCTAACTATTCTTATGTTTTCTCTTCTTGATCTGTTCTCCAGATCAATTGCTTTTCTTACAAGATGTTCCACATAAGATGCTCTTCTCTTTTTTCATTCTTTACATTTTGTTTTATTATTGTTTCTTGATCTCATAACTTTGCTGATTTTCCTTTTTCCGATTGTAATTTTCAAGGAGTCCTTTTCTTCCTTGAGATTCTGGGTCTCTGGGGTGGCTAGGTGGCACAGTGGATAGAGTACCAGCTTGAATCAGGAGAACCTGAGTTCAAATCCAGCCTCAGATGTTTGACACACTTACTAGCCATGTGACTTTGGGCTAGTCACTTAACCCCAATTGCCCTCCAAAAAAAAAAAGGATTCTGGATCTCCTTTTTTAATTGGTTGAGTTTCTTTTCATAATCCTCTTGTTTTCTTTTTTCTTTTTTTCTTTTTAGTTTTCAACATTCATTTCCACAAGGTTGAGAGTTAAACATTTTCTCCCCATCTTTCCCCTACCCAACCACCCCAAAATAGCGATCCTCCTGAATATCCTTTCCTCCAATCTGCTCTCTTATATCCTCCCCCATCCCCACTCTGACTTTCTAGTAGGGCAAGATGGATTTCTATACCTCATTGCCTGTATATCTTATTTCCCAATTGCATGTAAAAATAATAATAATAATAATAATAATAATAATAATAATAATAATAATAATAATAATTTTTTAAACATTTGATTTTAAAACTTTGATTTCCAGATTCTTTCCCTTCTTCCCTCATCACCCCCCCCCCCCCCACTGAGAAGATAAGCAATTCAATATAGGTTGTACATGTGTAGTTATACAAAACTTTTCCATAGTGGATATATTGTCAAAGACTGACTGTTTCCCTCCATCCTATCCTGCCCCACACTTGTTCTGTTTTCTACTTTGACCCTGTCAGAGCGTTTGCTTCTAACCACCCTCCTCCCAGTCTGCCCTCCATTCTGTCATCCTTCCTCTTATCCCCTTCCCCTCTATTTTCTTGTAGGGTAAGATACCCAATTTAGTGTGTATATTATTCCCTCCTTATGGCTCACGCAGGACTGCGCTCTGCTCCCAGTGCGCTGTGATGGACCCTTCCTGTAGGCCTTCTGGGCTGTCTTCAGTGGGAGATTTGTTTCTCTCTGTCACTTTGTGAGTTCTATAGCTCTAAAATTTGTTTAGAGTCATATTTTATAAGTATTTGAGGTGGTTTTGGGGGGAGCTCATGAAATTTCCTGCTTCTGTTTTGCCATTTTGGCTCCAACGCCCCCCCCCCCCCCCCATTCTTCTTGTTTTTCTTGGATTGTTTTTGCTTTGTTTTGTTTTTCCTCAATCTCAACTAAAAAATTACTGTTTTAGTCCAGACATGAGGTAATATGGGCCTCTATCAGGATGATAGTAATGTCAGAGGAGAGAAGGTAACATATCCACGAGATTTTATAAAGATAAAATTGACAGGACTTGCCATCTTAATTGGATTTGGGTAGGGGGAGTGAGAGAGAGTGAAGAATCAAGGATTACACATAGGGTATCATCCTTGATGACTTAAAGAATGGTGGTGGTCTCAAGTGGTGATGGGGATTTGGGGGGCAAAGATCATGAATTACATTTTGGACATGTTGAGTTTAAGATTTTTTCTAGAACATATAGAAAGCCATTTATAGAGAAGAGTAAAGGCCAGGTTATAAAGAGCTTTAACTACCAAACTGAGCCTTTTGTGTTCGGTCTAATAGAGATGTAATAAGTATTGACATCTGAATGGAAGATGGGCTAGCGGGGAGACACTGAGGCAAGAGAGCCCAATTAGGCACGCTGTTGAAATTGTTGAGAGAAGAGACAAAGAGGACGTGTGCCCGGGTGGTGGATGTAGGAGTGTGGAGAAAAGGATGTGGAGGTAGAAACAAGATTGGAAAAAGTTGTAATGATAGCAATCATGAATAGAAATATATGCTTATATGCATTATGAATAGTGTTATAGAACTGTCCAGACCAAATGCTTTGAAAGATTTTGTATCTTTCACATTGTTGTTGACACCATTACAGAGTTTGACGTCATGGAGGTGGTGGAAAAATTATGGGTGGTAGAGAGATCAGGAATATGCAGTTAGCTGAGGTAGAGTGAAGATAGAGATCATGGGAATTTGGCTTACTGGGTTTTGGGAAGTAAGAGTGTTGTAGAGAATATCAGCATGTTAGGCTGGAGAGGACAGCTGAGCCAGGTACTCAATCCCTTAAGAAAGATGAAAGAATGACCTGGAGTTCAGATGATCACTGGAACCTGGAGTTGGAGAGTAATCAGGATGGGTGGGAGGAACCTCTGAAGAAGAAAGGCTGCTGAGTGATGCTGACAAAGGAATCAGACTCAGAATAGGAATGATGCTGGGGAGTGTGCCTGCTTTTCCTCCTGGCTCAGGGTTCAGTACTTTGCGAGAGGCTTCTTCTGTACTAGAGAGGTAGGTGCCCAGGGAGTCAGGTTCTTCCATTAAACTTGTTAAACTTAGTCTAATTTCCTTCATAGGGAGAAATCCAATATTGTAACACTCACAGTCCTCCAGTGATATGTCCTGGTCCCTGGGCAAGAATTGCGCACATATAATACCAAGCAGGAAGTTAATATTTTAGGCATAATTCTTAGCATCCTCTGCCTTCTTTTCCAACACTTAGCCGATTTCTGTCAGTGCTCCAGTCTTCCCTTAACTCAAGTCTGGATCCTAATGTGTAAGAGTACCTGGTTTCTCATGTAGTCTTTTTCTTTCTTCTACTTCTGCCTTGGGTCATGAGCCTACACAGACATTTTTTGGTCTTCTTGTCCCTTGTTTCTGTTAATTAACTCTGACATTAATATTTCTAAAGCCTATTTTTTTTTTACACATTTAGCAATTCAACAGACATACCTTTTTGATTCTAGACTAGAGAAACATGGGTTTCAATCTCAGAATTTTAGAATTGGAACAAAGGTCCCTATCAACGATAACCACTTAATTTTAAAGCTATTTTGATAACAACAATAGGTTTAGTGACCATATTGGATAAAGTACTATTCTTGTAGTTAGGAAAATCTGCCTGTGAGATCTTGGACTGGCCTCTTCATCTCCCTGGAACCCAGCTTCTTCATCCATAAAATAAGAAAGTTGTATTTGATGGTCTCCGAGGTCCTTTCCAGCTCTAAATCTATGACATTGTGATTCTGTTATTTTGTTGTTATTAATAACAAAGATTAGGCAACTGAATGCATTGCCTATTGCTATTAGGTATGAAAACAATACAGATTTCCAATATTCTTTTACATTTACTGAAATTCATTACCCAGTCATAGAAGGCCTGATTTTTTCATATGGAAATGCATGCTATAAATAACATTTATGATCAATACCATAGGTAGTGATCTTCCTAAGTTAATGGACCTTGAGAAGAGTCAGAGACTGCCTTATTCACCATATAAATTTAAGTTAAAATATAGTCACAATTATTCAGCACCACTGAAGTTTTAGTTCTTCAACAGAAGATATTTGCCATAATTGTTTTTGGAATCCTATGCTTAAAAATAATGACTATTTTTATGTAGAGGTGTATTATGTACTTCCTTGCCTTCTTTTTTTTTTTTTTTTTTATTCCATAAATTAACCCATTTATTGTTGGACTATGGGCTACAGATATTTGGTAAGAAGATTTTACTGGTCTTTCAATTCCTTCAGTCTTCTGATGGCAGATTTGACTGTGACTGCAGAGGTGGTATTGTAGGTCCATGCACCACCATTTTTCTGAGGGATGCACCATAATGTGTTCCATATTTACCAACAATTCCAACCTTTTTGGTTCGTTTATCCATGTTAGTTGGGCTGCGCCTGGAGCTTGGAGAGCCTTCCTTGCCTTCTTAAACAGAACATAGCATACATAATTTAACCTTTTCTTCATGACTTTGGATTATCATTATGAACGTACTTTATTGAATTGTAATACAATGATGCATTTGAGGTTTATCAGGCTGTTAGTTGCTACAATGAGTTGTTTTCTGCTATACATTCTCTGTATTTTAATTTTTCTATCTCTTCTTCCCATGTCAGACTGTTCCTTAGATGTCACTTCTCTCTCCTCTAAGTATACATGCTTCTAGGTCAGTGGTTCTCAACCTTCCTAATGCCACGACCCTTTAATACTCCTATGTGGGCGTATCTGCATGTGGGTGGATCCGCCTGGAGACAGATAGAGGAGTGGTCTCTTGGTTCCTGAGACCTTCGGAAATATGTGTTTTCCAATGGTCTTAGGTGACCCCTGTGACCCCTGTGAAAGGATCATTGGACCCCCAAAGGGGTCACAACCCACAGGTTGAGAACTGCTGCTCTAGGCACTGTCCCACCTCCTCTCCTACTTTGTTAACTTTTATCTTAATGGACTAGGATACCAAGTAACTAACATCATTAAAACTGTGTGTTCAAGTCAGTAAGACTGAGTAAAATAACCTAATGAATTCTTCTCCACGTGAAGGCACAGAGGATTATTTTTTTAAATAAAAAGCTATTTCCATTACTTAAAAAACTTTTTCACTTATTTCTAAAATCAGAACTCTGTTTCATGGCGTTGAGATTGCTTAAAGTCTTATTTCTGGGTAATAGGACTATTGCTAGATATAGCCATTCAGAAAGAATGAAAGTGTTTTAATAACAGTTGTCTCCTATTTTCTTACAGCTTTAGGACACAGAGAATAAATAATTAATCCAAATTCATACTGTAATTTGATTAGACTAGAATTCAGGACTTTAATCTCCCAGGCCAGTTCTTTTTCAGTCAAATGAATAGGAAATAATTTACACTTGTACAATCTTTCTTTTTATTTTTACTCATGTGTTTGTTGGAAGGACAGATGAGCTGGTAAAGAATATCTAAGGGGATTGTTGGCAAGTTTGATTTAATTATAGGTCATGACTCTGTCTAGAGAGAATTCTTATTATATGTAAATCCTGATCCTAAAAAAATTAGGATTTCTACTAAAGAAAATAATATTAAATCTAGGAAGAAACCCAGTTCCTTCAATATTTATATAACCAAGATTTCTGAGTATGATTTTTCTTTTTCGGTTTGTTGGGTTAGAATATATTTATTTTTGTGCTTGTAACAGTGGCTTACTTTTGCAATCCAGATCCTTAAACAAAAGCTTCCCAGTTTACCACACCTAGAAATCCCCTTTGCATGCATTTGGAGTGACTATACTTTTCATTTGTCATAAGGAAGGTTGTTTGACATGGGCAGTTTTTAGTACTTGACTTTTATCCTTTATTTTGTAGCTAATTCAATGTTTTCTTTGGTGGAGTGGAACAGTCGTTTTGAAAATGACATTATCTCACCTCTTCTCTGTTTCGGACCATGTAAGTGCTTTCTCCTAGTTAATATACCAGAGGACTTGATAGGCATTATTTCATGGTTGCTTCTCCAGTATTTCTTCTCTCCTCTGACACTGCCCCCACTCCATTATAGGCCCTCATCACCCCCCATCTGGACTATTGCAATAGCACCTGGTGCTGCTGCCTCCTCACTCTCATCCATCCTTCATTCAGCCACTCAAGTGATTTTCCTAAAATGAAGGTCCAACTGTGTCATCCCATATCAGTAAATTCCAGTCACTCCCCCTTGCCTCCAGGATCAAATACAGTCCTCAGCCTACTGTTCAAAGCCTTTCATAACCTCGCTCCTTTCCACCTTTCCAGGCTTCTTACGCCTTCCTTCCTAATACACGCTCTTCTGTCTGGCAACACCTGTCCGTTGGCTGTTCCATCAACAAGACTTTTTTTTCTTTTCTTTTTTAATTGATTTGTTTATTTACTTTTAGTTTACAAGATACAGTTCTGCAATCCCTTGAGTTTAAAATTTTTTCCTCTCCCCCCCCCCCCAATGGCAGCATGCAATCAAGTGTAAGATCTGCAAATACTTTCACATTGTACAACAGTCTGGTTGCACAGAAGGGTTGTAACCAATGAGTGAACACTGGGAAAGAAGAAACAAAACCCAACATGGAAAAGAATGATAGCATGTATTGCTTCAGTCTCCATTTAAACTCTATTCTTTCTAGATCTTTCTCTGAATGTAGACATCTCCTTCCATCCTGAGTCTTTTAGAGTTGTCTTGTAACCTTGCATTGCTGAGAAGAGTCCAGTTTATCAAGGTTGAAGACCCTCCATCTTTCTTCTCCAGGCATTCTCCCTAGCTGTCCTGAATGCCTGGAAAGCCCCCCCTTCTCCTCTTCACTGGCTGATCTCTTTGTTTTCCTTTCAACTTTCCAACCAAAACCCCTCCTTTCCCTGGAAGCCTTCCCCAGTCCCTCTTAAACCTAGTATCTTGGCTTTGTCAGTTCTTTCCCATTTATCCTCTGTATAGCTTGCTTTGTACTTATCTGTTTGCTTGTAGTTTTCCCCATTAGATTGTAACCTCCTTGAGGCAAGAGACTGTCTTTTGCCTTCTTTTATATTCCCAGTGCTTAGCACAGCCCCTGGCACATAATAAATACTTAATAAATGTTTATTGATTGGTTGTTGTATTTTACTTAATTTCATACCAGATTCAACTTAGTGACCTCATAACTGCCAGAATTTTAAAATATACCGATTTTGACACTTTAATGTACACCTGTGCTCCTGAATTTGACTTTATGGAAAAGGAGGTAAGAATTTTTTTTTCCTATTTTACCTTCGTTAGAGGGATCCTAGACCCTCAAGTCTGTGTAGCTTTGTGATACTTGGCTTAGTAACTATATGCGTTTTTCCTGATTGGGAGGGAAAACTCTCTCAGGAATTAGGTGTGATTGGAAAGGAAGCCAATCTGAATTAGTGAAAAATAACAGAATATTTTTTTAAAGAAATTCAGTTTTTTTTCTCAAATCTTCTATATTGGGATTCTAGGAAACTGATAACGAAGTATTTCCAAGAAGATATATTGTCAGCTTCTTATAATGAATAGTAAAACTCAGTTCAAAAAGAATTCTGTACTTAGATACTGCTGATCTTACAATAAAGTTCATTTTAAGTGTTTTATATTTTGTTTTTCTTTCCTTAATAGATCTTTATTGATATTTTTTGGTTTTATATTATCTGAATTTCTCTTTCTCTTCTTTTCTCTCTCCCTCTTAAGTATGTTATTAAGCATATTTTATATCTTAGAATCATGAAATTATAGAGTTTAAGAGGTAGCCTGTAGGTCATCTTCCCCCACAAATGTACTTATTTCTGAAGTAGCTATTTTATGAAGAATAGTATTTGAGCATTAGACAAGATGCATGGTAGAAATAATACAGGGTCTTTGCCGTCATAGAGTACATTGCCTTTTTACAGTCAAGGAAACTAAAGCCCAGACCAGTAACAAATCTGCTTTAAGGTACATGGTAAAACTAGAACAAGAACCCAGGTTTCTTAATTTAATAGGATAAAGTTATATTTTTTACTGTGTATTAGAATAACAAGGTTTAAAGGCTGTCTAGCCATGATTTTTGTAGTAGTTGCTATTTACTGTTAGAGCTGAAGGTTCTATAATTTCATTATCTTAGGGAGTTCCCTACACTCTTCCATGACTGCCAACTCAACCCATTACCTATTAGTTGAGTCCAACATTTTAGCCCAAGATGTATGAATATTAATGACAACAAAGAATTCCATAGGTGACAAAATGATCAGTGACTTCAGAGAAATTGAATAGTATTTCAGATAATAAAGAATAAAATCAAAATAGTGGAAAAGCTGAGCAAAATCTCAACGTTAGGTTTGATGAAATATTTCTAACATTCTTAGTGATAAAATTAAGTTCTTTTATGATAGTTGGACTAGTTAAATTACTGTGTTATCCGATGAGATAATGAAATTTCTAATCCGTGTGTGGCATGGCCTTTTTTCTTACAGGAATTGTTATTGTGGTACTCATTAATGAAAAAAAATACAGCTATTTCTATATAGAAAGTAAAACCAAATTCATAGACTCTCTAAAATTATTTGTTGTATTTCAGACTCCACTGAGATACACAAAGACATTACTGCTTCCAATTGTTGTTGTGATTTCTTGTGTAATCTTTAGAAAGGTAAGTTTTCTTTTTTTCAATTTAGACTCTTCTTGTTCTGTTCAATGTATGCACCACAATGATAGAGAAATGTTATTAGGTTAAAGATAAATGGGTCTTTTTGCCTAAGAACAATTATTGTTTACCTTTTTAAATCACACACACACATGCCCGCACACACACACACACGCACACCCTTCATTAGAAAGGATATTTTAACAAAAACCTAGTATTGTCAAGTTTAAGCCACAGCAACAGAGACCCCTTTTTAATAGGTGTAAACAGTTAAGAACTAATGTATGTAGTCCTTTTCCTTTTCTGGCTTCATGTGCTCACTCTTACCACAACAGAATATAATCCCTTGAAGATAACATGAAATCCAGGCAACACAATTTTCTGCTATGTAAAAAGGTTATCAGGAAGTCTAGCGATACTATGAAAATTAATGTAGGATAATAACATTTCTCCACTGGGCAGTTCTGCTCAGCGGTAGCTTCTATAGAAATATATTAAAGATTGGTTCCATGTTTTAGGTTTCATACTTAAACATGGTTTCAGGCTGATCTGATTTGACCAGGCTGTCTGATTTGACAAGATTTATGCATACTTGTTTTTACTTGTTTAATCTTTGATTTGCTTCTTGATTTATGAGGCCGTATTACTTTGTAGTCTTCACCAATATCCTTTACAAATGAGTTCATATTCTAAAAGGTATTACCTTTGGTTGCTATATTTTTTTGTTTGGCAAGAAGAGAATTAAAAAAACTAAACTATTCAGTCTAAAATTATAGTTACGATTCATAGTTCTCTATGAGCCTCTTGAAATATATCTATGTTAAAGAGGGAAGACAGTACAAAAATACGTCCCAGTTTTTATCTTCTGATGTGGAAGGTTCCACATCTTATAGAGATATACCTGAGTAGACCTATTCTTAGAACCCACAAGTTAAAAGCAGATATCCTTGTTGGAATATGAAGAGAAGACTGTTGTTGGACCTTGTAAAATAAAGAAGTGTGGACTTCTACACCTCCAATCCCAAGCATATCCATAGAGTTAGAGCTGCCCATGTGTTAGTAGAAACCCCCAGTCTTGAGCACATCCCCTACCAGAAGAGGCCTTTGTTCCTAGGAGATTTCTTTAGTCTCTCAGGAGAGACATTTGAGAGAGGGCTCTCTGATTCTTGCTGCTAAAATGCTAAAGTGAGGACCTTTTTTGGGCTTGACTCAGCATATTTGTTGTAAGAGCTCTGGATTTTGTTTTATGTTTTTTCCCCTTGGGGGAGAGAGAGGAAATAAATGTTTGAAAATTGAAAAAAAAAAAAGAATTTTTGCAGAAGTGAAATGTGTAAGGCAGAAAATGAAGGGATAACATGCTAGAGATTCTTAAATGACTTGCACTTAAGGTATTTCATGATTTCAAAATAGCTTGTGCTGTGGGGTGCACGACTGCTAAAGATCTGGGCCATCACTTATGGTCCTGAAGATTTTTTTCTATGTCATGTTCTCAGCACCATGAGAGAATCACAGGGAGAATCATCATCTATGTATAGAGGCATTGGGGGCAAGATGATGACTGAGGCAGCAGCTCTAGATGTGAGATGGGCTGGTGAAGAGTTAAATGCATTCTGTGTGCCAGACTTGACTAAGCCCTCAGGAGTTTGGAAGACAGTAAGCAAACAAATACACCCAGAGTGTGTGGGAAACAAACCAACCCCAGAATAAAGGCTAGAGAATAAGAGAGATTCAGAAAGGCTTTCTGAAGCCAGGAGGCAGAGGTGAGCAGGGCCTCCAAAGAGAATATGGAGTGTTTTGTTCATGGAGTGATGAGAAGGTCATTGTCACTGGATTGAAGAGTACAAGGGGGAAGAAGGTTACAAAGGTAGAGAGGAACTGGTTATGAAGGGCCTTGAATGCCACACAGGATTTTCTATTTGACCCTGGAGGTGATAGGCAGGCACTGGAGTTCATTAAATATCAGGTGACACAGTCAGATCTGTGCTTTAGGAAAATCACTTTGGCTACTGAATGCCAGATGGATTAGAATAGACAGACTTTATAGACAGTCAGGCCCCTGTAGTCAAGGTACAAAGTGATGAGGACCTCTGCCATGGTGGTGACAGTGTCTGGGAAGAGACAAGGGGGCATATATGAGAAAAGTTATGAAGCTAGAATTGACAGGACTTGGCAACAAAGTAGATATGGGGGAGGGGTGAGATAATGAGGGGTCAAGGATGGTCCCTGGGGAATAGGGAATTTGGAAGGGAGAAGGGTTTAGGGGATGAAATGGGGTTCAGTTTTGTATTTACTTATTTTAATATGTCAGAGATGGCCACGGAGAAGTTAGGACTGGGTAAGTTGATTTGAGAGTGATGGTAACTAAATTTGTGGGATCTGAGAAGATCATCAACTATGATGGAGAAGAGGACAGAGGACTGGGCCCTGTGAGACAATCCATATTTGGCTTGCTCAGGTGCTTAGGAAAGCCTTAGAATTCAGTGGTTCTCAACCTTCCTAATGCTGCAGCCCTTTAATACTCGTATGTGGACGTATCTGCATGTGGGCGGACCCACCTGGAGATGGATAGAGGAGCAGTGTCTCGGTTCCTAAGATCATGGGAAAATATGTGTTTCCTCATGGTCTTAGGCGACCCCTGTGACCCCTGTGAAAGGATCGTTCGACCCCCAAAGGGGTCGTGACCCACAGGTTGAGAACCACTGCCTTAGATAATCCATAGTTGTGCCCAAAGTGCAGGACTGGCCTCACTTCTGTGACCTACCTGACTCCAGGCTTTTTGTTTGACTTTGGGCAAGCCATCTTAACATCTGTGAACCTGTTTTCTTCCTTGTAAAATAAGAATTGCTTATCTGCAGGTTATTGTAGAAATCAAATGGCATCATTTGTGTGACAGTGCTTTTGAAAAATAAGTGCAGTTAACAACATTTGTGAGCAACTCTTTTTTCTTTTTTCTTCTTGTACTTTTGGACTTAAGAGTTTTAATTTAGGAAATTGTGTTAAGTATTGCTTAAGAAGATCTTAATCTTGGATTCTGTTCGTAGGTGACTCCCGACATTTTATACATGTTATCTACAGGGGAAACTTTTAGCAGGTAATTAAATATATGTGTATGTATTTTAACATTTGTGCCTATTCCCAGCCAATAGAAATAGTCTGTGGTAGATCTTTAAATCATAATTACTCTTTAAAAGTAATCCTGATAAGTAGAGGGGGGCGGGGTGTGCCAGACTTAACTACAGTCTCAGGGAAACCCTGAACTTTGTTATGAGTGTTCAAAAGAGCTAATAAGGATACTTATTTGTTGGTACCAATGAGTGTCTCAGATGTCATTTTGGACACTTTTTAAAAAGAAACTTAAGGAAAATTTAAATGATGCTTTTAAAAATGCCTCATTGCTTTATTGGAGGCCTATTTTGATAATATCGCAATACTTTCTCAATCTTAATTTTTCTTGAGTATTAAGAAACTTGAAGTGCCTATAACCCGAGTCGTTCTGTGTTAGGTGTCAGGCTTCATTCCTTACCTTAAAGAGATTTGAATCTGATAGGGAAAGTACCTCGTGTATACAGATAATCATATTGCTAGGTCAGAAGATTTTGAGAAACTATTTTAAAAAGACAAAGAAGGTAAAAGATCTTCCTAGGGATCTCAGGAGGTTGGACCTGTGCTGGGTCTGGAACGAAAGTTAAACACAAAATGAATTGCTTCCTATGTTATACCTTGTGTAGGATGGTTAGAGACTTAATCAAATCTTTCTCGGCTATATATATTTTAAAAAATAACCTTGATTGTTAGATTTTTCTTTGTTTTATAATAGAATTTCATTGAAGTTCCTGCTTTCAGATTTTATTAAATTCTTTTAAAGTTTGATCTGAATTAAACACATACATGTACAGTATTTTCCAAGATTATTTTCTGCATTTTAGTGATAAATTTAAGACATCTGAATCTGAGAGGAAGAATGTCTTAGAGAAAGCCTGGCACTGATACTGACTAGATGTGTGATAGTGGGCATGTTCTTTGACTTCTCTGGGAGCTTTCAAAATAAGATTGTTGGACTAACCTGTCCTTTAAGATCACTTTTTAGCTTTTAATATGTGATCCTATGATGCTATTCAGTATGTTGTGATTAGCATTTAAAATTCAGGATTGAAAAAGATTTGTTTCCCCAAATCTGAATGGGTCAGTACCATTCTAACCTATACTGGGAGAAATTAGAGAATGGCTTAATTGATCTTATTCATTTGTTCATATAGCAATTATGGGTCAGGGCTGGTAAGATATATTGGTTTGGAGACTTGTGAATATGAGGATTTCAAACTGAAAATGGAGTGAAGAAAGGACCACAGGGTGTAACGTGAAGAAAAATATCCAGGGGGTGGCTAGGTGGCACAGTGAATGGAGCACCGGCCCTGGAGTCAGGAGGACCTGAGTTCAAATCCAGCTTCAGATACTTCAGACAAAACCTAGCCATGTGACCTAAGGCAAGTCACTTAACCCCAATTGCCCTCCAAAAAGCAAAAAAATAAAAATAAAAATAAAAAAGAGAAAAATATCCATAGGAGAGTGAAGGACCTGGAATTCTTAGCCTGGATAAATCAATGAAGGAACTATAAAGGATCATCCCTGAAGACTCGGGGACATAACAGCTGTTTTTAGATAGGTTAAGAGCTGTCATATGGAAGTGGGATTACACTTTGGTTCTGGAGAGCAGAACTAGGCAGATTAAAGTGCCTGTGGTAGAAAGACTGATGGAAGGAAAAACTTCCTCAGAATTAAAGCCATTCATGTGGATGTAGAGGTTAGAATAGAAGCTTCCAGAAAGGCCATTTTCCCTCTGTGAAGGATGCTTCAAAAATTCACCTAGAACATGAAGCTGAGGAGCAGTCCCTTAGATGCTGGCTGCATTGCCAGGATCTTGTTAAGTTAAAACGTGGGCTGAATCTCATCAGGGGAAAGTTTGTATGGATAAATAGAAAGGTTTACACTTGGGTTTAAAGAGCCAGCTGTACACACACAAGAAAGGTTGGGTATTCAGCCTCAGTTCAGTTCAACGAATATGAAGTACCCATCTCTGCCAGAAATTAAGCTAACCTCCAAGGATACAAAGACAAAAGCCAGAAACAGCCCCTACCCACTAGAACTTTATATTCTACTCCTTTAAAAGTTCAGGTTGCTTGTTCACTGTCTTAGTGGATTGTAGGTAGCCAAAAAGAAGAGCCTTCAGCACATTAGTTGAATGAGAGTGTCTGTAATAAAGGAAGTGATATTCCCTGGTTCTTTCCTTTTGTTAGACCATATCTGGATTATTGTGTCCGGCTCTGTATGACACATTTTAGCTAATGACAAACTCCAGAGAAACTGGAGAGGGAGCAGTCTGAAGAGGAGACTGGAGACCATGCCATACAAGAATCATTTGAAAGAACTGGGTATGTTTAGCCTAGAGAAAATTTGGCATGGGGGGGAGATTATTATTTTCTTCAGGTATTTCAAAGGTTGTCACATGGAAGAGTTTTCTTCTAGTTGGCTTTAGAATGCAGAACTATCACAGCTTGTAGAAACTGGAGAGCTGTCATCTTTCTTATTTGGATGTCCTGAGGCGGCCAGGTGTCTAGTACTCAACTGGAGATGCTTCAGAGGCCCCTGAATACCACAAAGCCCTAACTTGGGATCATCCATTGAGGTGGGGGAGAACAGGAACCTTCTGAACCTGGGCACAGACACACTGGTAGATGTGAAATACAGCAGGAGCAGAGGAAAACAAGGCCAGAACCAGACAGGGTCTAACCATGGTCTGAGAGTTCATGAAGAGGCCCAAAGTCCCCAAATCAGAAACTGAGGCTGGAGACATATGAGCAAAGAGAATACAAGACAGCAAACACTGTGAAGAATCATCGTGGGTCAAAAGACAGCCAAGAAGTAAACCCATAGGAAGAGAGAAGTTTCATAACAACCATAATCAGAATCTTTAAGGAAGAAAAGGACCTGTCCAGAAAGTCCACAAAAGTACCTGGAAGAAACGAAGACATAAAAATTAAATTATAAGTGAAGCCAGAGTTCTGGAGGTAAGAATTAGACGTAGAATAAATAGCTTAGAAAGAAAGTGTAAAAGTTTTAGCAAATGAAGACTCTCTGAAAATTTTAATGAAGCAGACAGCTCAGTGAGACAGGAACTGTAACAATCAGACAGCAAGCATTTATCAGATTCCTGCTAGCAAAACCAAAAGGTTTAAAAATAGGAGAAAATAGAAAGTCTCAACTATCAAAAATAATTGATCTGGAAAACAGGTCAAGGAAATGATAAGGTAAGAATCATTAGACGCCCTGAAAACCATGAAATGACAACAAACAACCCTGGATACCATATTTCAAGAAACTATAAATAGAAAATGTTTAAATTTCTTAGAACCAAAGGGCAGATTGAAATAGAATTCCCCAGTCACCTCCTTAGACACCCCAAATGAGAACTCCCAGGAATGTTGCAGCCCAAATCCCGTGCTACCATGTCAGAGAAGAAATAGATGAAAAAACTGCAGTTAGGTCACACCAGTGTTGTCAGGGGTTAGAAAAATGGACCTTCAGTGGAAGAGAGGCCTTGGAAGGGACAAGTGTCCCTTCTCATTTCTGATGTCTTTGTGTTTCAGGAGTGAGTTAAAGTAAGATAGAGGGCTTGGAGGTGGTTTGGGTTTTAAGGGAGAAAGAAAAAGGAGGTAAAAATTCATTAGGAAAGAAATGAAGAAGGATAGAACTTGTAACTTCAGTTTAATCAACATTTACTTAGCACCTTCTTTGTGCCAGTGCTATGCTAAGCACTGGGGATACAAATAAGAAAAAGAAATATCTTGCTCTCAAGCTTAAAATCTCATGGGGGGGGGGGGGGCGGAGATATAAGGCAACGTATAAAAGGAAGCTGAAAAGTAGTGGGGAACAAGAGAAATAACGTTTTTGAGAATTTACTCGTTTTCAGAATTATGCAAATAAAGAATATGAGAACATGGAGGCAAGGGTATGAAGAATGTGAATCACATGATCCTCATTTTTAATTGGATAGAGGAGGATTGAGCATGTGACAAAATTTTTGTCTTTAAATTCAATAAGTTCTGGAAATAGACGAGGGGGTGTGGCCTAGGAGGGCAGGCAAAACTGGGGAGGGAATCCTCAGAACCACTTCAGTTCTGATGGGTGGAGCCTGAAAGGGGGAGATAACCAGAAAGAAAGAAAAGGGTCTCCATGAGGCCGAGAGAGGAAAGGCAGGGATATAGAAGGAGATCACATCTAAATTATAGGTGACTGGTGTTGCTCTTATTCCGGTTCTTCTGCCATCTTCCTTATAAAGAGGAGAGAAGGAAACAAAGATAAAATATAAATAATAAGTATAAAGATAAATGCCATGAGCTCAACATTAAAAGAGAAAAAGATAGCAAAATAGATTAGAAAGTGGACACCAACGATATGTAATTTATAAGAAACACACTTAAATATTCACACCCAGTTAAAGTGAGGGGATGGAGCAGAATCTGTCATACTTGAGGACAACTCAGAAAGGTGAATGGTCATGATTTCATATAAGACAACGGTAGTTAATAGAGATAAAGGAACTAAATTATACTTAAAAGCATAATGAAATAATATACATACTCTATATTCACTAAATGGCATAACATTTAATTCCTTTGGGGAAATTTAATCAGATTATATGGAGAAATAATGGAAAAGAAAATCATAATGATTGGGAGACCTCATTGTGTCCCTTTTTAGACATAGACAAAACAAAAAGATAAGTAAAGGAATAGAATTTTAGAAAAGTTAGGTATAGTAGATGACTGGTGATTACTGAGTGAGAATACAAAGGAGTGTACACATTTCTTAGCTGAGTAGGTGCTATGAGAGATTACAGGAGATTAAATGGAAAGTTGATACTAAAGTTATATAAGTTGAAAAGCTTTTGCATAAGAAGAATCAGTGTAGTTAAAATTAGAAGGAAACAGCTAACTAGGACAAATCTTCACATCAAGTTTTTCTAATAAACCTCTCATCCAAAAAATATTAGGTAGTGATGACATAAGCAAATTAGAGAAACATGGAAAAAATACCTGTCAGGTACAAGAGAGAGAGGTTCAGTAAAGATAAAATGGGCAATTATGATCGCATGAAATGCAAAAAGCTTTCTCACAGACAAAACTAATATGGATAAAATTAGAAGATAAGCAGGAAATTGGGGGGGAATCTTTGCAGCATTTTTCTCATAAAAATCTCAGAAGATATATAGGGAACTGAATTACATTTGTAAGAATAAGCTGTTCCAATTGGTAGTCAAAGGATAAGAAATAGGCAGTTTTCAGAGGAATGAATTCATGCTATCAATAATGAGGTAAGAAAGTTGAATGTATTCTATTAATTCCAGAAGCAAGTTGGCCAGGATGAGTCAAAGAATCTACCCATGATTCTGGTAGGGTTCTCTGCCATAGGTTCTGTCTAGACTAGGATGAAGCTTGATCCTTTGAGTGAGTTCCAGTGCAGATAGAGGAGACCAAAGCAAGATCAGCCAGTCACAGGGTGACAGTGTTCAGGCCCATCAGAGAGGAGCAGGACTCGGGCCTCGCAGTGGCAGCACATGAACCAGGGCTCAGCCCAGCATAGTGCTTCCTTATGGCATAGAACCATCAAGTTCCCATACTGGAGGCAGCAGATGACCCAGTATAGGACAGTTCGCAGATTCTGATGTGGTGGGTGACATGGGTAGCATCTCTCAGCTTCAGTATAGGAAGACTTTGCGCAGCCTTGCACCAGGGGCCAGGGACTGCACCTTTGGTTCTGGCAAAGGAGAGGCATTTCTAGGCCTGATAACTGGGAAGCAGAAGAATGGGCAGCAGAGGCTGTGGGCAACATCACGGACCTCAGTGGGCCATGGATGGCATGGTCAGTGTCATACTTCTCAGCAGTAGCAGACAATAGAAGTGGCCTATAGTAGCAGCCTTCTGCTTACTGTAATCTGGAACTGATGGTTCTCTGTTTTACTGTTGCCAGTATGGTCTGTGTCCTTCCCAGAAAGGGCATAGAATACTGTACTGGTGACAGGGAAGATAAAATTGTCTACCAATTCTTTGTGAAATAAGCAGGGAGGGCAGTCCCTTATCAGAGGTCTGTAAAGGATCAAAGATTTAATATTCACTTTCCCTACCCTTGGGAGGCTCCCAGGGAGGAGAGAGAGTGCTAGCTGGTGGGCTGAAGAATATAGTTGTACATGATTTTCAGGGTCAGCTCTGGCACTGGAGAGACTAATGACTTCCTAGCTAACTTAACACAGATGACTTTGGCCCATGATAACGAACAGTGGCTCTGACGCGTTATCGTCACCTGCACCAGAGCCCTAACATTCCTGATGTTATATCCACTTATTTTTTAGCACTTCATATCAGGAGATGCACTGTGAACTGCAAAATTTTATCATTACACCCCCAGGCACTAGATCAAGGACTCGTCAAAGGTAGAAGGGGAACCCTGGATTTCTGGTCTTCACTCTTTGCCTTATTTTGTCACTCCTTCAGGGTACTACTGTTAATAATTACAACAATAAAAAACCCCAACGTAGCATGTATACACTACTTTAAGGTTTGCAAAATGCTTTATGCATGTTATTTCGTTTGATCCTTAAAACAACTCTGTGTTAGGTGCAGTTGTTATCTCCATTTTACAGGTGAGAAAACTGGGATTGAAAGAGATGCAGTGGCTTATCCAGGGTCACACAGCTAGTAGGTGTCTGAAGCAGATTTTTAGCTCAGTTCTTCCTAATTCCAAGTCCAGCACTCTATCCAATGTACCACATCGTTGCTTCTCCATTATTTGTTTTTTCCCATGTTTCAGTTTTATTTTTTATTTTCTACCTTTGAGGTAGCTTATTTTGTGCTTTTCATGTCCCTGAAATTGAGACTGTCAGTTACTGCCACAAAGACAGGTAAATGTAGAAGGCCCTCCAGACCTTTGGGTCTTTTCACCAAGGGATGTGATATAGTAGAAGCAATATCTGTCATATAAACTAGATACTTAAAAGGTATTCTTGCAAATTAATTGGTTTAGAGGATTAAGTATTGGGTATTTGACCTAGCTTCTGGCTGACCAAAGTACAAAAAGCCAGCCTAGAAAGAAGACTCAGCAGCTGCTCTCCTTCACAGCATTGACTGTTACACCAACATGGTCAATGGTCAACATTCAACTGACGTAACATTATTTTCTTCCTAAACATTTTATTCAGGCTGTGGCTAAGTAAACTTCCCTTTCTTAATGGACAGTTATGTTATAAGTGTCTCACTTCATCCCAATTCTGAATCTAAATGACCATGCCAGTTTATATCAGGCCTGGCCAAGCAGAGGTGACGTGTGTTTGTGAACCTGGGAAATGTGTGCATTCCTTTTGCCCAATTCTGCTTCCTTGTTACACTGGAGTGTTTTTAAAACTTTATTTGAGGGGATTTGGGGGGAAGGGGTGTAGTTACAGGGATGACTAAGAAAAGTGAACCAGGAGCATCAATAAGGCTTTGCTTAAATGCACAAGAGAAAATACAAGTAAATTCAAAAGGCATTAACAGCGGGACATGTTTGGGACTAGCATCTTGAGGAAGTATGTAATCGAGAATCATGGTTTCACACAAACCTTCCCTTTTTCTGTGGACATAAACACATGTTTGTGTTTGACAAGTTCATAATAGCAAATGATAAATTTTAAAAATGTTGTCTTGAGTTCCCCATCAGTAGGTGTTATCCACGCAGAGGCTTGACAGCTTCTTGTCAGGCATGTTGTAGAAGCAATTACCATGTGAACTATGAGCTCCTGTCTCCTCTCAAGATTCTTTCATCGAGGCATTGAGCAACCACTGAGTGTCTGCTTGGCACAAAGTGCAGTGTGAGGATCCGTGGAAGACGCAAAGAGAATTAACTTAGTGATCTTCCAGATAATCAGAGAGAGTACCACACAAAGAGGGTGTGGGCATTCATTCTTCCAAAACAGCTGAGAACTGAGTAGAGAAGTAGCAAGTAGCATTGATCACTCATGTGGAGGAGGGATGAGACTTGGCTTTTTTTAGCTCCAGAAAGCTAAAGGAGGATGATGAGGAGAAAGTGAAAAATGTAAATTCAGGCTTAAAGTCAGCAGAACGCTTCCTAAGAATTGGAGCTGTCCCAGAATGAAACAGACTGCCTCATGCAGTGGTAGCTGACCCCTCCATGGAGGTCTTCACACAGAGGCCAAGTGATTGCATGTTGTGTGTTCTACTGGAGATTCCTCTACTGGAGTTGTACTAAATGGCCCTGAGCTCCCTTCAACTCCCTTGAAGTTTTCAAGTTCTGTGATTGTGAGAATTGTCTAAGACTCTGGAATGTTCAGGGATTTGTCCATGGTCCCTTCTTAGCCAGTATCAGAGGCAGAATTTTAACTCTGATCTTCTGAACTCCTGAGTCTAACACTTTATTCTTCTTGTCACATTGTATGCTAAATGACAGCATTTAGCATGCCTCTGAGATGACTGTATATACTTAACTTTTATTTCAAGACCAAAAGTGCTGTGTAGATTCGAACTCAAGAAGGGTTTAAATCCTGACTCTATTAACTTAGCCATTAGGATAAAATTAGACAGCTCACTTAATGTCATTAAACTTCAGTTCCTCATCTGTAAAAAGAGGAGGTTGGGCTAAATTGGAATCTGAGGTCTTTTCTGACTTTACATAGATGATCTTATTGTCCAGAGAAAACATCATTTCCAGAAACAGCATCTAGGAGGGCTTTGTGGAGGATGTGGCAGTTTATATTCCTAATGCTGTGACCCTTTAATAGTCGTACATGAGCGTGTCTGCATGTGGGTGGACCCACCTGGAAACGGATAGAGGAGGTTCCTAAAAGACTATCGGAAATATGTGTTTTCCAATGGTCTTAGATGACTCCTGTGACCCCTGTGAAAGGGTTGTCCGACCCCAAAGGGGTCACAACCCACAGGTTGAGAACCGCTGGTTTATGTGGACCTTACATTTTGTATTTGTCTGGTTAAAAGATTTCGAAACAGTATAGTCCCCTACAGAGAACATACGTGATTATTTCATTAACAACATGCTTCTAAATATTATTCCTTTTAACTGATCCTCATTTTAAATATATTAATTATATTAAACTCTAGTGTATAAGTAGTACACTGAAGATAGGTTTTCAAAAGCTCTTAATGATATGTATTACTTGGTTTAAGAAGAGTCAACTTAAGTCCCAATTGTACTTCTCCTCAGAGGAAGAAATATTTATCAGTATAAAGACGGGCTGGAAGGGCATTGTGATCTTTCTTAAGCCTAGCCTCAGATGGAGCAGAGGTACTGTCTGCTTTAGAAGTTCTTGCTTGTAGTTTCTAAATATGGAAGTATCTCTAATTGTAATGTAAGCATTTTTCGTAGACTTCTCTTCTTTTGAAAATTCTTTCTATTCATTGTAGTTTTCTAGAAACAAGTACGTGCTTCCTTGCTCAACATGCCTTGATTAGACAAAGTTAAGATGCTCACTTGTTAATATAATTATTAATTTTATAACCTATTTATTAGAAATTTTTTGACTAGGCTTGTTGGCTGATATGTGTTTTAAAAGTTGAGTAAGTATAATGTGTTCTTTTAATTCCAGAAAACAACTTGAACGCGATGAGTCAAAGACTCCACCCACAGTTCTGGTAGGCTTCTCTACACGAGGTTCTATCTAGACTGGGAGGAAGCTTGAGGGGAGAAGTGAGAAGGGGGAAGAGATGATAAGGAGCCGTCCTTTAGATGATGCCGTTGACTTTGTGTCGTCAGCTGTGCTTGACTCTGTCTTTCCAATAAGGGCAGTATATTCGCATTGATCTCTTTAGAATCCTTTACCTGCTTCTTGAGTGTTTTTGAGTAGTAGGTTAAGAAAGAGTTTAATCAGTGACCATGGAATGGAATGAAATAAACTGACATGTGTAGCTGGCATCTGTGACCATGATTTCATGATATTTTAACACCTGAAATAGCCCAGAACCAGGATTGATGACATTCTTTTTCATATGATAATAGGTGCAACTTTCTCCTCTATCAGTTAAAAAAAATTTATGGAGCACCTACTATTTATTATACGATATATGTTATATGGACCGCTTTAGGGATATAAAAATTAGTGTAGCACACCGTTTCCTACAAATTCCTTGTTTTGGGAAAGCAAAACATAGTTTAAACAATAAGAAAACAGAACTATATAAAAATTTATGTTATGTAAATATTTAAATCATACATATACATACATATATTTACACACATACATGTGAATACATATTTACAATTTACATGTATGTATAATTGTGTGCTACACAATTATAATAGGTAGTAAATGCAACAAAAGTTCACAGAAAGAAAATAAGTGTGATTGGAGGGTTAAGTGCATAAAGTATTGAACTTATATGTTACAAAAAAAGAGTCAGCATTTGTTTAGGGAAGTGAGTAACTTTCAACTGAATAGTAGTAGGTAATGCCTTATAGAACTTGCAACTCCATGTCATGGGGAACTGTGGTCACTTAAATGTGAGTCTTTTGAGCTACAATCTAAAATTAATTCATATCCATAAAAGTTCTGCCCCAATGTTGTATCAGGGTAGAGCTGGCCCTGGGTTTTCAAAGGCTATGCTACTGGTGTGCAAGATTCTATAATGCTGATAATTGACTGTATGTGCTATCCCAAGGTTCAGACTAGAAAAGTTTGGAGATGCTCATCACCCACTGGTTGACCATTAGTTGATGGTTTCTTTGTGGCAAAACATGAAAAGAAGACAAATGAGAAATGACTGTCAGTCTTGTAGACCTACTCCTTCCATTCCTGCCTTGAAGAATCAGGCAGTTTGCAGATGGGCTTGAAGCATTAATTTATATGCTAGATGTGACATGCTTGTCTAATAACCAAGAGGGTTTCATCAGGAATGACTTGTGCCCATTCTCATTCTGTGAGACAGGAAAATAGTTTCACTAATCCACTGTGGTGGAGCAAGCATGTTGAAATAGTACTAAAAATACCTCAGATCCCATTGCTAGGCCAATCAGTCATTCAACAAGATTTTATTAAATGCCTATGGTACTAGTAGGCATTATGCTAGGTACTGGGGATGCAAATGCAAAGCTAAAAACAGTGCCAGCTCCTGGTTAACAAATTCAGAGGAAAAATCTCTAAGATATATTTATAATAATGCTTTGGAGTAACAAAGAAATGGAAACAAAGTAGATGCCTATTGATTGGGGGGGTAGTGATGGCAGTGGTTGTGGTGGTTAAACACTTGGTACATCAGTATTGCTATGCAGTGAGAAATTACACAGGCGAAGAATTCAGAAAAATATGGAAAGCTGTATATGAACTCCTATGGAGTGTAATATCCAGGAGAGTGAGAGACACAGGGAGAACAGCAGGATGAATGAGATGATGAGAGCGATAAAATAAACCTGAACACTAGTTTGAATGGCCAGGCGTAGTTCTGGAAGAAAGTTGAGTAAATGTGCTTTTCTCCTTTTATTTCAGACTTGAAGGACTATGAGTGTGAGATATTACGTATCTTGTCAGATGCTAGTTGTGGGAATGGAGAGATATATTTACAAACAAATTTTATGTTGAAACAAAAGCATATATATATGTGTGTGTTTGCATATATACACACATATATGTTTACACATATATGTGTACATGAGAAAGGGAATCATGTCCTATAAACCCTATTTCATTTTAAACAGGGTAACCAAACTGCCAGGTAAATCAGAGAAATGTTATAGTTTACCTAGATTTTAGCAAAGCATTTGACAGTTTTTCATGCTGTTCTTGTGGAAAAGTTAGAGAGATGTGAGCTAAATGATAATAAAAATTAGATGGATTTGAAACTCGTAGAATGTCTGGACTCAAACAGTAGTCAGTAATGGTTCTGTGTAGTTGATAATTGGAAAGAGATCTCTATTGAAATGTTCCCTGTCCCACTATGCTCTTTAAAATTTTCATCAACGACTTAGATAAAGGTAGAGATGGCATTTTTATCAGAATTGCAGATGTCACAACTTGAAGAGATACAGTAGATGCACTGGATTACAAAATCAGGTTCCCAAAATATCTTCATGGGCTAGAAAATTTGATTCAGTTTTAAAAAATGAAAATAAGGGTTAAGTATAAAGTCTTATATTTGTTTAAGAAGCATACTTCCCAAGAACAAGAGATGAGGGATAAGTATGATCAGAAGGTTGCTTTTCTGAAGAAGGTCTGGGAGCATTCATGGACTGCAAACTCAGTAAGGTTAGCAATGTAATGTAGTAGCCAAAACCCTCATACATCATACAGTCTTGGGCCATCTTAAGAAAGGCGCACCTTCCAGGAGGAGAGATGCTGCTGCTACTATGCTTGGCCGTAGTTAGATCGCATGTAGGGTATTGTACGTAAGGACTTTGGTTTACATGTTGGTGTCTGCTCAGTACTTAGACTTCACAGTTCACGGACCTCATCTCCCAGATTGGCATCTTCAGTTTATTGCAACCACACACAGGGATGGCCTGTTATCATCACCTATAGGCTACTGCCATTATTCTGGTATACACCTAGCTAATCAGAATCTCTCATTCTTGTCTTTCTTTTTGTACTTTACGCCTCTTAAACTTGTCTTTGCTCACAACCTCCAGTTCCTTCACCCTTCTCTACTTTCCCAGACCATTGTTACCCTGTTTTGGGTTTAGTTTCCCCCGTTCAAAATTTAGCCCAAAGTCATCCAATTGAACTTTATACTGTCCTCTCCCTGGAGTCATTTGTCCTTTTATCATTCATTCCTCTAGAACTCTCCTGACAGTTTCACTTTCTGTTCCTACATGCAGCCTGCTGAGCAGGGGTGGAAGAAATCACCCAGCTGTGCTGATTGGGTCCTTTCCGAAGCTCCCTTGTCATTCAGACTTAGCCCTCCCTGCTCTTTGCTAATTCATTTACTCTCTCCTGATGGATTTTCTCACTTCTGTCAGCATTTGATCCACAGTTTTTCTTCTTTTTGCAAGCTACCTAACCTACCCCCTCTTCCTAAGCAGAGACCTTCACTCCAGAATTGAGGTTATCCATTGTGACCCCCCTTATCTCCAACCTTCTGTTCTTAATCACCTCCACTTCAGTCCCTACTCCCTGCTGCTCTAGCTGTAAAGGAGAGGTGGCCTTTTCTCCTAAATTCCATCAGCTCCTCTCCTTGTATCTTTGATCCCTTCACCTTCCTCTTTCTTCTTGGTTCTTGTGCCTTCTCATCCCTTCTCCCTGATTCTTAATCTCCTTATCTAACTTGTACCTTTCTTACTGCCTACAAACATGTATCTCCAGTACTGAGCAAAAGGGACAAAGAACCTTTGATATGATCCTATCTTTTCTTCAAGCTATTATCTATCTCTTGCAAGTTTCACTGACAGAACCCTAAAATACGATGGCTACATTTGTGTTTATTTTCTGACCTGCCACACCTTAATCCCTGCTTTCTTAGCGCCAGGCTAAAGAAGTACACAGAGCCTTATTCTCAGTAGACCAGACGTTTTGTGATAAATTTCTTAGCTGTATCAATCCATGAAAAAAATTCCAAAATGATATTTTGTCCTCTCTAGCCCTCTGCACTGAGAATATATGAGAGTGAGGGAAAGGTAGTCAGAGTCACTGTGCAACAGTGAGAAGCCGTATTGAGAAGAACAAGCTTAAAGGAAGTCTATTGAGAAATTTAACCAAGCAGGAAATACCAAGGTCACTTAAGCTTGAATTGGGAAGGACAACAGATGAAAAATGGAAGTGACCAGTGAAGGAGCCACCATGTATGACTCAAATGTCACAGTCCTTATCGTGCTATGTGTTGAAGAGGAAGCAGGGATAGAAGGAATAGCTGCACAAGACCAAGTAAATCCAGAATGGATCTCTGCAGGAAGTGACAACTTTCAGCTCCTTTAAGAGAGTGGAAAAATACCAGAGGCATGGGAAATGTTTGGGATCTTAAAATTGTGCAAAGGTAATAACCAAGAGAATAAAAAAACCCAAACACCTGAAAGCATAGGAATACATCAAGCTTTCCTTAAAATTATAAGTAATATTACCTATTTTAAAAAGTAATTATGCTTTATTTTAATGTTCATTTTTTTAAATTTTGAGTTCCGAATTCCCTCCCTGCAGTCCATCCCCTACCCACTGAGAAGGCAAACAAGAGGCTATAAATTATATATGTGAAGTTACATCATGCAAAACCAAGAGTAATATCTGTCTAAAACCAAGTGTTATCTGTGATAGGAATGAGCTTAGAAGTCTTTTTAGCAAGATCAAAAGTGAAGCAAGACTATTATTATTCAGTATTATGTTAGAATGCTGGCCATAGCAATAAGATGAGAAAGAAATTCAAGGAATATGCATGGGTTATGAAACAAAATGGTTGCTTTTGCAGATGATATGATTTATTAGAAAACCCTAGTCAGCTAAAAACTGATAGAAATAAACAGTTTCAGGCAAAGTTGAAGTAAATCGACATAAATAATTTCTATATATTGCCAATGATCCAGCAAGAAGACATAAAGATAATTATTTGTAGTTATTTTTTATTGAAAATAACTGAAGATAAGAATTACTTTATAGGACTCAGAAAAATGATAATAAAATTCATCTAGAGGCATAGAAGGTCAAAAACATAAAGGGCATGAAAAAAATTGTAAGGAAGGGGGACTGACAGTATCAGATTTCAGACTACACCATAAAACTGTTATAATCACAATAGTTTGGTGCTGGGCAAGAGGCAGCCAAGTGACTCAGTGGGCAGAGCGCTGGGTCGAGAATCAGGAAGAAGACCTGAGTTCATATCTGACCTTACCCCAGCCATGTGGGCAAGTCACTTAACTTCTGTTTGCCTTAATCCACTTGGTAAGGAAATGTCAAAACCACTCAACTATCTTTGCCAAGAAAACTCTCAGGACACTGTGGATCATGAAGAGTTAGGCACAACTGAACATAAACAAAGCTAAAATTAGGAGAAAAGTGGGAAATTAGTGGGGAAAATGTCTGTAGCAAGGTTATCTAAGGTTTCCTTCATAAGATATATAATGAATTATCAAATTTATGAGAAAAAGAGCTGTTCTCAATTGACAAATGTTCAGAAGATGTGAATTGAGCACTTTGCCAAAGAAATCCAAGCTATCAATAGACATAAGGAAAAATATATTACCTATATTTAAAGAAAATCAAACTAAAACAATACTGAGATAGCATCTCTTCCCCCATCAGATTGAGAAAGTTGATTTAAAAAAAAAAAAAGGAAAAGGACATGTTAGAGGAACTGTGAGCAGAAAGATAAGCCCGTACACTGTTGGTAGAGCTGTGAACTAGTCCCATGACAGAAAGCAGTTTGGAGCTATGCCCCACAGCTACTAAACTCTGCATACCTCTTGACCTAGCAAAACCACTACTAGCTTTTCACTTTGCCCAAAAAAAGGAAAAGTACCCAAATGTTCAAAAATATTTAAAGCAGCTCTTTTTTGTGGTGGCAAAGAATTGGATATCAAGGGGATGCCCACCATTTGGGGAATGACTTAACAAGTTGTGATATATGAATATAATGGAATATTATTGTTGTATTAGAAGAAATGACAAAGGAAGTGGTTTCAGTTAAATCTGATAAGACTTATATGAACTGAAACAAAGTGAAGTGAACAGAAGCAAGAGAACAATTTATCCAATTACAGCAGTATTGTAAAGATAACTTTGAAAGATTTAGGAAGTCCAGTGAACACACTGACCAATCATAGTTCCAAAGCACCCATGGTGAAACATGCTATCTACCTAGCATGTTTAGGTAGAGATCTGATGAACTTAGAGTGCAAAACAGATACATTCTTCTCTATTTTTTTTTTTGACGTAGCTAATGGGGAATTTGTTTTGCATGACTTTGCATATTTGTAAAGAGCTTTCTTGTTTTCTCAGTGGGTGGGGAAGGGGTAGAGGATAAGAAGATAATTCTGAACTGAAAACAAAATTAAATGGATAAAAAAGATCATAAAGAACCACTATGGCTTTATCAGGAATTTATGATGACAGATCAGATTTATTTCCCGTTTTATTAGGCTGGTAGATTAATGGAATGCTCTGTCTATAGTTTACATGTATTTTAGCAAAAGATTTGGCTGTTTCTCATGCTGTTCTTGTGGAAAATATTGCAGATGTGTTATAGAAGATGAACAGAATGAGATGGGCCAAATGGCCTGACTTGAAAGAGTAGTTATTATGACTTACTATTTGAAAGAGCTCTCCAGTGAAAGTCTTCAAGGACCTGTTCTTATATCTGTGATGTTTAACATTTTTTCATTGATTTGGATAAAGGCACGGATGGCATGTACGTCAAATTTACCGATGCTGCAAAGGTGAGAGAGGAGGGATGCCTGACACATCTCGTTTGCTCAGTGGCCTGAGTGCTGGACCTGGAGTAGGATGACCAGAGTTTAAATCCAGTGTATACACATATTAGCTCTGTGATGCCATGCAGATCACCTAATCTCTCTCTATTTCAGTTTTCTCACTTGTAAAAGGGGAAAATTTTTATCACCTACCTCTCAATGTTGTGAGAACAAAAAATTAGATATTTGGAAAGATATTTGCGAACCTTAAATTTCTATACTATTAAATAAACTATTAAATTGCTCACTGTTATTTTAATCATTATTATGTAACTATAAAGATTCCGGAACATCTTAATAAGTTAGAACTTTGGGCACTAATAAGATTCAATTAGACCAGTATAAGATTTTACTCTTGAATTCAGAAAATCATCTTCAGAAGTACAAGACAATAGAGAGGTCATTATAAAAAGGCCTGGTTTTTGTTTTGGTTTTTTTTTTTTGTGGATTGCAAACCCATTATAAGTCTATGGTGTGATAGGCTAGTTGAGAAAACTAATGTGATTTTAGTCTATGTTCATTTAGTTAACTAACAAGTACTTATTAAGTGTTTACTCTGTGCCAGGCACTGTACTAAGTCTTGGGGGTACAAAGAAAGGCAAAAATACAGAAAAATCACTGTCTTCAAGGAGCTTATATACTAGTGGTAAGAGTAAAATGTAAATAGATAGATTCATAGAGGATACAGAGTAGATGGAAGGTGGAGGGGAAGTTGAAAGTGGCTAGGGGAACAGAAAAGATCTTTAGAATATGGCATTTGAGATAATTCTTGAAGCCAAGCAAAGTGAGGCTGAGGCAAACAGGGACAGTGTTCCAAACATATGAGACAGCTGGTGCAAAGGCACAGAGATAGGAAATGGCTGTCATGTTGAAGGGAGAGCAAGGAGGCCAGTGTGACTAGACCACAAGAATTTAAAAAGGGGAGTAAATTGTTACACAACAGGAAGAGAGGAAAGAGGTTGTGCAAAACCTTAGGTACCAAACTGGATTTTATATTTTGTTCTAGAGGTAAAAGGAATAATATTTATTGCAAGGGGATAGGAAAGTGTGACATGGTCAGATCTTTGCCTTAAGAGTACCATTTTAACAGCTTTGTACATGATAGATTAGAGTAGGGAGAGATTTGAGGCAAGAAGACCCATTAGAAGATTCATATACTGGTCTACTTGAGAGGTAATAAAATCCTGAACAGAGGTAGTAGTGGCTATGTGAATGGTGTAAATGGAGAGGGGCATATAAGAGATGTTGCAAAGATAGAAATGACTAGACTTGGCAATAGATGTGATCTGTGGGGTGAGTGTGTGGAGTCAAGGGAGGTGCTGGGCTTGCACACGTGGGCGACTTGGAAAGATGGTGGTATCCTCAATAGCAGTAAAGAAGTGTGGGTGAGGGGAAGGTTAGGAGGGAAAGATGACACACTTTGTTTTGGTCACATTTAAAATTCTCTATGGTATATCCAACTCAAAAGTGCCCAGAAGGTAGTTGGAGATGTGGGACTAGAGATCAGAATTGGGACTAACAATGGACATAGAGGTCTTGGAGTCAGTCTGATCATTGAATCCGTGGAAGCCAGTGAAGTCATCAAGGAGGCTGGTAGAAAAAGAAAAGAGGAGGTTTCAGGCCCAAGTCCTGGGCGACACCCACACAAGAGAAGCATAGGATCCAGGGTTAGGAAGGGAATAATCCGGATTCATTATGCTCTGGTCAGAACACATGTGGAACACCATGTTCAGTTCCAAAGCCACATTTTTAGAGAGCACACTGATAATCTAGAGAACATCCAGGAGAGCCCCCCTAGGAGGATGAGACTTAAGTTCATGCCATATGAATCTTCATAATAGGACCTGAGAATATGGAGCCTGGAAAAGAAAAGACTTAGGGAAGCATCATAACTAGATTCACTAAAGGTAGAAGCACTGAATCTTCAAAGTCGGAAGGGAGCTGATGAGACATCTCTTTCAATGCATTCTTGTGAAAGAGAATCTCCACTGCAATATACCCAATCCATGGTCACCTAAGCTTTGCTGGAAGACCTCCAGTGAGGAGGAACGCACTGCCTCTGAAGGCAAGCCACTCCACTTTGGGATGGTCCTAATTGTTACAAAGTTTTTCTGATATAAAACTAAAATTTACTTTGCATACAGTGTTCACCTATTACTTCTGGTCAAAGCAAAACAAAAAATGACTCTGGTTCTAGAACTTTTTGAAGACAGCCGTCTTGTGTATCCTAGGCTTCTCTTTGGGTTAAATCCTGATTCCTTCATCAAGGCCTGATATGTATAGACTTAAGCCTCCTCTATCTTGTCTTTTCTAAGCTATGACCTCCCTAGCCCTAAAGTAGTATGTAAGCCTTTAGTCCAACCATGGCAGGTTTTTTTCCAGTCACTCCACAAACTTTTAGCATTTACTACGTACCTGGCCCTGTCCTACGTGCTGATGTTAGAAAAGAAAGACATAAACACTTTCTACCCTCCAGGGACTCTCATTCTCATGAGGTGATGAACGTGAAGATAACTAGGTTCATAAGGACAGAGCTCATCAAAGGGAAGGCAGCCTCCTACCTTCTCCACCCCACCAGAAACTTGGCCTCTGCCCCTGAGTGGCTCGTCTCTGTAGGGGGCCCTTTGTGTTGTCTTCTGGGTATCTCCAAGCTGATGTTTAATAGTTAATCGTTAATCATTTCTCTTTTAGTCCAGTCGTTCAGTTCGATGGTCTGAATGGCTTTCATCTGAGAAAGGGTTTAAATTTGTTCTGCTTGCCCCCATGACCACTCTTTGAATATGATGTAGAGGGAATTCTTTTTCAGTTATGTGCTGGACTCTGGTAGCCTCTGAGGTAGCTTCCCGTTTCTTTTATTCTGTGAATTTGATCAGACTTGTCCATTAGAAAGCTTCTGGCAAGTAACTTAGATGACTTGGATTGAAATGAAGCTAGAGGCCAGGAGACCAGTTAGGAAGCTGTCATAATAAGGCAGCCTGAATTAAGGTGTCTGCCGTGAGAATTGGAAGCAAGTGATGAACACACAAAACATTGTGAGGTGTAATGGAGGGGGCTTAGCCTTTGGGTGTCGGGGAACAGCGGAAAGGTGTGAGTCAGAGGGGCCTCAACAGATTGTGAGCCCGAGTGACTGGAAGACTAATGGGGTTATCAGAAGAGGTGATGTAGTCAGGAAAAGTTTTTATGGAGAGATGCCAACAATAGGATCCTCTGAAGAGCCTGGGTTTAGAGCCAGAGGGCCTTTGGGCTTCTCTCAACTCTCATCACTTTTGTGTGACATTAAGTAAATCACTTAATTTCTCCTTGTCTTAGCTTTCTCATCAGTGAAGTACAGCGGTCAGATGAGATGATCTCTGACGCTCCCTCTAGCTCTACATCCTGGGATTTTGTCATGGATTCGGTTTCTGATGTGTTGAGTTGGGTGTCTTCATGGCCATGTTGGCATCTGGAAATGAAGCTTGTGGGAAGGTGGGTTTGAATTCAGTCTCTGCAGGAGGTGATTGATACTCATGAAAGCCAGATGACTTGGGTGAATTTACAGTTATACATTGTAATGCAAAATTTGGTATTTGTTTGAAATTTAGTCTGATCTTTAGGATTGGGAGTAGGATGAGGATATAGATTAATTTTTGCTCGGCAGAAAAATAAGTCTTACGTGCTTCAGATACAGAAGCTCCGTTTACTCAGTACTTACTAAGTGAAGTAACCAACCAGGCAGCAAGTATTTGTTAAGTCCCTCCTGTGTGCTGAACTCGGCGCTAGGCCCTGGGGGGCAGAGACAAGGGGTGAGTCCATCGCTGTTCTCAAGGAGCTTACGTCCATTCTGCTGTGAAGACGGTCTGTTGGTATCAGTTTTGTGTCACTTGTCACCAGCGGATAGACTAGAGTTCATTCTTTTTCCTCCTCTTCTTTTTGTATATGCAGACTCTCAGTAAATTTAAAAATTCTTTATCTGAATATTAAAAATAGTGTCAAGATACATCTCACTGTTTTAAAATAAAATGAAAATATAACCTTTTTCTTTTTCATGTAGCTGGTTTTTCATGAATTGCAGCTATTTGCATTTGCGATTCTTGCTATTTTCATTATGAGACTGAAGCTCTTTTTGACACCTCACATGAGCGTTATGGCTTCCTTGATCTGCTCCAAACGGGTAAGGTAGTTGTTACTTTTGTAACTACAACTATGACTAATTGTCAGGGTTTTGTTGAGTTTTCCAAAACACAAGACTATACAGATTTACTAAAAAGATTTATATTTTCATTACAGAAACATTTCACATAAAATCACCCTAAGTGAGGCTAAAATGTTTCAGATTTTTTTCTCCTCAGCATCACAAGCTGGGATTGCCTCTTTAGAACGAGCTTTTTGGAATTCAGGTTTTTATTAAGGAGCTTTCTGAACAGTTTGACACCTAGGTCTCTAGTAATCCTCTTCAGCTGGCCCTACTACCGAACGTTTGCTTCTGCCTGGATCCCTAGGGAATGGTGCCAATGTATAGGTTTCTTTGCTGTTTCACATTATTTAGGCAGTAAGGGATAGTAAAGGTTTGTGAACACCAGGAAAGTGCTGCTGCATAAGCATGATAACTGGTGTGGCCGGGTACCGAGCATAATGTGGAGACCTCAGAAGGCAAGAAGTCCTTTACCGGTGGTTTCCCCAGCATATGCTGGGGTGTTTGGGCACAAGGATGTGAAAGATTTAGCTTCTAAAATATTTCTACCCATAGTAATTTTTGAAATTATATTCCACTATATTTCACTTGGTCCTTTGGACCAAGCAGTATTTAGAAATATTAAATATTCTCTAATCTCTTAGTCCTCCAGTAGATTAATAAGCTCAAACTTGGATCCATCATGAGCCCCCAAATTGTATTTGTTTTCAAAGAAGAGAATAACCTAGTATACAGCATGTTGCACCATGGGTGGTCTACCTTGGCTTATACCAGTAAGATAGATTTTTGTCACTGGCTCCAAAGTAGTCTGTACTTGAATTATAAATGAATGATTTCTTTCATTTCAGCTCTTTGGTCGGCTCTTTGACAGAGTTCGTTTTGAGAATTTTGTCTTTGCCCTTCTAACAGTGATGTCAATTCAAGGGTGGCTAAACCTTCAGAGTCAATGGAACATAGTAGGAGAATTCAGTAATGTACCTCAGGAAGAGCTTCTCCAGTGGATCAGGCAGAACACCAGACCAGGTAAGGGAAAGGGAAGTCCCAGCTCCTGGGGCTTCCAAGGACTCCTAAAAGGAGAGGCCACAACTAGGCAAACCTATGAAACACCTACCTTCATCTGTGTCACCCCTCATTGCCACTTTGTCTGGATCCTCGCTTCCATGACATTCTGCCTTGTAGAGGCCATGCTTCTTGGTGCGCTAGCATATCACCCAAATGTGCTGGGGACAAAGGATCGTGTCATTTTAATATTTATGTCTCCATCAACAAAATATGGTGCACATAGGTGATTAATTGTTATTTGTTGAAATTTAACTATGCCCTCACATTTTACAAAATATCACAGCTTCCCTTCCTGTGAGCCCAGTGACTGTAGGTCTGTTGTCCAGGGATCACTAGTAAATTAAATATCACTCAGCTGAACAAAGAATGATGAATTCTTTCAGTCCTAGCAGCTCCCAGAAAGCATACAAGCCGAGTGAAGAGTTGTATTCTGCATAATGCAGGGATTGCCTATCTCAGAAAAAATTACTTGTCCTTGAAGAATTTATATACATGTACATACACACATGCACTTACCTGGGGTGACAGGCCTAACCCAGCCCATCTGAGGACCTCTACTACCGCCCGTCATCTTACCCTAACTTGGATTTTTATTTCCATATAAATATATCGTTGGCCCTTACTGTGACCTCTATTCCCGGTCTACCCCATGTTTCTTTTAGCCCAGAGGTGGGGAGCCTGCGGCCTCAAGGCTGTGCGTGGCCCTCACGTGAAGCTCTTTGACTGAACCCAAACTTCACAGAACAGAATCCCTTAATAAAAGGATTTGTTCTGTAAAACTTAGTCAAAAGGCTGTACCCAGGGACCTAGTCTAGCCTGGTCTAGCCTGTCATTGCTGCTCAGGCCTCCCTTCCATCATAATTCTCTCGTTGTTCGGTTGTATCCAGCTCTTCATGACCACATAGATCATAGCGTGTCAACACCGTCTGTCCGTGGGATTTTCTTGGCAAAGATGCTGGAGTGGTTTGCCATTTTCTTCTCCAGTGGATTAAAGCAAACAGAGGTTAAGTGACTTGCCCAGGGTCACACAGTTAGTAAGTATCTGAGGCTAGATTTGAACTCGGATCTTCCTGACTCCAGGTCCAGCCACTAGCTGTCTCTTTCATAATCTTTACCTTGTAGTTAATCAGTTAACCTCCAGGTTGTCAAAGAGTCACAGGATTTGAGGGTTGGCAGTCATCTAGTCCATTCTCTGCATGAAAGGAATCCTCACTAGAACATACACAAGTGGTGACCATCCAGTCACAGTGGGGGAAGTGACCACCTCTCGAGGTAGCCCATTACACTTTTAAACAGCTTTGATTCTCCTGTCCAGTGTCATAATGTCCTCTGAAGCAGTGAGGTCAAACTCAGAAATGAGAGCTGCTAAGCCATCCTCTGTAAGCATCCCTGCAGGCTGCCAATCCCATATACTTACATATGTATTTATTAATACAGCAGCATATTAAAATTCAGATAGGAACTGTATTTTTGTGGTGGTTCAGGCTGTACTTGGCAGTAATGCAGACCATATGCAGCCCACAGGCCATGTATTGGGCACCTCTGCTCTGAAGCATCTTTGCTAGGAGGTCCTCTAGCTTGTACCTGAATATTTCCATTGATAGGCAACTCACTGTCTCAGACCATTCCACTCTGGGACAGTTAGAATTGTTTACAAGGTATTATGTTGAATGAAAATGTGCCTTGCTCTATCTGTCACCTGTTAGTCATACTTCCGACCCCTGGAGCCAAACAAGGTGAATTCTGCCTTTCACATATGTAGGCATCTGTGATCTTTCACACACCTACCATCAAGTTCCAGGCTTTCAGAGTTGAAGGGTGCCTCGGGGACAGTCTCCTTGAAACCACAACTGAAAAAGAATTGTTTCACCACCTGCTTGCCCAGATACTTGACAATATCTACCTTCTCCCCTCATCAATTTGTTTAGTAATCCTGTCCAAAAAATTAAGCTATGCTATTCCTCCTTCCTTCAGTCAGCTCTAACTAGGCGTGAGCTTATGGCCCATCATGATCGTGGTTGCATTCCTTTAGATGGGCTTCAGTTTATTAATGTCCTTCCTAAAATCTAGAGCCCCAACCTGGACTTAGTGCTGCTGGCCAGAGAAGAGTGCGGCAGGCAGCCCAGTTCTTCCTAAATGAAAACTATGAATCTTTAGGCAGCTTATGCTCACATTGGTTTTCTTGCAGGCAAGAGCTTGTTAAGGACTAAAAGTTCCAGATGCTTTTCAGAGAAACTGCTGTGTAATTGTGCCTTCCCTCTCATACTTGGCAAGGTGTAGTTTCATCAAATTTTCGCTTTCTTCAGTTTGGCCCAGTGATCATGTATGTTCATGACTTTTTTGAATCTTGACATGGTCATCCAGTATATTGGCTTCCTGTTGCAGCTTTATGTTCTGGGCCAGTTTGATTAGTATGCCATTTGTGCCTTTATGTATATGTTTGAGGAGCGTGTTCCACAGCTCAAGGCCGTGTACATATCCTTGGGATGTGCCACTGAAGACTTCATGTCAAGTCATTGCAATCTAGTCCTGCCGCTGCTTATTCCAGCTATTCTAGAGTAGTCAACTCAGGCCAGTCCAGGGAGTCAAGTTTAAGACTGGAACGAACATACTGAAAACAGCCATGGATTTTAAAATGCAACAAAAAAGATTTTCAAAGGATGTTTTAAGTAATTGCCTAAAATAGAGACAGTTCTCATTCCCCTCCCCCTCCTAATGCACTACTCCAGTTGCATTGTATCAGAAAGATGCTCCACAGGAATCTTTACAATCTTGCCAGATCTCCACTATATCATCTCTCATACATTGACTTCTTTCTGTTCTGGGCACCAAGGAATCTAGGCCAGTGGTTTGAGCCTCAGTCTCCAGACTAAGTAAATTCCAAGAGCAGCATTTGTAAACTGCAGCCAGGAGACACGGCGATAAATCCTGCTTCGAAGGCACCTCTCGGTCTCAGTTTCCTCATCTGTAAAATTAAAAGTTGGACTTGGATTGCCTCTGAGTTCTATTTTAGCACTAAATCCAGGGTCCTCTAATCCTTTAATGGAAACTGCCTCAGCCTTTGTAAAGCAAATGGTATTCCTACCATACCTATGTTTCCAAGGATTCTTACCAGTAAATGTGTATTGTAGTTTGACCAAGATTTATTTCTGGGTGTATTAATAAAATCATACGGTTTGAGGTGCATTTGTTTTTAATATGATAATTATGCTATTTCCCCCCTAATATTGAGCCATAATTACACCCCATCTACTTAAGTAGATATAAAGACAATTTGGTTTCTGCCTGACATTTCTAGCTGACTTCAAGGGTCAGTGTCATGCTCTCCTGTGGTGTGTCTCAGAACTTCTATGTGCAGGGCTGCACCCTGGCAGATGGAATCTGTGCTCCTGGAGTTTCTTAAGCTTTGGGAGACTTAAATGTGAGGACATTTCTAGGATCATTTTGTATGTGTCTTAAAGTAGCATAGATTACCATCTGCCTGAGAGAGTTAAGGATAAACCCAATTGAAAGCATCAAGATGGTGTCTTAAAGAGTCTGTCTGGGCCTTTGATTTTACCTGTAATTATAATTAACTTCTATTTTAACTTCAAAATGTAATTTAAAATACATTTTTTAATTTCGGAATTTGGAATTTTTATGAGATAACTTTCAATTTTCTTTAAGAGGATGTCTTTTAAATAAGTATAATCTTGTATTTCAGATGCTGTTTTTGCAGGTGCCATGCCCACAATGGCAAGTGTCAAGCTGTCTACCCTTCGCCCTATTGTCAATCATCCACATTATGAGGATGGAGGATTGAGGTATTTAGCATTCTTCCAGAACTTAGTTATCACTGATGAGAAGGAGCAGAGGGGGGAATCAGGAAGGATCTAAACCCTCAGTCCTGGGAAAGCTTCATTTTGGTGATGAGCTTTTTACAAGGGATGCTAACACATTGTGTGCTGGCCTAGAGCTAGAAATCTTGGCAGAGACAGTGCATCTCCTACCAGCCTCATCAAGAAGGCAGTACCGTCACACTTTAACATGTAGGAATTCATCTGAGATAGACTCTTCCTCAGAGGTGGGCATTACATGAGGTTACAGAATAAACAATTGGGAGTGAGCATAGACGTCCCACACCTGCTTCTGATAGAGTTGTAAAGACTTTGTGAGACCATGAAGTGGCTACAGCCTCTAGAAGGTCTGCATAGATAACTGACTTGTTGGGTATTTAAATTTGGATTTTGACATAACATTGCATTTGCCTGCATATTGAGATTTCTGGGAAAAATATGTGATAGTGAACCTGAACCTTCTGAATATTAAAGGTCAACCAGGTCTGACTCTTTATTGCACTTTGATTGGGCTTCCAGGTAGTTTGAAGGTATGTTGTGGTCTGCAAGGATGATGCTTCCTGGAGATGATGCCTTCTTGGAGATGGTGTCTGTGATGTTGGTTACAAATATTCTCTCTGATTTTGTGCGCATAGGTCCCGGGGTATGTGTAGGGAGGGTAGTATAGATCCTCCTCTCACCCAGAATCAAGTTTTGATTCACCCATCTCCATAATGAACTCTTTGGCAGATCTACTCCCTCAAAATAGGGCCAAGGTGAAGTGATTTGTAAGGCATTAACTGTCCCTTCTGCCTCTGTTGTATACTAAAATAAAGTTTTGGTTGCTATAGTTGTTTGAAAGTTGTGAGTTAATGTGGTTTTAGTGATCTGCCAACCTAAGGAAAGGTTGCATATTTTTTAACCTTGAGTGGACCCACACAACCATTCGGCCCAGAAACTTCACATTTTTCTCAGGCTGGCATCTGAGATTTGGCCAGTTCATGATACTAGTGTAGGTTCTGGAGAATGACTCCAAGGAAAACAGAAGGAATGGTGGGCAGATCCCCAGGGGAGGTAATCATGTTGTGAGATGAGGCACCTCTAAAGGCTTCTGATGGGGTCATAGTATTCATACAGGCTCTGCTGGGGGTAGAAAGTTTTCTCCTTCATTTATCCCTCCATGTCGGGAACCAGCTGTATGAGAAGAGGTGCATCTTGAAGAGTCTGCCCCTGGCGGCTTGTCTGTCAGATCCCAGATCTGGGATAATGGTGCCATTAGTAGGAGTGCACTCACATCAAGGTCATGATGATACCCCATTTTTCTTTTGAACAGATAGCACTGAGGCATCTCATAGGGGAGGGAAAGGGTTTGATAAACTGCTTTTTGACTTCTTTAAAGAAATCCCAAAGGGTTTAAGCCTCTGTCCTAGCCAATAAGTAGATCCAGTTTTGATGATACAGATGGCCTACATGTGACATCTTCTGCTTCAGTGGTACTAATGTATTTCATATGTCTTGGTATTTGGGAGAACTCTGGCTTGGTGCATGGACTCGGAAAGTGCTCCAGAGTCCAAGGACTACTGGTGAAATTCATTGCAAAGGAACAGTCAGGTTATGGTTGTATCCACTTAGACTGATTCATTGTGAATGGCTGTGACTAAGACCTAGAAAAATTTGGCAGACTTTGGCAGCTTTATTCTATGTCAAGGACTGACTTGGATTCTAGAAAGAAATAGCATATTCTGCCAATGACCCTTTTCTGTTCTGGGTGGTGCAATGGATAGAGCATTTGGCCTTAGGCTGGCTAGAGAGGGTGAGTGGAATTTTTGTTCAGACACTGAGCTGTCAAGTAGCTTGATCCCAGGCTGGAGTTTCAAAGTTAAAAGGATTAGTTCTCCCAGAGGGTGTGTATGGGTTGGTGGTGGGTAGGGGGGAACTGGAAATGCTATTGCATGTGGTGTTGCTATAGGGCAGAAAATGGGATAGGAAGCTTTGTCTGATGGTCTGGTCTGGGGCCTGAGCCTGGCTAAATTTAATGGGCCAGTTGAATTTTGACTCACCTGCTCATTAGTCAAGCAGCTCGTTCCCAGTGTGGGATCAGCTTCTCCAGAGACTCTAATAGGTGTGGAAGGTGATATGGAAATGTTTCCTAGAGATCTAGATGGGAAGTGTGCTGTCTCAGGTGGTGAGAAGAGTGGAAGCAGAAGAGAGGAGTGACCAGATGAGGGAATGGGAAGCCAGGCTTCTGATGGTTTGATGATCCTTGGGACCCACTGTTGAGGGTCTCACAGTAGGGCCAGCACTGTGGCCATTGCCAGATACAGGTGGTCCTATTGAGAGATTAGGCAGTACTATATCCTGCCCTGGAGGAGAAGGCTGATAGGCGATGGGGATCAGGCCAAGTTTGGAGTAGGAGAGAGATAAACCATCCTGGTTCAGGGAAGGGTGAGTGCTGAGGTTTTTTAGGAGACCATGAAATCAAGGTGGAAGTGGGAAAGCATCAGCAAGTGCAGGAGATGAGGTGGGCCTGTCAGTGCTACAGTAGGAGGTGCAGTTAACACAGGGGAGTGCAGGGTGGATGCCCGTCAGCTGTAGGATTTTTACATGTGCTGCAGCATGTAGAACTATTGGGGAAATACTGGTGGTAACCAAAGAAAAGATATCTAGCACTGATTATTTCTAAGGTACAAGGTACAGGCATCTTCAGGGAGCACTGGCCTTTCATGGTAGCTTATGAGTGCCGGGCATCATGGTGTTCTAAAGCTTGTGTTCGGCCTTCTCTTGTTGGAGACATTCCAGGAAGGATCAAAAAAGAGAAGAATGGAAAAAAATCATGGTGAATATTCTCAAAATTAGGTGATCAATTGGGAGGCCACAGCAGCTACTGAAAAACATACAGCTAGGGTTTATATAACAGCATACATGTGTTGGCTCATTTGATCCTTATAACGGTCTTGACAAAGACGACAAATATACAAGTTAGAGACAGTTTAATTCATTTTATTGGTGTCCACGGCACCCAATCCATCACCTAGCACATAGGAGGCAGTTATGTTCTTACTGATTAATGCAAAGGGGATTACATTTTTAAAGCTGGGAGGGACTTCAGCATCCATCTGACATGGCCCATACCTGTCTGACAAATGGCCAGGCAGAGTCAGTCACCACCCAAAGTTCCCCATTCTATTTTGAACAACTCCAGTCATTAGGAAATTTTTTTTGACATTAATCTTAAATTGTCTTCTTTGCAACTTCTCATCACTCCTGGTTCTGCTCAGCAGAACAAGCCCTCTTCTTCACATCATCCCTTCTCTAGCCTCAGTGTCCCTAGTTACATCATTCTAATTAGGCAGGGATAAGGTTCATGAAAGAGAAAAGTTGCCAGCTCAGAGAGAGAGTTGGGAGGGAGAACTGAGACTGCATTTAGAAGCATCATTGCCAATGAAGAGAGGATGGAACAGTAAAGAGCACTTTCCTAGGATCTTATTGCAAGATTTTTGCCAAAACTTTTGGTTAGCCAGAGAAAGAGGGCATTAAAGTTCTTAGCCCTCAAAAAACTCAGAGAAAAAATTCTCCTCTGAGACATTTAGACAGAGTGAGTCAAACCTATTATATTTTCCTCCAGGGAAAGAGAAGAAGCAAGTCCCCTCTGCTGCCCCCCAGCTCCTCTCCAAGCTAGTCAAAAGCAGTGTATTTTTTCCAAACTGCAAAATACATCAGTATCATTTACACTCCACGTGGGCCTTCAGTAGAAGTATAGTAGAAGTGTTTTTTTGTTTTATCCTTTCTATGGCCTTGCAAGCAAAGAGCTCTGAACTGAAGGGTCAAAAGAGCTGCTGCTTGGGTTTGAGGACAGACCAGTTTTAAGACTTACGGCCCAGGGGCCCTGGGTCCCTAACCTCTTTGAACCTCAGCATTCTCATCTGGAATATAGAAATAGTAATAACATGTATTATGTGTCATTATTGTATAATCTATGTAATATATGATGATATACAATCTTTTACATAAAATATATAATTATATAATATATTATTATATGTAGTTACATAATATACATACATATACCCTGCCTACCTCAAAAAGTGCCTTTGATTACATAAAACACTTTCTGAACCTGTGAGTGCTTTGTACTTGTACGTTATTATAATATTACAAATGTATTTCTCTTTACCAACCTTAAAGTGTTATAGAAATGCTAGTTTTTGTTATTATCAAAACCAGCATAGTAGATGCACAAAAAGTCATCTAGAAGGGATGAATCTTCTTTAAGGACCAGAAGAATTCAATGTGTAAGTAAAGATACAGTGGGATGCCCTTTGGGGCTGCTTTGTAGATTGCTCTGCCAGATCCTAATGTGGAAATTACAAACTTGCTGTGCACAGTTCTTCTGAGCCTGTTTGTATTGACCCTGTTCTAGTCATTCCAGAGGTGTTAGATCTTTGGGTATGTGTGAATGCTAACCCCTCAGCCATCTGTGGAGTGACACTCTAAGGAGAAAAGCAATTCACGGTCTCTTCAGAGGAGTGTCACTGTCACCTTCATGAGTTTGCTTCTCCACCTGGGACTCTGTCCAATAAAGCCATCTAGAAAAGATTGCTCGTTAGGATTTCATGATGGCTTTACCAAGTACCCTAGTAAGCAGTAGGGCAGTAACTAGACAATGTTCTGTTTAGCTTCTTAAAGAAATGCTCTCACTGAATAATTCCTTTTTACTATGCTGTTTTTAGTTGTATAGTGATTCAGTTTGAAAAAAAAAGTCGATTTGAAGAATATTTTGCACCTTTCACAAATCAAAATGTTGAAAACATTTACCATCATGTTAATTAATGGTCCTTTGTATCAGGACCCTCATGTTTAAGTCCTCCTAGAATTCACTGCCAAATAAGTGTTTCTCCAGATTAATTTAATGTTGTTATTTTTATCGGATAATATGAGCTTTATAACCCAATATATTTTCCTTTTTACTTGGCTACCAGAATACTTAAAGCTAAATTCCATGCTTAACTACAGGAGTCTATTCTTATCTGTTGCTCAGTAAATTTATTTCTTGGATCTATAAATTGATTTTTGTTTTTATTTTTAATAATTTCATTTTTCATGGGCTTTACCTTTATATTCTCCCTCAGATTTGTTTTTCAAAAATGAGTAGGGATAGCTATGATGTTTAGTAATTTTGGTAAGGTAAAAAAGTAATTTTCTAGATAATAATTTATTGTATAGTGTACCCCAAATTCAGATGCTGCTCTTTATTATTTACTATATTTTGATGCTACACTCTTCCCGTCTCATATAAACAATTAGACGAGAGATGAGAGTAGATGGAGCATTTATGAAGTACTTGCTCTGTGCCGGGCTCTTACGAGCAAAGATAAAACTGGGCCCCGTTCTCCAAGGAACTTCTGTCTTGATGGGGGGAGATAGTATATACAGTGGATCCGAGAGGTGCGGTGGGAGCACCCGTGTGTGGGGGCAGAGTCTGCGGTTGTGAGCTGAGTCAGCTGAGAAGCGAGCATGGCTAGCACGTGGCTAGCACATGGCTATCAGAGCAGTTTGCTCCACCGGATGTTCCAGGAAGGAACAGGCCGAGAAGGCTGAAGAGTCTGGCCGGCGAGAAGCTGATGAGCTGCTTCTTGCTGGGCAGCCCTTCTTGGCCTCTGGTGCAGTCCTTGAGATTAATGAGGAGCAGCGCAGGTCCCTCCTGCCGTCGGCACTAAACAGCTAACTCTTTGGATCCTTGACAGTTTACTTGTAGTTTCTTTACTTCATGTTACGATCCATCTAAAATCTTTTAACCTGTTTGTGTTTAATAGGGCCAGAACTAAGATAGTTTACTCTGTCTATAGTCGAAAAACAGCTAAAGAAGTAAGGGACAAACTACTGGAGTTGTATGTGAATTATTATGTTCTAGAAGAGGCGTGGTGTGTTGTCAGGACTAAGTGAGTATTTGCACCGTCTCTTTTTTGAATGACACATTTTGTCTTCATATTGACAGAGTTTCATATTAAGTTTTTTGGAAGTTATTTTTCCACATTAAATTATTTGTGATAATATTGTTCCCAAGTAATTTCTAGGTGAACACAGTCCATTTACATGATAGCAGATATCACATAAGTAGGTACAGTTTCTAGTTGTATATTATCTGCATTTTTCAGTAGCCTAATTTTTCCTTTCCATTTTACATCTAAAATTATGATTCGTAGGAGGGGTTCATTTGAAGGTGAAAGAAGAGGACATGCTGCTGCCCCAGCTCTAAGCATTTATAGTAGGAAAATGTCCCTAATTAAAATAAAGAGTTCCAGGTTGTTTGCTCCTTATGTGGTGCCTGTAGATTCTAGAGAAGGCGGGATAGACCTAGACCATGTGCTCAGAAATGGAATTTAGTATCCTGAGCTCTAAAGATCCCTCCATGTTTGCCTTAGGATTTGATGAAAATCATTTACCAAGATCCTTAAGCCAAGAAGTTGCTTTTCCATTTGTGAATAATTGATTTTTTAAAATAAAGATCCAGAATATTACATGTAGAATGTGCTTCGTTTGTACACAGAAAAAATAGCAAACTATAGCTATATTTTACTAACTGATATATATAAGAACGTAAAATATAAAAACAAACCATGTTTGTGGAGTTCTAACTCTCAGGGACCTATAACATCATAAAGCTAGAGGATGTGGGCTGAAGAATAGGTAAAGGCAGCCACATTCTCTAGTCTTTGAAGTCCTCATCCACTCAGAGCCTGTCCCTAGATAGCTAAGTGATGTAGCATAAAGAGTATTGGACCTAGAGGCAGCAAGACTTGAGTCCAGATTCAGCCTCAGACACGTATTGTGACCCTGAGCAGGTCATGTAACTCCTGCCTTAGTATTCTCATGTGAAAAATGTGAATCATAATAATACCCATCTCCCAGGGCTATTGTGAGGATAAAATAAGGCAATATTTGTAAAGTTCTTTGAAAACTGTTAACATGTAAGTGTTAGTATTTGAGGACTATATAAATTCTAGCTGTTACTGTTATCCCTAACCTCTTGTGTCATTGATTGAACATTGTGTGTTACGATAGGAAAGAGAATATATTTGCTTTAGAGTTCTGGGAAACTGTAAGCTTAGTGCTAGAAAACTGGTCAAGAAAAGGTTTGAGGGTATTGAACTAACCTTAGGTAATCTCGAGTCTTATGAATTCCCAGGAACTAAGACAATTTGACTTACTTAATCTTCCTTTTAGAATTAGCTAGGGGGTATAGTTGATAGAGCACTAGACCAATCTGGTTCATCTGTAAAGTGTGAACAGTAATAGTAGAGGCGGGGCTTTAACATGTAGAGGGTTGATTTTATGTTTGATCTTTGGGATTTATAGGGAGCTACTGAAGTATATTGAATGACCACGGTGAGACCTGCAGTTTGACGACTTAATGAAGGATAGCCTGCAGTGGGGAGAGACTTGTCCAAACTGCCAGAGGAGAGAAGGGGGCAAATGTGAGAAAGAGAAAGTCTAAACCGTAGGATTTGGCACCTAAGTGGGGAGTGAGGGAGAAAATGTGGGTTGTGAACCCGGATGACTGGGAACGATGGTTGTAGCCTCTAGAGCAGTGGTTCTCAACCTTCCTGATGCCACGACCCTTTAATACTTGTATGTGGGTGTATCTGCATGTGGGCAGACCCACCTGGAGATGGATAGAGGAGCGGTGTCTCGGTTCCTAAGACCTTTGGAAATATGTTTTTACTGATGGTCTTAGGCGACCCCTGTGAAAGGGTTGTTCAACCCACAGGTTGAGAACCACTGCTCTAAAGTAACAGAGGTTTGGAAGGAAGGAGGGATTAGGGAGAAAGACAATAAATTCACTTGGAATCTCAAGATTTCTTTGGCATATCCAGTTTGATGGTAGATGGCCTTCTCAAGGAGCTACCTACAAAAGGGAGGTGAGATAGAGGATGAGAGCTAGTAGAAATGGATGGAGCCAAGTGATTTTGAGAATGGGGGAAACCTGAGCATGTTTGTAGGAAATAGGGAAACATCCAGAAGAAGAGTGAGGGGGGATGGTAGAGGGGGGGTATCTGTTAGAGAAGATGAGATGGAATGGACATTGGCAAGGAGAAGGCTACTCTTCTGAGATGGGGTGAAGGAAGGCATCTTAATGATATGAGATGAAGAAAAGGGGAGAAAGAGGAGTTCTCAGTAAATGGTTCAGTTTTTATCATGAAATATAGAAGTTTCCAATATAGATATTTATATGAAGGGCCTTCTCAGCAGAGAGAATGGGACCAGGGCAGGGGTGGGGAACCTGCAGCCTTGACATACTGAATTCAACTTCATAGAACAAATCCCCTTAATCAAAAGATTCAGTCAAAGGGCTGCTCTTGAGGACCTAGAGGGCCATGTGAGGCCTCAGGTTCCCTACCCCTGGACCAGGGGAACTGGGGGGGGTTTGAAAGGGTAGGGGTAATATGGTTTAGAAAAACTGCAGTGGTGAGTGAGACAGTGAGTCACTCTGGGAGGTATCTTGCCACAGTGAGGATGCAGCTGAGATGGCATAAGGACCCAGTTAACATGGTATTCTGATTTTTTTCATCTTCATCCAGCAGCAGGTAAGCAGGAGTAAAAGCAGCAGTTGTTGGGAGTAATCCAGTACTGAGACTTGGGCTGGGCAAGATCCTTGAGAGCATGAAAGGGTCAGGGGTACCTAAGAGAAGAAGAAAGTGGAGAGTAGAGCTGATTGTCCAGGGGTCAGGATGGAGAAGGGAGAAGAGTATAACCTGTGCAGGGGCAGGAACCAAAGAACCAAGGGATTGCATGTCCCGCTGAGAGCAAAGGGCCGTTCTGCCTCCCTCTGGACTACTTCCTTGGCAGTGGGGGACATTCCGGTGTGTAAGCCCCATCAGTTTGTACTCTTAGGTGTGATTTCTTGGCATTTGATTGCTTGGAACATAAAGCCAATTGAAACCTCCTTCTTCCTTTTCTGTCTGTCAGGCCACTAAAAGTGGGCAGGTTTAGTGCCTCAAGTTCAGAGGATGACAGAAAATATCAAACCAAATCAGTAGCTCATGAAGAAAGGGATTTTTTTTTCCTTTCTATCATTTTTATTCAACCATTACAGTGGTCATCAGGACATTTCCCATTATTTAAGTAAATAGTACGTGTCAAATACACTTAAATTCTACCTTGTTCCTATTAAATGTTGGTTAAGATATTTTTAAAAAGTAAGTTTTTTTAAACATATTTTTGTTTGACTGAAATAAGCCACTTAGAGATAATTGATCATTTAATGTATTTTTTAAAATTTTGGTGTATATTTTTCACATATGTAACAATTATTCTTCTAGGCCTGGTTGCAGTATGCTTGAAATCTGGGACGTGGAAGACCCTATGAATGCTGGCAAGCCTTCCTTGTGTAGTATCCTCATTAAGGATGGCAGGCCTTACTTCATCTCTGTGTTCCGAAACAGCATGTACAGAGTCTTCAAAGTGACCTAGGGGGAGGGTATGGCCTCATCGAGTGCACAATAGACAGGGTGTCAGAAATGGTCGTTGGTCTGTTCCCTGGCAGTGGTATTGTTTAAAAGAAAATCATAAGACGTTATTGGAAGTGCTTTTAAGAAAGAAAACATTTTTATTCAATCATTTAATTCATTCTGATTAAAGGTAAAATATTCATTTTTCACATTGCAGAGTCAGCCTTTGTTAAGTAAAAACTAATTTGTGACAAAAACTTGTTATGCAAGTGGTTATATGTTCACATGCTACTTTAACAAATAGTCATCTTAAAATTTTTGAGAATAGTTCTCTACAAGAACAAAGACTGTATTAATCTAGAATGTAAGTTCTTTTTTTGACCAAATAAATTGCTTTGAATTTTCTTGAATAAAATTTAAAATGTTTTGCTTCGTTGCAGCTTCTAGGGGACCAGCACAACAGTACTGCCCAATGTTATTTGGCGTTTCCATGTGGATTGACTACTGATACTGATCATACATGGCTTACCTCTGTGAGGAACTTAATTTTTGTAACCACATTTCTGTGAAGTTGGGTTTTTCGTTTTCAAAGTAACCAAGAAGAATCTTAAAACTTTTCATCATTTTGAGTTAGTTTTAAAAACACCTTTATTCACACTAGAGTGAATCACTTCAAACATCTGTAAACAGTTATAGATGTTACGTTGAAGAGTTTATAACCTATAATTAAAAACTATACATAAATTTGTATTAACTATTTTCCCCATTAATGCTTAAGTAGATGTGAAACATAATGTAAATCAGGGGTGGGGGTGGGGAATACAGATTATAAGGAAAAAAAGAGGAATCAACAAAATTCATTAAGTGATCTTTTCCTTTTGCTTCCGTTTCTGGATTTTGGACATGGGAAGAAGGTGGTCATTTTACTAAGACCATTCTTGGACAGCAGATTTTCCCCCTCCCTCTTACTTCATACTACACATTTGTATTTGGTTTTCAATGGAAACACAGCTTTATAAATCTTTTCCCCCTCCCTTCTCCACAAAAACAAAACTGCCCAATTTTAAGCAGCTTTTAGGCCTTTAAGTCATGACATTATTATATACTAATATACTACTATATACTATTATATACTCTTTTCACTCCCCTCAGCTGCTTGTTAAACAGATAGGCACTATCTGTAATATTTCAATATACATTCCTACTTCTAATTCTCATTTCTATTTCTGTTTCAATAATTACTTAATATTCCTGGCCCAAAATATTTTTGATAATAATAAGATACAATTTCATAGATGAATTCACTTATAATATGTAGGAAGAATAACAAACATTTTATTGGTTCCCCTGAGTACAAATGCTTCTAGTTGTAACTAGAATTTTAATACAATATTAAAAGAGTGCCATAAAAGCAACTCTACATTTTAGATATTTAACATTTAAAAATAATACTTCTGGCTTTAGTGCAGTGTCAGAGCAGAGGAGTAAAGGAAATATTCACTTCAATATTTATTAAACTAGATCAGAAAAAGCACTGAAAAGGTAAAGAAAAGTTTGTGAGACATCGTTACAATTAGGAAAGGATGAAAGGATGTATTTGCAAGACTGTAACAGCACAAGATGTAACGAATTTATATGGATTTGGCATCAGTTATTTTGTGTTCTATATGTTGAATAAAAAGAAAATCTGAAGTTTCAGTGTTGTTCCCATTTTTTCCCTCTCCCCTTGACTAATGGAGCAGAGCTGTGAGGCAATATTGAAGGTAAGGTAGGGTTGAGCAGAGGATTTTGAAGTATGGGAAGACTGGCATGTTTTAAGGTCATAGAACAGGAGCCAGTTGGTAGGGAGAAGTTTGAGATTCTTTGTAGGTGTGAGACAAACAGCAGCTTTATCAGCTTCTATCCATCAGCTAAAGGAACTGAGAGAAGTTACTTTCCTACTCTAATCTGCCTATTAACATCTTACCCATTCTTCAGAGGTCATATAAAAACCCTCCCCTTATATGAAGCCTTTCCAGATACAGCATTGTTGGACACAGTTGATGAGCTGATTGGTTTTAGGAGGATGGGAATAAATGATTACAGATGCAGTCAGCCGGAAGAGCCGGCACACCTATGGAGGAGGTAGTCTTGGCAATGAAAACCCCCTCTGTCAGAGACTGAAGGGGATGGGAGAGAGTGGGGCGTGATTCCAAGGTCTTTGGAGATTGAGAATGACAGAAGAGGGAACTCAGAATGAATGGCCTCAGTTTTTTTGTCAAGGTAAGCAAGGTCTTTTATGATTCTTTATTTTGTAAAATAAAAATCTCTTACTGAGGTTGGGGATAAAGACCAATGGGGGACTTTGAAGGAAAAGGTAGTGGTGAGATAGGGTAGTGATTAGGAATAGAAAGACTACCTTGCGTGAGTGGAGGCCCAGCTGTGGTTAGATAACATGAGTTTTCACTGTCATCTGTATGGATGACAGATTTGGAAGACAAAGACTTTAGGCATGGAGACCAGTTAAGAGGCTCTGTTAGTGGTTTAGGCAGAAGTTGATGAGTTTCTGAATGAGGTAGTGGCTATAAATGGAGAGAAGGGTGACTCGGTGGTGTAGTAGATTGAGTGCTGGGCCTGGAATCAGGAAGATGGGAGTTCAAATCCGCTCTTAGACACTTAATAACTCTACGACTAGGTCTGTGACCCTGGGCAAGTAATTCAACTTTGTTTGCCTCATTTTTAAAATGAGCTGGAGAAGGAAATGGCAAACCACTCCAGAATATTTGCCAAGAAAACTCCAAATGGGGTCATAAAAAGTTGGACCCGACTGAAATGACTGAGCATTAAGAACATAAGTGGAGAGGGTGGGACAGATAGAAAAGATGTTGTGGAAATAGAATCCACAAGACTTGGCAGCTCATTGGATACATGGGGTGGGGAGAGATAAGAATTGGTTATGACTGCAGATGAATCACAGCCGTGGGTACAATGATGGGCCTAGAGTCAGGAAGACCTTAGTGCCAGTTGGATCCTAAGCACCTACTTGCTGTGACCTGTGAGAGGCACTTAATCACTGTGTGGCTCAGTTCTCCGCATCTGTAGAATGAGGGTTATAGTAGCTTCTACCTCCAAGATAATATTTATAAAGCCTTTTTCAACCTAAAAGCACTATTTAAATATTAGTTGTTATTTTTACTGTGAGATCATAAAGTCTGAGTGACTAGAAGGCTGGTCCTGCCCCTGACAGAAGAAAGGTTCGTGAGAGCGGTGATATGTTCAGTGTTGGGCCTTATGACATTGCTAGTGAAAAATCCATGGGGGAGGTAGTGATGCAGGCTCAGAAGAGAGACTAGGGGTGGGTACGCACATGTCTGAGGGAATCATTGAAGCCATGGGGGCTGGTCAGCTCTCCAAGAGAGAATATGGAGAAAAATGAGAGCGGGGAGGAACTGGGCCAGCCACAACAGCCCCTCTCCATTTATCGATATGTGTACATGGATGTGTATGGACAGGCTTCCCTCAAAGTCTTTGTGCAGTTTTAGGCCATGGCTTCTGTGAGCACATGACTTGATCCTTTGTTGCTTCTATCTTGTTATCTTTTATTATTTTTTTCTTGCTTTTAGGTGAAGGAGATTCCTTCAAGGAACTATGTATGACCTTGTGAGAACCTTTGAAAAGTCAGGAAGCAAGCCACCAAAGTGCCAGGATATGGATTCCATGCTGGGATATATATCATGTCTCTGGAAGCCAGAGAGGGAGAAGTAGTGTCCCAAGTCACCGGCTAGACTCAGCCCAGAAGGAGCAGAGAAGTGGCATCACCGTTCACAGCCAGGCAGCATTGGCAGATGATCTTGGTGGGAAACTGGTAGAAACTGCATTATGGCCATCCTACATGTTTCGTATTACCTGGATTTCATTGTAGGATAAGAAGGGCATGCTGATAATACCATTCCAAGGGGGTAGACACACATGAAGTTGGAAATGTTTATTTGCAAACTGTGAGTGCCATCTGCTGGTCACCTGACATTAAGACATTTCTCCTCTGTTTTAAACAAAAAGGGAATAGGGGCTGACATGTTTTGCGCCTCTTCAATAAAAAAATAACTATTGTAAATCTGAAGCTCTAGGGAAGGAGAGTGTACGTTGTATGTGGCGTGTTCAAGTTTGTCCTTGTGACAAAATGGAAATGATTTTGAGTTCAGAGAATCGGTCAGGGTTGCAGTGGGTGAGTTGATGGTGTTTTTGATCCTGTAGACAGTGAGCACAAAGCGGTAGATAATTCGTGGTCTGAATTATCCTGAAACAATGAGGCAGTTCTTTTTAATTGCACATGTGCTCGCATTACGCAGGGAGTGTTGATTCTCTGACATTGGCTGCAGAAGTAGTGGCTTGGAGATTCTTCGATTCGTAGGCCCTAGCGCTGCACTGAGCCTCTGAGATCATTCCCCTTCTTATGGAAAAAGGAAATGAGACCCATGGAAGTGAAGCATCTTGGGTAAGGAGACAAGACATGATGAGATTAGTCAGCAAGCCCTCGGACATCTGTTAGGTGCTCACCACTCTCCAGTGCTTTCAGAGGATGGATAGAGCAAGAAGACCCAAATTAGCATGTTTTCTGACCAAGGTCTAGGAATTGGCTGGTTTCCTAGTAGGAGCATACAGCTGTATGAACCTTCTGTTTTTAGCCCAATAGTTAATTGCACCTCTGGGAAACACTTGAATGCTTAAAGTTTTGCTGTGTCTGATGAACTCACTGGTGAATCCCTATTTGGAGGATGCTAACTCCTACCAAATCAGTTCCAATTAAAGGAAATATGTGTCAATCATTGGGAAGATGGTTTTCATTCTATAATTTCTGCCTGAAAGGGCCCCATTCCACTTGAAATAAGAACTATTTTTTGCTCAGATCATGCAGGTCTTGACTAAATGTGAAGGGATCATCTCATAAGCAAAGCTACAAGAGGCCAAAAGAGTTGATTGTTAAGTTTTCAGTGCAAGCACATACCCCTCAGAAATTGGCCAGTGCTACAAATTAGGACTTGCTTTATTAAATACCTAGACTTAAGAAAATGATGGGAAAATGTTAATATGGTAGATTCAACTTACAAGTGTGTCATGCAAGTGTTGGTTATTAAACGTTTTCTAGTACTCCTCTGGGTCTAGGTCTGTCCCAGAAGAGTTTTGAGAAGGACAGGAAACTCGAGCATAAGAAGGAAGAAAGAAGGAGCTCAAAGAGGCTACATCCTAGTGTAGCCCTTACCCCCTAATTGATCATGTCACTAGTAACAAATGGTGCATCTATTCAGGAGCTATGAGAGGAAGAACTAGGTTTGCAGAGGAAAAGTGGTTTTAGGAAGTATGGTCTCTTGGGGAGAGAGAAAGGCATCTGTGGGCCCTACAGAGGCATTTATCCTTGAGGCCTAGATGAGATCTGTACCAAGGTAGCTTCCCATGAGGAGAACCATACAAAGGGAGAACCATAAGCAACCCCTGGGACACTATTCTTTCTAGGCTTCAGCTCTTTCCTCACAGACCCTGTTGTAATTTTGAGAGGTCATGTCCCTTGGAGAGGGGAATGTTTTTGCAACAGCTATCCTATACCTGCTTAGTAAATAGCCCCTTTAGAAAAGTTAATTCTTGATGATGTAATTGACAATCAATGGAAAACACACAGGCTGGGGGCTTGTGAAACTAACCCCAGTTCCTCAAGGTGACCCATAGAACTTGAAGGGAGGAAGTCAGTCATTTTCTGGGGACCCAACATGCAAATCCACAGGGAATTTGGAAAATAGCCCAGGGAGAGGGGGTGATATGTTCCACTGTGGGAGCTTCATCTGAAATAAACTTTGAGCCTTTCCCATTTGTAGGGACCCAATGGAGAGATTCTTCCTCCAGAATTCTCATGATTGGATGCCTTAGTTTTGGGCCTTGACTCTCTGAAGACCCAAACTGCCATTGCTAGGATTTGGGGAAGTAACTTTGGAGGAGCTGTTGGAATGTAATGTCTTGAGGGAATGGTAAGGATGGGAGAGATGTGGGTGTATTTGAGGGCCACAGATATGGTAAATAGGGAAGAGGGAAGCTGAAGAAGAGAGACTAAAGACAGACTGAGGATAATCCAAGGTCCTTTAGTTCCCCCCCCCCCCCCCCCCCCAGGGATGGGATCAAGAGCAGAAGGAGGTTAACTTTAGTAAAAGAAGCAGAATAAAAGAGGAAAGAACACTCAGACGAAGGAGAGGAAAGCTAAGGGGAGGCCTGTCAAGGGTGGGTTTGAATCAGGATCCCTGTTCACGTTCAGTGTTCAAGATCAAATGAGGCTGCTTTTAGGTCAAAATGAGGAATTTTAAAAAGGAGATTTGCTTTGCTGTATCACAGAAATGACGCTGCTCCCTTTATTTCTTTGTAGTTAGCAGGGCAAGGTGCGACCTTGGGACGTCCACTATATCTGAGCATCCCAGACTCCACTGAGATGGAACTTTTTATTTCTTTGGGTGTCTGGGAAACCCTGTCAGTGTGGCATCTCTTAGGGAAAAGCAGCCTGACAGACGTTGCAGGGCTGAGTGTACCTTGATCAGTATTGTTGTGTCACAGAGCTTAGGATGGCTATCTTCAGTGTTCTCCATAAAGTCAGAGACAAACTCATGAAGGTGATGTGTGGGAACAAGGGTTAGGGAGTGCAGGGGGGTTTTGAGTGGGAAGGAGACGGTTTATAGTGCCCTAGTCAGGGTCATATTGCCATGATTGTCAGCAGGGAGTCACATTCAGCTTTTTTTTCTCCAAGATGACTGACTTTTGCATGACACCGTGCTGTCTCTATATTCTTATTCATAGTTTTATATGGTTATTTTCTAGAAATACTACTAGTTTTGGAGTTAGTGCTCCTGGTTTCAAACCCTATTTCTGGCAGTTACTGCCATTGTGACCTGAGAGAAGTCACTTAAGCTCCTGGGCTCCTTTCCTCACCTGTACAACAAACCGAAGGGATTGGAGTAGACAGCGTCTGAAGTCTGCTATGACCCTTTCATCCTCTGAATCACCTCCACCAGTCTTGTACTGGTGCCAGTGGAATCTTCCTTCGGGTTCCCTTGCCCTCCTAGAGTTTATATAGTCTAATGGCTAAGGACAGACACCTTTTATATTTCTGTATGCAGCAAAACCTGTAAGTTGCCAGAACCTGAGCTGAGGCAACAGTTGGATGGATCAGATTAAGGAAAGCTAAGACTGGATCCACACAAAGGCTGTGCATTCTAGAGAGAAAAAACAGGGAAATCTTAAATTAGGTCAGAAACAAGGAACCCAGCCTAGAAGGGAAGGAACAGGCTCGTGCAAGAGCTTTAGCAAGAACTTCAAACCAAGTCCAAGATTTCTTTCAAAGCAAAGTGAAGGTCAGTACTGTAACTAGGATTGGATGCCCAAAGCTTTGACCCAGGCCTCTGCCAGGACTTGTAACTCTTCAGCAGCATAGAAATAAGTGATCTTATCATCCTGTTTTCAAGAGTAATATATTAAACTACAAAGTTACTGTAGTACATAACCCTAAGTCAGGTCTTCTGAACTTTTGTACCACATGCCCTCCTGAACAGCAGATTGCTCAGCAGTGTCGGAGCATAAATTTCTTGCCACTTGCCCCAGGTACATTGAGGAGGTTTGGTAGCCCAGCTATCAGTGACCCAGCCTTAAGAAAACTGGCAAGGCAAGGACTCACTCCAGCCCCTTAAAGAACTGAGGGAAATGAGTCAGTCTCCGTCCCTGAGTAGTTGAAGTAAGGGGCAGAGAATTTAGTTACTGAGAAAGTGGTGTAAGGCAGTGGAAGACTGGGTAGCTGAGTGCCAACAAGAGCCTTCCCCTGCAAGGGGACCTTTCATCTACTATGTATGACATGAGTACTTAGGCATTGCATCTTCCCTGCCAGAGCATAAGCTTCTTGAGGGCAGATTGTTCCTACCTTTCTTTGCATACCAGCTCTTAGCACAGGGCCTGGAGCATAGTAAGCACTTAAATGATTGATCGCCTTCAGGTTCTTTTTACTTTCCTCTTTCAGGCCTGGCTCAGTCCCACACTCTGGGCGTAGCCAAACTTAAAGGTTGGGGGAGGGAGAAGGTAGGGGTTAAGTGATTCACAACTAGGACTGTTAGGAAATTTAGGATCATAGAGTTAGGATGGACAGGGAATCAAAACTTACCTGGTCAGCCAGAGGAAGCCGGATAGCTCGAGGAGTCGAGCGCATCCTGTGGGTTTTGGCCTTTGGCTTTGGGTGATCTTCTCATTCACAGAGAAGGCAGAAGTGGTCTGGGAAGAGGCTGGATAGCCATAGATGGATTACCTCTCGTACTTGACAGGTTCTCCAAAGCTATGAGATTGAGTACCCAGCATCTCAGCTACTGTGATAGAGATCCGAGATCAGATAGAAGGAAGAGGCTTGAAGATGACATTTTTGCTCAAGGCTGTGTGGCATTTTTTGTTTGTTTACTGGAGTGTGTTTGTGTGAATTTAAAATTCTCAGGAGGAAAGAAAGTTCCTGCCTGAGGCTATTTTTTTTCCTATAATAGAAAAAGACTCTTGAGGGCCGTTCAGCTGCTCGTGGCAATATGATGGTGGCATTGAGCCAGGCAGGGCAGGTGCTTAATTTAGAATGTGTAGAAGAATGACTTGGATGGCACTTCGTGGACACCTTGCTGTTGGCTTATGCACGATTCCCTGAGTGTATAAAAGCCTGAGGACATAACTGAAATGGCCTTGACTGCAACCTGACATTGACTGAATGCAAATGCCTTTTTTAGGGGAAAGAGAAGATGATTTTAGAAATAAGTCTTTTTTTAAAAGGGCCCGTATCACAGTCAGTCCAAACGGATGGGCTGCAGATGCTTTGGTGAGTCCAGCCAGGTTCCACACTGCTGCCAGTCTGACCCCATGGAAGCCCCAGAACTTGTCTGGGCATCCCTTGTCAAAGAATGGCTTTATGCAGAGGGAGCAGCAAGCACTAAGTGATTCCCAAAGGGGGCCGAGCGTAGCCCCAGGGGAGGAACAGGGGGGAGTGTAAACGCATATTGTGGAACTGTCTCTGGAAGGCGGCTTCGATGCCAGATTGGGCGTCTGTTTCTTTATGGGAGCTGCCTTGGCAGGGACTTGAGTGGAGAATGTGACGTCAGGAAGAGCTGAGTGCAGATTCAGCGTTAGGTACTTACTAGCTGTATGACCATAGATGAGTCATTTCACCATTCAGTGCCTTTGAATGGACATGGAGGATTTTGATGGATCAAAAGAGAGAGCGGGTAAAGTGCTTTGCAAAACCTGTCAAGGATTCTCGGCTTTTTTTGTGGACCCCTTCTCAGAATAAGGTTTTTAAATTCATAGAATAAAGCACATAGGATTCATTACAAAGGGAAGAAATACTGAATTACAGTCATCAAAACATAAAAAAGAAGCCAGGTTTATGAACACTGCCGGTTAAAGACCCCTGAACTATGTGAATGCCGTGTATTACTTAGTTCTCATGCTAGTCAGTGAGTCAGTTAGGTGTTTTATGCATCAGTTTAGTAGTACCATCAGCCCTTAATTATCTTCTAGCTGATTCATTTAGTCTCCCCAACTAGACCAAGCTGAAGGTAGGGACTGTGGCTTAAATTTTCTTGTCTATTGGACACATGGCACAGCATACATAGTAGGGCTGATACTCCAGGGAATCCCACATGTTGATTGAGGTGCTTCTTCCACAAGTGCTGATTGTGGCCCCTTCTCTGCCTCTCACCCCGGGCAGTTCCTGCTCATGTCCTCTGATAATTACCCCAGAGGGTTCCACCCCATGTGCTGAATGCTTTCCTTTAGGTCTTTTCGTATTAACTGTCTGCATGTTTCCCCTTGTTCCTGATGCAGCATCCTTTCCTGTTATCCATTCCCTGTACCATATCGCTGGTGCCAGTGTAGCTGGTGTGTCTGCCATGCTTGTCTCCACAGACCTTGGGGCCATGGGTGAGTGTAGCTGTGCGTCAAGCATGGCAAGCGCCTAGTAAATGCCTGATGATTGGTGGGTTGAGTTAATAGTGAGTGGTAAGTGTTGTCTGATTTACATATGTGCTCTCATTCCTTCAGAAAATGAAGGATGGGACTACCCCCACCATGAATTGTATGTTTTTCTTCTGTGTAAAATGCTTATTGCTCTTCTTTGGTTTTGCATTATGTTAATCTCCCAGCATATCTTTCTCCTCCCCATCTATAGAGCCACCCCTCATAACAAAAGCAGCTCAAGGAAACCTGCCAGGAGCTCAGTGGCTCCAGCAGGATCCTGGCGTGAGGTCCTCCTGCCTCCTCTTCAAGGTGGGCTTCGGCCATCAGAATGACATTGGGCTACTGGGGTGGGGGTCTTCCCACATGCCTCCTGAGGCCAAAAGTTCTCTACCCTGTGGGTGAGATATGATTTCATTTGAGCCATATCTCACAGAGTGGGATCCATTTTACTTCCAGCTTATCGCTACTAAAGAAAGGGGTATTTTGACCTCCTTGCGGTCCATGTTGAGTCCATGTAGGACCTGTAGCTCAAGAAACTCAGCATTTCTATCATGATAAGTTTGGCCCACTCTCCCCCTTTCCACTTTGGTCTCAGAAGGAGAGTAGGCGGAAACTCCCAACACTTTCCCCATAGCTCTGATACCACCAAACGTAGGTCGAGAAGCATTTATCTCAGCTTTTGTTGGCCTGGGTCCCTAAAACTGTTTCTTGAGTTGTCAGTTCTGGGGCTCCTACAAAACCTAGCATGGACTGGACTCACTCGATTTCCTGGGTTCCCCAGCGCCTGGATGCCCACACAGATCGTTCTCTTGACCTTCAGCCTTATCTTTACCTAACAAGAGAACCAACATGGGTCACATGTTGGCCTTGAAGGAAAAGACTCAAGGCCTCTGCTCTTAGGGCATTGTTTCTCACTGGGTGCTGTCAACAAAGGACCAACCAAGAGGAGAGGTCCAATCAAAAGGGAGGATAAACAGGTCCCTCGTTTTTGTACAACCACAGCCTGTAGGCTGCTGTCCACTGTGTGGTTAGGAGACCAGAGCCAGTTACATGTCACCATGCTCTAAACTCTCTCCATGGCACTTCCATTGAATGTCATCACAGCTCTCCTGGAAGCAGGATTCCCTCCTCTTTCCATGGGGGAAACACGTCAGCAGCATTCTCTGCTTGTGCTGACCCTTCCATTGTGGTAACAACCCACATTTCTCGAGGACTTTCTGTTTATAAGGCATTTTCCTCAAAGCCACGTTGTGAGGCAGACAGTGCAAGTATCCAGCGTTAGTCCCGTGGTCAAAGCTTGCACATTCAGTCCTAGAACTCTCCCAAGGACAAGGCCCAGGGTTCCCTCTGTTTCACTCCAGCTGTTCACAGGGCTTCTGACCTCAGGGAATGGAGAGTCTCACTGGACAGAAAACAAAAATGTAAAACAATGGGATGGGACCTTTGGTTTCGTTGGTATAAAAATACCTACTTCTAAATACAAGCAAGACAAAGTGAAGGATACAAAGGGCGACAAAATGTCAACAGAAGTATCTGGCCTCAAAGCCTGACTTTCCCACTTGCTGCCTGCCCAAGACATCCTATCAGAATCGGAAGGGAGAGAGCCTGAGAAAGAGGAGGTATCTGCCTTTGCCTCTGAAGGGTGGGTAGGCTTTGATAAAGGAAGGGAAAGGAAGGGAGATAGAGTGGAGAGACCACGGAATCTAGAGTTGGGGGCTTTGGGTTCAGTTCCCAGCTCTGCTGCAGACTACCTTGGGTCAGTCATGAGAAGTTTCCTCATCTGGAAAATGGGAGGGCTGGACTGTGTCACCTCAGAATTATGCATCCATATCTTGTGTGTATGTAGCTGCTTGTGTCTTGTCTGCCCTGTTAAACTGTAGGGAAGGCTTTGTTTGTTTTGGGCCTTTCATACAGTATGTGGAACACAACAAATGCCAATGAAAGCTCCTTGATCTTGGGATTTATATGGTCCTAGCCTGACTGTCATGTCAGAGAGAAAGCTGGAGTCGTGGCCTTGGGAACCTGGAATGCTGACTGAGGGGTCTGAACTGGATCCTGCAAGTGGAGTCAGGCTTTTGCCCCAGGGAAGGGAAGCTTCCTAAGGTCAGAGCTGCCCCAAAGTGCCATCGGATGCCTCTGGGGGCACCTTGGAGGAGGCTTTCCCAGGAGAGGATGTATGGCCACTTTTCTTCGGCCTTTTAGAGATGAACCCTTTTCAGGTGTGGGTTAGACTTGAAGGCAGTTGAGGTCCCCTGCCAGCTCCACGATCCTGGGATTCTGTGCAGGGACCACAGAAGGTTCTAGAATCAGATGATTACTTCCTGAACTACATGGCTCACTCTAGGCTGTACCAACGTCTATCAATCATTGATTAGCTCTTTCAGTGGTTTTCTGTGATCTCAAATAGACACAGCCTCCCGCTTGGGCTGTTCTTTTTTTCTTTTTAATTAATTAAATTTATTTTGAGGTTACATTTTGAGTTCCGAATTATCTCCCTCCCTCCCAGTCCCACGTTAGAGAAGGCCAACATTTGATATAGATACACATGTAGAACCGCACAGTACATACAGACTTCCATGGATCAGCTCTTTTTCTGGGAGTGGAGAGCATTTTCCTGCCTAGGTCCTCCGTAGTTGCTCTGAGTGATTCTATTACACAGAATAGCATAGTTACTCACAGTTACTATTTATTTGAGCAATGTTGCTGTTACTGTATACAATGTTCTTTTGGTTCTCCTGGTTTCACGCTGCGTTATTCCATGCAAGTCTTTCCATGTTTTTCTAAAACCAACCAGCTCATCATTTCTTATAGCCCAGTAGTATTCTACCACAGTCATATACCACACTTTCTTTCCAGGGCTGGGGAACCTTTAGCCTTGAGGTCACATGTCCTCTAGATCTTAAGTGCAGCCCTTTGACTGAATCTGGACTTCACAGAAAAAGTTTGGATTTGGTTTGAACCACAAAGAGAACCGCTATAAATATTTTAGAACAGTGGTTCTCAACCTTCCTAATGCCAGGACCCTTTAATACTCATATGTAGGCGTATCTGCATGTGGGTGGACCCACCTGGAGATGGATAGAGGAGCGGTGTCTCGGTTCCTAAGACCATTGGAAATATGTGTTTACCGATGGTCTTAGGTGATCCCTATAAAAGGGTCGTTTGACCCCCAAAGAGGTTGTGACCCATAGGTTGAGAACTGCTGTTTTAGAACATACAGGCTCTTTTCCTTTTTCTCTCTTTACCTTGGGGAACAGACCCAGTAGTAGTATTGCTGGGTCAAAGAGTATACACAGTTTTCTAACTCTGGGCATAATTCCACGTTGCTCTCAAAGTGATTGGATTAGTTTACAATTCCACCAAAAATGTTTTTGCCTCCCAATTTTTCCATATTATCTCCAGGATTTGTCATTTTCCTCTTTTAGAATTTTAGCCAATAATCTGAGGTATGAGATGGTACCTCAGAATTGTTTGAATTTGCATTTCTCTAATCAGTAATGATTTTGAAGCATTTTTTCATATGACAGCTTTGATTTCTTCTTCCAAAAACTTCTTGTTCCTATCCTTTGATTGACCATTTATCAATTGGGGAATGACTCGTATTCTTATAAATTTGACTCTTATGTTCTATATATTTAAAATATGAATCCTTTATCAGAGAAACTGGACATAAATACTTTCCCCCAATTTTTCTGCTTTCCTTCTAATCAGACTTTCCTTTCTACCTATCCAAAGGACTGCTCAGGTGCTTCTCTGGAGGCCCCTGAATTGATGAACATAGAACATCACAGCAGCTGGGTATACAAGCTCTGTTTCCTTTTCATTTAGGGGAGCAGAGCACGGCAGGAAAGCTCCGAGCTCGATGTCACTGACATAGACTGTTTTTAAAAAAATGTTTTGTTGATGCTTTTTTTAATACTTCACTACCTAGTGATGATTCTCTTACCTTTTCCCTTTGCCTTCCCCTTACCTGAACAGGCCTTTGTAACATTAAAGTACAATGTCAAGCCAAACATGGACCCTGTCACCTTTTTGCCCAAAGGTGAGAAGCATCAACCACCATCATTCCTAGTCTGGAGCCATGAAGCCAGGATGGAACCCAGCTTTTCTTAACTCCAGAGCCGCCCCTTAACATGCCCTGTGATCCAGTAATGTTCCAATACATTCACTCTCTGCCACTTGTTCAACTACCACCCTGATAAATCAGCCTTCTCTGCCCTGTACCACTGAGGCCTTTGTAGGACTCTTCCCTTCCCTCCTGAGCTGGCTTCTCTAAATAGTTGTCCATTTCCTATATTTGTTTGCTTTTTATTTTATACTTGCCTTATTCATAGCTTGGAGAGAAGTCTGCTGTAAACCTTCTGAGGAAGCTTTACACTCCTTAACCAGGGACGGGGAGATGAATCTGCTCCTTCCCCTGGCAAGAACAGAATTGATTCTCTGCATAGTCATTCTAAGCCTGTGATCTCTAAGGGGCATCAGGGCTAAGTATGCTCCAGAGACTTCTCTATGGAGAAGACCTGTGATTCACCACTACAGGACAGTCCCATAATGCACTTGGAGGCACCCAGTAAAAGGGACAAGAGTTAGTGGCCTGAAGTGAGTTCTCCATGTAAGGTGAGTATTTCATTTCCACTCAGAACACAACACTAGACAGGATGTGTTTCTTCCTGGTACTTGTGGGCAACACATTTTCCCAAAACCTAGAAGAAAATATATGTTTGGCCATCATTTATGGAACATTCTGTCTTTGAGGCTCACATGATTTGTCTGGCTCTGTATTTTTTTTTTTTGGTTGTTTTATCAGCAAAAAAGGGAGAGAGAGAGAGAGAGAGAGAGAGAGAGAGAGAGAGAGAGAGAGAGGGAAAGGCCCATACCTTTGCTGCTCTGCGCAGTGTTGGGTAAACGTACAGTTCATAGCCTCCTAATCCTAGATCGTTTTCCATTTCCTTCATATTCCCCTAGACTCTTCTTTGGCTGCTTTCCTGCAAAGTTTCTCATGCTCTGGTACTTCAGGAGAAAAAAAAAGTTTCTGGCAATGTCTCATTCCCCAAAGCATCCTCACTGGCTAACTGGGCTGTTTAGAAGTGGCCGAAGAAAAAGAATCAGTGGTTTGGCAAACTTGTCCCAACCATAGCAGTTCTGATTCTGACAGTTGGAACAAGGTGGGGTAGAGACAGATCTTCCAGCGACACTCAGAGGCTGTCATTGGGAATATCACCAGGGCGGGCTGAGGAGGCGATCGTCTTGGGATGGAGGAGGAAAAGGGAGGATGCATGCCATCTGGTAGCTTCTGATTTTAACTCATTATTTTTACTGCCTGTGAGCCAAAGATGAATTGTTTCAACTGCTGAAGGCGCATAAGTGCTCCTAATTTCAGTGTCCTGTGGCAAAGCCCCGGCTGCCTTGCCCTAGTTATGGATGCTTGCCTACCATTTTCCATGACTCTTTATTTTCTAGGTAGCTCAATAGAGGGAGATAGAACTTAGATCCGTTTTCCTTCTGATTTTGTGGTTGTTTTCTCCTGTATTCACTTTTTTTTCCCCCTTTTCTAATTCATATTTAGATAGGAAACCTGACATGGTGTAGTGGATAAAAGGCTTGCCTTGGAGTCTGGAAGAATCCTTAATCTGAATCCTGTCTCTGTCACATACCTCTCAGTACCCTAGGAAACTCTTAAGACTTTATTACAGCTGAGCTGCCAGTCTGTACCAATGAAAAGTGTTGATTCTACATGGAAAATTAGTCATTCCTACAGTTGTGAGTGAGTGTATATGTGTATGTGTGAATAAATAATGAGAAATGGAGACCTGAGAAGATTCTGATAGTGGTAGAGGCAAAGATGGGCAGCTGTTAAAGAGAAAAGGGGGAAGAGGAGGAAGGAGGAACATTCTAAACAGGTGGGATAAGGAGGGAAGAGGAATTCTTGGAGTTCTCTTTCTCTATTCACCTTTGTCTGTCTCCCTCCCTCTGCCTCTCTCCAGCTGCTTTTTCTCTTGACTTATATTCCCTACCATGTCCAGTTCTATCTAGAGGGAGGGAGAAGAGATCAAATAAAGGCCCTCACCTCCCTCTCCATTCCTCCCTCGTTCCTCAGATGTCTCTACTTTCAACCTGTGCCAGGTTCTTTGTCCTTTTCCCAGAACTCCAGGTCCAGAGGTGGAAACATAATGCCCAGCATAAGCTTCCTCTTTGAAGAATCTAATGAATTTGGCATTTTTTTCTTTTTCCTTTTTTGATACTATCTTAATAGATCAATAAACATTTATTCTTTATCATATGCCAGGCTTTGTGTAGTGTGATGGAGACACAGAGACAAAATTCAAACAGCCCCTGCCCTCAAGGAGACCACAGTCTATTGGGGAAGACAACATGGGCATAAGTATGTACCTACAAAATATATGTAAGGTAAATCTCTTTAATTTGGTGGGAAGGAGATTGATGGTGGTGAAGATGAGTCACACTGGAGCTGCCTGAAGGGAGATGAGGGCTTCCAAGCAGAGGAGCAGCAGAAGAGCATCCATTCTTCTTACGTCCCAAAGACTGGTGGTCCCAGCCTAGATTTTCACAAGAGTTTAGTGATCATTTATATAGTTTGCAGATTAAAAACTTGTGGCCCAGACTTTGAAATGTTTCAAAACAACCATCTTTATTAGGGGATCTGCTATCTTGAAAACATAAGAGAATGCTGGAAATTGAGAATTAATTGCTGAAAGGTAGAATCTTTTTAGGATACTGGCTTTTTCTGTAGATTGAGAAAAATCCACCCGACCTCACAGATGGAAAGAAATTGGTGTGCAAAAGTATTGTGAAAATATGAGAATCTCTTTAAATGTCAGAAAACCTTTTTAAATTGAAACACATAGGCTGTGAGACAGGATTGTGACATGGGGTCACTTAAAACAACAAGCTAACAAGGTTCTTTAAATCTTTCATAAGTATAAAGAAAAGCATTTCAGTTTTTGAAACACTTAAGTGATAGGAAATCTTGTACACTGTTGACCAATGTGAAATCTGAATAGATCAAAATGTAAGTTTGAAGCTTCAAGAAAATGAAATATTCACAAAGGTTATCCTTAGAGAGCAAAGTAATAGTATTTTTGTTCTTTATCACCGTCTTTAAACTTTCCTGTTTTCCTTTGTTACTTGATTATTAAACAATTGATACTAAAAAAAGAATAAATCCTTAACATTTAACAAAATAGAAACAAATGATGTATTATAAACTCATGATGATAGTTCATAGTGCTCACTACCTCACTAAATACTTGATTTTCTTTACTCCTACTTTTAGTTCAATTGTTTAGTTTTTAACCAAAAAAATTAATATTGTATCAAGCTACTGATATTGTGAGTCACTTCCCAACAAATAACCCACCTTACAATTTCTTCTGACAAAGTAACTGACAGATTCTTTAATTAAAAAAGACAAAATTTTATTGTTGAATACTACAATCATTTCCCCCTCATCCAACCCTGCTTTGTAACACAGGAAAACGCAAGCAAAATAGACCACACAGTTACTAACCAATAGCCAATGAGATAAATTAATCAGTGTTGTTAGTCTGGCCTGGGTCATGACAACATGCATTAATAATTCTTAAATTTAAAAAAAATGGGCTTTTTAAAAACACATTGTCTCACTCAGTGATCACTGGGAAACAGTATAGGTTCATTCAGAGTAAGTTCTGCTGGCTTAACCACATTTCTTCAAGAGAAGACCAGTGAATTTCCCTCTTGGTTCTTTTGGATTCTGCTTCCTGGGGCTTGGCTAGTCCAGGTAGGGAGAGCTCCTAAGAGGAAGCCTAGTGAAGTAGGTTAGGGGACCCAAGGGCATGCACATCTTGGCTCGGGCTGGCCGTGGGCAGATGTACCTTTTCTGACCCCTCAGCATGTCCATCTATACAATGGATGGAATGCACTAGATGGCCTCTGAGGTTTTCCATTCACATTATCATAGGTATTGTGTATATTATCTCAGTTCTGCTTTCTTTGCTCTGATCAGCTGATATGAGTCTTCCTACCTTTGTTAGAATTCCCTGAAGTCACCATTTCTAACTGTGATACTGCTTTGTAGTCATATGCCAGTTCAGCAGTGGTGGCCATTTACTTTGTTTCTAGTTCTTTGCTACCACACACAAAAAAGTTTTAATAAATCACTGCCCTTGGGGCAGCTAGGTGGCACAGTGAATAGAGCACCAGCCCTGGAATCAGGACAACCAGAGTTCAAATCTGGCCTCAGACACTTAACACTTACTAGGTGTGTGACCTTTGGCACGTCACTTAACCCCAATTGCCCTGCCTTCTCCCCTCCCAAAAGCCAAAAAAAAAAAAAATGCTGCTCTGAATATTTTGATGTTTATTGGTATTTTGGTTTCCTTGAGACAGACTGATTTTCAGTGGCTTTTACTCTTCAAATCTGGGCAAGATTAATTGACCTAATCATAGCTAGGCATAACCAAATAGATGTGATTCCCAAATGACCCATCTCAACCATGTTAAATATGGTAAAGTCCTATTTCTTTGGGGAAGGGGCTTGCTAGTGGTCTCTGTAAACCAGAGCATCTTCTTCAAGTATTAATCGCTCAAGTTATGAGTTTATCAGAAAGATCCCAGAATTGATCCCACAGGCTATAATGAGGCAATCTCCAGTCATTCCTTGTTCTGCATTCCCACTAAAGGCTGTCAACAAGCTCATGTTGGACCTTTGCCTGAAGTTGAGCATCGCATGTCTTGCTGATGATTTCTACCAGTCCAGATTCTCTGGGTAATGTGCTTGCAAAGGGAAAAGAGCTGGAGTCATCATGGGTTCCTATTTCTGGTGGTTCTTTGCAGGCAGAATAGCTGCTGAAGGAAGATACTTTTAAAACTCCTGAACCAGAAACTGAGAGGAACCAGCAGAATCAAACTCAAATAAGGTGGTGGAAGGAAAAAAAGAGACTTGATCCAGCCCTCTCTGCATCCCATTTGCCTAGGACTGTCACTGTGGGGCAGGACTGGGTGGGGGAGAAAGGTGGGAAGATTGAGAAAGGGAGTGGGCTGAGAGAGGAAAGAGAGAGGTGAGAGATGGAAGCTGGACTGTTATTTAGAAGCCACAAGACTGTCTTAAGCTGCCATAAAGTTGAAAAGGAAAAACACTTAATTGAAAAGTATCAAGTGCTTGTGTCCTACCTTCTGACAAGCACCGAGGCCGCCAAGACCAGGATGTAAGTCCTCAGGGAGCTCCCATTTTTTCCGTGTGCAGATGTATCAAATACAAATCCATTCAGAAATCTATACACAATGAACACCGTTTTGGGAAGGGCCCAGGCAAGGCAGAGACAGCTGGGTGCAACTGGGGGACAGGGCCTGTGGTTAGACTGCAGAAATAGAGCAGGAGGGGCCACCAAAATATGCTGGAGGGGGGGGGGGGTGAGGAGATCAGGCTGTGCTGGCAGCTGGGTGGAGGCCTGGAAAGAGCAGAGTTTGGAGGAGACGACTGTCAGGTAGTGCAGAAGAGAGGAAATGAGGATCTGAATCAGGATGGTGGCTGGGGGAGGAAAGAGCAAGGGGCTTTGCCTGAGGGTTTGTGGAGATAGAACTAAGGAGAAATGGAAAGTGATCATATAGGTGGGATGCAGGAGTTGAGAGCACTGAGGCAAAGATCTGGGCTGGGTAGAATGCATTCTGTTTTGGACGTTCTTAGTTGCCTTTCAGTTTGAAAAAACAAGTATAGGATGTTGGTGATGCATGATTCAAACTGAGGAGGGCTTCGAAGACCATCATTTTAAGTCCGATGGATCTGACCTGCATGGAAATGGTAAACTGAATCCCTAGGAACTGATTGGGTCACCAAGGGTAAGATAAGCAAGCCAGAGCTTTGAGATACACTTCACAGTAACAGGAGTTAGAGGATGTTAGGCGCGGGACGTGGTGGTGGAAGGATGGAAAGAATCAGAGAAGAGGAAGAACCCGGGAGAAGAGGGAGCTCTTCCGAGCTGCAGACGCTGGAGTAGTTTGCCATTTCTTTCTCCAGCTCATTTTACAGGTGAGGAAACTGAGGCAGACAGGATGGCGTGACTGGCCCAGGGGGACGGCTGGGAAAGATGCAACGGGGAGGTGAATAAAGTTCAAGGATAACTGTTGGTAGCTTCGAAAGAGGCAGTTTCAGTTTAGTGAGATTGGAAGACATTGCAGCCATTCCGAGGCAAGCGTGAGAAGACAGGAAGTCGAGGCGCCTACTTGATGCTCTTTATTTTTCCATTAGTATTTTTTCTCTCCCTCTCAGCTCTTCTACAACCCCCACCGAAAACTAAACCAAGCTCTGGTAAGTAGGAGTAGTAAGCAAACCTCCCACATCCGTCACGTCTGAAACCTAGTGTTTTTTGTCTGTTAGTTCATCCGTCCCCCAAGATAGGTATAATTCTGATCATTGGTCCTCTGGAATTGTTTATGAGTACTCAAGTGTTTCCTAGTTATTCGTTTTAGACGGCTTTTTCAAGGAGTTTGGAGAAGCGAGGGAGGAGAAAGGAGGAACAGGGGAGAGTGACATGATCTGCTGAGGAGTCTTTGCTGGGCGGAGAGTCCCCTGGGCACGTTTGTAGACGTAGTAAGAATCTAAATCTAAATCTAAACATCTTTGGTGCGACCTATGAAAACCTCCGGAAGCTCTTCCCCCGGTTATTTCTTCCTACTGATTTCCCTTATGACTTGAGTATTTCTCGCTTGTATGTTTTTTTTCGTCTTTGTTGGTTGTGTTAAAACTCCCAGATTTGAAAGCCATTGGTGACTGACTGAATTTCCATAAGGATTAAAGTCTTAATTTCAGATTACTCTGGGTCTTGAGGTCAAGAAGCCCCCTTCCTCCAATCAGCTTCGTGGCCCTGGGCAACGAGGCTACTCCCAGCCGGGCACGGGCAGCCCAAGGAGGGCTGCCACACTCATAGCAGCGCTGCCCAGAGCTTTCCCTCTGTGACCCTTACTCAGAGGCACGGGAGAGCCCCGGCACGCGCCCTTCTCTTGGTACCCTGAGCCCATCACTCGTGTCCGGTCTTCTTGGCAGACGCCGGAGTGCTTTGTTATTTCTTTCTCCAGCTCATTTTGTAGATGAGGAAACTGAGGCAGACAGGATGGCGTGACTGGCCCAAGGGGACGGCTCGGAAAAGTGCAAGGGAAGATCCGAACTCGGGAAGCCGAGTCTCTCCGACTCCGGCTACTCGCTCGGTGCCGCCGCCCCTCCTTTCACCCCTGTAGACTCTGGTGCTGGGGAAGAAACTGAGGCTCAGGGCAGCCTGGAACGCGAATCTCCCGCCTCCGAGCCGGGCGCCCCCCGGGAGAGAACCCGACCTTCCCCGTCATCCTCGCTGAGGGGCTGGGGGAGAACTCGGGAGACTCACAGGGCCGGGGGCGGGGGGTGGCGCTGGGCTCCCGAGGGCAGGAGGTCTCGCTGCACTCGGTCCCCGGGAGGGGGACCCCGCGGACCACAGCCGGCGTCCACGTGGGGCAGAGGCGAGTGAGCGCGGGGCCTAGCGGAGGGCGCGCTCCGATCCCGGAAGTGCGCGCGCCCGCGGCCGGCGGAGAGGCTCGCGCGCGCAGGGTGCCCGGCGTCTCCCCTCTTCCCCCTCCCGCCGCCCCTCCTCCCCAGCGTTCTCCCGTCGCCTTGACAACCGGAGGCCCCGCCGCCCGGGCAGCCGCGAGCCGTTGGGGGCGTGGCTCCGGGCGCGGCCCCGCCCCTGGCCGCGGCGCCGGCCAATCGGCGCGGCGCGTCCTGGGCCGGCTCGCGCCCCGCGAGTCCCGCTGATCCCGCCCGCGCTCCGTCAGTCCGTCAGTTAGTCCGTCCGCTCGCCAGCTCGCTTGCTCGCAGCCCGGCGGGCGGCCAGTCCGCCGCTGGCTCGGAGGGAGACGGGGCGCGCTGGCCGCGGCGCCGCCCGAGGGAGGCTCGCCGCGCCTGTCCCGGCGGCGTTCGTCCGAGGCGGGCGCGGACTATGAGAAGATGGTCGTGCAGGCGCGGAGCAAGCACCGAGAGGCGGCGGCCGCTCCCCCCCGCGCCTCCCCACAGCCGCGCCGGGCCGTGGGTGCCGGCGAGCCCGAGCTCGAGCTCTCGGCGGCGCCCCCCAGCGGCGGGCGGAGGCCCGGCAGGAAGGGGCAGCGGCCTGAGCCCGCGCACCCCCCTCGCAGCCTCCTGTCCCGCGTGTCGGCGGGGCTCTGCGCCCGGCTGGGCCAGCGCCCGGCGGGGGGCCGGGGCCGGACGTGGACCACGCTGCTGCTGGGTGAGCGGGCCGGCTGGGGGCGGGGCCGGGGGCGGGGCTCGCCAAGTTGGGAGCTGGCCGTGGCCGTGACCCCCCCCCCCTCCGGGAGGGCTCGGGGAGGGCGGTGCAGACTAATTGGACTTGGATCCGGGGGTGGGGGCGGGCCCGGGCCCCAGCTCTTTCCCGGACGGAGGACGGTGTGGATCTTCCTCTTTCCTTTCTTTTTTCCCCGCTGCCCCCAGGATTCCCCGAAAGCTGGCCCGGGCGCTCCAGGCCTTTGGGTCCGAGACCGCACCAAGCCGACTGTAATTGGGCGGCTGGGCTTTCCCCAGAGCTCGGGTTTAATTTTACCGGGCGGGGGAAGGGGCGAGGAACTTGGGGTTTCGTCTGCGTGGCGAGCTCCTGGTGTGAAAACTCTCCTCGAATGCAAATTAGTAGCCCTTCTGTTAGTAACTTCGGGTTCCGGAGCTGAGGGGACTTCGGAGGCTGTGACATCCCCCTACCCCCTCCCCATCTTCTAGAGTTTGTCAGGGTGGGGGGCTCTCCTACTGTGCCCGTTCTCTTCCCGAACTGCACAGCTTAGAGCTGATTTTACAGAGTTGGTCAGAGTAGGGAACTCCCGAAGTGCAAACTCTCTCCACTAATGCCCAACAAGAAGTGCAAACTCTCTCCACTAATGCCCATCAACAGCTCCTGTGTAACTTTTCGGCATTACGCAGAGGGAGCGCTGTGGGGGACCTTAGAGATCATCTCGGCCAACGCCTTCATATAGTGGGCGCTTAATAAATGATTCGGTGATTAACCTAGGAAACTGAGGTTCTTCAGGTTAATTGACTTGCCCTAAGGTGTCAGAAGTGGGATTTGAACCCGGTCCTCCCCCAGAGCCAGTGCTCTTTCCATTGTACTTCTTCGGGGCCCTGAGAGACTTCTCTTCCCCTGTCTTCCTTCTCTCCCTCTTTTACTAAGAAAATCGAGGTTCCTGAGCTGCCTGCTCTCCTCTGACAGCACCAGCACCGCAGTGCTGGCGGCTGCTCTCCACGTCTTCCCTGGCTCCTCCCCGTGCCCCAGGAGGGTGGTGGCCCTCCTGACCTGACCCCAAGAAGCCCCACCTGCCTTCTGGGTACAGCTCTGAGGCAGCCTCTCCTGGTGCCCCACCCCCACCCCCCACTAGAGCCCTCCAGCCTTTATTGTAGCTTTGTAGTTGACATTGATTTTGTTCTGTGGATACTTACACACGTTCATTCGGTTGCCCCTGCCACAATGTGAACGCCTGGAGAAAAGAGATTGTTTCTTTGTTTTTGTCTTTGCATCTTCCTAGCCAGCCACCAGGCCTGCCTGGCGTGTTGTGGGAACCTTGATAAATGCTTGAGACTCCCAGCCAGGGATTCAGAAGTGTCCCGATGTCAGCTTGCCTTTCTGTGTCTGTGCCGTGGGCTTAGTTCCCGAGGCCGAGGATTTAGAATGGGAGGATCATTTGGTCCTACTTCTGCGTTTTACAAGTGAAGAAACTGAGGCCTAGCCACTTGCCCAAGGTCACCCCAATAGGAAGTGTAGGTGTTTAATTCAAAGCCAGACCCGGGAGCTCTTGAGCCACTTTCTACAGTTCTGCTTCTCTTAAAACATGGGAATAGTACAGAAACCACAGAATGTCAGTGCTGGAAAGTGAACAAGCTTTTAAATGATTTAGTGGTTGGTTTAAAACAACCCCCCAAAACCTACCTTTAATGCTTTGTAAGTAGTTTTTCATCATTGTTAAAGCTTTTTGTTCAACTAACTGTAGAACTTTTTTGGGGAAAACCTAATGAATTAAAGATGGAGTTATTCAGATGGTAAAACAGCAAATTTTTCAAAGTTATATGGTAAATTGATAATAATTCCCTTGCCAGCCTAATATTGTCTCTTTTAGATAGTGCTACTAATTTAATTCTGTGTCTCCCCCCCAAAAAAGATCATTTAAGCCCTAAAGGCTTGGAGTTAGAGAAGAACTCAGGGCTATGGAACCCAGCAAAGTGTTCCTCAGATACCCAGAATTGTAGATTGAGAAGGAAATTCCTCAGAGATCTATTACTAGTCTCATTAGGAATTAAGCAGCCTCAAACATTTCTGGGGAGTGGAGTGGGGAAAGAAACCCTCTTTCAGTTGTCCCGTAAAGTTTTTTTTTTAACTAGAAAAAGTTTTATTTCATTATACCCACCCTCCCCCAAATCAGGAAGATTTCAAAGAAACTTGGAATGTGAGAAACTCTAACCTTGTGGTTAATTCCATGTGATTCTTAGGTACGTTTATTTTAGCCATGAAATGTAAATGTATAATATTCCTTTGAAAACTCATGACGGGATGAATTCTTGAGGGATCTGTACTTGTGTTGTTTCCCTTGGTTTATCTTTAAAGGAAGCAATCTACTTCATTCAGGGAGTCATACCTGGATGTAAATCTTAGAATAATTATAATATCGTATTTTGCTGCTTTGTTTGCCGAAAAATATGTTTCTGTTCTTTCTGCATATTTTCTATCAGTCTTCTCTTTTTGAAGGATAGGTCAGATCACTGAAATCTGAGATGGAATGGCATCCTGGAGTCCATGTAGACTTTCCTGGCAGACTCCTAGTGACAGAGAGGATGCAGCCTGTTTGGCTTCTAGATTGTTGTGATTGTTTAAAAGTCTTTTTTTTCTGTCAGGCCTCTCTGTGACTTCTGCCCGTTTCTTCTAGCTGGGTCCTCTGGGGCTAAGCAGAACACACACCCATCTAATTCTTTTCCATATAACAGTAATTCAGATGCTCAGATAACTGTCATATTCTCCTTAAATTTTTTCTTCACAGATACTTGCGTAGCATTGCTTTCCTCACCTTTTGCCTGTGAAGTTGTATTACTGAACCCATTTATAGAATTATACATCTTTCCCTATTAAATTTTATCTTAGTAGATTCAGCCTATTATACTAAGGAGATGGTTTCAATCTACAAATCAGCCCTGGAGCCTTTATTAAGCCCTTCAAAGTACCATGTGCTGTGCTGAGTGCTGAGAGTACACATTTCATGGGAAGAAAGACCAGCCTTGCTGTCAAGGGGCTTAGATTCTAATGAGGGAAGACAAATATAAAGGAAGCTGGAAAAAGAGAGTTGAGGGAAGGAAAAGGTACTAAGCTCCGGGGCTTGGTAAAGGGCATCTAGACTGCAGTGGGGAGAACATCAACAGGGAAGAAGGAGACCTGCCTGACAGCAAGCTCCTCTCTGAGGAACCGTGCTTCCAATGTGTAGAGATGCCAGTGCTGGAGTGAGTTGTAGTATGTGCAGCCAGGAGAGTGTTTCAGAAAGAAAAGAGCCTAGTCTGGCATGACTGATTCTTTTTTTTTTTTAGAATTATTTTCCCCAAATTACATGTTAAAACAATTTTTAACATTTTTGAAAAAAAGTTTTGAGTTCCAATCCCTCCCAATCCCTCCTTCCTTTCCTTCCCCTTTCCCTGAGATGGTAAGCAGTCTGATGCAGGTTATACAAGTGCAGTCATGTAAAACATTTTCATATTAGTCATTTTCTACAGGAAGTCTTGAACAAAAAACAAAGAATAAAGAAAGTGAAAAATATCTTCAGTCTGTATTCAGACAACATTACTTCATTCTCTAGAGCAGCGGTTCTCAACCTGTGGGTTGTGACGCCTTTGGGGGTTGAACGACCCTGTCACAGGGGTTGCCTAAGACCATTGGAAAACACATGTTTCCGATGGTCTTAGGAACGGAGACACCACTCCTCTATCCATCTCCAGGTGGGTCCGCCCACATGCAGATACACCCACATATGAGTATTAAAGGGTCCTGGCATTAGGAAGGTTGAGAACCACTGCTCTAGAGGCAGATAGTATGCTTCATTATTAGTCATTTGGGATTATCTTTTATCATTGTATTGCTGAGAATAGCTATGTCCTTCTCCTGGTTCTCCTCTCTTCACTTTGCGTCAGTTCATATAAGTCTTTCCAGGTTTTTCTGAAATCATTCTGCTTTTAATTTCTTATAGCACAATAATATTCCATCACAATCATATACCACAGCTTGTTTAGCCATTCCCCAATTTATGGGCATCTTCTCCATTTCTAGTTCTTAGCCACCACAAAAAGAGCTGCTATAAATATTTTTGTAAAAGTAGGTCCTTTTCTTTTTTATTTTTTTAATCTTTTTGGGATGTAGAGCTAGTAGTGGTATCAAAGAGTATGCATGGTTTGTTTTAATCCTTTGGGCAAAGTTCTGAATTGCTCTCTAGAATGGTTGGGTCAGTTCACAACTCCACCAACAGTGTATGATCTATTCCTTATGAACCTCTGCTGGCTCTTGGTGATCCTGGGCTTCCCTTTTTAGATGTTCATAAACAATCCCTTTAATAATTTATTCTGGGATTGTATTAGGAGTAAGAGGCAGATTCTTGGGACTGTGGTTTGCCCTTTTAACTCTTTGCCTTTTTTGCAAAGGGAAATTTCCCTATCTCTAATCCCACAATCCTTCTCTCATTCTTTATGATCTTTAAGAGATCATTGACAGTGTCCAGCAGTCACCTCGGCTGGCTCTTCCTTGGTACTTGGTGATATCTTTTGGCTAGGTCTGTTGACTGGTTTATAAATGATGCTAAAGTGACCTAACTTTGTACCATTTCCCCTGCATATCTAAAGGTTCTAGTTATCCACCTGACTGCCTACTGCCTGTGGGTTCTGGCAGAATCGCTTTTCCTCTTGGGTCCTGAAGCCTGCTTCAGTAGAAGGAGGTGGCTCCCCAGGAGTTTGATATGGCAACAAAATCATGAGGTCAGCCCAAAAAATTATGAGCTCATTCCAAGTGGAGAGAAGGAACAGTGCCCAGACCCCTGGACCATCTTCCCTGGTGGGCTTTGGCTGCTTGCCTGCCATCTTTACAGGTATCAGGTGCCTGGAGGAGTGGCAGATTATCACCTGCCATTTAATGCCCTGAGGGAGGATCTGTATGGGGCAGAGAAGAGGACTCAGGGAGCCTCTGGGAATTGCTGCATCCTTTCAGACATGGCTGCCTAGAGCTTAGATGGCAATTGTGCCCTGCAGAGATACATAGTGTTTAATGCAGCTTTACAAAATGCCCTTCAGCAAGGATGAGAGTTCATCCAGCTTGAGTCAACCTGATCCTGTCACTGACCAAGATTGCCTGTGAATGTCTGGCCTGCAGATAATGAGTTCTTTTTTGTGGCTCTGTGATCCAAGCTGATGCTTAAGAAAACTGAGTGAGCAGAGCAGGACAGGTGGCTGACCACACTTCATGGGTATTAGAAGGGACTCAGTTTGGCAAATCTGTCTCCACTGGAAAGAGGAAGTAGAGTGGAACAGCTCTCTGTACAGTTCACACCCCTGCTTGGACTGTATTCATAGCTCTTTAGACTCTTCTCAGGGATTATGAGAAAGAGAATCTTAGAGCTTTAGACTTGGAAGACACCATAACAGCTTCTTGGCCTGTATGAATGGCATCTTCAGTACCTTGACCAAGGGTTATCCGAGTAGCCATTGCATTGCTGGGCAGCAGTCACGGTCATCAAGATCTGCTTGGCATTGCCAAACCCTTTTGAACAAAACTTGACATAGTATTACCGGGCTGAGGATTTCTCCCCAGAAGCCCATCTCCCCAGCTTCACTGTAGCACAGGAGGGCTTCTGGCTTTTTGAAATCCGTGCCAGACAAGCCCAAGCTCTCAAGTCCTCCAGAGCTGGGCAAGCTTGGGGGACAGGCCCAGTGACAGACTTGTTCTGTATCTGGAGGACCAGCTTCATTACATTGGAAGGGATTTCTCATCCAAAGGCTGGCCTTGGGGTGATTAATTTTTCTTAGTAGTGAGAAGGGGATGGTGTGAGGTGTGAGCTGCAGAGTATTTACTGATGCAATTAGACGTCTTTTGAAATACTGAAACCTTTTTTTGTGAAAAAAGTATTTGTCTTCATTTTGAAATAGTTTTATATTGAAGTAGTAACAATTACATAGTAAGGTACATGCTTGAAAAGCAGTTCCTGTTGGCAGTGTCTAGGGTTCCTTAAAGTTTAACCCAGCAGCTCCAGGCCTCTTGTAGGGGAAGCAGGATGGTGGGGTAAAAAAAAATACAGATTTTGTGTCTGAAGGCTGGGGTTTAGTTCTGTTTCTGTGATGTTAGAAAAGTGACTTCCCTTCTGTAGATTGAGGGTGTTAGACTCTATCTGGCATTTATTTAAATCACACAGCACAGTGCCATATATGTAGGAAGGGCTTAGATGCTTGTTGACTGACTAAATGATCTTTAAGGCCCTTCCAACTCTAAATTTCTGTGATTCAGTAAGAGACTTATAAGCACAGAGATGAAGAAATATGGGATTAAATGAAGGACCTCTTCCATTTTCTGTATGGGCAGGCTACTTTGGAAGTTTACAGAAGGTACTTTTAAAGAGATCAGATTCTTCTATTCTCCTTACTTCCTACGTTTAGAAGCAATTGCTTTCCAAATGATTTTGTGATAAACTAACTACTGTACCCAGGAGTGAAAAAATAGGCTAAAAAATAGAAATTAAGAATCCTATTGAGAATTACTGAAGGATAGTCTTTGTAACCAGTAAAAATCTAGAGAAGCATAGAGATGAGATCCTTGTCACTTGGGTCTAGTTGGGTCTCCATTGTTATCTGAGCTCTCTGCTGTCAGGAAGGGGGGTACATACATGGCTGATGGAAGATTGGGTGGCATGTCTCAAAGGTCTTGCACCAGCCCAAAACTTTCTACCAGCTACAGTATATGAACAGCACAGAGGGGTATGACCTCAGATCAACCAGTAGATGGGGGTGGGTGGGGAGGAGAGAAGTGCCTTGGTGCCTCTGGTGCTAGCTGAGGTGGGGGATGTTATGCACAGTCAGTGCCAGCCTTAGGTTAAGTATCAACATCTCCTACCCCTCAAGATGATGTTTAAGTGTCCTGGTTCCTAGGGCTTCTAGGCCCTTCCCTTAATCTTCTCTCCCTCTTACTCCCTTCTCTTTCATTTCCCTGTTGAATAAAATATAATTTTGTATCCACCTGTGTGTGTGTGTGTGTGTGTGTGTGTGTGTGTGTGGGTGGGTGGGAGTGTGTGAGAGTGTCTGTGAATTCCTTTCTCCTTTGATCAGTTCAGACGTGGGGTTTATGTGTCACTTGCTCCCCCAGCCTTTTCTTCCTTTTTGCATACTGTGTGAGATAATTTTCTCCATCCTTCCTGTCTGCCCTCCCCCAGTATATTGCTGATCCCTTCCCTTTCCATTCATCTTTTAAGATCATGAAAACATGACAGAATCACTCTCAGACCCTCTACTTTTTTAGATTCCCTTTATGATTCATGACGATGTGATAGGGGTCTGAGGGGCCATGCGTATCACATCCTCATATTAGAACGTAAACAGTTGGTCCTTATTTAGGCCCTTATGGGTGTTCTTTAATGTACCTTTTTACATTTCTCTTTAACTCCCTATGTTTGCACTCCAGAGTTTCTACACAGCCCTGACTTTTTTATCAGGATTATTTGGAAGCCATACATTTCATTAA
>CM053590.1:16355467-16410523 GCA_028646515.1 Pseudochirops corinnae | reverse complement strand
GTATAAGCCTCTCCAGGTAAATATGAAGTCCATCTCCTCCCCATTTCTTATAACACAATAGTATTCCATTACATTCATATACCACAACTTGTTTAGCCATTCCCCAATTGATGGGCGTCCCCTTAATTTCCAGTTTTTTGCCACCACAAAGAAAGCTGCAATAAATATTTCTGTACGTATGGGTCTTCCTCCCACTTCTATGATCTCTTTGGGATACAACCCCAGAAGTGGTATTACTGGGTCGAAGGGTATGCAGTTATTTATAGCCCTTTGGACATAGTTCCAGATTGCTCTCCAGAAAGGTTGTATGAGTTCACAACTCTACCAACAATGCATCAGTGTTCCAATTTTTCCACATCCTCTCCAGCATTTGTCATTTTCCTGTTTTGTCATCTTAGCCAATCAGACTGGTGACATGTGGTAGTTGTTTTGATTTGCATTTCTCGAATCAAGAGTGATTTAGAGCATTTTTTCATATGCTTATAGATATCTTTAATTTCTACCTCTGAAAATTGCCTGTTCATATCCTTTGACCATTTATCAATTGGGGAATCGTCTGCTTCTCTTACTTGATTTTCAAAATCCTCTTTTGAGCTCTTCCATGGCCTGTGATCAATTCATTTTTTTTTTGGAGGCTTTTAATGTAGGAACTTTGACTTTGTTGTCTTCTTCTGGTTCTGTTTTGATCTTCTTTGTCACCAAAGTAAGATTCCATAGTCTGACTTTTTTTCCAAGCTGTTTGCTCATCTTCCCAGCCAAATACTTGACTTTCTAACTCCCTGTCAAATCAGGTCTCTGCTTCCAGTGGGGGTGAGGGTGGGGGTGGGTATACTGTCCCAGGCTTCTGGGGTTTTGTATCAGCATCTGGATCCCCAAATGTCTGTGGGCCCAGAACTCCAGAAGCAACTGCTGTGGCTGCTGCTGCCACCACCTCTGCCATCCCTGGGATAGGGATCGGGGGGCTCTGTACTCTTTTTTCACCCAGGTCCTACAGAGTCTCCCCACTGACCTTCCACACTGTACTCTGCATTTGTGGATTGAGAAGTCTGAAAATTGCCACAGTTGCCAGTGATTCAGTCCTTTGAGACCAGCTCGGACCCCGTCTGTGCCTGGCACAGCCCATGCCAGACTGTCCTCTACTCCCAGCCCAATGAGGTAGATTTTTCCTTTTGGCCTTCCAAGTTGTCTTGGACTAGAGATATGTTTTACTCTGTCATTTTGTGGGTTTTGCAGCTCTAGAATTTGTTTAGAGTCATTTTTTTACAGGTATTTGGAGGGGTTTGGCACAAGTTCAAGCAAGTCTCTGCTTTTACTCCCCCATCTTGGCTCCGCCCCCAGTGGCTACCGTTGTAATGTACATTTCCTGTTAATCTTGATAACTGACCCTTTGTGGCTGTATATGACCTTTGAATAGTGATACCTCAGGGTATGTTTTCTAGATGTTTTCCTTCAGAATAAAAAGATTAGCTCAGTTCCTTAAATGTTATAATACAAAACATTGTGCCAGGTGTGGGGGCTGCAAAGACAGAAGGGCATGGCCTCCACCCACAGGGAGCTACTCTCTCACTGGGCAGTGCAGCATACGCACAGATCAGGGCTTCCAGGAGAGCAGGAGGCCAGGTGATGATGGGGTGGAGGAACTGGAGCTGTTTAGCCTGGAGAAGAGTAAGCCTTGGGGTGTGTAACAGGTGGCTTCAGTGAAAGCATCTCATACTTTATTTATGGAGAAAGCGGTGGATTAGATGGTGACACCAGGAGGTGGGTGCAGAGCTGGTTGGTGGGATGGATTCAAAGAGTCGTCTTGAAGGGCCCGATCGATGTCTGTCATTATGGGAGGTGTCCCTTGGAGGTCTCGGAAGTCTGTGCTTGGTCTTGTTCTCATTGTTTTTATCAATGACTCATATCAAAGTTTGTGCAATCTCAAGAGCTTTGAGTAGCTTATTCTTGTGATCTCTCAAAGAGGGCAGCGATATCAGTTGCTTAGAAGATGCCGTAGGCCTTATTATTACCAAAAAAGGCAACAAGAGAAAAGCACTAACTTTTGACCTTTGGGCAACTTTACTATATCTACAATATTTATGAGAATAATGTGTAGATATATTAAAGGGAGAAGAAAACAGGTGGGCTTTTGTAAAAGACATACAGTGAAGTCATCTTTATAACTGCAGTAGCCTCAAAGATGCAAAGAAATCAGGGTCCCACTGACCTTACTGCTTTAGCGGCTCCCTTCAGCTGAGGTCATAAATATTCTTTGAAAGATAACAAACTGAGAAGACTTTATTTGATCTATTGATTATTTTTAAATTAAATGTTTTATTAGAAATTTAACATGAGCACAGAATTCCCCTTGTTTAATAATTATTTTAATCTAGTTTAATAAAATCAATTAAAGCATGTAAAGCGATGTAATATTTTCTCAGTCTCTCTAAGACCCCATCTGGATCTTTTCATCCTGTCCATTCATTCTTATGTGATATTACTTACTGTGTACTCCATTCCTCTGATTCTGTGGGTTTTATTCCAAATTATTTCATAAAGAGCTTTTCAGATTTCTTTGTATCATGTCCATCTTAATTGCATTAAAGGATTCCATTACAGTAATGGACTCCACTTGATTTAACCACTCCCTCATTGTTGGACATTTAAAGTGCTTCTGGTTTTTGCAATTACATAAGATCATAGGTCCATAGATGTGGAGGCAAAAGGACCTCAGAGGCCATTTAATCTGACCCCCTCATTGCACAGATGAAGAAGCAAATCATCTGTTCTTTTCTTTGTCAAGCAGATTGTCTGAAAGTACGTTGCTTCTTTGCCTTGAGCAGTCCTGTAAGAATCTCCTGACAGAAGGTATAAATGTTAGCTTTGGCTTGAATTACTCTTGCTTTGATAACGGTACTCCCTCCATTGTTTCATGTGGCCTCTGAAATTTAAAAAAAAGGAGCAAATTCCTTAACCTGACACATAAGGCCCCCACCATCTCCTTTTACCTTACCTTAGCTTTTCCTTGTTTTATTCCACTTTGAGAACTCCATTTTCCCACCAAATTGGGATGCTAGTCACTCTCCCAGTTGGTAAGTCATCTTCTCTTCCCCTGCATTCACACAGGCCATCCATGTGAGATGCACTTCACCTTTACCTCCTCCTTTCACAACCTTCCTTGGTCTTGAGAATCTTAGCCTGGCTCCTGCTGATTCCATTCACCCTTTTGGATGCCACCAATATTCCTGTTTCTTCTTTAGCCCTCATCATTTCATCACCTCTGTTCTATCCTCTTGGTGTAGATCCATACCTCTTCCCCATACTAAAGTGCTTTAAATTCTTTGAAGACAGAGACTGGTTTGTTTTGGCCTTTTTGTACCCAACCCAGCAATAAGAAATAATCCAGTAAGAAAGAGTTAGGTTTAAGAACTGTGAGAGAGAGAGAAACAAGCAGCCTGAAATTTAGTAAGTTATGCACAGGGATGTTTTATGCATTCATATGAGCAAAGAAAGTAGTCAACTAAAGACAATTTGTGGCTTACAAAGGAACAGGGTATCTTAAAGATGGGAGAGGAACGCCATCCTCAGAAGCTGCAGCTGGCCTTGCTTCCTGGGTCTCTTTACATTTTTTTTTAATCAGCTGGGCCATGCACATGCTGTTTAATGAACAAAGAAGCCTTTGAAGGTTCTGGTCATCTTTTGGTTCTGGAGATCATCTGCCTGCTCACAGTCAAACTAACTGCTCAGTGACAAAGTAGAGGTTTTTACTACTCAATGGATAGTCAGTGCCTAGTCACAGTGGGCATTTAACAAATGTTGGCGAAATGACGTTAGCCACTAACTGCTCCAGACTTTCAAAGATTAATACTGATGCCAGAGGGATGGCAAATGAGCCCAGATGTTTGTCATTGTCAGTCCTTCGTGGTTATTTTGTTGATCAATATACATTTATTATGTGCTGACTAGGCACTGGATACTGTGCTAAGTGCTGGTGATACAAAATAGGGCAAAATAGAGCTCAGCCCATCCTAGAGCAACCATTTTGGAAGGAGTCAGTGATTTTCTGAGTTTATACTTTGCAGATTTAGATTTGGGGTTAGCATAGATATAGTTTGAAACCATATGAATGAGTGAGCACATGTTTTAACTGAGGTCACACGAATAAATGCAGTAAGTAAAAGCCAGCTTGTCTTAGGGTAGCTGGTTAGTATGTTCAGACCTTGAAACTTAAAAAAAATTTTAAGTCAAGAAATACATGTTTTCTGACAGTTGGTGCTCATATTGTGGAGCAGTTCCATAGACGTTGCCTTTTTCAGAAATGGAGACTCTCACTTTTAGTAAGTGTCAAGTGTAACAAAATATATTTCAAAATCATTTTAATCATAAGAAGAATTTCTCTGAGCTGAGTAAAAAGGCTCAGTGGTGCACGTAACTCCCTAAACGGCTACGCAGTCCCCCTCCCCAGGCCATCGTCATTTATAAAAGCCAAGTCTGTGTACAGTGGCAGGAGAGGATTCTTACTCATAGAGACAAGACCATCTTAGGGTATGTGGATCAGAGGACCATTTTCAAGGTGATTTTTCCTGTCAGTCAGAAGCTCGCCATGCATTTCACCATTGGGAACGCCACAAGTTGGATGGTATTGAGCAGCTTTGTGAAATTCTGGGCCAGGAGCTATCCAGTGATTCTACCCAGCTGGGAGTGATACAGAATTACTTTCCCTCACCCTTCATATTTCACACTGGGCTGGGGAGGAAGTTGGTGGTTGTAAATGAAGAGAGGATTTGCTCCTGAGGGTGGGACTAAAGAAAGGGAGCGCTTCTTTGAGTTCACTGAGAGTGCTGTGAAATGTCGGGGCCAAAGATTAGATCCTGCCTTGAAATGTCTTAGTCCCGTGCTTCAATTACCCTCCCCCCATAAGTCCTTAAACACTGGGAAAGCCAAAGGACCAATTAGAGCTTTTTCTCCCTAAAGTAAATAATCAATGATTATATGTTTGTATTGAAAGGATGACTAGTCTTTCTTATTGATGTTGTGTATTTCTTTGATTTCTTTTTAGTATTGCACTTTTTTTAGTATGGAAAATAACTTTTTTTTAAATGAAAAAAAGATGAAACATGGGTAATATTCTTGGGGAAATGAATTGCAGGTCAGTTTCTGTAATGAATTCCACAAAAATTTTTTTTCTTGAATTCAGATTTGTGCTTTATTAAATTCTGCCTTATATAGGTAAGAAAATCTTTTTGTTATATCACGATTTTGTTGTAATAAAATTTGATCTGAATTCATGTTGCATTTGAATTACATTGACACATCCTTATCTTCTTTTCCCAGTGGGAGTCGTCTAGGAGGCCTAGTTACAGTATTGTGCTTCTTTTTCAACCATGGAGAGGTAAGTGTTCTAGAAATGAGTTTCTAGAAATTGGAAGACAATTTTCTTTATTAAATAAAGAGTGCTTCCTTCACATAGGTATAGTTTAATATGTGGAATAAACTTTAAATTAATTTTTATAAATCATATTTAAATTGCCTGTATGAATTACTAAGTCACTTTGACTATTATATGTTTTGTATAGTAAGCAGTTCTTCCAGTATTTTTATTTAACCTATCATCCTTTATCTCTTCTGCCCACTTTTGGCTAAACTTTTTGAAAAGGCCATCTACAAGAAATGCCTCCACTTTTTCTTTTCTCACTCTCTTCTCAGCCCCTTGCATTCCTCCCAAGCTGCTCTCTTCATATTTACCAGTGATCTCTTAGTTGACAGATCCAGTGGCCTTCACTCATTCCTCATTTCCTCAATGTCTCTGCAGCCTTTGCCACTGTTGAGCCTCTCTTCTCTTTGGGTTTTTGGGACATGACTCTCCAGGCTCTTTGCCTACCTCTCTGACTGCCCCTTCTCAGTCTTCTTTGCATGAGCCTTATCCAAATTCTACTCTCTTACTGGAAGGGTCCCTCAGGCTTTTCTACATTACTTGACTTGGTGATGTTATCATCTCCCATGGATTTAATTACTCTCTGTATGCTGATGATTCCCAAATCTAGCTATTCTGCCCCAGCCTTTCTGCTGACTTCCAGTCCCACCTCCCCAGCTGTCTCAGGCATCTTGAACGGCATGTCCAGTAGACATCTGAAACTCAGCATGTCCGAAGCAGAACTCATGATCTTTCTCCTGAAGCCTCCCCCTCTCCTCCCTTCCCCTATCATTGTTGAAGAGACCACCTTCCTCCCAGTCCGTCAGTTTGCCATCTTCTGCCCCTTTGTATCTCTTATCTCCCATGTACAGTCCATTGCCAAGGTCCGTTGACTTCACTTTTACACCATCTCTCCAAAATGTCTCCTCCTTCCTCTGACACTGCCATCACTCTGGTGCAGGCCCTGATACCTGGACGATTGTAGGAGCTTGCCTGGTGGGTCTGCCTACCTCAGGTCTCCCCAACCCATCAACCCATTTCTCTTCTCCATTCAGCCAATAAAGTGATTTTTTTTTTGGTGTTCAGGTCTGACCATGTTTGACCTCCCTCCTCCCCATTCAGTAAACTCTAATACCTCCCTATACCTTCCAGGATCAAATACAAAATCCTTTACATGGTTTTCGGGTAGATTGAGTGGCACTGAGCCTTTGGTTGTTCCACAAACAAGATGTTTCATATCTCACCTCCAGGCATTTTTTGTGGGTTTCCCCTTATGCCTTAAGCACATAGTAGGTACTTAATAAATGTTTATTGATTGATTCGTTAAAAAATAATGAATTCTTATGAAATCCTCCTATAGTTTTTTATTTTTTGAGGGGAAAGGTAGGGCAATTGGGGTTAGGTGACTTGCCTGAGATCACACAGCTAGTTTTGTGTTAAGTGTCTGAGGCTGGATTTGAACTCAGGTCTTCCTGATTCCAGGGCTGGTGCTCTTTCCACTGTGCCTCCTAGCTGCCCCCTCCTATAGTTTTTAAACTTTAAAACTATGATTGATAAGATTTCATAGGTGTGATAGGACAATACACAGCCCTTTTTGGGTAATGCATGCTAACTTTTCTTCCTATAGTTGATATATCCTTTATTTCTGCCAAACACTATCTTGCCTTACCAGTTTTTCGTAGAAGTCAAGGTAATCTCTCATTATACTCATTAGTTAAGTAAGCAGAGCAGACTGGATCTGTTTGGCCCATGATTCCAGTGCAGTGATCTCCCACCTCTCAGGATGACCTGACATTTTGTCGATCCCCTTCTTAGGCTGCCTCATATTCTGTTTACTTACTTGTCTTCATAGCTTCTCTTTGCTCTCAGGCTGGGTTTTGTGTATCTGTGTCTCTGCCAGAGTGCCTTGTAAATACTAATTACTCAATAGTTCTTGAATGAATAAATGAAATTCAAAGAAAATCTACAGTATTTCCTTAAAAGGGCAACATGAGGCAATGAAAGGATCACTGGATTTGGAGTCAGAGGCTTTCCATTCAATCTCATCTCTTCCATGTACTGCCTGTGTGACCTTGGGCAAGTCACTTTTATCTCTCTGTTCCTCCGATTCCTCATCTAAAAAATGATTTCACTGGATCAGATGACTTCAGAGGTTCCTTCTAACTTTAAGTCTCTGTTTCTGTTTTCCTAAATAAAAATAAATTTGTTTGTGAATTCAGATTTGTAATTCTAAAAATTATAGATTTTCTCTTACTTTCTGAAAATAATAATTTCATTTATTCAGGAAAAAAATCTGTAAAAATGTGGATAAATTCTCTTCATTATGCTAATATTCATTAGATATTTTGTGTAAGATTCCTTTAATGTTAGAGGCAAAGGAGTCTTGGAAGTCCCCTTCCCCAGTTTTACTTCGGAGGAAATGGAGGTCAAGAGAGGGAGAGGTCCTTACTCAGGGTCACATGGCTGGTTAGGGGAAGAGCAGAGCTATTAAAAACCTATAGATTCCAAAACAGTGAAGTTTTTAATTTGGATACAGTCAGTTCATGGTTTTGTCTTAGAGAGGAAAGAAAATGCAGGTACCGTTTCTGTCCAACCTCTTTGGCCTTTTATACTTCAGTACTGAAAGGGTGGGGGATGTTGTTGGAGTGGGTGCTCTCTCCTCCGAGGGAGGAAGCGGCGTGCCCACCCCTTTGTGCATCATCTCATGAGTAGATCTGACCCGTCCAACTCATCGCCTACTGGGCAGCCTTCTCACAGGGACCCTGGCTGCATCGACTAGGTCGGCTCCCACAAATCATATAGAGCCTCCCAGCGTGCCTTGGGTTTCCCTGCTGTTGTCTTGGAGGATCATGAGTAACCTCTACGTGATGTTGAAGTATTGGGAGTGGAGGAAGTCTTTTTATACCTTTGATACATTACTAACAGCAATTTACATATCAGTATAATTCACATGTGTGGACTTTGAGGCAATTGTATGGGTAGCTAAAACAAAACTCCCCTGCAGAAGTGGGCTTCATGTTTATAAGAATTTTTGATGTCATTGCGAGGGGGGCTGAATCCACCCATAGAGACTTCTGTCACCTTCTGATTTTCTGCTGGTTCATTAAGGCAACTGTTCTTCAGAAGGATGGGCTGAAGAATTTCTGTTCATCATTTAATGATCTATATTCGGCAGAACTTCTTGCTTAGCTAAGAAGGTCCTCAGATGAAAGAGTCTTTTGTCAAGTCCATATTCAGTGCTTTTTATCTGGATAAGACCCAAGGGAGTTTGCCATTTTCACACATACCCTTTCAGCGTTCCAAGGACTCCTTATGGCCTAGGATCAAATATAGACTCTTATTTGTCTTGGATTACCTTCATCCCCTGGCCCCTTCTTATTCCTTACTGCCCTCCACATTCTCTTGGATTCACTAACTTGGGCTCTTTGCTGTTCCATTTCTCCACTCTGGGCATTTTTTAAAAAATTATTTTATTTTTAATTTATGGAATAAAACAAGCATTTCCATAACAGTATAATAAAAGTCTTGCACATGAAACTGGAAATCTATTATGTACAACTTGCTATTCCTTTTAAATATCTAATAAATTTACAATGTTAATTTCTTCTTTTCCTTTCTTTCTTTTTCTCTCTTCCTACCTGCACCGACCTAGATTGCTCCATTAGTTACAAATAGGTGTGTGTGTGTGTGTGTGTGTGTGTGTGTGTGTGTGTGTGTGTGTGTGTGTGTGTATATATATATATATAAACATGCTTCTGTTTATCAGTCCTTTTTCTGCATGCAGATAGTGTCTTTCTTCATATGTTCTTTATTTTTAACTTGTGTATTTATAGAAATCAAAATGAGTTTCACTCAAAGTCATTCTCAAAAACAATATTGCTGTAACTGTGTACAGTGTTGTCTTGGTTCTGCTCACTTCTCTCTTCACCATTTCTTGCAAGCCTTTCCATGCCTTTCTAAGATCATTGAGCTCATCATTTCTTACAGCACAATAGATCCCAGTGTCACTGGATCTACCACTAACCACAGTTCCCCAAACGACAGGGATCCCTGCAATTTCCCGTTCTTTGCCACCTCAAAGAGCGCTGCTTTAAACATTCGTATTCTAAGTTATAATTACTATTTGTGAATTTCCCTCCATTTTATGTTTACTCAAAATTCCTTTCTCAGCCACTTTCTACTCTGTCTCTATTACTTTATCTTCTCCCCTCACCCTCCCACTCCTCATCCTACCTACCCCTCCAAAAGTCTTCCCTTCCCCCTCCCCCTCCTTTCCAGTCCCAAGCCATACACCCCTCCAAAATTCCCTCTCTCATCCTCTTGCCTTCCCCTCCCAAATCTCATCAACAGACTCCTCTAAAAGTATGCCCCACCCTGTCCCCCAGTTTTCTCACCTCTCTGCATGTTCAGAAGACTTCTACACCCTTTCAGATGTACACATTTTTGTTTCCTCTTAAACCCAGGTCAGAATAAGGTTCCAACATTACCAGCCACCCATCCACACCTGCTTCCTCTGTACTAGTTCTTCCTTTCACACCCCATTTTTATGATATAATTGCTTTTTTTTTTTTTACCTTTTCCTACCCAGTATTGTTTTTTAGCATCACCCCATCATACACAACTCAACCTCAACCTTTTTTTCTCAAAGTACCTTAATAATGATGATAGTTTTAAGAATACTCATAATATTTTCAGATATATATATATATGTATGTGTGCATATGCATGCATATATTCATACACATGTATGTATATGTATACTTATATATATATATATATATAATATGTATAATAAGTAAACAGCTTGACCTTAATGAGTGCCCTTTAATTTAGTCTTTAATGTAGTCTTTATATTTCTTCTCTATCTTTTATATTGAATTTTCCATTGTGTTCTGGTCTTTTTGTTACAAATACCTAAAAGTCTTTCACTTTGTCAACTGTCCATTTTTTTTTCCATTCAGGATTATATTCAACTTTGCTAAATAAGTTATTCTTGGACATGACCTTAGTTCTTTTGCTCTTTAAAATATAATGTTAATATAATGTTTAGAGTAGAAGCTGCTACATCTTGTGAAATCCTGGCTATATTTGTGCAACGTTAAATTTTTTTTTCTTGTTGCTTGCAATAATTTCTCCTCAACCTGGGATTTTTGAAACTTGACTCTGACATTCCTATAAGTTTTCTTCCTGTGATCTCTTTCAGGTGGTGAATGGTAGATTTTTTTCCTATTTCTGCTTAACCCTCTTGTTCTAGAATTTCAGAGAAATTTTCCTCAATTTCTTGTAATACTGTATCCAAATTATTTTTTTGATCATAACTTTCAAGTAGCCTGACAATTCTTTTATTGTCTCTTCTCTATCCATGCTCTAGATTAATTGTTTTTCTATTGAGATATTTCAGATTCTCTTCTATTTTTTCTAGCATTATTATTTCCTGGTGTCTTATAATATCATTCAGTTCCTCATACCCAAGGCTAGTTCTCAAGGAATTTTCTTCTTCCTTAAGATTTTGTATATCATTTTCCAATTGGGTAACCTTCTTTTCATATTTTTTTATTGCTTTCCCCCCACCCCTAATTTTTCCTCAATCTCTCTTATTTTATTTTTTAATTACTTTTTAAGTTCTTTTAAGAACTCTTTTTGGGCTTGGGACCGTATGATGTTATTCTTTGGAGTAGCAGTGGCTTTTTTAAACCCCACTAGCTTCCTCAGAATATGAATCTAAGTATTCTTTTACACCAAAGTAGCTGTCTATGGTTGGATTCTTTTTTGTTTGCTTACCCCATTTCCTTTTGTTTTATTTTAAGTAGCTTATTATTATAATTAGGTTTTAACCCCGAGTTGTGGGTAATGTTGCCATAAGCCTCAGGTCCTCCTTACTATTCATGGGTTCAACCTCAGGGAGTCCTCTATTTCCCCGAGCCACCGTTAGGGCCCCCAGCCACACTGTTCCAAAAATGTACTTGCTCCCCATGGTACGAGTAGGCCTGGCTTCTGGGCATTTACTCAAGTCTCCCATGGCTGGAATTCTCTTCCTCCTCCCTGCCAGCTGCTTGGCTTCCTTCAAGTCCCAGCTAAAATTCCACTTTCTCCAGGACACCTTCTCCAGTCTTCCTTATGGTTAGTGACTTCAGTTTTTCCTGCCTAGATCTTATTTGTACATAGTTGTTTACATGTTGTGTTCCCCTGCTAGACTGTGAACTCTTTGAGGGCAGACTGGGTTTTGCCCTTCTTTTTATGTCAAGACTTCATCACAACATCACAGCATTTTTTCTTCCTTTTTGTTAATCTGGCATTTACTTAGATCTTTGCTTTAAACATGCAATGATCTGACTTCACATAAATGACTAATTCTGGAACAAGCACCATATCTGCAACCTGCTTTTTCTTGTATGTTAACATATAGTTGATCTTATTTTGGGGGCTGTTATACAGTGACAGGAACTGAGTTCATAGCAGAGAGAGAGTGAGAGAATGAACACATTCATTTTGTTTTCAGTTAGTGATTTATGCTGTACCAACATCAGTGGCATAGTTGTTATAATTTCATGGAAGCGATGTTTTAAGGAAGAATTATCTATTGGAATGGGATGAAATAATTAGAAGCTGGGAAAAAAAGTCCCAGATCCCTGGTTGGTGCATGTGGACAGCAATAGAGACATACAGCAGAAGTCCTGAAGCCTCAGCAGCCAAGTGGTAGTGACAGAGTCATATGCCAAGTAAGGCGGTTATTCCATCTTCTGTATGTGCCAGGAAGTGTCAGCTTAGAGTCTGGGGTTTTTATTGTTGTTATTTTTAATCTCATGTGTTGTGTATGTTTTTCCCAAGTCTGTTCATTGCATAGCATTATAATTAGATGTATTAAATTAAAATTGTATGCTCCTGACTATAAGATAATTTTGTCATTCTTTTGTTCCCTCCCACCAAAAGATGCAATAAAACACTGAGATACAATTTAGCTGAACTGAGAAAACCAAATGAATTGTGTCAATTACCTAATGACAACTTTTGTGATTATTATAGATATTTAAACAAAACTGACATTTTGTGCAATGATGTGGAATATAATTTGGGAATAGAAGATGTAATATCAGATAAACTAGTGATTAAAAAATTAACTATTAACTCTGCCAAGAATTTACTTTTAATTTTGTTTTCAGAAAGTTTTTAAGATACTTCTTCATTTCTTAGTTTTGTTTGTATGTGGTTCTTATAAAGAGTTCTACTCTAGCAGAGTGATCAGTGAAGTTTCTTAAAGAAGTACTCTTCTGCTACTAGATGGGATTAATTACTAATTACTACTGAGCTTCCCTAGAAGAGTTCTGTTAACCTGAATGAATGAATAAATGAATGATTTATTTGGTTGAAAATTAGACTCAGTTGTGATCTGAGGCTTGCTTTTTTCTATATTTTTTATTCAGCTTGCTATTTATATTGGGTAAATCTGTAACTTACAATAATATCTTCTGAGTTTTTAAAATTATTTTTTAATTTTTAAAATTATTAATTTCATATCACTGAGATTTTACATTAAAAAACGTCCTGAAGAAATAGAGCTAGAAATGTGTAACGTGAAATCACCAAATTAATTCTGAAATCTTTAGTAACATAATCACAATGTTTAACTGTACAGGGTAGAAGCCAGTAGTATTTAAGTTGCAGATTTGATTTTAAAAGTAGCTTATGTGGTGCATATATGTTTTCATTTAACATTTTTCTTTTTTATTATTTCAACTTTACTTGAGGAAAGAACAACTTTGTAACAAATATTCTCTGTAATAAATAACTTACTGTCCCTGTGTTACACGATGTAGGAAAAAAGGGTTGAATGTTGTAAAATGTTACATGATGTTTATTAGAGGTACTTTTTTTTAAACTTTAGACTCTTGTGAAATTTATAGAGTAGGATGCAGACTTATTTTGCTTTTTTACATAAAATTCAAGAATATTTAAGGGCATACTTAGTTTAATATGTACATATCTTAATGATGGAAGAATGTGCTCTTTATTTGAGATTGAACGTGGAAAAGTTCATTCCCTAGAAGTTCTGAATATTTGAAATTAATATATTGAAATAGACATTTGCGCACTATAAAATGCTTAGTAATCTTGCATTGTAAAATCTTCACGGTGTAGTGGATCATGTACAGGGCTTGGGGTGAGACAAAACTGGACTTCTGACCTACCTGGGACCCTTAGCTAAAGAGGGGTAATCAGTAACTTAGCCTTGATGTTGAATGCCACGCTCTAGGACTTACGTGTTAAGTTGTAGCCTGCTTTTGATTCCTGGTGATGAGAGGGAGGGGACTTCATAGTCCTGGCATTCCTTATGCTTGAGGAAGTGAGGGTTAGAAGCCTTTGCTTATTTAGTCTGTCCCTCTGCATGAAGGGGACTCTTTCAGAGAGACTTTGAACACTTTAAACATGATCTTCTTAGCCCTGATACCATTATTGTGTGTCAGGTAGGTGGTAGATACTACTATCCTGACTTTGCAGATGAAGACAATTGAGGCATTGAAAGAGTTAAATTGCTGGCTCCAGGCCCTGCCCAGGGAGGAGAATCCTGATCTCCAGATTCCCCACTAAGCTCTCCAAATTCCTCAGCACAGAATTCTCAGGTAGGGAAATAGGATTTCATAGACTACATTATCATTTTCTCCTTAAGGAGGGTACAAAATCCTTCTCTGCCAACTTTCAGAGTATGTTTCTCCTTTTCATTGTCATTGTGCTCTTCCAGACTCCTAGTGTGGATTCTTGCCACTAAGAGTTGGCATAACTGGCCAAGCTTCTGAGGCAAGGAACAGTGCATCATCAAAACTTTGATGCTGCTTTTCCATTATAAACATCATTTAGGTCATGATTTCATGATTGTGATATCCCTGAGTCTTTCGTTTTTATCTGAACTTAAAAGCCGTTTAGTTAATACTGATAGTGTCTCATTAGAACCATTCCCTTTGTAACTGGGACATAGCAGGGTTCAGTAATAGGTCTAGTCCAAGTTCTTTAACATGACCACTTATGGGAATGCTGCAGAAACCTTGGGTACAGGTGTGAAGGGACACTCTGTTGCTTTCCTACTACAGGAGTCTGTGTCTGCCCTCACAAATGAGCCAGGACATTTATCCCTAGAATTGGAGGAATCTGAGCAACTTCCTGGGAATGCATTAGGTCTATACTACATTTTAGATTTCTTTTCATGGAATCCAGATAGAATGTGTGCAGATTTTTATTTTTTAAGAAGGTGGCCATTATGTATAAGAAATTCTACAAATTAGATTCAAGACTGTCCTTGCTTGTCCGTCCTTCCTTACAAACTGCCTTCTGTTTTCTGCATTAAAAAAAAAAAAAAAGATGTTTTTGGCATCATCTCTCTTTATATCCCCACTTCCACGATTAACAGAGTATTAAAATAAACAAACCCTCATTACAAATGAGTGTAGTAAAGAAAAAAGAATCTATCTCAACACTATTTTTAAAGCAATGTGAAAAGGAGTTTTATGGTTCCATATATAATCTTCTTTTTGTACTTGTTTGTATGTCCAAGTTCAGATAAAAAAAAGAAACAAAAGATGACCTTTATGTTTAAATTTACAGCAGACAATCCTTGCTTTACCTAAATTTGCATTATGCAATTTCTACTTTATGTAAAGAAATCTACATTCCCCCAGAACACCTCTGTTAACTATACTGTACAGGATTGTGTTCTCTCTGCCCCTGCCCCTTGGCTCTTGCTTTGGGGCCTTCCACTTCTCCAACAACAAAAGCTAAAAAAAAACCTCCAAGCAAAGACTGCCTCACCACTGGCACTGCCAGATCAGGGACATGGCTTGAGACCTGCAGAGTAGAGAGAGGAGCTTCTTGCTTTGCTCTGCTCACCTGGTTGTGTGTCCGGCCAGCCATCCAGGCTTGGGTACTGCGTGTTGTCCCTGGCTCCCACTTGTCACCGTCCTTTTCTGTCTGTGTCCATGTCTGGCCCCCATGTGTCTGCCCCTTGCATATTCTTCCTCTCAGCTCTGGCCAGATACCTATAGGCTAGCCCCAGCCCCTACATGTTCTTCCTCTTGTTCTTGCTTCTCTGTCCCTGGCCCCCATAGGTCCTTGCACTGTGTGCCAGGCCCTTTCCCTCTTCAGACATGCTGCTCCCTCCCAATTCACTTATGTAAAGTGAAAACTATCTTTATAGACAAGATTCCATTGTGATTTAGAAGTGAAATCTAGCACTGATTTCACTTCGTCCTGGGAGTTTATCCAGTAATGCAGTGACAGATGAAAATCTGTCAACAGTGCAGAAGGCATAAAGCGGGAGGACTGTCCCTTGTGGTGCAGAGAGCACCACTCAGCTGCAGCCTGGGATGCCCCCCATGCATATTCTGTATGCTATCTTTGGCAGCCAGTCATGGGCCTTTCCCAGTAAGCATGGGCTGGAGCAGAACAAATGTTAGGTGTGCCCACTGCACATCGCATGTTGCACATCTGCTGCCCTGAAAATAAGCTCCTGGGGCTCTTTGGAGGCTTTTCTCTGAGGATTGGCACCCATATCCTGGTACGAATTGAGGGTTAAAAAGTCCTCAGAGCCCAGCCATTTCTGATCAGTTGGAGGCAATAGCTTGTTGCTGACCAGTACATTAGCAGATTGTTGTAGGCCCTGACAATAGCCATTGTAAGTGAAAATCTTCGTGCAAATGTCAGTGAAAGCAATGAGGAATGAGCTTCAATGTGGGATTCACTGTTTTGTCTCATTTCTGTCACAGGTAGAAATGCCTTTGATTATTGAGGTGAATCTGAGGAATGACATAAGTTAAGAATTCAGAGAGAGGGGAAGACTTGCATGTGACAGTGAAGCACTGTCTCCACAGTTCCTTAGAGTACTTATCCATAGGACCTTATAGATTATTATGTTACAGTAACACGAGTGGAGATAGGACAGAACTCCAGCCCAGTAGAATGGGCAGCAAGATTGTTGAAGTTGAAGTGTGTAGCCTTTTCTTTTTAAACTCCAACACTTGAAAGTGCCTTGGACAGTCGTTCTAATGAGTGCTTTGGTAACAATAGAGTCACAATCACTTTGTTAGGTGATTTTCTTTAAATTGTGGAGCAGATGTATGTTAAGTATATTTTGGGACATGCTCGTTAAGAAGTGTCTACTGTCAGGAGAAATAGATCAGATTTTTTAAAACTAAAGTGAAAAAACTATTGAGGTGATATTCTGTTCATTAAAAATATGTCTCTTTATAATATCAGTGTTAAGATTTTAACAAATGGAAATTAAAAGTAAGGCTATATACATTTTTAGGTTGTTTTAGGTATAAGTCTTGAGAGAAATATGAAATATATTTCACCTTTTTCTACATAGTTTATTAAATAGTAGAATAAAAGCTTATAGGAAGTTAGCATGTAGGCAGGTGGCTTTCTGAAAAACTGATTTGGATTATAGGTAATTCTTCCCTACGAAAAAAGAAAGCTTAAAAAAAAGAAGCTGGGGACCTTCAGATGTTCTCACAAAAAGTTCCTTGGCCATACCATATGACTAAAGTACTAGGACATCATAATTTCTGAAGAATCAAGGTTATCAGTGACTGAAAGAGAAATTGGAGACTAACTGTGAAGGCAAGTAGGTGTGATTATTTCTGATTATGAGGAAAATTATTGTCAGAAAAGGAGGGGAGCTAACTGTATAGTGAGAAGGATAAAAATTGGATCATTTGAGTTTTGCACTATTAACCATGAAATATAAAAAGACCTAGAGAAAAATTTCCCTTTTGGTGGATGAATAGTCTCTGAGATCTCTTTAAGGATGCAGACAAGAATCAAACAGAACGTGAAGGCAAATATGGCTTCTGATCTGGGCTGTAGAAGGGGAACACCTACATCACTTGGATCGGTGACTCGGAGTATCAGAGGGTATGTCTGACAACCAGTAAGTAGATAAATGCCAATTTCCAGGTCTGATTTAGGGCAGTATAGAACAACAGCTTAATAGTTTGTCTGGAGCAGAAGGGTCAGATAAGCACATTGTGGCAGCAGCAGTGCTCCAGAGTGCCCCAACTAGATTAAAGTGTAATTGGGCAATATTAAACAAAGTGAATAAAATACAGTACAACGTAGGTATGTTTTACTAAGTCAGTATTCAGCCCACAGGGATTCTTAAGTACATTTTGTAGGTCTCATTTTTATTTGAGTTTGACACCGCTGGTTCAGGGCAAAGATTCTTTTAGAGAGCTTTGAACATTAAAGAATTTAGATTTTATCCCATAGTAACCTGGATCTATGAATTTGATTTTTAAAAAAAATATTTTTTAATAGTCATTTTCAGTATAATTGATTTTCCTTGGAATCCTGTGTATTTTACTTGATATATTTAAAGATATTCTAAGGAAGGGTCCATAGGCTTCACCAGATTTTCATAACAAAAAAAAGGTAAAGAACCCTTGGTCTAGAACAGAGGTGTTAAACCTGCTGCCTACACTTTGATTTTTTTCAGATTGAAAAGTTTCTTGATAGGCATCCATGGGGTGTCATTTGATGTTAAAAATATAGTTTCCCCTGTTTGGAAGCAGCTGGGAATCATTGGAAGTGCTATACCATTTCCTTCATAGAGCGAAACTCCTGAGTTCAGCCCAATCAGAATGTTGAACAAAATAACTAAAAATATAATACGATATAGATAATGTTAATTGGTGGTTTTCTAAGTCAGTATGAAATACATTTCTGTTTAAATTTGGTCTAGAGCAGTGGTTCTCAACCTTCCTAATGCTGCGACCCTTTAATACAGTTCCTCCTCATGTTGTGGTGACCCCCAACCATAAAATTATTTTCGTTGCTACTTCATAACTGTAATTTTGCTACTGTTATGAATTGTAATGTAAATATCTGATATGCAAGATGCATTTTCATTGTTACAAATTGAACATAACCCACAGGTTGAGAACTGCTGGTCTAGAGGATTACTTTGTAGATACCTGCTGCATCAGTTGGATGAAATGAAAAAAAAGGGAAGATTGGATGCTTTGAAGATATAAAAAGCACAGGAAAACTTTAGATATTTAAAAGACATAGCAAAATGGTATCTCACTTCACCTTCTCCAAGATGTATAGCCCTGATCTACAACCTCTCTGCTTCATGACGTGAAGTGGCTTCAGCCCAACCCTTCTTCCTCTTGTGGACCTAACCTCTGATCAGACAGTGCTTCAGGCATCTAACATTCTATACATCCGCCACTAGATTTGTGACACTGTTTGAATGCATGCCATCGACACACTGATGTTGTTGCTCTCTGCCCCTCATTCTTTCCATGATCAACTCCCTCCCCCCGCCCTGCTTCTGGTCCCAGATCTCCTGAATGAAATACTTTGTGCTTTTTGCACACAACTCACTGTTGGTATTGAGCTGCAGCCTGCATAGGCCTACCATGTGCCCCTCTTACCCTCAGGGTTATCTACAACTCTGATTTTTTTTCAGATTGTGGGGTTTCATTCTCGAGATGAGCTTGATGTCATCAGAAGTGCTGCATGGTGTCCCTCATGTAGCCAAGCCCATCCTCATCTTCCTGCTCAGCTTCTAGACTCAGCTCCTCATTCATCTGAGCTGCCTGTGCAGCTCCACAAACAGCTGAACCATAGGGAAGCTGTTTACAATTTCTGTAACAGACACTTTCCCCTTTTAATGATAATGGAATCATCAACACATATGGACTGTACCGTTGCAATCCCTGCTTTAGCCTGAGGGACTAAAATGGCCCTAGAGAAGGCAAAGATGGGAAGAGTGGCCACAGCAGAAAAGATGCCCCAGCTAAAAGGACATGGTGGGAATATTGTTCAACGTGTCTGAAAGGGGAGAAATACTAATGACTTGGACAGTATCCCAAACTTAATTCTTACTGAATAAGTAATCCAGAGAATACCAATAATTACATATCCATAGAACTACTTTTCTCAATAATTTTTTATTTTTGTTTACTTATTTTTCATATTATATACGTTTCCCAGTATATTTCTTCCTTTCATTGTTCCAGAAAGAATTTTAAAAAGGAAAGAAATATTTCAGCAAAACCCGCTAATACTGAAAAAGCCTGACTTACAATGCAGTGGTTGACATGCATGGTCCCACCACCCCCATCCCCACCCCAGAAAGGAACAATGAGAGATCTCTTCTTATATTTCTTTTTGGGGGCTAACTTTGGTTATTATAATTTTGCAGCATTCCATGTTGTTCTTCCAGCTTAAATTGTTCTAGTTGTTGTATATGTTGTTTTCATAGTTCTGTTTACTTCACTTTGCATAATATAGAACGCTTCCTATGTTTTTTTCCATCATGGTCATCATTTCTCACAGTGCAATGACATTCTATTTTATTCATATATTGCAAGTTGTTCGTCTGTTGCCTAGTTGATGAAAATTTATTCCCCTCCGCCCCTGTTTTTTGCTATTATAAAAAGTGCTTCTCCTCTTTCATGTCTTGGTGTCAGTGACCTCCTTGGGGCATGTGCCTAGCAGTGGAATCTCTGGATCATAGGGTATGGTCATTTTGGATACTTTCTTTTCATGATTCCAGGTAGCTTTCTAGAATGGTTATATTAATTCAAAAAGAAATAGTTCCTTAGTGTTCTAGTCTTCCTGCAAATCCTCAAACATTGATTATTCACGCTTTTTTCATTTTTTCCAATCTTTTGGGAGGAAGATGAAACCTGAGTTATTTTGTTTTGCATTTCTCTTACAATTAGTTATTTGAGTCATTCTTTCATATGGTTGTTAATAGTTTGCATTTCTTCTACTGAGGACTTTTCATATCTAAAGCCTTTATTAAGTGCCAGACACTATTAGGCCCTAGAGATATACATGAGACAGTCTCTGCCCTCAAGGAGTTTATAGTCTACTAGGGGGCTACAGCACGTTCACAGAAAAGTACATATGGGACATATACACAGTGAATACACAGTTTTTGATGAAGGAGGATGACTAACAGTTGGGGGAATCAGAAAAGATCTTTTGAGAAGCAATATGGAGCAAACATATGGTATGGGAAACAGCAAACAGGCTGGGTTGGCTAGGAGGGTAGGGCTTGTGAAGGAGCATCGTAAGTAATCAGCCTGGAAAGATAGACCAAAGCTAGTTCTGAAGGGCTTTAAATGCCAAACAGGACCGCCCACCTTCTTGTCCTCTGTATTCTAATTCTGCCTTCATTTTGCTCTTTGTCCTAATAAAGGTCACTCAGCTGGTTGTATGGAGCTGATTTAGGAATGTTTCCCACATCAGTAACAAGATGCTTACTGTCTTCATCCATGTTCAGCACCTCCGGATTCTTTTCTTAAATGAAGTAGGCATGTTAGGCATGAGACATGGGGCTTCTGTGACTATGTGCTCTGTGCCTTTGACCTCTCATCACTCACCCTCTCAAGCTATATTTTTCTTCATTTCCCTCATTCCCTGCTTTGCATTGAAATTACCAAGTATTGGAGTAATTTGAAGGATCTTTCCTTCTCTCTTTCTCTTCAGCAGATGGCGTATAAAGTAAAATTATTTTCATAGTAGTCTTTTTGTAAATATCTGTCACAAGCACCACAATGCAAGCAGACCAAATATACCATTAACTTTTATTTCTTGATACATTTGAATGAATGATCAACCAATTTCTTTGATTTCCTTATTTATCTCTCTAAGGATGACCTTGAAGCCAGCCTGCCATTTAGCTGCAATGTCTTTCTGTTTTTAGGATTCATTTATAGTGAGAGAGTCAAGAGTGGTATAAAGCTTCTTAACCTTTTTTTTTTTTTTTTTTTTTGCCTCATGGTCATGGGTGGTCTGGTGAGGCCTTTGGATCCCTTTCAAAATGTTTTTAAAAGCATAAAATAAAATACATAGAATTACCAAGGAAGCCGATTAGATTGAAATATAGCTATTAAAAAAGTAAGTCCATAAACTCCAGGTTAAGAACCCTTGCAGCCTCATAATATATTATTGGACAGAGATCTCACATTTGAAGAACCAGTGGCTCAGTTAATGTTTTTAGATGACTTAAAACTGTGACTCTAGGTATTCTCTGCCACTCTGTCATTTCAGAAGGGGAAGGGGGCCACCAAGGAGTGAGGGCTGCTTAATGTTATTCATTGTTTCATGAGTTGCCACGACCAAAGAATTCCTAACTGAGTGGTCAGTCTCTTGGTGGTGAACCTCTCTGGAGTTAGTCTGGTCGTCAGACAAGCAGGCTTGGTCTGTTACACAGAGGATACTTGGAGCCTTGCCAGTAGAGTGGAGCCTGCCAGGGCTTCTGCTTACTGGCCTTTGAGAATCCATAGTGAGCCTCAGACTATAGTGAGGTATCAGAGGAGGGTTTTGGGGAGGGCTGATCTTTTTTAATTTAATTTTTTGTTCTGAACTTAAACACCAAAAGAAGCATTTCCATGTATGTGTGTGTGTGTATGTATGTATGTATTTCTCACATATATATTAAGACATAAAAAGAGGGTTGTACATGATTTTGATCCTTATTATGTACAGATTTTTTTTAAAGTATGTCATAAATTCAACATATAACTTTCAAAGCTCCTTCTAGCCTTCCTTCTTTAAAGATCTTTTATATCTTTCATCTGTTGACCTCCTTACAGTTTCATCTTTAAGTGCCCTTGGACAGCTTTGTCTAGTTGGATCTCTTTCCTTAAATTTATTTTTCTTTCCACTAATTTTCACTGTTTTGTGAAGTGACACTACTCATAATCATTTACCATCTTTCTCTGTAAGGTTTTATAGATGAACATATATTCTAACCCAGTGTTTCCCTTAGCTATTATAGTTCTCTTTTTTTGGTAAATTTATTTATTTTTAGTTTTCAGCATTCACTTTCATAAAATTTTGAGTTCCAAGTTTGGGGAGAGCCAATTTTAATGGAAATTATAAATTAACTTGCAGATTTAAGGCAGGTCAGCACTTGATTATTTAGTACTAATCTTTTTCAAATTGTTTTTTCTGTTCTTTCAATTTTAGCATTACTTTCTTTGGAATGACTGAGTAAAGAAGGAGTAAAGCTTGAATAAGTCAACTGGCTGTTTGTTAGCTTCATTCTTATAGACTCATAGAATCTCACAGTTGAAAATGTCCTTATCAAAAGCCGTCTAGTTCAGTTTTACCAGAACTAGGCTCCAGTCTAATGTCCTTAATCCAATGTACTTAATAAGTGGTGAACTGCTCTTTGTTTCAAGCCTGCTACCCTCTCATCCACAGAAATTGTCTCCTTGTCTTTTTCCAAAGTCTACTCTTCAGCTTCCTGCTATCTTTTCCTAGCTCGTCACTTCTGTGAACGAGCAGAATAAGTCTAATTTGTCTGCTGAATGACACCCCTTCAAAGTCCTAAAAGTTGTTTCTTTCCCTCCTCTCCCCCATCTTTTCTTTCCTAAGCTAAGCATCTCCAGCTCTCTTAACCAATGCTCATGAGCTACCTGCAGGCCCTCCACTATCTTGAGTGTTCTTTTCGGACACTTTCTTACATTATCAATGTCTGTCCTCACATGACATTCCAAACTGTGTGCAGGAGTCCAAATGTAATCTGACCAGAGCACAATCCCATCTCCTTCTTCCTGTTCACCATGTTTCTCCAGATGAAGCTCAGATTGTATTAGCTTTTTTTAGCTACCATAACCCAAGGTTGATTTATTTTCATATTGTAGCCCAAATCTTCTTTCAGATGCACTATTGTCTAATCCTACATCCACTCTCTTACACTTGTGAAGTTGATTATTTCAAACCTAAATAGAAGATTGTACTGTTATCACTGTGAGATCCATCTTTTTTGATTTCTCAGTGTTCTATCCTATCAAAATCCTTTTGTATCTTGTCATATATATGTATGTATTTTGTCATACATATGTAAATACACACATATTTTATATATATATATATATATATATATATATATATATATATATATATATATATATACACACACACATACATACAAATCTATTTATCTATCTACCTATCTATCTCTTCTGTCTTATATAAAGGTAAAGGGGCACCAGAGATGACATTCCATTCTCCAGGCTATTAAGAAAAATGAACCTTTTTGTTAAAATATAGAAAGGCTTCAGTAAAAAAATAAAGAAGAAATTGGACCTGGAAAGGCCAAAAAACAAGACCTCAGAGAAAAAGAAGAATCACAGAAAACCTGGAGCTAAGTAATAAAGAGGAGGTTTATCCCAAAGAGAAGGGAGGGGACAGTGTGAGAGAGAAGTGGGGCATCGGCACATGCTGGTGGGTGAGAGCCCAGGCAGCGGGGTCGGAGGAAGAGGTAGAGCCTGGACGTCCCCGCTGAGGCAGTTACTTCCTGAAGTGACACTCACAAGAGCGTCTGCTGTCTTTCAGGGACACATATGTGGATGTATGTGATAAAGAACCTCCATGACTCAGGACTGGGAACTGTTTGCTACCTTTGGCGACGCACAAAGGCCCCTTATATGTAGATAAATATTGCTATGTATAGATATGAAAATATAGATGCATAAACGTCTCTCTCATATGTAGTGCATGTACGTGTGTGTGTGTGTGTACATATGTAGCATTGCCTTCTGATCTAGTAGTGATCAAGAATGAAATGACATTTGTCTGGCGTGGCCTCTGTTAATGAAGCCAGACAGGTGTTTTGTGATCCTAACTTTCTGTCTAGGTGTTTAGAAAACATTTCTTAATAATAGATCTGAGACTATTGGTAGAAATTCAAATTAAAGCCACCACCATGGTTTTTAGATATGAATCTGTTCTATCTTTATAAAAAAGGGGGAGACAGCCTTCCCCCTTTGTCTTAGAATCCTTCGTTGGGTACGTTCTGTCTCTGGCCAAGAGCCTGCCGTTCCTGTCTTTTAAGCTGTTCTCTAGAGTCCAGACCGAATTCTCAGAAACCATCATTCTAACCAGCTTCTGTTCACTTACTACACTTTCTTCTGAAGGCCTTGCCTTTGCTTGATGGGAGGGATGAGAAGACTGTCTGGGGCCCCGATTTCTGTAGCTTCTTGACAGTGACTTCCTAATTCTGAGCAGTGCTTCTTGGGCCCCTTCTGGCAGTAGGGCCTTTGTGAGGCCCCGGAGGCAGCAGGTTGTCCCCATTCTTGACAAGTTGTGGGAGGCATCACACATCATCAATGCGTGACCCTCTCATCAGTGTCAGTTCAGGAAGTAACTGCCTCAGCGGGGACATCCAGGCTCGACTCTTCACCTCTTCCTCCGACCCTGCTGCCTGGGCTCTCAGCTCCCAGCACATGCCGATGGCCGCGCTTCCCTCTCACACTGCCCCTCTCCCTTCTCTTTGGGTTAAACCTCCTCTTTATTACTTAGCTCCAGGTTTTCTGTGATTCTTCTTTTTCTCAATGGTCTTGTTTCTCTGCCTTTCCCGGTCTAATTTCTTCTTGAATTTTTAATGAAACCTTTGTATAAAAAAAGTTTCATTTTTCCTAATACCCTGCAGAATGGAATGCCACCCCTTTATCCTCTCTACAGGAAGACAGGACAGCCTAGACCAGGGTGGGGGACCTGAGGTCTCAAGGCCACATATGGCCTTCTAGGTCCTTGAGTGCAGCCTTTTAATGGAGTAAAAGTTTGACAAAACAAATGTTTTTATAAAGGGGATTTGTTCTGTGAAGTTTGGATTCAGTCAAAGGGCCACATTTGAGGACCTAGAGGGCCACATGTGGCCTTGAGGCTACAGGTTTCCCACCCCTGGCCTAGACGCACAGATAACTTATTTTGCTGTAGAAAGCCCAATAACCTCAGACTCTGTGGCTCACTACAAATGTTTCTCTGCTCTCCTTACATGCTAGTGGCTGTCAGGACCAGTTCCCTTTTAAAATTGCCATGACAAGCTACATGTGGCAATGTGGGGAGGGAGGGGGTGGACATCCTTCAGCTCAGGCATTCTCATTCCCTTCCTTAGCAGCCTGACAGATAGACTCCATTTCCTCATCATTTAAAGTTGAATGGGTAAGAAAAGATGAAATTAAGGCCTAAAATGAGGTCTAGAAAATTACCTGTAGGTTTCTTTTGTCCCTCTTCTCCACTCCCAGACAGTAAGTTCTGATCATTAAGTCTAAAATTCAGGTGAGAGAAGATGTAACTAAAGAGCTCATGTCAAAGGCTGAATCTAGTGGAAGACTTTAAAACTCACCCTAAAGCTTTCCTAGCCGGGGATGTTGGTCTTTATTTTTAGCACATATGCTAAGAGCTTTCTTTCTCTAATGTCAGGATTCCATAGAAGGCTCTGAGAGCCATAGAGTGGCATCATTTATAATTTCAGTAATGCTTTGGGAGAAAAAGTACAAAGCTTCTTTTATGACTTATGGAAAAATTCATAAACAACAGCCCTCTTTGTTTTGTATCCATGATTAGCTGTTTTCACTGAGTGCCTGTTACCATCTAAAAGTTTACCATGAGGTCCTGTGTGCATTTTTCTTTTCAGTGCACACGCGTGATGTGGACGCCGCCTCTCCGTGAGAGTTTCTCATACCCATTCCTTGCACTTCAAATGTTACTTGTGACTCATATCCTCAGGTAATGTTGTTTTGTCCTTGATTATTTGCTTTGAATAATTTAAAATTTTATTTATCAAGCATATGTAAGAGATAAATAAGATTATTTTATGTGTATTCATTTATTTATCAAACATTTATTGGACACCCCTTAGAGACTCTGTTAGATCCTGGACATAGAAATAAAAAACCAAAATAGTCTGTGCCCTCAAGGAACTTACTTTCTTTTGTGCTCCCATCGCACTCACAGAGAAGTCAGTGTGAACCACATACAAGGGAATTCTGGTGGCCAAGGGCGATGGGACCAATCACTAGGGTTCAGGAAAGACCTTATGGAGAAGGTGGCCTGTAAGGGAAGCCTGAAAAAGCTGGAGGTGAACAGGGGAAAGCATTACAAGCAAGGGGGACACCATGGCATAGAATTGGGGGGGGCAGGATTTATATGTGGGAACAACAGCTTGGCCATTCTGAAACATAAAGGTGGTGCAATGTAAGATAAATCTGGAAAGGTGATCTGGAGCCAGTTTAGGAGGGGCTTCAGAAGTCAGAGAGAGGAATGTGTGGTTTTATCCTAAAAGTAATAGGGAACCACTGAAGCCTCTTGAGGGACAGAGAGAGGCAGTCAGGCTTGTGGATTAAGAGTATCCCTTTGGCAGCTGTGTAGAGTATGTGCTCACCAAGGGAAGCCTGGCTACAGGAAGATCAATTTTTAAAACTGTTTATTTTTTAATTGAATTATATAGTTCAGATGGGAGGTAATGAGGGCCTAGACAAGGGTGTTTACTATGGGAAGAAGGTAGATATCAGTATGTGGAAGTAGAATTGGCAGGGCCTGGCAGCTGAATGGATGTGGGCAGTGGAGGAGAAAGGAGCATCTCTGGGCTTCTGGCTGATTGGAAGGATCAGTCTAGGCCTCGAGTAGAGTTTTGTTTTGTTTGTGTTGAGTCTGAGATGCCCCTTGTCACCTAGGAAGAGACTTCAGATAGGTAATTGGTGATGTGGAGCTTGAGCTCAGGAGGAAGGTGAGGCCTGGATAGACGGGTAGTTTGGGGAATCATGTGCTTAAAGATGATCATTAAACCCATGCCAGCTCCCTTCTACCACTCGTGGACCCCCCCACCCCCACCCCGGCACCTCCAGTTTGGGGAGGGGCCCAGGCTGGCCGACCTTCATTCCACTCTAGTCTATGCTTCCGATTTTCCAGACTTTGCCACCATGCCTCGACTGTAGTTTCCTTCTAGAAATTTTCCTTCATGGAAATTGTTACCTATGGCCTTCTTCTCCCAGAACCTTCCTCCACAGTGCCGGCCCCCTTATTCCGTTGGTGAGTTCCTCCCAGGATGTTTAGTAGTATCTGTCAGGTATGGTAGGATTGCCTTAATGCAATGAGAACCCAACTGAGGTATATGTCAAAGCTCTCAAGAAGGGGGCTAGGAGTTGGGTTGGAGATTATGACTGATGCAGGCACTGGACATATTGAGAACAGAGAGAGAATGTCCAGGGAGTTGTTAGAGAATCACTACCCAAATCAAGAATGGCTGGAAACTTGCATTGCATTAACTTCTGGGGAAGAGAGGCCGATGGTGGTAGTAAGATTATGGAAATGGCAATAGAGAGCAAGGATATTCTGGCTCATCTACTGCAGGCATTGAGTTGGGAGGTTGGAGAGAAAATGTACCCAGGACTAGCAGTGGTGGTCAGGTTTGCAGTGTCGCCAAGGAGGAACCCCATATCCATGAAATTCAGAAAGTGGAAAGACCAAAAGAGGAAATGGGATAAGGTGAGGAAGTGTGTTAGTTATGGGTAGATGTGGCTGACAGCGTGGTGGCAGTGGGGGTAGGAGTGATGTAAATGGGAGGGAGGAATAGGCAGCTGGCTCTGATCTTGAGCTGTGGGGGGGTTCACCATTACAGGGATGCAGGAGGTCGAGGGGCTGGGAGTAACCAACCACTAGGTAGCACTTCTTGCTGCTCTCTCTTATGTGGCCGCCCACTTAGGCCTTTGAGTCCTGTCTCCATCGTTTGAGAGAGAGAGAGAGAGAGAGAGAGACCTCCCCTTGGATGAGATTGAGGTTTTCTGGACACCAAGGGGTGGAGGGTTTGTGTGGTTTTCTAATGACTGTGTTTGCGATTAATGATATTTAGTAATTGTGATTCTAGATTAGTGACTGGTTAAGTATTGAGTTGCCCCATGAGTGGAAGTTTGATTGTTCTGTTGTTTCTTGTTCTAAATATTATGGTCACCATAGTGAAAACTGTGTGGCCATTTTCTGTGATAAGATGTAATGTTGTGAATATTATATTGTGATATATTGTGAATGTTTGACCTTGATTTGTAATGGAATAAACAGAGTGTTCACTATATTGTATAATCTGAACTCTAAAAGCTGTTCACAGTAGCATTCCTTTGGGAATCTGCTGGTGCATGGCATTACAATCTGGCCTCTTCATCCAAATTACAATTGAGGGAGGAGACTGAGTCTCGTGCCTCGTTTTGTTCCATGCAGTTGGTTGACAATTTTTTTTGGATGATTTACAACAAAATGTTGCCTTAAGAGCTCTCTTCCAACAAGATATCTACTGTCTAAAACCCCATTTGCTACAGGGAGCCTTTGCCAGTCCCTCTTCATTCTGGTGCCGCCCTCTGTCCATGATTCTCGCTTCATTCTCTGCGTAGCTTGTTTCTGCACAGCTGGCTCCCTGTTCAGTGGTGAGGCCCTGGAGGGCAGAGGCGGCCTTTTGGCCTGTCTTTGTATCCTTGGCATGGAACACGGTGCTTGGCACATACTAAGTGCTGCATAGATGTTTATTGAGTAATAGACATCTGTACATCAGAATCACTCAAATTTAGTCTTAGATAAAGAATGAATCAAAACAATTCATTAGATGCTGATGAAATGTCAGATGCTATGTTGAGCACAGGAGACACAAATAGAAAAAGCAGGTTTCCTGTGCTCAGGGACCCAGATGGTGGGTGGTGGGGCCAGTTTCCATCCCTAGGTCTGATGTGGGCCTTGAGTGCCACCTGGTGGGGCATATGGTCAGTCCTGCTGGTCTTTCATCTTACCAGAAGGATTAGAGTTGGTGGCTCCTGGCTCTTCTAAGAGGTGTGAGCTGCCCTGTCTCAGGAGCACTGGCTGGTTATCAGCATCACTTGACTTAGAGAACAGTGAGATTCCTGGTCTCCACTGGCACGGACTCCAGAGTCCAATTTAGAGTGTAAGTTAAGGCTGTCTCTGGATGGTGAGGTCCTCCAGGTCCTCCTGGGTGTGGATGGCATTTTGTAGATCGCATCGAAGCCCAGAGCATCCACCTGGAAGGCGTCCCTAGCTGCTCAGAAAGGTGTGGTCTGTCCACTCACCTAGGAAAAGCCAAGCAGGTGAAGAGTGTTTATTGCCAGGATTATGATGTAGGGTTGGGTGACAACCTGTGTTTATCTGGGATAGAGATGCACACGGAATAATTGGGGCTAACTTCAGTAGGAAGGGAAGAATGGGCTAGCTTGCTTTTAAGAGCTTGCGGAGTTCCTCTGATGACTCAGACTTCTCCCAGAAACACAGAACTAGCCTTAAATACTATCATTCTACTCATGTCATTATGTGGCTAGGAGACATGGAACAAAGCAGTCTCTGGAGAAGTGAAAATTACCATCTCCCAAGGCGCCCTGGAAAGGTGTGTGGGTTAAGTGGGAGCAGGTTAATAAGGAATATCCGAGAGTAGGAGTAAAGGATATAATCGGGAAAGTGTATAACAGAATAAGAACATGGGCTGGTTACGTTGTAAGGATTAGGGAGAAGAGGTGAACTGCCCAAGTGTTCCACTGGTCTCTTATCAATGTCAGGAGACGGGTTGGACTGATCCCCTTTGGGGAACTTAGCAGAGGACGTGTGTCCGTGGCATGGGCAGGCGTGGATAAGTTGTAACATTGGAGGAAGTATCCAAGTCTGTTTGAATATTTGAGATAATAAATCCAGTAAAATATCAAATAATTCATTTATATTTCACCTTCTTAAAATAGTCCAAGTTATTTTATTATGTTAATGGCTATTGTAATTGGATAGTTCATAATCAGGGGCAGCTGGGTGGTACAGTGGGTAGAACATGAGACCAGGAGTCAGAAAGACTTACATTCCTTGATTTCAAGTCTGGCCTCAGACACTTGCTAGCTGTGTGACCCTGAGCAGGTCATTTAACCCTGTTTGTTTCACTTTCCTCTTCTTTAAAAAGAACTGGAGAAGGAAATGGCAAATAACTCCAGTATCTTTGCCAAGAAAAGGCCAGATGGTGTCACAAAGAGTCAGACACGACCAAAATCACCAATCAACGAAGGCGTTGAAGCAGATAGAGGGCTGGGCCTGGAGCCAGGAAGACCTGAGTTCAAATCTGGCCTCAGGCACCTACTGGCTTTGTGACCCTGGGCCAGTCACTTAACCCTCCTTGCTTCAGTTTCCATATTTGTTAAATGAGCTAGGGAAGGAAATGGCAAAAACTCTAGCATTTGCCAAGAAAATCTTAAATGGGGTCACGGAGAGTTGGACTCAGCTGAAACTAGTGAACAGCAACCCAGCAAAGTTCATAATCACACTTAGATTCCATTAAAGCATCCAGTTTTAAATGTGACTTGATAAAGGTGTTTGGGGGTTGTTTGGTTTCTGTTTTGTGGGGTTTTTTTGGGGGTGAGGGAGTTGATTTTGTTTTTGCAATAGTCTGGATCAATATGTTTTGTAATTTTGTAATTAAACATGTTTATTTTATCTTTTCTAGGGCTGCAGATGTTTGTAGAGGAAGCCTGATTGCACTCTGTGTTTCAAATATCTTTTTCATGCTTCCTTGGCAGTTTGCTCAGTTCGTCCTTCTCACTCAGGTAAGCAGACTTTAAAAAATAATCCCAAGTTGTCCACATTTGGTTGGTTTTATCATCTTAGTTATAAGTTACATTACTTTGTTGTGGTTCTAGATGCTAAGAAATGGCAGAGCACACTTCACAGCTGTGGTGAGTGATGCCAGTGCTATCATCGTGGCCGTTTCTCAGGCTTCGTCCCTCTTGACCTTTCTGCCGCCTTGGATGCTTCCAATCCTCCCTCCTGGAGGTTTTGGTGACATTGTTCTTTCCTGGTTCTCCTTCTACATAATAACACTTTGAATGATCCATCATTTCTTTTGGACAAGAGGGCTTCTAAGGCTGCTCTTGCCTGTTCTGAGTCTCAGCTGGCGTGCAGTGGAATTCACAGCCCCTGCCCAGCTTCTCATCCCTGCCTTTCCCTTGGTCTTCCATGGAGGACGTTCCTAACACAGGCAGGTTCCTTTTAAGGTTTTGAGGATGGCAGAGTAGCACTTTGGCTTTCTGTCTAGTCATAGTTTCTCATTCTTACCGCATGATTGTCTTACTTCCTTTTCTGATCATCTGATTCTGGGGGATCATCCTTGGGAATATTCTGCAGCCATCCTAGGTCCACCCCATATCTTCCCATTGTCCTCTGAGATCATAGTATTGCATGATTGGCCACTGTAGAGCAGGGCTGGAAGAGTGGCCTCTGTCACATCCATATTTTTAAGAGTAAACAGTTGGGAATTGTTGAGATTTTTGCATGTTTCCTACATGACCAAACAGCCATCCACATGTTCTCTTCAGTCAGGGAGCTGCTGCATTTGGTCCAGGTCCAGTGTTCATAGACTTACTATTTCACTGCATTTCAATGTCTGGCCAAATCTTTTTTTTTTAATCCATTAGCTTTTTTTTTCAGAGTTGACTAATTGCTTTCATTTTACGATGGGTTTTATTGATGAGATTTTGTAGAGGCTAGAGTGCATGGCAGGTATCTAGAATAAATACTACTTATTTGTAAACTTCCCTCACCTGGTTAATGCCTTCTTCAGAGGCCAGTGGCCGTATTCACTCAGGCATACGGTTTACATAAGAGAATATTTGATTTGAAGGCAGCCAGTCTGTGGCCTGATTCGAGTACTTGTCATCACTGTTGCCCTGACCAGCTCATTGCCACTTTTTGAGCCTCAGTTTCTTCCTGTGTACAATGGAGACTGCTTATTTAATTACCATCTTGTGTACTTGGCAGTGTGCTGATTCCATCCTCCACCAGTTTGTGCCATTGAATCTCTCTGGGCCAGCAGTTGCTCTGCCTCTGTGTGGTGGATTTTCTGTCCCAATCTCCGTAGCAGCTTCTCCTCAAGCCTCTCACGCTCCGCCTTTCTCCAGTCATCTCTGTTGAGGACCTTGCCTCATGCCTCTGTGCAAAGCCGAGACTATCCGTTGTGTGTCTCTCTTCTCCCTCCTCCCTCCCTCTTGTCGCATCTTCTCCCACTGTCTCTTTCACTCCAGCCTTGGGTGGAGAGGTGGCCCTTGTCACCCTCTGCATCCTTGTTCCCATCCCATCTTGTCCAACAGATTATCCTTCATTATCCTCCTTATTCTCTTATCTTCAGTCTCTCCCTCCTCTAAACATGCCCAAGCCCCCTTCCTTCTTTAAAAACATCCTCACTGGATCTGACCACCTCTGCTGGCTCCCATGTTACATCTTTCCTTCCCTTCTTCACTAAATTCCTCGAGAAACCTGTCCAGACTCTCTGCTTCCACTTCTCTTCTCTCACTTGCTTCTTCACTCTCTGTATTGTGGCCTCAAACTGAAATCTCCCACTCCGGAGTGACCAGTGATATCTTCGTTTCCAGATGTGATTGCCATTTCTCAGGCATCATCCTTCTTGACCTTTCTGTAGCCTTGGACACTGCTGATCCTCCCTCCTTGAGATTTTGGTGACATTGCCCTCTCCCGGTTCTCCTCCTACCTGTCTTTGCTAATTCTTCATGTCTTACCCAATAGGGATTCTTCCCAGGCACTGTTCTGGGTTCACTTCTCTTTTTCATTTTTACTGAGACTGCATAACCTTTTTTGTCTAATGGACTCCTTTGGCAATCTGATGGGGGCCATGGACCCCTTCTCAGAATAAGGCTTTTAAATGTGCAAAATGCATAGAATTGCAAAGGAAAGCAAAGATTAGTGAAAATAAGGATTAGATGTTTTGTTCCTGTCCAAATTCCTAGACTCACTGTGGTCTGTGGAGTCCAGGTTGAGAAGTCCTGCTCTGTCTTACTTGCCCATCTCCTCAGGCACCCTGGATTTAATTATCTGCTCTATGTCAATGACCACCAGACCTTTGTAGCTCCCCTCCATCTTTCCTGAGTGCCACTTGCAGACCGTCCATCTTGAACTAGATGTCTCACAGGCCTTTCAAATTGAGGCTGCCTCCAACCAAACACGTCTTTTCCTTCCAACTCTCCCTCTTGTAAACATTCCAAGTACTGTTGTGGCATCCTCACAGGCCCCGAGAGTCACAGCCTTGATGGATCGTGCTTGAGCCTTCATCCTCACTCATCCCACACATCCATTCAGTTTCTGGATCTTGTCATTTCTGTCTTTAATATCTGGCCCCATCTCTGCTCAGCCACCACCCCTCTTGGTCTGTTGTAATAGACTTCTCAGTGGTCAGTTGTTGATAATGTTTAAGTGCCTGCTGTGCTGAGCGCGGGGAATACAAATAGGAAAAAGAAAGGAAGTCCTTTCCCCCTTCAGGGAGCTTGCAGTCTAATGAGGGAAGACAGGAAACAGAAGAAGAGTGCAAACAGTGGACCCGGCGTGGTAGAGAGGTCAGTAAGTTTCATGGTAGGGCGGCCAATGGGAAAGGAGATGTCTTTTTGTTGGTCTCTCTGCTTCACATTTCTGCCTCTCTCAAAGGGGTCTTCCTGAAGCCTGGGTACAGCTGTGTCACCATACAGCTAGCCCTTTGTTAGGTCCTGCCTCTGTGCAGCCCTGCTCACCCCGGGATGTCATTGGTCCTCTTCAAAAACCAAAGGACAAAAACCAAAAACCATCAACAAAGCCGCTCAAAGGAGCCTGCCCCCTTCCTGCCTTTTCATTCTGCTTCTTCTGGGGGCATTGGCCCACTTGCTGCTTCTCCACCTCCTGTCTCTGTGGCCTGGCCTTGGCCTCCCTCCATTTCTGTAACGTTCTTCCTCCTCATCTCCCCGTCCTGTTTCATCCCCACCTTCTACAGGAGGCCTTCCCCAGCCCCTCTGGTGGCTGGTGCCTTCCCTTCCCCTGCTCTGTATGTATTGTGTATGCTCCTGCCTGGTTTGATCTTTAGAGAATGTGAGCTCCTTAGGGGTAGGGCTACACGTAGACATTTATATACATACACATACACATAGATAGATAGATGTATGGTTTTCTTTGTCTCTCCCGAACTTAGCATAGTGCTTGCTACGTAGTAAAGACTTAACAGATTTTTGTTAATCGACTTGTTGACAGTCTTACTGGCTAGGTATTGGGATTACAAAGATGAAAAATGACATAGCCCACCCTGTTTACTCAGTGGGATGCAACATATACACAGGAGAATCTGTAGGATAGAGTGTGATAAGAGAGAAGGATGGAGCAGGAGAAGGCATTTGGTGAAGGTCTGAGAGAGGTGAGCTCAGGGAGCCATCCAGGAGCAGGGGGCACCTCCCTGAACCTTCAAGGAGGCCTTTCATAGGAAAATGCTCCCTCTTCCTTCTCCCCTCTGCCTGTCAGAGATACCTTTCATGGTCTTTGTACGTGACTTGTGCCACAAAGCTTTCTATCAAGGCAACCTGTTTCTATGACATAAAAGTATCCTCCAACAATGTAAAACTCAACTTCCCATCATCTTGTTTACTTTTGAAACATTTGACAATCACTATGGAAGGTGGTGTTATTAAACATGACAATTTTCATTTCCTTTTCCTTTTTTCCATTTTTAAACCTCTAAGTACAAAATAGTTTTATAAATGCTCACATGCGTAGGAATATTTCAGTATATTTTCTATTTTAAATCAGTGGGTAACCTCCTTTGTGGAAGAAATATGCTTTAAAAATTATACAGTTTTGCTTTTAACCATTTAAATATATTTCTTTTTGATTTCAGATAGCATCATTATTTGCTGTATATGTTGTGGGTTACATTGATGTATGTAAATTGAAGAAGATCATTTATATCCACATGGTAATGTTTACTTTCTTTTAAAAATTAAAATTATTCTAGTGCTGAAGCAAACTCTTTAAGATGTGGGCTTAGTTGTCTTTTTACATATTTTAGCAAGCCATGGATAAAATTATTATTTACATCATTATTGTGTAACATGGACAATTTTTATTTGAGAGCAGTGTTGTATTAGGTGGCCGCCCTTTTAAATAGGCCAACCAAAGGAACTTACTACATTGGGTACATTACATAACTCTGATTTAGGCGTTGCTTTATACTTTTATACTAATTAAGGAGAGGAGTGAAATGGAAAACTATTGCCTATAAATTTTTAAAAATGTGAAGTCAAATGTGCTTGGGTATTATCTCTGACACATTTCTCTGTTCTCCTTTTTTGTTCTCACAATCTTCCTCTTGCTTACTTCCCACAATAGCGGGAGACTTCTTCTGTAAGATCTAAGGGTTTTGTTAAATATCTTGCCATTTTCTTAAGCAGCTCTCTCTTTAGCTACTGCTTTTCCCATGGAATCTTAGCTAAGGTTAAACTCATACCAAGTATAAACCAAAATCATAAATGAGGCTAAGATGCTGAATTGATATTCCTCGAATGCAATAGATTCTCAAACCCAGGCAAAAAGAAAATGAGCATCTGTAATTGAATCCATAAGTTCTCCGCCTTTTTTTTCCATCTTCTACACTTGTTTTCTGGAATTCCCTGGACGGTGCTAGTCTGTTACCTATTTTCCTTTTTACGTACTGGATATTTTGGTTGTTGTTGAAATTCATTAGACTAAACTCTACTAAAATTTAAAATTAGCATCAAGTTGAATTAATAAATAGGGTCTACATATCTGTGTATAGATACATACATACATGGTGTTTGATCTTAAATGTTACTATTACATCTGACTAAAAATGCATTTATATCCAGGTAGATTTATCAAATATTACTCCTAAATTTAGTTAATGAAAAAATATTTAGACATTATTACTTCCATTTTGTGTATATTAATTCTGTTTTTTTCCATTTTTCCAGATCTCTCTTGCACTTTGTTTTATTTTGATGTTTGGAAACTCAATGTTACTAACTTCTTATTACGCCTCTTCTTTGGTTATTATCTGGGTAAGTATTTCTTAGGCACATGCTGTTTTTTCATCTCCCCTAACAGTGCAGTTACTGAGTTTAATCATTAAGGTCATTTGATCCTTTCATCCTTACTAACAAAGCAAAGATTCCTTGGCCAAGAGCTTACCGTGCATTATTTTTATTATGCCCAGACTTGTCACTTCATCAGTGACAAGATGTGGCAGATTCAGGTGGACATCTTAACTGTAGCTTACAATTTTTTTTTTCTTTTAAATAATATTTTTTTCCCCAATTACATGTAAAAACAATTTTTAACATTCTTTTACAAAAATTTTGAGTTGCAAATTCTATCTTTCTTTCCCTCCCCACTCCTTGAGATGGCAATTTGATATGGATTATAAATGTACAGTCATGTAAAACATTTCCATTTTAGTCATTTTGTACAAGAAAACTCAAATGAAAAAGAAAATGAAGAAAAGTATTCTCCAGTTTGTATTCAGACAACAGCAGTTCTTTCTCTGAAGGCAGATAGCATTTTTCATTATGAGTCCTTCGGGATTGTCTTGGATCATTGTATTGCTGAGAATAGCTGAGTCATTCACAGTTCTTCATACAGTATTGCTGTTACTTCATACAACATTCTCCTGGTTCTGTGCACTTCACCTTGTGTCAGTTCATGTAAGTTTTTGCAGGTTTTTTTTAAATCATCCTGCTTTTCATTTTTTATAGCACAATAATATTTCGTCACAGCTTGTTCAGCCCTTCCTTAGTTGATGGGTATCTCCTTGATTTCCAGTTCTTAGCCACTGCAAAAGGAGCTGCTATAAATATTTTTGTACAAATAGAGCCTTTTCCTTTTTGAAAAATCTCTTTTGGGTATAGACCTAATAGTGGTATTATTGAATCAAAGTGTATACATGGTTTTGTAGCCCTTTTGGTCTAGTTTCCAATTGCTCTACAGAATGGTTGAATTGGTGTAATGTAGCATCTTAAAGAGTCTCTTGAGACCCTGAGAGGTTACTTCACCACGGTGACATAGCAGCCGTGTGTCAGACATAGGACTCAAGTCTAGGCCTTTCTATTCTCAAGACTTGCCCTCTCTCCCCTGTGCTGTGTTCCCTCTAATACTTTGCACTGAAGATATGTTCAGCTTTTAGCTTCTCTTTTTGTCCTGTTTTGTACAAATGTGCCCTTTCAGGGCACCACCTGAAATTTCTAAAAGAACAGCTCGAATCCTCAGATGTTTCCTGCAGGAATTAAAAAAAAACCCCAACCCACTACCATAGAGGTCAAAGCATCCTCTCTTTATCTCAGCCTTGAGACAGTCTGATAAGACGACCCTGTGTTTTCCTTTGTTGGCCAGCCTGTCCCATTGCCCTGTTTAACAGCTCCCACTGCAAAGACTTTTCTCCATGTTTCTAAATTCCTCGTTCTTTTATATAAATTGACTTCTCAAAGGCAAGTCCTAGTATTATATTTTAATTGTAAAAATTATTGATTATGTATGTTAATAATGCACTGTGTTCTTACCTTCATGTGCCAGCGGGTTACCTTTATGTAAAAAGGACTGATTGAATGACCAGCATAACTGTGGAATTCTTCTCACCAGAGTGGAAAAGACAAGAAAGTTGTACTTACTGTGGAGCTAAAAGTCACTTACCCTCAGGCGGCTGAATTTCTGCATCTTGGCTATGTCACAGTCCCTGCTCTTCCCATCCTGGGCCATCCTTCTGTTTCAGGATGCAGGAAATGGGAAAGCATGGGGTGAACCCTTTGGGAGGGGGGAGCAGTCTGCTGCCCACTTGGGCAAGTTCACATGAATCAGATGGGTTCCCCGCAGCTTGTAAGTGAGCGTATGCGTATGCACATAATTATGTATATTTTACACATTTGTGTGTGTTATATGCAAATAGAAATAAAATAGCAGCTTCAGAATATAGCACGTTGTTTACATATGTTTATCTATAAACACATGGATTTATGTTTATGTGGTGCTCAGTGTTTGAAGCCAGAATTTTACTGAAATAGAAGGTTCTCCTGTGAGGTTTTCCTTTGGGTATCAGATTTTTGGTATTTGATCTCATGATATTTTTGCCAAGTTTGAAGCATAGTGGGATGGGTAGTGTGGGAACGTGCTGAAAGGATCCAGAACATTGAGTGGGTTCATTTAGGTCTCACTTGTATTTGTCTTTTTTCTGAAAGACCAGACACTTGCTAATTTAAGTCCTATATGCCTTGATTGCTGAAATTCTGATCCCAATTCTGAAAATGCTGAACTCTTCCTAGTTCTTTTTGTTTATCTTGTATATAGCTTGCTTTGTATAGATTTGCTTGCATATCAACTGCCCCATTAGACCTTAAGCTCCCTGTGGTCAGGAACTATATTTTCTCTGTCTCTTTTTTTTATCTCCATCACTTAGCATAGTGCCTGGCACATAGTAGGCATTTACTGATGTTGATTGGTTGATTTTTAAAAAGTAAAATATGTGGAAATCAGCACTTCCCATTTGCTGATAGATGCCATGGATGAGTCGGTACTTGGAGATGATTGGAGTTGACATGTTAATGTGACCCCAGCTCATAAATGTGCTAAACAGTTCTTCCCTAGTTCTAACTTCAGCCTTAGATTTAGACATGAGCTAGAAGATGGAATTTTAAGACTTAAAACCTTCTTTTCAGAGTAAGCATATACTTGGTGTTTTAAAGAAATCTCTAGTATAGCCAGAGTTAAGCTTTGGATTGTTTGAATTCATTTAATATTAGGTGATGAATGTGAAATTCATTCTGGATCCTGGACAAAATGTGGTAAACTCATAAGAAATTCATTTCTAGACGCTTGTGATCAAATCCTTTTGTGTATGGGAATTTGTTACTTTATAGGGTGTGGTAAGCCCATTTTTTTAGAACTAAAAATGGCTGACTTGGTTATTCTCTCCTTTGGAGAACTTCCAGTGTGGAGAATGAAGCCCCATCACCCTTTTGTGAGGGGCAAGAAGCAAGGCCACTCATTACTCCTGGGAGTTTTGGCGCTTGAGTAACTTTTACATGCTTAAGGGCCCCGAGCTTTTTCTGTTTTTTTAATGTTCAAATACTTACCAATTCTAACTGGTTCCTTGGCTGTTGCTTGTGTGTTTTCTCTGCTTTTTGTAGGGCATCCTGGCAGTGAGACCACATTTCCTGAAAGCTAATGTGTCTGAACTCAGCTTATGGGTGAGGAGCCATCTGGTCTAATGAGGGGTTTTGTTTGTTTTGTTTTGTTTTGTTATTCTTATTGTTTACATCACCCATGCTATCTTTTTTTCCTCTTCCAAATAAATTTCAAGAAAATAAACTATTGCTTATAACTCAGTGCAGAGGCACCACCGCATCTTCTGGGTGACTCCGTCTATAATGCTGCTGCCCCTCGCATGCAGAAAGCGAACTTGGACTGTTATTTTAGTTCAACTAGGAAAAAATGTAGATTTTTTAAAAAAATTTTACTCTTGTGTCCCTTGTGACAAGGCTTGGATGGGCAAAAGCTGGCTAATGAAATGAGAGGATGTGTGTGGGGGGTGGGATGGGGGGTGTTCAGCACGGATAATTCGAATTGCTGTATATGCCTTCTATAAAATAGAGTAGTTGGAAACATTGTCAGTAGCATTGTTTTATTTTAACTCTTACATATTAATTTTGGCATTCTGTTCCTTATATTTACTGCATTCTTAGATACCAGTAATGTCCATTCTGTAAGCAATTAAACTGCATTTTGTCGTTAAAGGCTTGCGTAGTAATTTTATGTCACTTTAAGAAATCTAGTTTTTTATATTTATTTCTTAGGTTATTCAAGGAGGTGCTTGGTTGTTTGGAACAGTCTTACTGAAGTACTTGACTTCTAAAATCTTAGGCATTGCCGATGATGTGAGTATGTTTTAGCTTATATACCAGAAGACTTGATACAGGATTATTTCATTGAATCATCCTCAATTTGAAACTGTCACTTGGAGATTTTTTAAAAATTACCACCAAATTAGATTACAGAATCTAATCTGTCAATTTAGCTCAGGAAAGATTTTTATGAACTAAGCACGCGTACGTGTGTTTGTCTCCAGAAGTTTTCTAAAACGATTCTCTCTTATTATCTTTCACATTTTGGTTAGTTTTCCATATTATAAGTGTGTTGAAACTTTTATATATATGGACATATGGCTTAAGGAATATAGTTGAGAGCCCATTCATCCATTTTCATAATACTGATGAATTTAGAGCTGCAAGGGACTTTAGTGATATAGTGCGACCTCCCATTTTACAGATAAGGAAACTGAGGCTCAGGTTAAATGCCTTGATAGAGCCAATATTTGAACCCACACCCTCACACCCTCTTGATTGTTGAGGCTTCTTGTGCCATACTTTGCTGCCTTTTATTCCTGGCTCCTGCTTGTCCCATCTTGTGACAGAAGACAGCATTGGAGAGCTTAGTGGGTCTACTTGTCTCTCTTTTATTGTTCCTGATAAGTGGCTTGTGTTTTTACTGGTATGTTTCTAGTGTTTTGAGATTATGAGGATTTCAAAATAATCTTAACTCATTTATCCAAATTGAGCTTTTGCAGAAGATATATTTCTCTAATTAGAAGGAAACTAAACAGGATGAAATGCAAGCTTTTAGGAATCTTCTAGAACTGTTTTCCTATTGTTTCTTATACCTAGGAAAAATAAAATCAAGGGGCTTTCAGAAATTAAAAATAAAATAGAAGATAACTAACAATACTTGCAATTGACTTCAGATAGGAGGGGTGATGGAATTTTACTAGAATCAGAAGAGTGATTTTTATAGACACGACTGCATGATTATCAATTATGGCTGCTTCTTAACATCTCATCACATATAATGTGAAAGGCAAGAGATGCTGAATGGCTAGAATCTTTGTGCACATGCCCGTGCGCATGCACATGCGTGTGTGTGTGTGTGTGTGTGTGTGTGTGTGTGTGTGTGTGAGAGAGAGAGAGAGAGAGTGAGAGAGAGAACTCTTTAAGCTAATAAAACAACCAGAGTTATTGAACTAAAAGAAAATGGCCAGTGGAGGGGGCCATCTAGAACTTTCCAATATAGCACCATGATGTGCTAAGTGTCCTAGAAAGCAAATGAGAAATAACTTGGTTATAATGTTAGTAGTGCCAGAATGCCGCCACACTGATGATTGACTTTCATCAGTAAGCACTTTAGTTTGCTGGAGGCATGATGGGACTGGGTAAGACTTGTATAACTTTCCAGACTTTCATTGGGAAAATTTCTTCTCCATCCCCTCATATCCTTCCAAGAAATAAAGGCCTCTTCGTTGGGGGAAACAGGGAATGGAGTGCTGTGTATCCCTGCAATCTCTTTTTATCCTTCTTGTAGATAAAACTGAAATTGGTTTTATCATTCTGGTGTTCTTGAGGTTATTCCACTTGGGAATTAACACTTTGCCCCAATGATATTAGCTCTCTGAGCTTCACTTATATGAAATTGATCATTTCTTGGTCTCTGTTTCCTTTGTGACATGTTTGAATATTGCTACTGGTTTATAGGTTTTAATAGAACATTTACATAGTTTCATCGTTCTCAGTATTGCAGTATTACTAGGAGGTGCCCCTCATGTTTGCTGTCAAACACGGCAGCAGGACACAGGTTCCTTAAGTTCAGGACTCTTTGTCTTTATAGGCCCAGGACTGAGTACAGTCCTAACACATAGCAGGGGTTTGATGAATTATAGAATGGAATTGTTAAAGGTAGTTAATTTTTCACTTCACCAGACATTTACTAAGTACTCGTTCCGTTGAAGATGGTGCTGGAGCTTGAGGACACAAAGGTGAAGGGGACAGTCCCAGTCTCTGTCCTCTAGAGTCTTCTGCTTCAGTGGATGCCACATAGACAAGTAACTACAGTGTAGCCTGGAATATAATTAAGTGCATGGGGGGGGAAGCAAATAGTAGGAGAGATTCTAGGAGGAGGGGATCACTGTCAGCTGGGGGATCCAGTAGGTGGTAAAATGGAGGGATTTCAGAAGGTGTAGAGATCATCACTTGGGGGCAGGGGAGTAGGAGAAGAGCCTCTTGAAGGCAAATATAGAACAAGAGCATAAAGTGAGTGAAAGGAAGGAGTATGCTGGTAAGCTGTAATAATTCTAGGTGGGAGCCATTTTTGGAAGACTGAATGACAGACCAAGGAGCTTATATTTTTTATTGAGGTCATCGGGAAGGCACCAAGAGTTTTTGAGCCCGACAATAACATAGTCCAGGATTTAGGAAAATGACTGGATGCTGCTTGTTAAAATGGACTGATTCAATTGGAATGAAGGCCTGAGCAAGTTTGCTAGGAAATGGGAATTGAAAGAGGATGGGAGGATGCCTCTGGTCTTTGAGATTCCAGAGATATTTCAGTGGTACAGTCTGTAGAGGGTTAGAGGAAGAAGAATGAGTCATAGATGACCCCTGAGATTTTGATCCTGAGTCGATGATGGTACCACCAGCAGGAAATTAGGAGGATAAAATGTCTGATTTTGCACATTTTGAATTTGAGGTGTCACCTCGATATAAACACTAATGGAAATGTGAAACTGAAGTTCAGGGAAGGAGTCTAGCCTAGAAATGGAGACTGATGAAGATAATGGAGGAGGAGGATGGCCCTGATGGCAGCATTGGGGTTTGTGTGCCTTGGGATAAAAAGGGGGAGCATAGGAATAGAGAGAAAAAGCCGGGGAAATAAGGAGGCTGAGGAGGGAGCAGCGAGAGCATAGAGAGATGGTGATAATCAGCAGCATCCAAATGTACAGGAAGGGCCAGGGGGTAAGGACTGACCAAGGTGTTAGATGACCCTGGAGAAAGAGTTTCGGTAGAATGGTGAAGAAACGAGATTTCAGAGAGCTAAGAAGAAAGTCTTTGTGTCTCAGAACTGAGAGGAGGGAAGAAGATTGGAAAGAATACCCAGAGGTTTGGGTTTTTTTTTTGGAGGAGGGAAGAAGGAGCTTATGTGATGGCCTTGGCAGTCCCAGAAGGCAAGGCTTTCTGCTGGGCCAGGAGGAGGGTAGCTCTAGCTTCAAATTGTAGTTTGAATGTGATATATCATTGCCCTTAAGAATAATAAATAATATATTCTAAGGCTTTGGTGGGGAAGAAGTTTACAACTTTTAGGGACTTCTGGATTTTTCTCAGTTCTCACAGACTAGTAACTGTTTAACCACAGCTAGCATTTACACTCGCATTCTGCTGTTCCTGGCTTTGGCTGTCACTAGATTGTGCAGGACTCTGTTCTGCTTCTGTCTCTGTCCTTACTCTATATTAATAGTTATCTCACTTATCTGTGGGTGTGTCTTCCTCCCTCCTCCATCCCCCCTCCCCCAGTTAGACTGTAAACTTCAGTCAACCAATATACAAGAATTAAAGTGCCTGCTGTTTGCCCTGGGCCAAGAAGACAGAGATGAGAGTGAAAGTCCCTGCCCCTGAGGGAGCTTCCCTTTGGTTGGGGAAGACAAGCAGCTTCTGGGACCTGTCTTGTATGAAACCTAGGCCAGGGCTGTGCATGTGATAGGGTCTTTACAAATGCTTGTTAAATTGAACTTGAACTGAACTTCTCTTTCTCTCTTCCTTAGCTCTAGTACTGTGCCTTGGACATAGTAGGTCTTAATAAATGTTTGTTGAATTGATTGAAATGAATTGACTGATTTCAAGATAAGTTTCACTGTCCTTTTACCATAACATTTAGTGTTAAATCACTTATCTTTAGGGCGTAACTGATCTCTTTACCCACAAGTTGATATTATTTTGTCCAGGGTGCTGGCACACCAGTGCCCCATCTCCCCGGCCTCTAGATCTTCTTCCAATAGAAGGGAGACCTCAGATTTTAAGTAGGATTTGTACTTTAGCTTAAGGAGTTGATGCCACTAAAATACCATAAGGGACTCCTGTAAAGTCAAACCCTGATAGTCATTTAAACCAGAGTACAAATGTGAGATTTCAGAGAGCTGGTTTTTGTTTTGTTTTGAGCAAGCTTGTGGATAGAGGAACTGAGACCTTGGAATGTAGGCCACAATGAGGTGGGGCAGAGGGAAAAGAACTGGAGAAGAGTATGGAACTGAGAAGGCCCTGCTCATTATCTCCAGGTGTCAGCAATAAAGTCTTCAAAGAAGCCCTAACTGAATTGCCTTTTGCTTTATTTTTTGTTAGGCTCACATAAGCAACCTGTTAATATCCAAATTCTTCAGTTACAAGGATTTTGACACTTTAATGTACACCTGTGCTGCAGAGTTTGACTTCATGGAAAAAGAGGTGAGAATGTGCTTCTAGCCATCCTTTCTTGGTGGTCTGTGATGCTCTGTTCAGCCATTCGTTTTGCACAGAAATGGCATTCCTGCATCGGGATGAGGTCCTTCTACAGAGGGCTTTAAGGTCCACTCCTTTATTTGACAAGTAGAAAAAGACTAAGGTAAGGTTGGTGGTTTGTAGATGAAGAAATAAATGTAGGGACATGAAGTGGGCTTTGTTCAAGAGCCAAACACACCCCTTCATTGTTCAGCTCTCTGCTCACTCTCCTGAGGCTTCTGGGTCTTTAAAGTGCCCTTCATTTCACCAACTTACCATTGCAGCATTTAGATGCCTGTGATCTGGTGGATTGGGGGTCCCAAGGCCACTGTCAGCCTCTGACTCACTGGCACAAGTCAGGGCATGATGCTCCATCTGTAAAATGATGGAGGAAACACTGGACGAAGATATTTAAAGTCCAGATCTTGCTTTTTGTGCCTCCCTTTCTTCATTTATTTGGAAAATAGTACTGACCCCTTCCCCCAGCTATAGAAATAACAGAATAAGATAAAGAATTTTTGAAAGATAGGTGTAAATACAAGATATATTCGTTGGAAAACAGGATTTGAAACCTTGTCTGTAAATTTGTTTCCTGTGATTTATTGTGAGATGCTTTAAAAAAAAGCCATATTTTAATGATCCTGGATAAAATTACTTACTCTCTCTGCCTCATTTCTTCATCTTCCAATGAGGGGGTTGGACCAACGGCCTCTGATGTTGATCCTCTGAAGCGTGTTTGGGTCCTGTTCATAAATATCAAATCATTTATTAAGCTTTGGGTCAAAGAGTAAAGGTGCTTTGAAACCTAGAAATGGTCATGAAATTTCTCTGTTGTCTTAGTGATGAAAGAACAAGGTGAGAGAAATCCTATCAGATGTTTGCGGTAAAATCCTCAAGTAATAAAAGAAACTCAATTACAGTCCATAGCCATGATTGTAGAGGCAGACAACATCCCTAAAGGACCCTTTTATCCTTTAAATACTGAAGTAACCATTTGTTTTCTCCATCCCGGGCCTTCTGTCGTCTCTTGCAGTGAAAGCTCTGCTTAGGGGGGTAATTTTGTCTTTAGGATACAGACTATAAGGATTTCCTAAAGTCAGGAAGACTTGAATTCAAATCCTCCTTCTGTAGCTGTGGACAGAGACAAACAAGCCTGTTAACCTCTTTCAGCCTCTTTTTCCTCATCTGTAAATGGGAATAAGACAATAACAGAATCATTACACAGATCAGATGATATCATATAAGTGAAGCTCTGTGGAAACCTGAAGATGTCATATTCGTGCTGTTGCTATTGTTATTATTAATTTTCTGTAAAGCATCTAACAGACTGTACATTTGTTATTGAATAATGACTGATTTTATTTTAAATGATTGCAAAATCAGAAATGGCATGGGCTTTCCATAGAAGACAGGATTTGTTCAGAGACCAGTTTCTTCCCTCTTGATAAATATTCCTTTCGAGGACATTGCAATTTTGTTAAAGTGATTCTAACTTCAGATAGCACAATGATCGATTATCTTGTTGAAATAGATTGTAGGATGATGTTGGAGAAGCAAATGAAGGTCGCTTTGGAGATTTCAAAGCCCGTACTTTCTCAAGACTTTTGTTGCAGAATGCTATTTAAGCAAAAAAAATCGGCAAAACAGGATTATAATAGACTAGATGAATATTTATTTTTTGTTAGATATTTCAGTTTCTTCTGTGTGCTCAGAGCCAAACTCTTCCATACTTGGGTAGAGGCTTTCCGAGCACCAGGGCGTTTTAGTAAATGACTTGGTTCCTTCAGCTTCAGATCCCTAAGTAAAGGAGGTCAAAATGTCTTTTCCCTCTGATATGGCAGAGTTTCTTCATTGATCAGTATTTCCTGTGGGTCCCTTTGCCCCCCCAAACCTGCCTACACATAGAATGGCATGTGTTCGTCCTGTTCCTGGGAACACTGCAAGAGTGTTTCACTCAGATAAAAGTCTGGGGTTAGATAGTAAAGATACTGCAACCTTTAACATTTTAAGTATAATTCTTTTAGAAATTATGTGATGCAAAGAAAAAATATATTCAATTCCATATCTGGTTAAGTTAGAAAGAAGAATAGCAAACTTAAAAATGGATAGTAATCTTTTGGATCATGAATGTTCACTATTTAAGCATAACAAGTACTTGGAATAGATTTAGTATCACCTTTTTTAACCCCATATTGAGGAAGACTTTTCTGCAGGAATGCATAGATAATTTTCTGGTGGAAGTTAATGGGGACACAGGATCGAGTGGTCTGTTCAGTTTCCATACCAGTCCTTCTTTTTCACTTATTTTCACATTTTGATCATTGTTTTTGAAGGAAATTAATCTGCCAACTTAAAATGTCTTTTTGAATTTCAGACTCTGCTGAATTACATGAGGACCTTGCTACTTCCAGTTGTTCTTGTGGTCTTTGCAGTGATTGTTAGAAGGGTAGGTTTGGACTTTGTGAATCGATGTAACACACATACGGGCTTCAGGGTCTCTGGGTCTGCACTTGGGATTTTTGCCTGTTTTCTTTGTGTACAGTATCTGGGCTTTTCCATGTGCCTCAAAGCCTTATTAAGCCCAAAAGGAGATAGTTGAGGCTAGTTTGGATTTCCTCCTCTCTACTCCACTTGATCAGGTTACATAGATTTAACTGAGGCTGGTGCAGCTAGTGATGAAGAGAGAGGGAAAGGTGGCGGAGGCTTAAAGGGCAGAGACTCCACAGAACTTGGCTCTTAATGGCCTTCGGCTGAGAGGGAGTGCGGATGTTTACATGCCTTAGGATAATAGGGCTACCATTGCCATAAATTGGAAAAGGAGAAGGAGAAAAGGATTGGTTGGGGAAACTGGTGAGATTGTTTCGGATAGTGGACCTTAAGATAAATTCCTCATTTATTGTTGTTTTAAGGAGATCTTCCCTACTTCTTGTAGTGAGGTAAGATGTGCTTTAATCCTAGGAATGCCTGTCCTTGAACTAGTTATCCAGAATTTTTGTAGTTAAAGGGGAAAACACTTCTTATGTAAAAAGAGTTTCTCTTTAGTGTTGGGACTTTCCCCTTGTCTTTATACTATTCAGTTTTCTCATTTAGAAAATATAAATGTTGGAATATAGGTTTTTTTCCTGGCATTATTAATCTGATGTTTTAAAAATTCTATTCACAGACTGTTAGTGATATTTTGTGTGTAATATTTAAGCAGCATATACATATAAGGTAAATATGTTATTAATTTTTAAATATTAATTGTTATATTAAATTATTAATTTAAATTAATAAATTAAATCAAAATATTAATTTCTGTATTAATCTCTGCTACACATGTTTTATTATTCAGATTTTGTGCCATTCATGTTCATTTCTGAGTTAAGCTTCTCCTTCCCTTTATCTGCTCATATCTACCCCCTTTTACCTGGCATATTATTTTCTTTCCCACCCTTTTGTCCTCTAACTATGATTTCATCTGAGTTAGAGGATTCGTATTGGGGAACTTCCCTCTCCCATGTACACAGCACTTGCTCTGCCATTTAGAATCCTTGACAGCTCCCTGGGGAGCAGTGATTTGCTCAAAGACTCACCCAGACAGTATGTGTCAGAGACGGGCCTTAAACCCAGGTTTTATTGGCTTTGAAGCTGGCTGTCCACTGTACCATAATGTTTCTCAGCCCAGCCTGAAGTCTCAACTAGAAACCTTTTGTATGAGACACATAACATAGAAACCAAACCCTCACGCTGTTACTGCTAGAACCTCCCTTCTGTCCCTTGTCTTGTTATAAAACATCAAAATCATGGATTTCTGAATTCCTTGTACTTGGCATCTGGAAGGAGGGCTGGAGTATGTGTGATGATATGGGACAGTGGCGTGACCTGCACTTTCGGGCTCTCCCTAGCCAGGTGACCTTGGTTATGAAATCTCTTCTGTCTGTACATGAAGGAGAATTCTGATCCTCTCGGCTCCCCTCAAGGGGCTTTTATGGAGAAACAAAGATGTGCAAAGCTGTTACTTTAGCATCCAGCCCAGTACTTTGTCCCCCTCTGCGGTCCATTGCTGCTCGATGCTCTCCAGGCCAGATAGAGCTTTCGGGTTTCAGCCCTCTTCACTACTTCTCCTGTATCTGTGGCCTTCTGCATGTATTTGGTCAGCCCCTCCTTGTGCCAGGCACTGTGCTGGTCTCAGAGACACAAAGACAGTCGTTAGGTAACCCCTGTCCAAAGGGAGCTTACCTGGTGTATGGCTGTGGTGCCTCTTGAGAACCGTGGGCAGTCTGAGGGGTGAAGATATTTTACACAAGGGTCAGCGAAAGTGTGGGACCTGAACCCAAGGAACCAGGATTCAAGCCCTCACCACCCCCCACCCCCCCACTTAATATCCATGTCGTCTTGATTGTTCAGCTGATCTGGGACTCAAGTGCCCCATTTGTAAAATAATGGGCTTGGAGTAAAGGAGTTGTTGGGCCCCTTTCCCTTCCAGCTCCCAAACTGTGATCTGTGGTCTCCGTCATTCAGTCTGAGAACAGCTTGGTTTCCACCCAGCAGCAGTTTGCTGTGGTTGGACTTTGTCTCTGCCCAGAACATTTGGAAATTGAGGGGCAGGTGAAAAGGACTAAGGATCCAGATGCAGGCCATGCCCTCCTCCCTGCCTCTCATGGTCTAGAAAGGAGAAAAGCTAGAAGGAGCCACGTGGCCACGTTGAGCAGCTCCAGGATGTGGCCTGGCTGGTGCTACTGGCAGAAGCAGAGCCAGCCTCTGCAGGAGCAGCTCAGGCATTTAATACCATGACGTGCTCTCTGTGTAGCCTACCAGTGAAAGAGAGTTACAATATTGGGGTGTAATGTGTCTTTGTAAGTAAAAGGGAGGCGGTGCCGGTAGAAGGAGGAACACTGCCAATCTCATTTTCCCTGTTTGCCTCCATTTTAGAACTGAATGAAGTCTTACAACTCTTGCCTAAGGACTGGGGCCTCTGTGACCGTTTCCCCAAGCCAGCAGGTGTGTGGGTGGGGATGGAGAGGACTCTGAGCGCTGAATCATGAGCACAGGGAGAATTAGGCCTCTGGGCATCACATCATGCAGCATCTCCCAGGCCTCCCGAAGTGAGTTACAGCTTCTGAGTGCAAAAAAGCAAAGAAAGGGGCTGTGGCAGCAAGGGCTTGCAGAGCGCCTGGAGGCCCGGGCACAGCACCCATAATGTGTGGGTGCTGAGTGAGGGACAAGTACATCTATCAGGGAGCTGGAAGTGGCAGATCCAACCCCAGAGCTCCTTTATGGCATGGGGCAGCCTTTGTATTCCATGTGTTTTTTTCAGTTGTAACAATTGATGTTTTATGTTCATGGTTTGACATGAAGTTTCATTTCACAAATTTTCTTCAAACTGTGTCAGTAATGAATGAAATTTTTTATTTGGCTATTCCAATAATAACTTAATTATTTCATTCTTTTTGAATTCTAGGAAGCACCAGTTTGATCATGGAGAGGTAAACATTTTATATGCATAAAGGTGTTTTTTTTTAATTCACCTAGATGGCTGAATTAAGGATCTTATGCAGACACGGACATAGTCAGTCTATCATTCAGAATTTCTGGATCAACTGTCTGTTGTCATGAGCCCCACAGGCTCAGTGTCAGGATGTGTAGAGTATATTAGAATGTGATTCATGTGACTGTGAATTTACTGCCTCTCATTTGATATGCTCTGAAGAGCTTCATAGTAAGGAAACCCTGCCAGGACTCTGCCAGTGGAGCAACTTCTAGGAGCTCACAGCATTTCCTTCCTGTTCACACTCTTGCATGGCTGTGGGTAGCTGACAAAGGGTGGTCCTCTTATCGTCCCATGGGTCAGCCCGGCTTTGGAGTCAGAAGGCTCCCCAACATCATGGAGGCCCACCTTTCCATCCTCTGTGGCCGGCTTCTGCATGGAGAATCTCGGTGCTGGTAGCAAACTCCAGTATGGGGTGGCACCAGTCCTTAAGTGAACTGCTCTCTTAGTTCTGTACAAATGAGGCCTGCGCTTTAGGTTCTGTCTGCCTTTGCACTGTCTCTCAGGCAGGCCTCCTTTTCTTCCCTCCCCTCATGTGGGCCCATAGCCATAGCCTCATGCTTGGTCTCCATTCCTCGGGTTTCTCCCCCTCCGTCTATCCTCCGTTCAGGTGCCAAAGTGATCTTTTACAGCACATTCCCTCTGCCCCATCCCCTCCCATTCATTAAACTCCACTGGCTCCCGATTACCTTGAGGACCACATATAAAGCCCCCTGTTTGACTTGTAAAGCCTTTCATGATCCAGTACTCGCAAGTATTCCATGATCCAGCCATACTGGCACTTTTGTTCCCTGCCCAGGACTCTCCATCCTCTGATGCCGGGTCTTTTCCCCAGTTGCTCTTGTCTCCTCCCTTCTGCTTTCTTCCAAGACTCAAGTCCCTTCTTTTCCATGTCCTCACACCCACACTGCCACTGCCTTTGCTCTGATCTCAGCGTGTATGAGCTTACTTGTCTGTGTGTTGTGTCCCCCATTAGAATGTGGCCTTGAGGGCATGGACTGTGTTTTTGCCTTTCCTTGTGTCTTGGGTGTTTATCATGGCACCTGGCACATAATGAACTCTCCATAAATATTTGTTGACTAACATTGACAAATCTTATCCTGGGTAAATAAACATTCTCAGTTCCTTCAAGGGATCCTTAAAGGCCATAGCTTTAAGTCATTGCTCTCAGGCTGGATGAACTAGAGCCTGTCAACGTCCTTCCTAAAATGTGGTGCCCAGGAGCGGAGAGGCCAGATCTCTGAGATTGGCGCATTCACTGTCTGAGCAGTCATCAGTCATCCACAAATGAGCGTGGCCTGTGTGTCTTCATCTCAGAGTTGATAAAAGCTTGCTATCATGCAGCTTGACAGCTGATTAAATATAGCGTTTGATGTCATCTCTCTTTTTAATAAATTGAAATGGGGCCTCCTAAGACAGGATTGTTGCATTTGCAATGCACATTTCTCCAAATTACCTTCCTGAATTAGTCATTACGAAGGAGTTCTATTCCTCTGTTTCTCCCCCCTCTTCCTCTGATTCTGCCCATAGCATCAGGATTAAACCTGTGTATTTGCAATCAGGGCCTGGAATGGGAATGCCAGCTCTACCTCTTACTGTCTGGTTAGTCCCTTAGCCTCTCGGAGGCCCAGGTTCATCACCTGCACAGGAGAGGGAAGACATGGACTATATGACCTCTGACGCCCCTTCTGGCTCCATTTCCGTGTTCCTCTGGCCTGGGCTCTGGATGGGGGGAGGGGAGCGTGAAGAGGGAAACGTGTGTTAGCCGAATGAACGCGGGGCTTGCCTGGCATTGGCTGTTTGATGCAGTTTAATAGCGAGCTTGTTTTTTTACCCAATACGATGTAAATAACGGAGTAAAAGCAGGACATTCCTCTTTTGTAAGGGATGTCGCGCATTTCTTTTAGTGTGGAAGTTTAATTCTTTAAAATTCTTCCGTCAAGTAAACATCATTTCTTGTTCCACACTTACGCTCTGTTTCGTTTCCAGCTGGTTTATCACGCATTGCAGCTACTAGCTTATACAGTCCTCGGCGTGTTAATCATGAGACTGAAGCTGTTCCTGACGCCGCACATGTGTGTCATGGCCTCTTTGATCTGCTCGAGACAGGTACGGGTTTTGCTTTAAGCTTTTGGAGTTAGTGCAGCCGCGGCAGGCTTCCTCCACCTTTCATCACGGGGTTGCCCCTAGATTTAAAACTATTGAACCATCTGAAAAACTGGAGCTGTAAATTTTAAATGTTCCCTACTTTTACCTAATCTTTAGCCCGTGAAATTTCACCTGACGTGTCCTACTCCTTTTTCATTCCCTTGTCACTTAGATGGCAAGTTTGTATGTGTTAGGCACTTTTCTTTGTTCTCTGTTTAAAGAATGTTCGTCTTACAAGCTGGTCATGGGGCGAGAACCAGATCCCCTCTGCTTTCTGTATCTCTCAGAGCCGCCAGCATGGCTGCCAAGGATGCCGAGAATTGCTGCATACGGTGGTGTGTGTGTGTGTGTGTGTGTGCATGTGTGCGTGCGTGTGTGTGCACGTGTGCGTGCGTGCGTGTGCGTGCATGTGTGCATGCGTGTGTGTGCGTGCGTGTGTGTGCGTGTGTGTGTGTGCATGTGTGTGCATGTGTGTGCATGTGCATGCGCATGCGTGTGTGCATGTGCGCATGCATGTGTGTGCATGTGCATATGTGTGTGTGCGTGTGTCATGAGCAGAGTTGCCAACTAGCATAACACAGAACTTACTTTGAAAAGCTGGTCTGAGAAGAATATTTGTTTGAACGACTTTTGTTTGAATTTATGTGAATATTTGACTTTTACCAAACCATAGCTTCTTACCATAGTTCTGATATTAAGTGGCACGTTATTTAGTTAGAAAAAAGCAAGGAATTGTGTTCTTCCACCACCCTACCTCCCATCTCCCTTCCAGCATCAGGCCTTTTAAAATAGCATGTTTGTTGGTTTAAAAAGACTTTAAAAAGTCTTTGAATTCCTCCAAATTTTCTTTAAATCTCTTTTACTAATTTATCGTTATTTTGGTTCTGTATTATACGGGACTAAGTTCATGCACACACAGCAGCCTGTGAATTTACATTAGAAATACAGGTCAGTTGAATGGTAGACGCTGGGCGAACGACTAGACCCGTGCATTAATCATACAAACTTATTGTATTGATAAAAGCCCATTAAGATGGAGCCGTAAAGCATTTTAATCATGATTATATTGGTCCTCAGTGTTGAGCACAGAACAGCCGTTGTGACTATTTGTTGAATTGTGAATGCTGAGCAAATCTTCTCTAAATTTGTATCAAGGGGCCAATACTTCCTAGTTTGCATCTGTTTACAAATTGTTTCTAATGTCTTCCAAAACAGAGGGCTTGCACTAGATGAGCTCCAAGGCCCTGGACAGGGCTTCTCCTATTCATTGCTGTGCACTTCTCATGTGCTCCTCACCTCAGCTTCTGATGGGAAGGTTGTGTGAGGTGATCCTCGCCATTCTACAGATGAGGAAACTGAGCCACAGGTTATGACTTGCCTAAAGTCACACAGCTAACAAGTAACCAGAGCTGGGACTTAACCCTCGGGCCCATGCTTTGCCCATGTCCCACACTAGATACTTTGCTCCTAAGCAAAGACTCCTTCCTTGGGGCCCCTACACACAGCCCTTGGACAGACAAGTCTGCTCCTTCCTATTCTTCATTTTTGTCCTGCTTCCTGTGGCACACAATTTGCAGTGAGCAACCCCCTGCTAGAAGTGCTGAGTGCTAGGGTTCCTGAGCTCATCTGCCCAGGATCAGGGACTCCATGGGGGAGGCTTCCACTGGCATCCTCAGCAAGTCGGGTGTCAGCTCAGGGAGTAGCCAACGTCTGGCAGTCAGAAACGATTGATGAACTGTTTCTCTTGTTCCAGCTCTTTGGATGGCTCTTTTGTAAAGTGCACCCCAGCACCATTGTTTTTGCTGTGTTAGCCATCATGTCAGTACAAGGCTTGGCCAACCTTCATCACCAATGGAGCATCATCGGGGAGTTTAGCAATTTGCCACAGGAGGAGCTTATTGAGTGGATTAAGTTTAACACCAAACCAGGTAAAAAGTTGTATCATGGTTTGTCTTTCACATATGATTTTTTTTATTAAATTTTTTCTAATTTATTTATTTATTTTTAGTTTTCAACATTCATTTCCACGAGATTTTTGAGTTGCAGATTTTATTCCCGTCTTTCCCCTACCCTCACCCTAAGATAGCGAGCCTAATGAATACCCCTTCCCCCAATCTGTTCTCTCTTATATCCTCCCCCATGCTCCCCCTAACTTTCTAGCAGGGCAAGATGGATTTCTATACCCCAGTGACTGTATATCTTATTTCCCAGTTGCATGTAAAAAACAATTTTTTTTAACATTTGTTTTTAAAACTTTGATTTTCAAATTCTTTCTCTTCTTCCCTCCTCACCCACCCCCGCTGGGAAGACAAGCAGTTCAATATAGGTTGTACACATGTAGTTACACAAAACATTTCCATAGTAGATATATTGTGAAGGACTGACTTTCTTTCCCTCCATCCTATCCTGCCCCCACTTACTCTGTTTTCTACTTTGTCCCTGTCCCTTTTCAAAAGTTCTTGCTTCTAACTACCCTCCCCCCAGTCTGCCCTCCCTTCTATCATCCCCTCTCTTATCCCCTCCCCCTCTACTTTCCCGTAGGGTAAGATGCCCAAATGAGTGTGCACGTTATTCCCTCCTTCAGCCAAATCCAACGAGAGTAAGGTCAACCCATCCCCTTCCACCTTCCTGCTCTTCCCCCCCTTGTAACAGTTTTATCTTGCCTCGTTACAGGAGATAATTTACCATAATCTCTTTCTCCCTTTCCCCTTCTCTCAACATATTCCTCTCTCACCTCTTAATTTTTTATTTTTTAGATATCATCTCTTCCTATTCAGCTGATCCTGTGCCCTCTGTCTATGTATATATGTACACACATATACACACATACATATATACACACACACCTTCCTCTACATACACAAATGTATGTTTACATATATGCAAGTATATGTATATATGTATACACACACATATATCCCTTCAACTATCCTCATGCTGAGAAAAGTCTCATGAGTTACAATTATCATTTTTCCATGTAGGAATGTAAATAGTTCAGTTTTAATAAGTTCCTTATGATTTCTTTTTCCTGTTTACCTTCTCGTGCTTCTCTTGCTTCTTGTATTTGA
>CM053590.1:16336923-16355367 GCA_028646515.1 Pseudochirops corinnae | reverse complement strand
TTAATCCTAGCTCCTTTGACCTCTGGGATATCATATTCCAAGCCCTTCAGTCCCTTAATGTAGAAGCTACTTGATCTTGTGTTATCCTGATTGTGTTTCCATAATACTCAAATTGTTTCTTCCTGACTGATTGTTATATTTTCTCCTTGACCTGGGAACTCTGGAATTTGGCTATAATATTCCTAGGAGTTTTCTTTGTGGGATCTTTTTCAAGAGGCACTTGGTGAATTCTTTCAATTTCCATTTTGCCCTCTGGTTCTGGAATATCAGGGAAATTTTTCTTGAGAATTTCTTTAAGGGTGATTTCTAGGCTCTTTTTTTGATCATGGCTTTCAGGTAGTCCGATAATTTTTAAATTATCTTTCCTCGATCCATTTTCCATGTCAGTGGTTTATCCACTGAGATTTCACATTGCCTTCCATTTTTTCATGTATTTGGGATCTGTTTTATAGTATCTTGATTTCTCATGAAGTCATTAACTTCCAGTCTAATTTTGAAGGAATTATCCTCTTCAGTGAGTTTTTGAAATTCCTTTTCTATCTGGGCAGTTCAGCTTTTTAAGGAGTTCTTCTCCCCATTGGCTTTTTGGGCCCCTTTTGCCATTTGGGTTAGTCTGTTTTTGAGGCGTTATCCTCTTCACTCAGGCTGCTGACTCTCTTCACGGTTTTCTCGCATCGCTCTCACTTCTCTCCCCAGTTTTTCCTCCCCTCCCCTTCTCTCACTTGGTTTTCAAAATCCTTCTTCAGCTCCTCCATGGCCTGCGACCAGTTCACATGTTTCTTGGAGGCCTTTGGTGCAGGAGTTCTGCCTGTGTTGTCTTCTTCTGGTTCCATGTTTTGATCTTTTTTGTCCCCAAAAAAGATTCTCTGGCCTGATTGCGCTTCCTCTGCTTGCTCATCTTGCCAGGCCGTTATTTGCCTTTTGAGGTCTTTGCCACGGTAGAACTCTGCTTCTTTTCCAGAGAGAGCTGTCCCAGATTTCTGGGATTTTCTCAAATGTTGTCAGAGCTAAGAGGAGGGCTCCATCTTTATAGCCACCACAAGCTCTGGCACACTAGCATTCCTCACCCCTGGACCACCACCCAAGACTGCCACCTGGACCCAAGCAGGTCAAAGCAAGAGCAATTGCTCTCTGAGTGATTGCTTGGTCCCCCTATGATCTGCAGGCCGAGAGCTCTGGAAGCAGCCACGCAGCGGCAGCTGCAGCGGCCGCATCTCCTCCACTTGTAGTCCTGGGGGCAGGGGCCGGACCACACTCATCTCTCACCCAGTTCCAACAGAGTTCTCTACTGACCTTTTACTTTCTGTTTGGAGTTTATGGGTTGAGAAGTCTGGAAACTACCACAGCTACTGGTGATTCACTCTCTTGAAGTCTCTCACGTATGATTTTTTTAAATGATCGCAAAGGTTGTTTCCTGCCTTCCAGGAATGACTATTACCAAGCCATCCACCAAATGAATTTTCGATCTTATTTTAGAGAAGTTTAGAAAAAAGTCATATAGCAATTTATTTACTGACATCTCCCCTCAATTTTAATTTTAATCCAGATTCTTCATGTCACCTTTTAAAACTTATTTTCGTAGTCTTATTTAGTTTTTCTTAGCAACTCTCCATGACTGGCTCGCTGGACTTTTAGTTTTCACATTTAGACCCCTTCAGATTTTTTTTTATCACTTAGCAAACTTATAGCCAGTTATGTCCCTTCTTGCTATGTTTAGTAAAAAACCATATATTATCCTTGTTTTTGTGTTTTCTCATCCATTCTCTATGATGTGAATGTCTCCCCTGGAAATCTGCCCATGTAGTAATTATTCTGATGCTTTCCCCACATCACTGATGAAGAACCTGTGTGACCAGCAGTGCTGGAGCCAAGTGCTGGTAAAGGGTCTTGGTGTGTTCCTGGGGAGGCATCCTGATAGAGTGGGCAGAGCATTCGGTCAGGGAATCTGGAATGTGCGGGTTCAGATCCTGCTTCTGACACGGTTAGCTTTGAAACAATGAGGGAGACAGCCAGTCAGTGAGTCCAAGCTTCTGGTTCATCCTGCTGAGGCAGAAGCAGATTTTACCCTCATTGGTGAAGGAGCTCCTACTGTGCTGACACAGAAGTTGTTAACAGCTGTTTAGTTCTCTTGAGAGATACTTCTCGGTCCTCTTTGTTCCCCTGACACTACTTTCCCCTGGTTCTGTCTCATCGAGGTTTCATTTTTTAGGGTCCCTTGGTGGGCCTTCTATCCATCTCCTAACCATGAGCCATTCCCAGGTCTCCTCCCCCTGCCTTCTTCCTCTTTATGGGCTCACTTGACATTCTCCTTCACTTCCATCACTTCCATCAACATCCCTGTGCAGATTATAAGAAGTCGCGAGTGCAAGGGGAGTCTCAGCCTCCTCCTCCCTCTGTGGCCTCTTGCGGCTCACTTATACTCCCTGGTCTAAAGTTCTTTCTTCAATGAAGTTTGGTTGACTTGTTTCTGAGGTCTTTTCCTGCTCTAAATCTGCGCTCCCATGATCCCCTAATCTCTCCAGACTCATCCCCTAGTTTCATATTTCCAGCTGTATATGAGATGTTTGCTCTTGGCTTTCTTACCACAGCTACCCCAAGAGAGGGCTTCACCTTCTAATTTCCCTTTTTCTGTCCTTGGGACCATCATACTTCTAGGGAGCTTGGCTTAAAACATCTTTGACGTCCTTCTCCATCCCATTGATCCTTAGGCAAACAGCCTTTTCTTATCTCTCTTGTTCTCACTGTCTCCTGATAATCCCTCCAGAGACAACTGCACTCCCACTGCTGCTATCAGATCTGCATTACCTCTGGCCCTGACCTTTGCAATAGCCTCCCAACCACTCTCTCCCCCTCCTTCTGTCTGCCTTTGACTCCACCCACAGCCAGAGTCCAGCTCTGATCTCATCCTTTCCGTGCTCATCTTTAAGAGCAGCGCGCATTTCAGTAGTTTGAGATTTACACAATGCTTTCCTCTCAGCAGTGCTGGCAAGTAGAGAGTGCAGATGTCATTACCCCCATTTTACAGGGAAGGAAATGGAGTCAGAGAGATCAAATGACTTGCCCAAAGTGACCCAAGTAAGAAGTGGCAAAGCTGGAATTCACACTCGGGTTTTCTGCCTCCACTCCAGGAGCCTCTCCACAAACCACATTGATCACCTTCCTAGCTTTCTCATTGCTTACTATGTAAACGTGGACTCCTTAGTCTGACCTTCAAGTCTTCTGTGAGATAGTCAGCCTCAGCCTTGTTGTACATTATTCCCTTCAGCCAAGCTAGGCTATGGGTCACCGCCAGCCTTTCCTTGTCTCCCTCATCCCTCCCTGCATTTCTTTGTACCATTACTCACACCCAGAATGGACCCAAAGCCTTCCAGAATGTCCTTTTGATGTTCTTTTCCTCAAGACTTAGGTCAGATGTCAGATACCTCTTCCTTGACTTCCTTCACCTTTCTCCCAATAAATTAAATCTCTCTGAAAGTTATTATGTTCTCTTTGACCTCTCCTTTGTACTTATGATATATGAACTTGTGTGTTTCTTTTACTGTTCTGCCCCACTGCGTGTGCACACACGCGCACACACACACACTCTCCATTCCCTAAGGACAAGGGATAGTATTATATTTCTTTCTTGTTTCTGTAAGAACTAGCACAGTACCTTGTATGTAAAATACTTAATAAATGTTTATCGAATTTAATTCTTGAACTTTCCTTTGATTATGACCCTCCGATCATGCATCCTTGTACCAAAAATAATTTTAAAATTGTTTGAATAAAGTTGTTACGTTTCAAAAATTAACTTAGGTACTCAGATTTCAGTTTAATTCTCTTATTAGATGTGTATATAAATGTTATTTGACTAAATTTCATTTTTAAAAATTCTGTTTATACACCTATTTTATGTGCTTTAATTATTGCTAAGAATAGTGTTCATAGGTTCCATATTGTTGAGCTAATCTTTTGGTATTAAATTCCTTTCTGTAAGTATACTAGAAATCCATTCATGGAATATAATCTATTATCCACCTAGGAAAAGTGAATTGGTTGAGGAAGGTGGTATTAAAATACAATTCTTGAACATTTGAAGAAAATGTGACATCATCTATTGTTCCAGAATTTTATGTGCATTTACTAAGCTGTCCATTATTTACTTGTAGTAGGATGGATACTCTGAGAGCTATCTTTTGTTTGTCCAGAAAGAAGAGAGGTGGTAAGAAGATAAGGGAGAAATGTTGAGGAGTATACTAGGTTGAACCTCATGTCCCATATGGTTGGTGCCTTGTATATGGAAGGTCCTCACAAAACATTTTGTTGAATTTAATTTGTCAGATTAAGCAGATTTAGATAGCTGTAGACAATGTCGGAAGTGTGTGGCTCTGAGCCCCCGTTAGCCATGTTCTTATTTAGAGGAGGTTTATCCTTATTCCTAGAGTGGTTGAGATGTTTGTACAAATAAGATCATGATGAAGCCGTCTGGTGTGCTCAAAAATGATTACACTCAATACCTGCTTGGCTCGCAATGGTTTTCCCCTAATAGAACTGGGAAATACTACTTATGAAGAATGGAAATTTATCCAGACATGCTCACAAACGTACTAATTATCTGAAAATCGAGTTTAGTGCACAGTTATGTAAGGTTGTTGTTTACTCGGGTGCCACTTGTGAAAGGGAAGCAGGAGCATATTCTCCAAGCAGAGCGTGGGAACGGAAGACGCCGCGTTTCCGTGACGACGGGGGGGGGGGAGGCACGTGTGTGTGGGTGCAGCCGTCATCTCACTATTTACTTATTTTGCACACTTTCCTTTCCCCTCATCAAAAGACAAAACTTCTGTCTAAACTAAAAGGATCAGCTTGATTAAGAGTAAGAACTGGAATTCACAAGTAACGTTTAAGTTTATACCTAATTCATTTACTGTATCAAATAAGACTGAGAAATGCTGAGACAAAATAAAAAAGTTTTTAATATTGAGGAATTAAAATCATAGCATCCATACAGTTCATCATGTACTTTTGCTTGAGTCATATGTGACCCTTCTTTAAGGTGACTGCCCTGTATAATGTATATTTGCCTAGTAATCTTTTACGTACCCTTCTGAACTGAAGACAATAGGTCTGACTTGTCCAGGCCCCATTTTGCCTCAGTTGAATCCGGTTTTCTTCAATATTAGCCTCCATGATCGTAAGGATAAACAGAGAAAATGTCTGTTTTTAAGTCAAGTTTCCAGGCACATGAGATCTTCAAAGTGTAGGATTGTGCTTTCCAAAAATAGTCTCAAAATTCTTTTTTTTAAAAAAAAAATTCAATTCCATTGTTGTTCTCCTTACACCTCATTAATTTCTGTGATGTGGATTTTATTCTGTTTTCTCATGTTGTAGAAGAAATTAGTGGCAATGTCATAGTTTCCTATATTAACTCGAGCATAATAAATTGAATTTTATGTTTAATTTAAAAGGAAAAGATTCTAAACCTATGGGCAGAACTGAAATGATTTCCTTTGGAAATTGATACCTAGTGGCTTCTTGTTTTTCAGACGCTGTATTTGCTGGTGCAATGCCCACAATGGCAAGTGTTAAACTTTCTGCACTGCGGCCCGTTGTTAACCACCCACATTATGAGGATGCAGGCTTGAGGTCAGTGTTCCAGTTTAGTGTTATTCCTTCCCAGTTGGACAAAGTCTGAATTTTGTCTTTGGGGCCTAGAATTTAGAGGTCAGCATGGCAGACAGTAATGTGATGAGTTTGTTTTTGTTCCCTCAATATTTCCTATACTTAGGATTGCAGATGGAAATCCATTTAAGAGGTATTATTCAGAGACTTTTGATACATTCCATTGTCTCATTGGGGTGTTAAGGCGAGCCAACATTTTTGAAGGCAATGCAGGATAACACAGACTTTATCAGAAGACTTTCAGTACGGATCCCAGGCCACAGACCCTGTCCCAGGCATCTGAGAGTTGGTTACCAGGTGAAAAATTGTTCTGACTATGAAGCCAAGGACACTTTTTACTAAGACAGGAATAAGTTGTTAAAGGGGTGTCAGTGAACTTAAATGGATGGGAATGGGTAAGTCTAATTCCGGTGATCAGTATATAGACTTCTGTGGGCAAGAATCCCTTAGAAGAAAGGGAAGAGCCCTAATAGATGATAAAAGGTGAGAAAAGCAGAACTGGGGTCTAATTTCAAAAATGATTAATTGATACATCACATAATCCAAGTCTAGGCTCCCACCACTGATGCCAAAGCGGATCATGTCTATGAAGACCTATGACATCTTCTAGAAATAACACCCCCAAAAGATGTCACATTCATCATAGGAGATTGGAGCACTAAAGGAGGAAGTCAGAAGATAATTGGGATAACAGGCAAGTTTGGCCTTGGAGTACAAAACAAAGCAGGGCAGAGACTGATAGAGTTTTGTCAAGATAACTCTCCAGTCACAGGAAACACTCTTTTACAGCAGCCCAAAAAGGAGATTCTACACAGGAACGTCACCAGATGGTCAATATAGAAATCAGATTGATACTATACTTTGCAGCCAAAGGCAAAGAAGCTCTAGACAGTTAAAACATGACCTGGATGTGACTGTGACTCAGATCATGAGCTGCTTATTGCAAAATTCAGACTTAAATTGAAGAAAGTAGGGAAAACCATCAGACCGTAGAAGTATGAGCTAATTAACATCCCTTATGAATATGAAGTAGAAGCAATGAATAGATTTAAGGGATTAGATCTGGTAAATAGAGTGCCTGAAGAACTGTGGACAGAGGTTTGCAGTATTGTACCAGAGACAGCAACAAAAAACATTCCAAAGAAAAAGCAGAGTAAGAAAGTAAACTGGCTGCCCAATGAGGCTTTATCAGTAGCTGAGGAAAGAAGAAGAAAGGGAAAGACAAGCCCAACTGAATGCAGAAGGAGAGAGAAGGTTTTCTTAAAGGAGCAATGCAAAGAAGTAGAAGAACCCAATAGAATAGGAAAGACAGACCTCTGCAAGAAAGTCAGAGATATCCCGGGAAAGGTAAGGGCTTAGCAGGAGCAGAAGAGATTAAGAAGAGGCGGCAGTGACCTAGAGAAGAACTTTGTGAGGAAGATCTTCACCCTTACCAGGGACCAGTACTGACCCATACCTGGAGTCAAGTGGGCTTTCGGGAGCCTCGCTGACGGCTGAAGGAGCTGATCAGATCCTAGCTGAGCAACTTAAAACCCTACAAAATGATGCCGTTAAAGTACAGCACACACTCAGTCTGCCTGCAAATTTGGGAAACTTCATAGAGGCCACTGGATTGGAAAAGATCAGTTTATACTCCAAACCCAGAAAAGGGCAACACCAAGGGACAGTCAGATTACTGAGCAATCGTGTGCGTCTCACACACCAACATGCCTAAGATTCTGCATGCCAGACTTCAGCAGTATGTGACCAAGAATGGCCAGAGGAGCAGGCTGGTTTCAGAAGAGGCAGAGAAGCTAGAGACCATGTTACCAACATTGGCTGGATTATGAAGACAGCAAGGGAGTTCAAGAAAACCATCTATTTCTGCTTCACTGATGGCACCAAGTACGTGGTGTGGATCACAACAAAAGGCAGCACGTCCTCAAAGAAATTAGAATAGCAGATCGTCTTCTCTCCCGAGGAACCTGCATGAGGACCCAGAAGCAACAGTTAGAACCAAACCTGGAACAGTTGATTGGTTTAAGATTGGAAGTGGAGCATGACACGGAGTGTGTCAATAATAATTTATTAGCACCTACTGGGTGCCGAGCACTGTGCTAGGTTCTGACTGTAATGAGAAAGACAAGCATATAAGTACACATCAGTACAAGGTAGTTACATACAAGGTATGTGGGAGTCATGCTCAAGCTGCATTTTAAAGGAGGGGACGCTTTGAGGGAAAGTCAAGGAGGATGTTTGTTCCAGTCATGGTGGATGGCCAGTGCAACAGCATGGAGGTAGGAAACTAACTGTTGTGTGTGAAGACAAGAGAGGAGGCAGCATACTGTATCATGAGTGTGGGGGGATGTTATACAGTCAGACCAGAATGGGGCTGAAATGCTTTATCAGCTAAACGGGGCAGTTAAACCTTGAGGTAAGAAGAAGCTGTGGCTGTTTATCGGATGGAGGCTTCACTGGGCAGGCCTACACTTAAACAGTCAGTTGTACCCATTTTAGAGGATTGACTAGAGTGGGGAGAGATTTTGAGGTCAGGAGATTAGTTAGGAGGCTGTCGTGGTGCTTGAGGGGATATTGCCTGAACTAGGGTAGGAAGTGTACAGGTAGGAAAAGGGGCTGGATTCAAGAGATACTGGAGGGCCAGACAGTGAGATCTGGCAGCTGGATCCATACATAGCAAGAACAGGACGGTTTAGGAATGAAGCTGAACTTATGAATCTGGAGATTGGAAGTTGGCCACATCAGCAGGAATCTGCAGGTTTCAATGTATAGCCCTGTTTGAAATGTCTAGAAGGCAATGTGGGGTTAAAGTTCAGAGGAGAGACTGGGTCTGGATAGATAGATCTCTGAGTCATCTGCATGAAGATAATAAACCTGGGGGTGTCTGTCATTATAAAAGAGAAGATAGAGAAAAGGAAGAAAAGAGAGCCTGGGGTGGAGTCTTTGGGGAACACCCACCTCTCATCCAGGGTTGGCTGCCTTATGGCTTCTTGGCTGGCAAGCCATGAGACAGAGCAAGAGGGACTGGACACTGCAGAGAAGAACTAGTAGAGTAGTGTCATGAAAAGCCAGAGAGGAGAGTTTGTAGGAGAGGATGATCATCAGTGTCAGATGCAGCAGACAGTTCAGAGAAGGAAAGCTGAGAAAAGACAGTTCCATTTAGCAATTCTAAGATCCTTAGTAACTTTGGAGAGAGCAGTTTCAGAGGAAGGCTGTGGTCAGAAGCCAGAATGCACAGAGTTGAAGAAATGGCAGCTGTGAATGTAGATGGCCTTTTTGAGGAGTTTAGCTGAGAAAGGGAGAAGAGTGGAGATGAAGTGCAGGGTTCAGACCTCAGACATGTGCAGCATTTTAGAATTAGAAAGGCCCCTGGGCATTTGTGTAGTGTGGCCTGTCCTTGGAAGGAATCATCACTCTACTGGCCAACAAGCCAAGCTTCTCCTGAGAGGGTGACTCCTTCACTGGCGGAGGCAGGCCTTTCCAGTGGGGACAGCTATCATTGTGTGGAAGCTGTTCCTGCCTCTTCCATGCATGGCTTCTGCTACAGACAGAGGTCACTGCAGAGGACAGGTGAATATGGAGAGGCTCCTTCGTGTCTTCCTCTTCTGTTCCCAAGTCCTAATTTCCAAATATTGATAATTTGGCTTTACGCTTAACGATGTGCACTTATGTCTTCTCACAGCATACCATGTCCCAAGACCCCCATTTTGGTTCTGTAAAACCAGGTAGTTAAGTGGCCACCTGGGGAGGGAGACGAGAGCTGTAGGCTGGTGCCAGCTGGAGCTCATAAAGCCCACGGTTTCTGTCTGGCAACTTGCCCGTGGATGACTCCCCTGCTCCCTCCCCTCACCCCCAGCTGCCTTCGTGACTCATTTTCCCTTGATGTTCATTTTAACCTGACCTGTGTAGCCATAGGCGGATCCCTGAACCTCTCTGCCCACTTTTCCAGGGTTCTGCCCCCAGTGACTATTGCAGCTCTCTCTGCTTTGGGCTCCCAGGTTTCCCAGATACCCTCCCCTGGGAGCTTCTCTTGTCTCCCACCTTGCTCTGGGCCTGCAGTGGGGCTGTCACTTCAGCTGGGCATCCCTCACAGGTGCTGCTGTCCTTGTGTTTTCATTGATGTTCTCTGCTCTGCAGAGGACCAGAAAAAACCCACCTGCATTTCAGTTTACTGACTGGACCTTGGGCTTTTTGACAGGATTGGATGAAAGGATTATATTTTTCCTATGTAAATGTAGCTTTTAATTTAGTATCTTTAAAGTCAGTTTTCCTTTTTCATCTGAAAAATCTTTTGCATGATTGTTTATTTTTAAAGGGCAAGAACAAAAATTGTTTACTCAATGTACAGTCGAAAACCAGCAGAAGAAGTCAAGCAGGCATTATTCAAATTAAGAGTGAACTATTACATTCTAGAAGAGTCGTGGTGTATGAGAAGAACCAGGTGAGCATTTAACACAATTAATATTCTGCGCTCTTTGAATCCTAAAAAGTTAATTTAATCCGCTAATGGTGTTCTGTGGCATTTGATAGCTCTACATGTCGAATTCACTTAATATTCTGGGAAACGTTTAAGTTAAAGAAATCCCATTTGGTTAAATTGATTTACAGTGGGCTTTTTAAAAGTTTAGATTGAAAATATTTTCTACTTTCATGGTATCTGTACTTTTTGGTGCTGTGGCACAGAGAACCCAAAAATTTAAATTTATACTTAACTTTAATTTTTCTTTACTTTTATTTGGATATGGGTATGTTTGCTTGCAGGGATTCCTTTAGATTTAAAAAAAAATCATGAAATCTCACTATGATTCTCTCACAGATGATTTTCCAAGCAGTCCAACTTACCCTTCTTTCTTTCTCTTTACTGTTTATGTGGGCCCTCAGTGGTCCTTTAAAATGCCAAGATTTTTAGTACATAAAGCCTCTCTCAGAGGTGTTTTTCTTACATATTTTGTATGTATACACATATGTACATATCTGCATGTATTTAATTCTTTGTGTGCCGTGGAATTTAGAACTAGAAAAATCGTTTGGGACTCTATGCAATAACCCTTTTACCTGACAGATGAGAAACTCAGACCCACAGAAGGTAATTGACTTTTCCTCAATTCTTGTAGCACATTCATTCAAGAGATGGGATTAGGTACCGGATTTCCTGCACTCACAGATGGAGTATGTATATGTACATGTTTAATCCATGCAACCCTTTTCTTTCCTAGGCCTGGTTGCAGTATGCCTGAGATTTGGGATGTGGAAGATCCTTCCAACGCTGGCAAAGCCCCCTTATGCAGCATCTTGGTAAAGGACTCGAGACCTCATTTTGCCACAGCATTCCAAAACAGAATTTACAAAGTTCTGGAAGTTATTAAAGAGCGATAAATGCTACTTGAACCACTGTAGGAGAAAGAAGAACCGCATTAGAAAGTGTTGTTTAACCTTTTGCTATTAACTCATTAAGATCATTTTAATTTACATCTCAAAAGTTTTATAGGAAAATTTTCAAATATAAAATATTTTAGTTTAAAAATTTGTCAACCAGATAATAATTACTTTTACCTTTATTACATAGTTTCTGTTAAAGTCATGCCCTTGAAGTTTGCTATGCAAATTATCATATGCTTACATATCCCACGAACAAATATCCATCGTATAAAAACTGAGTAAGGGGCCTATGAAAGAGATGGGAGTTGCTAATTGTAGCCTTGGAATAAGGCAGATCCTGGGGTCCTCAGTCCTGCTTCTCCTCTTCACCCTCTGCTACAGAAGGCGACCAGGGCAAAGGGGAAATGAGGAAAATCCAAGGCCTTGGCTTGGGCTAGTTTAGGAGCTCTAGTAAAAAGTGGCCAAGCAGCCACGAAGAGTGAGTCCTCTCCAGAGCAGTCTGGGAAATGTCTTTGGATTTCATTTTTTATTTTCTCTCTATTGCCCGTTGCTGCGAGCAGTCCAGAGCTGCCTGCCTCTAAGTTAATTCAAACCCTTTTGCATGGTGGTTATGATTTTTGCCCGTGTTATCATTTAGCAACAGGCCCCTTAAAAATTAACCATTATAACACATTTCTCTTTCCCACAGCTTATTCATTACCTGAATATTGATAAGATTTCTCTGCATTTGAGAAATTCACTTATTCTTGGTAACCTTGTAAATATTTTTTTTTTACTTTTTCAATGTACTAAATATATTTCATGGGTTTTAACCATTTTTAAGCTTACTATATTTTTAGTTGCGATAAGGTGCAAAAAATCTTAAAAGTCTCTAAATATATTCTATAGTTATTACATTTGAAAATTAAATTTGAGCTATTAAAAAGCTATTTGATCAGATATATAATTTTATTGTAACCATAATATCTGATTATTTTTCTTTTGCTACCTCTATATAATCAAAACATTATAGCATTTTTTATGATATTTAGAAACTTAGAAAGCATTGTGATTTCCTTAGTGTGGGTGTCCTGCCCATTGATGCTCATCACTGTTCTTGGGTGGTCTCATCCTGTGCAGTTTTTGACTGTGTTCTCCTCCAGTCCTCACTAAGGCATCTACCCAACACGTGAAGGCCTTCCATCCTTTTGTTCTTTTCCTGGGCTACGTATACCAGTGGCCCCTCTGAATTGTTCCCCCATTTTCCTTCTTTCAGGTGGCATGCCTGGCCCTTCCCTTTTTTTTTTTTTAACTGTAAATATTCACATGGCTGGAGGCTAAGTCCTCACTAGTGTCCTCTCTGCCATTTCTCATAGAAATCACTCTGATTACATGCTGCAGCCTGCTTATGCCCACCCTGCATCATCTGATTCCCCTTTGACTTGTTGAGAATTTAGTCTGAAGTCATGAATATCTGGTGCCACCAAGAAGATAATTGGTCTTCAGACAATGGGTTTTTGCAGTGACCAGCAAGACACTGCTGTTTCCTGACTGCAGCCCAGCCCAGTCTCCGCTTGCCGGCCAACTTCAGGTCTGCAACCCGATAGAAACCAAATAGGGCAGAATCTGCTCCTTCATTCTTCATGTTCACATTGCAGCTTGAAAGCCAGAATGACTGCTTCACTCTGTCTTGTTAGACAGAGATACAGGTTTTTTGTTTCGTTTTTAAAACAAAAAAGTAAAAGAAAGTTTAATGATTTTTTTTTACTGACTTCTTTAACTCTTATGGAAAATTTGAGTTGACTTCATTTTGTGTTTTTTACTGTAATTTGAATATGAAGGATGAACCAATAGTATTATTTGTCTCATTATGACCACACTTCATCTTAAAGTGCTGCTTTAAATTACTCATTACTTGCTTGTTTTGGAAAGACTCATTTTCTGTATATTATGACCACCCTCCCACCCCTGAAAAAAATTATTTTCCTTACAGTGTTTGCATTCTAACTCTGACATTGGCAGCAAACACGGCCAGTTGCACATACAGTGTTGTCTGTGTTAACTTCAGGCCGGTGAAGCCTGTCATTGACCTGGAGCTTAGCAGGGCCGCCTCCTGACTGCCCCATTGGATTTGCAGGCTCCCAGACTTCAGACTCAGTGGCCTTTAAGGCTGCCTTCAGTGGGGTCCTCTTGTGTTCCGTAGGCACTTCTGGGGCTGGTCACTGGAATTGCTTTGTCTTTGCCTTCCCCCGAGCACTTGATATAAGAGCAAGAAAATTAGCCTAGCATGTGGGAAAGTACTGTATTCATATCACAGAAAGCAAAGCAAGACAAAAACCTGGTCTCTCTGGGCAAAGGGAGTCATGGCCCCTCTGGGCTAGCTTGTGATTTCCAAATAATTTTCCCTCTAGGACTTTTCACGTTTTTGGTTTCTTCAAGTTTTGTAATTTGTTGCTTATCTCAAGCTGTTTCCTTGGTATGGATTTGGTTTTTGCAAGAGTCCCAGTTAAACAGGACAGGTTTAGAAGGGAGCAAGTGTAGTGCCTGAGGAGAGAGCAGAGGAGATTGGCTAATGGTTGTTGTCCTTCGTATTCAGAGAGGACCAGAATGGCATCACTGTGCTGGGGTCATGGTACAGTGTGCTTGACTATGCCTGATCAGATCAGTATGGGCTCAGAAGGCTCCATCACAGCTTGGCCACAATGAGTGCACGGGAACATTTGGGGTGGGGATGGCTCTAGATGTGGAAATCTCACATTGCTTTTGAACTACTGCAACTCTATTTTGCTCATAGAGCACAGCGCCTTCTGTGATGCAGGCACACCAGATCAGGAGGTTTTTAAGAGGCTGTTTGGACACCACAGAGCTGGGAAGAGTCAAGGAGAGAGGGCTAGAATAAAGAAAGTCACGGTCCTATTCTCTGAACTCCTAAAGCAAGGAGATAAGGGTATTTGAGTTTGGGCTTCTTGGCTACTCTCCCATTGCCATTAGTAAGGATTGACTAGAATGACATTCTCTTGCCATGTGGTGTCTCCGTTATGATAGCTGCCCTGGATTTTTTCACAGGTTTTGCTTAAAAAAAATTCCTGAATCTTTCAGACTCCAAGCTTTATAGACATGTTCAATGAATTCACATTCAAGGTAGGGAAGAGATTCTGTACAAACAAATCAACAAAAACACTTGTATATATACACATACATATACATCATTTACATATATGTGTGTATATATACACATATAGAGATTGTCACTGCTACACACGCTGGCAAAAGTGAGTGGTCCAGAGGTCTTTTCAGATCTTCACTTCTGTAACAATATTTATTGATGTCATTCCACCAGCAGCTTTAATTATATCATAAGCAAATGGAGAGAAGACGAGATGGGCAAGTGGTACGTTCAGCCATAACCAGATCTAGTGGGTAAAGACATCTTTTAGTGTAACATAGAGTAGTAACATGTTCACCACATGATGAGAAACAGTATTAAAGCTCAGTATTTTATGTATTTTTAGGATTTTTAAAGACTATTTCTTGCTTTGATGTGAGGATGGGCAAACACAATTATAACATGTCTTCTCCTCTCTATCCACTCCCACCTCCCACATGGGGTAGTGTTTATATTGTGCATTAGGCTGCAGAAGGGCTGCACAGAGTAGGCTTATAAAATATGCTGATGAAACCCAAGAGGGAATGAATGGATTAATTGGGAAAGACATATCATAGCACTGTATTTTTATGGATTTTCTGACAGTTTACATGTATTATGTATGTTAAATTTTAAATTGTGAAAACATGTATGTTTCCTAATTTTCTCTTTTGTCTCCATTTTTTCTATGGACATTTTGAGACAGCCAGCTAGTTTCATAAACCTATGTATGGAAGCCTCTGAAACTGTACATAGCAGGAGAGTACAAAAAGAAAGAATTTGGGCCCTTTTGCTCTATGGGAGGGGGGTGGGAAAGGTACTCCCCTTGTCTGTTATCGTTGGCAGAGAGTAGAGAAAGACAGAAGCATCGCATCCCACCACAACGCCACCCATAAGTATTTAAACATGGGGACCAGGCAATGGCTTGAATACATTTCTGAATTGCTTTCTTACCTGGGCTGTGCAGAAAAGTATTATTTCCAGAAGCTGACCGTTCTAACTGTAGGGTCCGTTCATATTCATGCCGCTTGACTCCCCAAACAATAAATGAAAGGTTTTCTTGTAGCATTAAAGGGCTCGTAGTTGAGTGCACATCCCTGTAGTGGCTTCCCTTTACCATGTCCCATCCAGAACAATGGGAGGTTTTAGAGCTAGAAGAGATTCTAGAGATCGTTGACTCCAATCCTTCGTTTTACAAATGAAGAAACTGAGTCCTAGAGGGCGGTGACTTTACCCAGGGGACACAGTGAGCTGCAGAGCAGAGATTGGAGCCCAGAGCTTCTGAACTTAAGCCCAGCCTTGGACTACCCTTCTCTGGGGCAGGGTCTTAGGTTGGCTTTGGAGATCGGCTTTTAGTGGTGTCTACTTGTCTGCCCACCTGCGTATGAAACTCAAATGCCTCACACGACTTGGTACAAGGAGTCCTGTGCTCCCATAACCCAGCTCGGCTTCTTAGAGGCAACTCTCTTAACCAGTGAGCAATGCAGGTATAACCTCATCTGACCCCTGGCAAGTAACTCGCTCTTCTGTGGACATCTCAGATTAGGCATTTCTGGCCAACTTGTGTGTAAACAGCTCCATTCTCTAATTATAAACACTACCCACCCTTCCCAACCCCCTCCCCCTGCCATGGTAGGCCTAAGAAGGAGACGTGTCCAGACTTAGAATATTTCCCACTCTTCAAATACTTGGCAGATTGAACAAGGTGCAGACCCTGGGCACAGTGGATTCCTTTCTAGCTCGCAAAGCTTCAGCTGGTCGGGTTCCAGGTGTTTTCCTCAAGAACCTAATCCTCCAGGGTTCAGTTTTTTAATTTAACCAGGTAATTATGAATACTTGATCATACGAATGTGCTTATCGATTTCCAGGAACTCTCAAACTTTTCCCATCATCCTCACTAACCAAGCCTTCTCTGTCCCCTCACCCACAAAGTAGCAGAAGAGATTTGCCAATACTTGACCAATAGTAATCACAGCTTCCTTTTGTTGTCGTTGCTACCTTGACCTGTGGGTTTGGCTTTTGAATGCACCGTCCAGTGTAGCTGACCCAGGACTAGTGTCAGGGCTTCCCTTCTGCCTGTGTGTTCAAGAGATCGTTGGAACGAAGGGTCTGAGGACATGTTGGACACATCCTCATTGGTAAAGTATCTAGGTTTCCCATTTCCTTTTTGGCCACCAAATAGTTCATAGTCTGTCAAATAGTTCTGGCCAACGCTTTCCATAGAGCCGCCTAAAAACTGATTCCTTTCCTTCTTTGGGAATGTTTAGCTGGCCATTAGGGGGATGTCTACCCTAAGCACGTAAAGCCTTCTGGTAGAATGGATGGATGAGAGCAGTTTGTTTCAGTGGCCATGATGGCAGCTGCAGCAGGCTCTGTGAAGTGCTTGGAGCTTGGTCAGATATTGAAGACACCAAGGCCATCCACGGTATCCTGGGCCATTGCCAGCCAGCCATTGGACTTCAGTGTCTTAGTAAGAGAGAGTGAGGCTGCCTCCCTTAAATTCAATTCATGCAGAAGTCAAGACATCACCCATCAATCACGTCATTGGTCCTCTTTGAAAATGGAGGACAAACAGTAACTGGCTGTAAAACCAAGTCAAGTGGGCATCAGTCTGTTGCCGTATTTCCTATTGCCTCTTTGGGAACAGGTCATTCTTTCTTAGTCAGAGGCAATTCTCTCCTAGTCAAAGCAACACGTATTTATTCAGCTCCTGCTAAGTACTAGGAGTACAAAGGGGAAAAAGCAGTTCCAGTCCTCCAGGAGCTTGCAGTCAGTATATGTACGCAATACAAATTGGGGATATCAGAGGAAAGGCACAGCCACTAAGGGAATGGAGAAGGCTTCTTGGAGAAGGGGAGACTCTCACTGAAATTTGAGGGAAGATGGGAGGCTGCGAGGACAAATGCCCTTGTCAGATCGTCTCCATCCTTTTAGGAGAATTCTCCTATGGTCATGCCCAAGTGCTTCTGTCACTTGCAGTAACCTTCTCCACGACCTTATGCCTTTATTTCTACTCACTTTTCATATCCAAACCCTTCCCATCTTGTACCTCTAGCTCCTTGAAGGAGTGGACTATTAAGGTTCCATTCTATGTCAAAAATGACCCATCTAGCACCTGAAGAAGAATTTGATCACAAATGTTATTTGAAATACCACCACCTACAAATATTTTCCTGATTGGTTTTCACTACCTGTCCTGGAGTAGTTCAACCAAACATGGTGAATGATACAGAATCCACCGCTAGGCAGCAGGCACCCCAAGTGCCCTCTCCCATTGTGAATTCTTGGAGCTGTTCATTTCTTCAGTGAGTCCTGTGTACATGTCCAAATAATTCACATCACTGTTTAAACTGATGTGTACATGTACACACACACACACTACACACACACACACACATACATTTTCCTGATTGCAGAAAAATTAATTTTTTATATTCCAAGCATTGTGCTAAGCTCTGAGAAAACAAATAGAAAAAATGAAATTCTCCCTTCTCTTGAGGAGCTTACTTTCTGACTGGAAGATGACATAATGGTGGCTGCAGGCCAGATGGGAAGTCCCAGTAGTACTTCCAATGCACTATCAGGTTGGATGACAACGCCACGGAGGTCTAGGAAGCACAGCAACAGGACAGATGGTACCTCATCTTTCCAGAAGGACTGCAGTTGATGACTCACTGCTTATCAAAGCAGTGGAAGGGCTCATGTTGGCCTTGCAGGGGGAAATGGGCCTGACGGTTGGAATGGATTGAAGGGCTTCCTTTACCTGCTTCACCAGGTCTGATGGAATCTGGGCCAGGTGGGCTGGGGTGGAGGAAAGGGAGGGAACGTATCCTCATCTAAACTATATTTTCTGGAAATTCTTTTGTATACGCTTGGAACCCTGCCCAACCCCGTGAGATTGGATACCACTTCTGCCTTTTTCTAGAGGGATTGAACTTATCCTACTTGGTCCAGAGAGCCAAACAAAATGAGGAGCAAGGGTGAAGGTCACAAAGAGGCCACTGTGGACCTGGTCATAGGAAACTCTTACTAACAGAGTTGTCCTAGAGTATATGGGCTGCCTTGGGATCTGTTGAGTCCCCTGCCATGGGAGGTCTTCAAGCCAAGACTGTACTTATCAAGAACATTGTAGGGGGGATTCCCCTTTGTTATGGGAATCTAAAGATCTTCCCTGCCCCTAGGCCCTTTGTTAAAGTGGCTACCTGACTCTGAGGACCCTTGGATATTTGAAAGTATACTCTGTTCCCTAATAGGCTGAATGTGGTCACGTGGAGCCTGTGGCG
>CM053590.1:16299697-16336423 GCA_028646515.1 Pseudochirops corinnae | reverse complement strand
GTGACATAGGAGAGAATAGAGTGGGGGATGGGGGACACACTGGGATGGCTGTTTTGGGGTGGTGGGGGGGGAAAGAGGGGGAGAAAATATGTAACTCAAAATCTTGTGGAAATGAATGATGCAAACTATAATAAAATTTTTAAAAAATGGGCCAGTATTTGACAAGGACGCCCCCATCTCGCTGGCCATTGAGGAAGACATCTGAGTTTTCCCACCAATGAATGGTTAAGTTTATGTGGATTCCTTTCTTTTATTTTTTTATTTTTTGTCATACATGCACGATGGCCAGGCAGGATTAGGCACCGAGTGTAAAATATGAAAACTTGAGCTCACAACCTTATTATTAGATACCTCTAGCAGATAGCAGAAAGAAATTCTTTGTTCATTCACAGATTTATCCCATTTGGATATTTTTCACTTTCATAATCTTATACTTTTTCCTTAAACCCAAAGACTTTCTGATGGGATGTTGACATTCTTGGGCTCTTCTCAAGTCTACCTTTCCTGTCCACCTTGGCTAAACAACCATAACCTGGGGCCTTTCTTTTCCCCAATTCCCCCTTTTCCACATATGTCCTAATATTTCTTCAACCAAAAAAATACCAAGAAAAATACCAATGTCATTAAAGCAAACTAATTACTTTCTAAAATTCCCGGTGATGCAGATCACAATCCATCCATGCCTGTCTAGCCTATGCGACTCTTGTCTATGTCTTCCCATGGGGTCATCACCATGTACTGTCAGGCTTCTTGCTCCTGGCATCACGAAGATACCTGCCCATCTATCTATTGAATACTCTTGGTCATTGTAATAAGCACCAGTTGGCACTTGGATACCTTTTGGAGTTTTCCTTCCAAACAGCACAGGACTCAAGGTTGATTCTTCAAACTCACAGCTCATTAGTAACAGTATTGGAAAGAGACTCTGCCTCCTGACTCCCAACCCGTACTCTTAAAATATATATAACTTCCTGCATGATTAGAGTAGTGTGAATGTGTTCAAATCTAATTTGAATAGGATATTACTCTATAGGTGAATAGTTTAGGTCCCGACAATCATTGACTAATTGATTGACATAGATTAAAAGGCTTTGTTTTGCAAAACTTGGACTTAGTCAAAAAGCTGCACCCACCCCTGGATAAGTACTCAGCTCTTCTCCTCTGGACTACTACTGTGTCGGTCTAGTCAGTCTCTCCATCCAGTCTTTCTCCTCTTCGCTTAATCGTCCACAGAGTCAGATTACCGTTCTTAAAACATAGGTCTATCCATTTGCCTCTCCTGCTAGAGAAACTTCATTGCCTCTCCATGCCCTCTGGGACAGAATGCAGATTATTCTGGTGTTTAAAGCCCTTCAGAGTCTGGTGTCAATATCTTTCCAGATATATCCTATTACTCACACCTCTCCTCAAGGAATTTAAGTTTCTTGAAGGTAAGAACTTTTGTTTTTGTCTTTGTATCTACATCCAGGGCCCATCATTGTGCACTTCAAATGCTCGTTGGATTAAATTTGAAATACTGTAGTTGCAGATGGGCATTGTACCAATTACCGCAGGCTTTGAGGATTTACAATGATCTTGCAAAAAGTTGAGTAAAGTCCTCTGCTTTTATGTTTGTTTTGCTTTGGAGATCCGTGATTTTACTGGGATGGGCATTTCTTCCATTGCAGAGCCCAGTCCTTTGCACTTTAGGCTTTACAGGGGCCAGAAAAATTCATTACCTGGTGACCAAGTCTCTGATGATGAAGATCCATGAATATTTACATTGAATCTGCCATATTTGAATGAGTTCTGCCCACTCAACCTCTTCCCCTACCCCTTCATTGAGGCTTCACCCAGCTCTGGGCAAAATTGTGAGCAACACAAGCCTCCTTCCCAGCCCTAATCTTTGTGTCTTCCTAACCTGGTGCCCCAATATCTCCTCCCTAAAACCCAGAGCTGATTGACTTCTTTCTCCATTGAAATCTATTTGTATTTTATGAACTAAGGGACCAAGAGATCAATGGCTGGCCCTGTGAACTCATGTGCACCAAAGGGTTATTCCAAGGCTGTAGATCTCATTATCATCAGGGACTTCTGGAGATACTGCCTCCACTGCTGTTGCCAAATACCTCAAGAGTTATAGCATCATAGATGTAGACCTAAAAGAGTCTTCAGAGACCATTGAGTCTAACTGTCTCACTTTACAGCTGAGAATACTGAGGCCCAGGAAAGTTAAAAACTTGCCACAGATCTTATGGATAGTGAGCATTAGAGGGTCAGGGTTTATACTCTGGTCCTCTCCCTCTAGAGTCAGGCTCTCCCCAAGGGTTGGAGTTTTTTGCTGGAGGGAGAGGGATTTGATGACACATGGGACCTTTCACCAAAGCTAGGACAAGGCTCTCCCAGGTGTGCCTTGGGCAAGGCTTAAGACATGTGCCTCTTAACGTGTCACTCTCCATCCGCTGGAGACTTTGAGCCTTCACAATTAATACATGCTTCTTGGTGTCACAAAATAAATGTCTGAATGTGCTAGAGAATAGGAGTTTAAAACATATTCATTGATGTCAAGTAATATGAAAAGGGGTCCTTGTATCTATTGTTTTTGGGCTGCTCCCTTGCACAACTGTCTACCTTGTCTACCACTGGTTTCACCTCTGCCTTTACTGTCCCTGAAGTTGAACCAAGTAGGCAGCCATGATCATTGTCCATAAATGGACATATTGTATACTTAGTTACCATGTGCAAGTAACCCATGCAAGCATATGCTACACATTTCTTCTTTGCATACCAACAAACTACTGGAATAGGACTGGTAGCATTGTTGGTCCACCTTGTTTGACATGATGTTCTCTTCTGAGAGAGCTGCGTCAACCAAAAGTACAAAAATGTAGGGATAACTCAGATATATCTAATGGAACATTTTCTTCCCTATTTTATACCTGACAAAAGTAGTTCCCATAACTAAAGGACATAAGGCTTTTATTTTTTCTCTGACACAATTTAATTCAACAAATATCTGAATACCTTGTATAGACAAGGCACTGCGCCAATCACTGAAGAGAAAAAAACAGAAATAAAATCAGTCTTCCCTTCAAGGAGATCATATTTTACTGACCTCAGATCACAAGGCCCTTCACATCTTGCTGGGGGTGAAGTCAGATGTTGCTTCCTTTCCTGAGACCTGTGAGCTTTTCTGCCTGTTGACATCAGTTGGTCATCTTTTGCTAGTGACAGATGACAAGGGTGGCAGGTCCATTCTTCTGAGATGGCTTTCCTCCATGATGACTTATGAAAAAAAAGAGAGGGAATAAGAAAAGGAGGAGGGAAGGGGAAAGAGAAAGAAGTGATGGGAGGGAGCAGGGGAAGGGAAAGAAAAAAAGGGAGTGAGGGAGAGGGGTAGGGAAAAGGAAAAAAAAACAATGAGATAAAGATGATGGAGGGAAAAGGAAGAAATGGGAATGAGTGGGAGAAAGTGCTACTTATTGGTGCTTCAAAGATTTGATTTGGCAAAGAAAGATTATTACCCTCTTGTCTATATAATGAAAATAGCACTTTTATAATACGTTAAGGATTATGAAGCATTTTGCTCAGAACGGCTCTATGAGGTAGATTCAACAAACAATTTAACAAGCACTTACAATAATAGCATTTATGTGGCTTTTCAAGGTTTGCAAAAAACTTTTACAAACATCTCCTATTATCCTCCCAGCGACTCTGGGAGATGAGTGCTGAACCTGAGAGAGGTGAAGGCCCTGAGCCAGGGCCACACAAGGAGCATGTGCTGGGCCAGGGCAAGACTAACATACAGGTGAGATAGTCCCTGCTAACATTCTCCTGGGGAAGGAGGGGAGCAATGCATACACAAATGTAAATGGGAAATGTATAGGGTAAGTTCTGGGGAAGGAAGCTGTGACAGGAGAGAAGAGGAGAGGTCTGTGTAGGAGGTGGTTGCATGTGAGCTAAGCCATAGAATAAGCAAAGCATTGTCATTAAGATCAGAAGTGAGGAGGGGAGTGCCCAAGCCATGGAGCAGGACCTTCTGTAAGGAATAGTGAATAAGTCAGTTGTGTCGGAATGTAATATACAGGAAAGGTCAGTCACCCTAGAAAAGTAGTCCGAGGTCTCACGGTGAAGGGCTTTAGATGCCAGACAAAGATGGCGCCAATGGAATTTTTTGAACAGAGACATGATATGGTTATAATTCAAAGGTCCCCAGCCTAATTAGTGTAAATGTGGATGACCCAAACTTCTCTGATTGAATTAAACCACCGAAAGGTAGTTTTCAACTAAGTGAGAACAAGTCCTTAATTTAGGAGGAATGAAGTGGTATGGTCTTTTGGATGAATATAGATGGCTCCATGCAAGAAATATTTTGTGACTGGTAGAAGAAACAACCCAACACACTTCTGTGCCTAGGTATTGCCCAACAAGCCAATTTGGAATCACGTATCATGGCCCCAGGTCAGGCTAGTTGAAGAGGAGTTCCAGCCATATAGGTAATCTGTCAGGCAGACAGGCAGTAACATTAAGCACCTACTAGATGCTGGGTACTGTGTGCATTTTTGTGCAATCCATCAGAGCTATCAGAAGTTCTCACCAGCAACCTGGGTCAATAGTAGAATCCAGCTGAGGCAGAAGCAGTGTCAGAGGTAATTAAAGATGGATGTGGAAAGCCAGTCCCCCAAAGACAAGTTTATAGCTGACAAAAGTAGTTGCCATAACTAAAGGGAAGTTTTTAGCCACTGTTCTTGTTATTATCAGAAATACCCTTTACTAAAAGCTAATAGTTAATACTTGTTGATTGATATTGATAGGGCACTATGGATGGGGGCCCATGAGTAATGATAACATTAGAAGCCACAAGGCCTCAGCTCTACCTCTAGAGTCACGAGGGACATTCTCCCTCCGGAAACCTGACCTGCCAGTTCAGAGAGGGAGCTGGAAGGGATGCTTCAGAAGTAGTAGGATGCTTATTTTGCAAATGAGGAAACTTAGGAGATTCATTCAGATTCTCACAACTCCGTAAGCTCCAGAGCCAGGGTTTGAACCCACCTCTCCTGATTCCAAGACCAACACTTTTTCTACTATCCCATGGTACCTCTGATGCCTGTAGTTTACATATCTGACATGAGGGGAACAGCATTTCTGGGTTTTGTCCACATGTCAACCAGGCAATCTTTCTTCATTTCTTCATTTAAGGAACTTTCATCAAATGACTACAGTTGGCCTAATATTACATTAAGTGCTCGAAATGATACAACTTTTGGTCAAGATGTAGTCCTTATTCTCATGGGCCTTACAATTGACTAAAATGTAAGTTTTTGAACTGATGAAGGTCAGACATGGCATTCTTTCCCACTCTTTACTAAGCTACAAGGATTCTAAACTACTAACATGTGCTAATGAATGGCAGGTTGGTACTTCTAATGCTATCACTGTTCTTCACTACTCAGAACTTATTACCAACATTCTCAATTTTAAGAAATGATACAATACAAAGCAGTATTTAAAGAAACACAAACATATCAGAGTCAGGCACCTTCCTAATTAAACATGGATTATTATAGATCCTTGCTTAAACCCTGTTTAATCTGACTTAATCTAATGTGACTTTATTTTAAAAGAGAACTTTGAATTAAGAATACTTGATGCACGAATGCACCTTTCATATCAAGGACTACATCTTGACCAAATGTTGTATCATTTTTGAGCACTTAATGTAATATTAGGCCAACTGTAGTCATTTGATGAAAGTTCCTTAAATGAAACCTTTTATATGGGTGGATGGCCAGGGCCTTTATGGTGTGTGTGTGTGTGTGTGTGTGTGTGTGTGTAAGATGAAAATATTCTCATAATCTGGACCAATAAATCACTCATCCTACCAATTTACTTTTTTGTTTTTATGTCCAAGCTGTTTTGGGAAATGTTGTTTCAAATAGATCCAATTGGACACAACCCAACACATGACTGGAGACTCTTCCTGTCTATAAGAATTAAGAAGCCATCTTCACCACTGAACATCCTGGCATTTGGAGTGTTACTCTCCTTTTTGAAAAAAAAAAAAATCCTTCCATTGTGCAGTTATAAGAGGCTTGGTGACAATACTTGACATGTGCTTTCTCCATGTATTTCATAGCATTATCAATTTAGAGATGTGCAGAACCTTCAAGGTCATCCAGTTCAACCTGCTCATTTTACAATTGAGGAAACAGAAGTCTAGAAAGGTTAAAGGACTTGCCCCATGTCACAAAGGTAATAAGTGATAAAGCCAAGATTTGAACCCAGATCTTTTGACTTCTGATTCACCCTTCTGCTGCACCATGCCAGAAAGTTGTCATGTGGAAAATAGATTAGGCTTGTCCTGCTTGGGCTCAGAAAGGACTTCTGGCAACAAAGGGTGGGCCTTGCTCAATGGCCAATTGGAGTTTGGTATAAATTGTTAACAGTGAAAGTTAAGCAAAGTGGAGTGAACCATGTCAGGATAGAGAAGTTGACCCCCTAAGTTGAGAACTCTAAGCAATGCCCAGAAAATGATTTACCGAAGGTGCTATATGGATTGGCCAAGAATGGTTTGGATTAAATGGGCCATCTTTCTGCTTAGAAAAGCAGGGAGTTTAAAAGACGTGAAAATGATGGTTTTCTCCCTTTACTGCAGTCTTTATATGGAGATTGTGCACATGCGGCCAAATGGAAAGCACGGTATGTGTGACATTTGTATAATCTCATATTCCTGCACAACAGAATTTCATCTGGAGCATTTAGCTGCTCTTACTGCTTTGATTGTCTTGGAAATGAAACCTACTTCCCATTCCAACTTGTGTGAGAATCCCAGCAAATGCTGCCATCTGAGCCCAAATGTCTGTGTGATATTTTTTTTCTCATATGATGGGATTTTGGGAGAAATAGAACATCTGATCTATGGGGTGGGGATGGGGGGGCACATGGAATGTGCAATATTCCAATGAGCTGTGTGACAACTGCCAGACCAAGAAAGGGAAGAGGGATCCTGGCAGGGCATCAGGGCAGCTTTGCAGATTCAGTGAGGAAATGTTACAGGACTGGCCCTGGGTAAGAATTTGAAGTAGGCATCGTTTCCCCAGCGACCTCCAGACCCTCCCCATCTGGATCCTTGTTCAGTGTCTTGTGTCCTTCTTAAATATGGGGGGAATCAGATGATTGCTGAGGTCCCCGAGTCCAAATCTCGTTGTGGAGCCTTACCAGCTATGTGAGCCCTGGGCAGATCACTTCACCTTATCTGTAAAAGTGAGATCATGAAAGCACCTGCCTCCCAGGGCTGTTGGGGGTGGGGGTGGGAGTAAAATGAGATAATATTTGCAAAATGCTTTGCAAAGTTAAAGCACTGTGTAGATGCTGGATATTATTATTTGACAATGAATTTCTGCCTTTTTAAGGTGGTGCTTTCTATGAGTTTGAAAATTACTTGAATAACATTATTAAAGGCTGTGGTTTGTAGAATCTTGGAGAGCTCTTACCACAGGAACACGGAGGGCACTTAACAAAGGCTTGTTCTTCCTTCCCCTTCTCTTGAATATTTCTGATAACACCTGTTGTCCTGGGAAGAGTCTGGAGTCAGAAAGTCTGGGTTAGGATCCTGGCTGCTGTTTCGAATCTCTCTGACAATCTTAGGCTTCTCCATACCTCATACCTTTCTTGTTCTGTAAAAGACAGGGTTGGACTTGATGCTTCTCCCTACTCCAAATCACAGGGTTCTAGGAAGCTTCTATCCCCTTGGTGGGTGCCGCCCAACTGACAGGTCCTCAGGACCCTTCTGTTCTCTCCTCCTTCCTCACCAGCTCCCCAACCCCCATTAAAACCTGCTCTTCCTTCCTTCTCACTAAGTTGCTTGTGACTGGATGACATCGGCCTAAAATACTTCCTGACCCCGTAGACGTTTACATTTTAATAGAGATTCGCAGGTTTTAAACTTCAGTTAACAGTCAATGAATACAAAATGAATTATTAACTTCAAATCCTCCTGAAAAGCACAAACATAATAGTCATTGTTAATAGTAAGCCTACTAAGCGTAATAGAAATTATTAATATAGGAACCGATGTTTACAGAAACCATGGGGCTTGGGTTCAGATTCTATTTCTTCTTATCTCCTGAGTTAGTTACCTTGGGAAAGTCACCCCACCTCCTCAAGCCTCACTTTCCAAGACTGTAAATGAAGAGGTTAGACACCACGGTCACCTCCATCTCTACATCTCTAGCTCTAGAATATCATAGTCTTAATGTTGGCAAAATGCTTTACATTCATGGTAATAATGATAGCTAACCTTCTCATATCAGCCTTGTGATCTGGGTCCTAGCATTATTCCCATTTTATAGATGAGGAAACTGAGACATAGAAATCTCAGGTGACTTGTGTCTGAGGTAGAATTTGAACTCAGATCTTCCTGACTCCATGTCCTTCACTATATTTACTGTTCTGTATTTTACAACTATATATAAATATAAAATATAATAATATTATTATTATATTATATATATTATCAGTAAAAAATTTAAATATAAAATATAAAACTATATTTTACAAGTTCTGCTTGATTCTCACCACAACATCACAAAAAGTGCTATCCCCATTTTAGAGATGAGGAAATTGAAGCTTGAAAAGTGACTTGACCATGGTTGCCCAATGGAATGGTCAAGGAGGGGCTCAAGCTGACTAGAGGTCTAGCCAGGAATATGCTGGAGCCAGCTCATGCTAGCTTCCAAAAACCAATCATTGTTCAGTTTTCAGTGTGAACATTTATACCTCAAAAGTCAGAAGATATTACAAATCAGGGCTTGATTTTTTATTGAGTAGATTTGAGAAAGTAATGGAGAAGATGATAATAACTCATATTAAACTGAAAAGTGTATTGTGGGAACATTTTTCCTTGGAGAGCCAATTGTTAAACATTTTACCAGCACACCACTGAAGCTGGGCATTTGGAGAACTCCTGCTTTGGTTAAGGTTCATAATAATTCCTTGGAGTTGTTTGTTATCGTTCAGTTATTTCAGTCACGTCCTACTCTTTGTGACTCTGAGCTTTTCTTGGCAATGATACTAGAGTGGTTTGCCGTTTCCTTTTCCAGATGAGGAAACTGAGGCAAGCAGGATGAAGTAACTTGCTGAGGTCAGATTTGAACTCAGAGAGATGAATCTTCCTGACTCCAGGTCCAGCTCTCTGTGCACTGCACCAAGAGTAATTCCTTGGAACCAGACACTGTTAGAGCAGAAAGGGACCTACCTACCTCCATCGTTTCACAAATATAGAAACTGAGTCCCAAAGAGGGGGAGTGACTGTGTCAAGTCACAGGCTGCTATCTGAGAGTTAATGTTTCTGCTACATCCCAGTAACCCTTGTGGAGATTGGCAGAAGACAGACAGGGAGATGGCAATGAAGCTGATCTCTCCTGTACCGAAGAGAAGAGCTTTGTCTTTGTCAGTCATTGAACTTGAACATGGAACAGACGCATCTGTTTCCTACTGACAGATGTTTTTGATGCTTTATTCTTCTTGACATTCACACAGCTTCTTTTCAGTTCTGAATGATTAGGCATTCCCTTTGCATTCTTACTGATAATTATTCCAGCCTAAATGTTTGCTACAATCACAGGGAGCTTTTGCTACCAGGTCTGCTCTCTCCAGGCATCCCAAAGAAACAAATTAAAGCATCATAAAATACAGAAATCTATTTGCTGGAGATGGTAAGTTCTGCCTTTTAAAGGGTAGGAAGCAGTTTCTTTGGAGGGGCTATTGACATCAGCCTCCCATTGACAGCTTTCTGACTCTTAGATTTGGGATGAAGGAGATGGGTAGGATTGCTGTCCAAAGTGCCATATATACTTACAAGGGATATAGACATGACACTATTGGAGATGTGGTCATGAGGTCACATGGGGTAGAAGGAAGGCTGGGTATCCAGAAGACTTTCCTTGGAAACTTAATGCTGAGGCTTAATTATTGTGTGAGAGTGAACAGTGAATAAATGACTTTAGTGGTACAAAAGGGGAGAGGTAGTTCTGATAAAGACCAAAAGCATCACAAAGATAACAAAATTTTTTTGCTGCTCTCAAGGGGAGAAGGGGAACAGCAACTGACAGAAACAATGGAGCCTCCATTGCCCTTAGTCCATAGGCAGCACATGCTGGATTGGCTTTGGAAGTGTATGGGGTATCTACACTCCAATCAAAGGCCCAAAGACCCTCAGAGCTCAAACTTACATAGAGTTTTAGACAGAATCAATGTGATGCTGATAGAAATGCCCTGTCATTCATGGAAGAAGGTAGTAGGGAATCTGGTCTGGTGAAATGAGAAGATTTTCTGAATTTAACAACATCAAGATGATGATGATGATGCTGGTGATGGTGACGACGATGATGATGATGATGGCTGTCTTTCATAGAGGGCAAACCTTAAAGTGTCTCTGAATGCTACTTATCATTATAATAGCACCAACCTCATAGGGTCTTCATGAAGATAAAATGAGATAACATTTACAGTGCTTTTCAAACCTGAAGACACTATGGAAGGCCTGGGGCTGGCCTTCCAGTTGTTGTTATTCAGTCCTTTCAGTCATGTCTGATTCTTCTTCACCCCGTTTGCGGTTTTGTTGTCAGAGATACCAGAGTGGTTTGCCATTTCCTTTTCCAGCTCATTTTAAAGATGAGGAAACTGAGTCAAACAGGCTTAAATGACTTGCCCAGGGTTACACAGCTAGTAAGTGTCTGAACCTAGATTTGAACTCAGAAGAATGTTCTTAACTCCAGGCCTGGCGCTCTATCCACTGCACCAATAATAATTGTTAATATAGTACCTGACATTTATGGAAACCATGGGGCTTGGGTTCAGATTCTATTTCTTCATCTTATCACCTGTGTTAGTTACCTTGGGAAAGTCACCCCACTTACCTGGGCCTCACTTTCCATGACTGTAAATGAAGATGTTGGACTTCATGGTCTCCTTCATCTCTAGCTCTAGAATATCATAGTCTCAGTGGCGGGCAAAATGCTTTATGTTCATAATAATGATAAATAAGCTTTCTTGTATCAGCCTTGTGATACAGGCATTATTCCCACTTTATAGATGAGGAAACTGAAGCACAGGAATCTTAGGTGACTTGGCCAGGGTCATACAACTGTAGGCAACCACCTAGCAGGTGTGATTTGAAGGGTGTTGGGCTCAGCTCCTGGCTCAAAGGTACTTCCATTCCCACTCACTGTGTCATTGCCTTATGTAATAACTAGCTGAGAGCAGTTGTGGAGTGTAGACTCAACAGGCTGCTAGTAAGTGTTTAACCACTGGCTTTCATGATGGGGGTGGGGGGGAGAGAGACTTTATCCATGACATTTTTCTGTTTAACCTGAATTATTGACATTTTCTTCTTCACTTTCTTTAGTCTGGATAATCAATAAAATAATAAATCAAGCCCCAATTTGTAGCATTTTTGGTGTAAAGGCTCACCCTGAGTTATTTGACAGTTGGCTTTTGTGAGCCAATATGAGCTGGCTCCAGCACACTCTTGAATGTACTGGAGAAAAGAGCCCTGGACCAGAAGGCTAGGAAACCCAAATTCTGCTCCTTGCTGGTTTTTCACTTGCCTAGACCTCAGTTTCCTCATCTGTAAGATGGAATGATTTCCTATGTCTCTTCCAAATGAAATATTCTAGGTTTGGCCAGGGATTATGATGGAGAGGATAGTCTGGGGCTTGGAGCATTGCCTAGACAAGTTACCAAATGGAGTTAAGGTAGCAGCAAAAAGACCCTGGGTATTGGAGGCAGGAGGCGCCAAGAAGTAGGCTCAGTATCCCAGAGATGGGAAAGCTAGAGGGGCAAGAAAGACGAGAAAATGTAGCTCCTTCACACTTTAGCCCGGGGTCGTCTCAGTCTTCCAGGAGACTTTCCCTACCTGGCAAAAGAAGCAGCAGCCCAGTTAAACTGTGGGGCTTCAAACTGTGGAGTCCAGGTGACGTTTGTGGTGAGGAGAGGGAGAGAATGATCCTGAGAATTCCATTTTCAAGATTTCAGAACCCAATTCTGTTTGTACTTGGGCCTGATTCCTCCCCAGATTATGCTGCCCTTCAATGAACTTTTGGTTAACTCAAGGTAGTAGTTGGAGGATGTTGTCTTGTCTGAAGCAAACAAGTTTGAAGAACCAACGTGCATAGATTTTCTTTCTATGCTTTTTCATGACAGTAGGGAATAGGTGCTGAACCTATCCCAGCACCCAAGCATCCAGGTGGTGCAGTGGGTAGCCCTCTGGTCCTGGGATTGGGAAGACCTGAATTCACATTCAGCCTCAGACACTTACTACTATGTGATCTTGAGCAAGTCACTTAGCTGCTGTCTGTCTCACTCCTCGTTTGTAAAACGGGGATAAGATAATATTTCTAAAGCATTAAGCACAGTGCCTGGCACATAATAAGTGCCACTCAGTTGTTAGTTGTTTATTAATATTATTACTGGTGTTATTATTATTCATTGGGATAGAGAACTCTCAGATGAGAGAACTCTCTTTGTAAGTTTGCAATGTGTTGATTGAGAGAAGGGTTTCTTAACCTCTTTTGTGTCATGGATCCCTTTGGCAGCAGTCTGGTGAAACCCATGGACCTTAAACTAATTTTTTTAATACATAAAATAAAACAAAATACATTGGATTACAAAGAAAGCCAATTATATGAAAATGCAAACACAGAAATATACAACCAGTATGTGTCAAAGGTGGGACTTGAACCTGGTACTTCCTGACTTTCTGTCCATTATAAGGATTGTTTCCGCTCATCTTTCTGCTTTGCCCATTAATCAAACTCAAAAGATGGGAACAGAGGGAAGCTGTGGAGTGTACAGGAGAGGGAGACCAGGATGAAGAAGGACCTTAAGATTAGGTCATGTTAAGAGTAGTCATTTAGCCTGAAAGTCATTTAGCTTTTGTCTTCAATTATTTAAAGGGTTGCCGCATGGAAGAGCAATTCTGTGTATTCAGATTGGCCACTGACGACAGAACCAGAGGAAAGGTCAATTTCAAGGTGATGCCAGTACAGCGAGAGCTACCTTCGGTGGGGGAAGGAATGGGAATCTTCCCCCCTCTGCCATTGCAAAAAATCTGTGAGCAGAGATGGGGTGGCTACTTGGGTCAGTTATGTCCTACAGGGGATTCTTTTCAGATATGGGTTGGACTAGACTGCCTTTCAGGTCCCTTCCAGCTCAGCTTCTCTGATTCTAGGGTACAAAGAGGGAATCCTAGATCAAAGTCCTTCAGGCACTGCATCTATCCCTTTCAATCAACTGCTACAGAAGTCTGGGTTGGGAGAGGCAATCCTGCTGCTGGGCTAAGAACTCTGCCCAGCAAGAAGCTGAATGGTTCAGAGTGAAGGTGTCGCTTCTCAGCAGAGCCTCTGAGTACCTTCTCATTCGAACCTGTGGAGATAACTAAGAGAAACTTGCTGGAAGGCTTTGATTTAGTGGGAAGCTTATTGGCCCCCAAACTCCTGCCAATTTCAAGGAGAAGTCACCTTTGAACATGGAAAGCTTTTTAACTTCCTTGAATTGTCTAGCACAGGCATTTTAGTAATTACATTATGCCCTTAGCTCAGGAACGTTTTGAGAGATAGATACAATACTAATGAAAGTTATTTAGTGTCTTGTTGTTGTTCATACTTGAAGAGGACCAAAATGGCATCACTATGTCAGGATCAACATATAATGTGTCCAACTGTGGTTGAACAGACCAATACAAGTTTAGTGGATTCTATCACAAGTTGGGCACAAATAGTCTGTATGAACATTTGGGGTGAACCATGTCTCTAAATTTGGGCATCTCACATTTCTTTTGCTCTACTGCCATTCTTCTTGTCAGATAGAGCACAGCACTTCTTTGATGAAGGCATGCCATGTTGGGCGATCCTATGCCAATGTCTCCCAAAGTTCTTTGGAGAGACCTTGAGAGTGTCCTTGTATTACTTCTTCTGATCTCCATGTGAGCTTCTCCATAAGATAGTCTTTTAGACAAATGTAGGTGTGGCATACAAACAACAAAGAGTTTTCCTTTTTTTTTGGCAACACAATTGCTGATCTCCAACTCTAATCCTAATTCCAAATACCTCATCCCAAATCTCCCCCTGCCCAAGGAAAAAAGAGCCTTATAATAAATAAGCATAGCTATGGGGCAGCTAGGTGGCACAGTGAATAGAGCACCGGCCCTGGAGTCAGGAGGACCTGAGTTCAAATCTGGCCTCAGACGCTTAACACTTACTAACCTTGTGACCTTGGGCAAGTCACTTACCCTCAATTGCCCTTCTGAAAAAAAGCAAAAAAATAAAAATAAACATAGTCATAGAAAATAAATCTATACATCTGCTATGGTCAAAAATGTAGATTTCATTTTGCACCTTGGGTCAAACACCATTCAATCAGGAGACTGGTAGGCTGCTTCATCTTTGGTTCTTTGAAGCTGGGATTGGTCATGGCATTAATTGGAGTCATCCCATCTTTCTGAACAGAAGGCGTCACATATTTGCTACCATAAGATGAGAACAACAATGCTCCCTCCAAATGTAGACCAATTATGTGTTTATGGACTTTATATAAAGTATTTGCAGCTTGGATTATGACAAAGTCTGCAAACACTTGGGAAGAAAACAGTATATTAGCTAAGGAGAGGGAAAATGTGTGTCCAAAAGTCTCATGCATATAAAGAACAGCTTATTTTTAATTCAGGAATTATTAAACAAGCCATCTCCAAATTCCATGACATCTACACTCTCTTTATAGATTATAATAAAACCTTTCACTCATTCCTGGGCTTATGGCTTGTTCATGTATTGCAAATATATGTCCTACTAGACCAGTCCAATCCAATTAACATTTATTAAGTGCCTACTATCTGCCAGACACTAAGTGTCAGGAACACAAATAATAAAAAGACAGTCCCTACCCTCAAGGAGTTTACAATCTAAGTGGGGGGGGGGGCAGGGGAGATAACACAGAAAAGGAGACAGGACAGCAGAAGTTGGGAGAACCTCATGTAACAGTTTCTTGAGACCAGGCAGAGCAACAGATAAAGAGCAGAGTGAACCCAAAAGTCCAGTATTTGTCCTTTATCAAGGAAGGCATTGGGAGGAGTTTGGCACTCAACTCTTTGGTCCTTTAACCAAAAGGCTGAGGTAGGTGGTATCAGTCAAAACTTGAGTTAACAGCAAAAAAGACCCTTCAAAGATAATGAGAATTCTAAAGTAATTGATGTCCATATGAAAACTGTTTGCTATTTAAAGACATGCCCCTGTGTAAGGTCAAGAACAATTTTTGTCCAATGTGGCATTTTTCAGGAAGTTTGTTTAAGCCCATTATGGTTCAGCCTTGCCTTAAGCCCCTTATTATCTCCCAAACAGAACCATGCATTGCTTCCAAGTTAAGGGGAAATCAAGTGAAAACATCTTATGAAGGACTAACTGACGGCCATTATGGCATCAAACTATCTGGCTCTGCCCCCCTCCACCCCCAAAAATATTAAACAGCTCCTTTATCTTGTAAAATATTTCTTCAATGATATAAAAATGTCATTTGATTTAATTAATGTTGAATTATTAATGTTCCTCTCCCAGATGGACCTCTCACTTTTCATCTTTATCTCATCTTCCTCCACCAAGGTAAAACCTAAGCATATCAGTACTTCCCACTATCCAAAGGGTGGCCATAAACTAGCATATTTTACCAATCTTGTTTGTTTGTCCCCATCCAGGCAGCCCTTGAGAACACCAGTGTATATCCAGCTCTTTCTTCAAAGGAAACTATAAACTCACCCTTATTCATTCACATTCCAATGACTTTCTTTCATTTCATTTCTGCTCACAAAGCATCAAGCAGAGAGCAGCTTTTATTTATGGTCAAGAAACCTCTATCCCCTTCCCCTTTTTGTGGGCTTTATTCCTTCCCCCAGAGACTTTGATAATCATTTTGATTTGTAGCACTCCCTTAGTTGGAGTCAAAAGCAAGGAGAAAAGTCAGGGGTCCACTGGGAATTCAAGAACTACCTCCATTCTAATGGACCATCCACATATGTGGATGACATTCAGGTGCCCTCCACAGGATCCTAGACAAAGTGTTACTTATGGAATTACCATGGATAGAGCCCCATTGAGGTTCAAGGTTAGAGTCAAGACCTTCTAGTTTCCTCTAACTATAGTTCTGCTTGGCTGCCTCCCCACCTGGTTGCTCTATTTCCAGCTTCTTTCCTCAGATGCTTTCCCACTGCTTCATTGCTCCTGTCCTCAGTTCAGCTTTGTCATTCTGGCTCCCTGACATGCTGGCCTCTCTCTCCCCCTAAGGAAAGTGTTACAGTTCTTTCAGAATGAAATAGTCAATGTCTGAGCTATGTGGAGCTGTCCAGCTCTTTCAGCCAGTCCTCCCACTGGAATGAATATCTTTGGGCCATTTAGGATTTTCTCTCAATTTCCCTGGTTCTCATAGTTCCAACCTACCACACAAAGGTTTGCCTGAGTCAACTCTGGGAACCTCATTCTTGCTTGGAATTCTCTAAGGCAGGATTTTAAAAATAATATATTTATACTGTCATGGACTCTTGGCAGTCTGGTGAAGCTTACAGGTCCTATTTTAGAATAATGTTTTTAAATGCATAAAATAAAATACATAGGATTATGAAAGAAATAAATTATATTGACATAGTTATCAAAATTTATCAGTGTCTATATCACATCTATCTATATGTATATGTGTTTTATCTGTCTATCCATCTATCTTTCCTAAGTTTTGGGTGATTCAGTAGAGTTCTTGGCTTGTAGTCAGAAAGATTTAAGCTCCAATTTGGTTTCAGATGTTTACTAGCTGTGTGATCCTGGACAAATCACTTAACTCTGTTTGCCTCAGTTTCCTTATCTGTAATATGTACCAGAGAAGGAAATGGCAAACCGCTCCAGTGTCTTTGCCAAGAAAATCTCAAATGGGGTCATGAAGAATTGGACATGACTAAACTAACTGAACAAGAAATGCCAAGTTCATGGAACCCCTGCTTTTAGTTGTCTGTATTTACCATTCCAGGTGAAGTTAAGTCCATCCACTTAAGTCCATGCTGATTTGTTCCCTTTTCCAGGGCCTGGGCAGCATTCAATCCACTCAGTTGCCACCTCCCAGTAAGTCTTTTATGTATTCTAAATTGCTCTCATGCTTCCTTTCCCTTCTCTTCCATTTCTCATGCCATGAGGGAAGGTCCTGATGGTTTCTGAGCTGTTTGTGCAAATAACTTCAGAGCTGCTCCTGCTTCTCTAGAGATCACCAAAAGAAGAAGGAAGAAACAGAGCCAGTTTTCTTGCAGCAGGTGAAGAAATTAAAAGCACAATGATCTTCTCTAAGCAAAGCTATTATTTTAGACCCTACCTCCATTCCTCACACCAAAATAGCTCTTCCCATATATACTAACACTACCTCCAACTCTTACTGGTTCCTGAATAGACCAACCCAGAACAAAATTTTGAATCCCCTGAGGCTTAATAAATTTTGTAGCATTGATCTTTAGTGAATTGAATTTACTTAGAAGAATACATATCCATGAAAGGATTGAAAGTGATTAATTTGGTTTTACTCATGATAGAACAAACAAAAGTGCATTAGCACTTTCAATTACTGGGAAGGTATTTTTCTTTTAATTGTGGCATGTGTGTACTTTTGAACAACTTATTCTTTTAATTACTTATTAGTAGCTACTCATTTGTGCTTCATTAATGTGGATGCACACCATTAGCATGCATTTACTAGTATCTCATCCATTTTTTACTATACTAAATGTTTTATCTGGATCTTTCTAAGAGTATCATTTTCCTTTTTTTCTGATGGGGACCTATAAATTCACGGATATATGGAAGGTTCAGAGAGGAAACTCTATCAGTGTAGACTGACAAATCTTTCTAAATCAGAAATTTAGAGCAAATCGTAGAGATTTCCAGGGCACTGAGAATGATTTTCTCAAGGATATACTGTTAGTATGATCCAAAGGCTAGAATTGAACCCAGATCTCCCCAAACCCAAGACTGGTGCTCTAACAGATCAGACTGCCACTAAAGTCTCTTAGTATCATGGAATCATAGATTTGGAACTAAGAGAGACCTTGGAGGTAATTGAATCCAATAGTTTGCAGTTGTATTTGGGTTCGAAGTGGTTCAAAGGAAATTATCCATAAGCCTTTGGATCTAGCACTGAGGAGGAGAAGGAGATTCCATATTAGCAAACCACTTTGCAAGTACTACCAGATTTCTTGTTTCTGTCACATTATTGGCTAAAGGCTTTATTGCTCTGGTTCTCTTTAAGACCCAGCAACAACATTGAAATTGCTAGCTTCCCAGAAGCAGGAATTGATTTCAGTGCCATAGCTAGCAATTCTAGAAACCCAGGGTAAGAAGCATAAAGATCCCTCAAATTAACTTTTAAGGCAGACTAGAGATCAGGTGAAAACTTTGGGCCCTGAGACACAAGACTCCATGTGTAGAAACAGAACCTTTAGGACACTGACCCTTCCTCTCCCCCCTCATCCCCCACAACAATCATGAGATTAAACCAAGAAAAGGGGTATTTGACACCTTCATATGGAGTGTGCATACACAGGAATATTTTAACTAATTATAGTGATAAGTTCAGTTTTTCTGCCTGCTATAGTTAAAATAAATGCTGTCAGGACCCTCTAAACTCAAGAATCCTACAACAAAGAGCCAGCAATCTCATTCTTGTTCTGGAGCGTGCACGTGCACACACACACACACACACTTCCCACTTGATGTTGTACTGTATGCCCTTTGCCATGCGCTACCAGGCTAGCACTATGAGTAACTGCTTCTCTTTCCCTGGTCACTCCAGCACCGTGTTGTTAATACTGAAAGAAGTCAGATTTGCTGAAACTTCCAGAAAATTAAAGTATTTAGGATAAGAGATCCAGAGCGTAAAGGAGAAATCTCCTTAAAGAGGTCTCTAGTTCAACTGCCACATTTTGCAGATGCAGAAATTGAGAGCCAGAGAGGGGAAGTGACTTCTCCTAGATCCTACATCAAGTGGCAGTGTGTCACTCAGACCCAGATTCTGTGCCTCCACGTTTAGCAGTCCTGGGGCACAGTATCTGTCCTGTATACCTGACACAGTTTGAGGAGACTGGTAATTGGCTTCCCTGAAACCTGCAAATTGAAGGTGGAAAATGGGAGAGCTGTCATCAGGGCTTTTTGCTTTCTGTGTCTGTCTCCTTCCTTCAATAAGGGCCATTGGAGAGCTCCCCCCACCTTCCTCTCCATTAGCTGTGACAAGCCTGAGCTCTTCGACTGAAACTGCCTAGTTCTGTTATTTGAAGTACATGCTCATTATAGATTTCCCAAATAAGTCATATTATTCCATCAGAAATTATTTCCTCTAAAGCAAATGACAGACCTGAAGCAATATCAGTAGAAAATGTTTTTGCTGTACTAGGCTCCCTGTACTCAAATGCCTGGTGCAATTCAGGGCAAGTTTTCACTGCTATGGGGCACTCAACACCCAGGAGGCAGGCACTATGGTACAATGGAAAGAGCATTGACTCTGGAGTCATGGGATGTGGGTTCAAATTCCACTTCTGATGCTTACTGGATGACTTTGAGCAAGTCACTTCAGCTCCATATACTTTAGTTTCCTCATCAGTAAAATGAAGGATTTGACTTAGATGCCCTCTGATATCTCTTCTGGAATGCCCTCTAATCTAATGGTCCAGAAGCGGGCATCAACAAATATAACTTCTTTCTCAATCTGGACATAGAAGTCAGTGAAAAGAGGTCAAGTCAACTCAACAATAATCTATTAAGCACTTACTGTTTGTCAAGAACTAAGTACTAAATTTTAGGGATACGAATATCAGTGAAAGGACAGAATGCCTGCCCTCAAGAAGTTTGTATTCTAATGAGGGGAGACAACAGATAAAAGATAGCTGAAGAGATGGGCTAAGGAGGAAAAGGTCCTGCCTGTATAGGGGCATGGTGGTGACAGTCAGGAGTAGAGCTTGGAGAAGAGTGAAGAATGACTGGTCTGGAGACTTCCTCCAAATGTGGGTTATGGGAATAACAGTGGGATGAGGGGGGCAACCAGGGTGAAGAGAACTCCAGAGTGAGAAGGCCTGCAAGGGTGGAGGCATCTTCCAAGGTAAGAAGCATCTGATGAGTGGTGACAAAGTCTAGGGAACACGGAGTGCATCTGGGAGAGGGCAGTTGTGAGTGTGCCTGAGTTACACAGCAGGTAGACTAGAGAGGTAGCAATTAGTCATAAAACCATAGAACACTATCTGAAAGACACATTAAAGACTGTGTCTCCCAAATTACCTCAGTATATAGATGTGGAAGCTGAAATATAGTTGAGTAAATTGCCCCAAGTAATTCCATGAATTAGTGGCAGAACTGGGATGAAAATGAAAGTTCCCTGAGCTTTCTCCCATTATATTACACTGCCTCTCTAGCTTTTGCTTCCATGTGCTCTCTCCACTATATATGCCAGAATCTTTTTCCTAAGCTGAGTATCATCATGCTTCACTTTGCCCCCAGTCTAAGGATTGTCTGGGATTTAACTCATCTCATTCCCTTTGGACCTTCCAGGATGACAGCTGGCCAATTGAAATAACTAGGGCTGGAAGAATAAATAAAATCATATTTTATATATTCCCAAGGTGATGGCTATTTATTTAAGGAATATTATTTTAAATTCTTTTATAAAGAAATAACCCATCTGACAAGTGAGTATTGGTTGCTGTCCAAAAGTGATTATGTTAACCTTGAAGTAGTTGGTCATAGAAACATAGACTCAGAAAGGACCTTTGAGATCATGTAGTGATGAGGACAGATTAGACACTGTCCTATTCCCATCCCTATCTGTCTAGGAAAAGGAAGTAACTCAGAAATAGGAACAGCCAGGGTCCTTGAGTAATCTAAGGTGTAGCCACGAGACACCAAAGGAATTGTACCAAACCAGCCATGAATTCTTGTCTTTTTCTGGCTTGCTTATGATTAGAATATTCATAGGGTCTAAATATTTAAGTGTGCCTGAATAAGTTGTTTATTAAAGGAATATACAAACCTGGTCAAGGGTTGGAGAGTATCATTTATCAGTCTTCAGTTTCAGAAATAAATATCTATCTAGTTCCTAGATCTTATTTTGCCATAGCATATTCCAGGACTGGAACTGAAAGCTGAGACTCAGGATGACTATGTCTCAGATATTTACATGTATCAGTGGTGTATCCTTTCTTTTGGGGTCAAGAAATAATAGGCAGTTGAGCTCTGCGAGGGTGAACAATATCTTTCTTTTTAACCTTAATCTAATTGAACTGGAATAGTGGAGTTCAACACAGACCTGAGGCATGAATCCTCTTTACAACCACAAAAGGGAGTCATCCCCTTCTGATTGAAAACCTCCATTGACAGGGAACTCTTAGCCCTTTATATATGGCCATCTACCCATTGCTTGAAGACCGTTAGTGAAGGAGAATCCACTAAATCTGAAGGCAGTCTATTATACTTTGGTCGAAACACTTCCCTAAGATTGAACTGAATCTGCCTCTCTGAAACTTCCACCCTTTGCTCCTACTTCTGTTCTTCTGGGGATGAGTAGAATAAGTCTAACACCAAAATGAATGAATGAATGAATAAATGAATTTATTAGGAGTTAAAGCCCCTAGCTCTTTGGAGTAATAATAACAATTGTATCAAGTTCATGACACTCATAAATATGTACAAAAGAAAAGTAGGTCTCTTAGAGGAAGGGTGATAATGAGAAAGTAAAAGGAAAATGATACTTTTATCAAGATTTTTGACAAAAGTGCTAAACAGCAAAGGATTAATGACAAATGCCTGCTGGAAGTTTCTCTCCATGTTGACATTGACTAACTGAAGACCACACTTTTGATTCAGTCATTTAACTGACTGAGCCATCTTCTTTCCATCTTGTCCATAAGGGGGATATGAGACCTTGTTAAATGCTTCACTGAAATCCCAGTAAACCTCTATTAACACCATTAGCTTGATCTACCAGTTTATTAACCTTGTCAGAATAAAAGAAATGAGGTCATTCTGACCAAATGAACCCTGCCAACTCTTATATAGTCGCTGCTTTCTTTTCTAGATGGTCATTAATGATACATTTAAAAAGACATTCTAGAATTTGTGAAAAATTGGATCAAGCTCATTTACGTAAAGGCTGGTAACTATAGCTTGCTTGCACCACCTTCTGACCTCCCTATTCTTTAAAAGTTCTCAGTTGACCTTTATATCCTTCCTACAAAGAGATAGCCCCATTTTCTCCTTTCCTCTTACAGCCAATCTAGAAAAAGCTAACACTATCTATGCCTCCCTGTCCTCTCCTTCTTCTCACTTTTCAACCTTATGATGGGGTTTCACACACTACCACTCAACCGAATCTACTCTCTTTAACACTGTCAGTGATCTCTAAATTGTTTTATTTGATGTGTTTTCTAATTCTTCATTTTTCTTGTGTTTCCTGCATCATATCACATTGAGGATCTGTAGTACTGCAGAGCAGGGTAATTGGGAAACGTTTAACAAAAGAAATAAAACTACAATAAAAAAGAGATACTAAGTCAATATGTGTCCACAGAGATCCTTCTGGATGGTTTAGGAGTCCCTGTTTCTAGTTTAGTTTTGACCCCATTCTTGTAGACCAAACTCTCCTTCTAGGTAATTCTCTTGTGTCAAGCCTCTTCCGGCATCTTCCTCTCTGTCTATCCCTTCTTAGTTGCCTTTGCTGGGTCCTCATGTAGGTCTTGCTCTCCAACTGTGGACAGCTCAAAGAAGAGTCTGTCCTGAGCTCTCTTCTCTTTTTTCATCCTCTTGCTTGTTGATTCCATCAGCTCCCACGGGTTCACTTATCATATCTATGAAAATGAACATCAGATATAATATGTATAATATGTATATATACCCACACATACATATATATATGCACATATACAAATATATGCATATATACATACATATGTATTATCATATTGCCCATCTTTTTTTGTTGTCATTATGTGTTTTCGGAAGTTCATTCTTGGGAACCTCTCATCTCTCCTTTACTGACTTCCTCTATGGAATTTCAGTCCCTGGTAGCTGATCTTCCCTTTCCCTGAACTCTGCCAAATCTGTTCTCCCCAAATCTAAGGTGCTTCTCTGGCCATATTTGTCTTTTCCTTCCTCCATCATGAGTTCTTATATGAAATGCTCACTTCGCCAAGGTTCCCATTATTTCTAAATCAGCACTCATTTTGTCCTTATTCAGAATTAGGTTAGGGAGAACAGTTCTCCTTATTACTTCTTCCAATTTCTAAAGAATTAAAATATCATTAAGGCCAAGCCAAGAATCTACCCCACTGGCAGTTTTCTCCTTTCATTGTTCTCCTGGAGAATAAAAGATCCTTGAAGCAGGAACTATTTTGTCCCAGGTCCGTAACATGCAACACAGGGTCTTGTAAATATCAGGCAATTAATAAATGTTAGTTTCATTGAATCAGATTTAAAAAAAATTGGTTTTTTTTGGTAACATATTTTTATTGTCTTCAACTTTAATGGCAAGTCTTTGGGAAACTGGGATTTAGTGCTTCCCATGATATTCAAATACTATCATGCCCCCTTTTTTTGTATTAGTCCTTAGTTACCTGCTCATAATTCTGCCAGTTTCCTGTGGCCTTTTAAAATATTTTAATATCTGAGAGTACTGGTGAGCTCTCCATGGAGCCTCATGGGGAGTAGGGAGGGGTCCTGAGGCTCAAATGAGATAATGGTAATAAAGTACTTTGTAAACCTTAAAGCACTATGTAAATGCCAGCTGCTATTGTTGTGGAGCCCCAGCCTCCAGCCTGGGGCTGACCTGCATTCACTTCACCTTCCACTACACTGCTGCTGAGCAAGCCACGTTTATGGAACAATTACTGGCGTGTGCTGGTGAAAGTTTAACAACCACGGTTGGTGTGGATATTCACACAAGCTTTCTTAATCTACATTAGTAACACTTTCTTAATTCTAGATAATCAGCAAAACAATAAAGCAAGTCCTGATTTGTAGAGATTGCTGATTTCTAAAGTGTAAATTGAAACCATCTAGAATAGAGAGTTCAGGACCAGAAGTCGGAAAGATCTGAGTTTAAATCCAGCCTTAGATGCTCCCAGTGTGACCCTGGGCAAGTCACTTAAACTGTTTGCCTCAATTTCTTCAAGTGTGAAATGGAGATCAAAATTACACCTCCCTCACAGGGTTGTTGTGAGAATCAAGTAAGATAATATTTGTAAAGCACTTAAAATAGTACCTGGTACACAGTAGGTGCTAGACCAGTGGTTCCCAAGGCCTCGACCCTTTAATACAGTTCCTCATGTTGTGATGACCCCCAACCATAAAATTATTTTCGTTGCTACTTCATAACCGTAATTTTGCTACTGTTGTGAATCATAATGTAAGTATCTGATGTGCAGGATGTATTTTCATTGTTACAAACTGAACATAACCCACAGGTTGAGAACCACTGTGCTAGAGATATACTAGCTTTTATTATTGTTAAATGCTTATGCTTAAAATGTAAAGGCTTACAAGCCAATTAGATGTGGCTCCAACACACCCCTGGTAGAGCAGTCTTCCTAGATATTTTTCCTGTATCTAGAGAGAGGAAGAAAGAAAAAGAAAGAAAGGAAGGAAGGAAGAAGGAGAAAGAAACAAAGAAAAAGAAGGTGAGAGGGAGGGAAGGAAGGAAGGTAGAAAGAAGCAAAGGAGATAAGGAAGGAAAGAAGAAAAAAGGAAGGAACATAAACAGCCATAGAAAGATAGAAAGTCTGTCAAGCCTCCTCTGGCTGATGTTTGCTCCCCTTTAGTTTAGCCTTGCTTCCCACCTGCCCACCTCACTGGAGCCAGGTTATCTGATCCTCATTTCAGTGATCTTCAAGGTAACCTGAGTGAGATCAGTCTTGACCTCTCTCCGAATTGTAGGGGAATAGCATGGCACCCTGGACCTTGGGACGTAACTTCTTTCTGTATTTATCTAGAAAGAACATGAGTCTAACAATCAGAGGACCTAGAGATTCAAATTTACTTCTGATGATTAGAACTTGTGAGAGCCTTAGCAAGACATTTAACCATTAGCCCTCTGTAGGGTGGGGTGGGGAGAAAGGAAGGAAAGAGAATAAAAAGTATCCAACAGAAAGCCAAAGAAAACTTAGAAGGAAGCACAGAAAAGCAGGTTAGCTTTGAAAATAATGTGTAGCATTTCTTATGTAGGTTTATTTTTTTAAAGCAAATAGTGTGAAATGGAAATTCATGGTTTTATGTTGCATCCTCTTTTTATGTACATGGCAATTTATTTTGTCTTTTTATATTTAAGCTCAAAACGAATAAAAATTTTAAAAAAGAAAGATAGGTTTAAAAAAAGACATTTAACTATTCTGGGCCTGTTTTCTCATCTATAAAAAGACTGTTGAACTAGATGGACCATGAGACTCCTTCCAGCTCTAGGTTAATAATACTGATAATATAAGCTAGCATGTATGTAGAACTTTAAGCTTTAAAAAGTGCTTTACAGATATTATCTCTTTTTATTCTCACAGTAGCCCTTAGAGTTAGGTGCTGTTATATCTCCATTTTCAGAGCTGAAGAAACTGAAGCTGATAGAGGGTAGGTGACTTGCCCAGGGTCACACAGCTGGTGTCTGAAGCTAGATAGGAACTGAACTTCCTCTGGGTCTACCTGCCTCTAGGATTCTGTCCTAGTTAACGGGTTGTAGTCAGGAGTCAGTACATGGTGGGGGTGCAGTTAGAGGTCTGAGCTAATGGTGTAATTTGGTGCTATCTGTGCTGATGAATACTTGTTTGTTCAGCCAGCTTATCTACCATCTTGCTTTACTGTGATACAACATCTAAGTGGTCTGTTAATTCAAGCTGTCTCTAAGGAGCTGCCGATGCATGGGGACACAATGAGCCAATACAGAGTAACTTGAATCCAGAACCCAAGTCAAGTAACAGGAAAAGGGTACTACCCACAATCCCTCTAAGAACTGGTTACATTTATTAAAATTTTCTGTGACTACAGGTAAGTCATCTGAGACAAATGTTGAACTCCTCCAAATTCCACAACCAACCTTCTTTCTATCTAGTTTCCTTTTGTCAAGTCCTGATAAGTAAAATCCTGAGGATGGCCACCATGATACACCATTCTTAGTGCTTGTCCCTCTTCCTTCAGGAATACAGCACCTTGTTCATACCCCTTCACTCACACTAGAGTGTAAATAACTAATAGTTTTATTTTTTTTTCCTTTTGCAGAGCTTTGGTTTTCCACATTTGCTGAATGCTTGAGATGGAAGGGAACTTTGCAATCCAGAAGAGTTCTCAGCCTGGATGTTGGGAGCTTGTTTTTTTTTTTTTTCCTAATATTTTGATGATTTTATTTCAATATAATTGGTTTCTTTTGTAATTCTATGAATTATATTCCATGCATTTAAAAACATTATTCTGAGAAGGGTTTTATAATTCAAAAGCTCATATTTGACAGATGAGGAAATTAAGGCCAGGAGATGGGAGGGTTTGTTTAGGGTCACACAGCCCTTTATATTTAATCAGGAGATGAGGCTGGATTGAGGCCCACAATCAAAGAATTGCTCAGCTGCCGCTCATGGTCTTTGAAGCTATCGTTGAGCACAAGCTCCTCAGTGATGCTGGAAGCCACCTACGGACAAGTGCTAGCAGCTGGGATAGCCAGAGAAGGTGAGTTTGTGGGAACTCTGGCCTTGTGCCTACCCATTCCTGCTCCCACATAGGCTTAGAAGACCAAGCCTGGGCCCCGGTTAATACTACAACATTGACGTTTCCCTTAAGTGGGTCCATGTAGGAAATGCTGTGCGGGTCGAGAACGATAATGTATCTTATATCCGCTTTGTGACCCTAAAGGCTACAATATGCAAGCCATTACTATGTACAATAATTCAGATAGAGAGGATATAACTGGTATCATGGGCATAGGACACATGGAGCCAGGAGTAAATGAGTTCAAGCCTTGTCTCTGACACTGACTTGCTGGGTGACCATGGACAAGTTGCTTGATCTCTTTGAGGCCCAAGACCATAAGATAAGATAAGTCATGCATTGATAGAAGGCATTTCCACACAGACAAAATCACAGGATGGACTGCATGGTAGATTTGAAGCTAGGAGAGACCTTGGAGGTCAAATAGTCACACCCTATCACCTTAGAGATGACAAAGTTGGGGATCAGGAGGAGAATGTCCCATATGGAGTAAGTAGAAGAGCTGGGGCTCAAAGAGAGCACAGCCCTGCCCACCCCCATTCTCCACCCTGGACAATTAGGAGGAGAAATGAGAGGTTACAAAGGGTAGTGAGAAAAGGGTCCCTAAGTAAGAGGCTTCCAAGATGAACTGTGTCCTAGTCACGCTTTCATAAAGCACATGTTCTTGGAATAATTCCAAATTCACATCTTATTACCAGCACAGCTGTTAATGGAAAATGAAGAGAATTCCAATTAGAAAACATGGTGATGAAAGAGAAAATACATGTGAGTTCCCATGGGACAAAGGACTCACTCGGGCACTCCAGCATCCCAACTCTGCCAGAAGGCACCTCGGAAGTGCCCTCTCATTAAACCTGCTCATTTTATGGGTTAAGTAAATGATGCTAAAGGAAACTCTGACTTGTCCCAGATCACACATGGAAGTATTAGGGTAGGCTTTGACTCTAGGTTCTCCAGAGCCGGTGTTCACTGTGCTGTAGAGCTCAGCCCCTCCTACCACTGAAGGGAGCTCTGTCTCAGAAGACATCTTTCTGGGAGTATTGACTGGTCAGGAGAAAGGGGGGAAAGTCCCCAGAACCTTGGACATGGCTCTGGAGTCAAAATTATTGGAAGGCATGGACAAGAATAACCCAGGATGAGTCAATTACGATGCTGTTTCATTGTTGGGAATGCCCACATCAGTGTGATCACAGATCCATTGGGTTATTTGAATCCAGGCAGCTATATTTTCTTTTCCTTTGGGGGGCCAGATCTGAGATTTCATATGTATGGGAAGGCCCTTCTGCCAATGCAAATTTATAGCATTACAGATTTGCTTAGGGCACTGCTGAGAAAAGATGTGATTTTCCCAGGGTCATCCCGCCAGTATGTGTCAGAGGCAGGATTTGAATGCATGGATCTCACAGGTATAGAGATAATACATTATCTAGCATAAACAAAATAGAGAAATATGGGAAAAGTACCTGTCAGACCTATACAAAGGAGGGAAGTACATGATCAAACAAGGAATAGGGGAGATTGTGGAAGATAAAAAGGTTAAGTCTGATTATATAAAATTAAAAGCAAATATAATATATTATAAATATAAAGATTGTATAAGCAAACATAATAAAGCTAAGATTTAAAGGGAATCAATTAACTGGGAAAATATTTGCAGCAAGTTTCTCTGATAAAGGTTTTTTTTCCAAGATCTATAAAAAGACTCACCAATTTATAAGTGGTCTAAAGATGTGAATAGGCAGCTTGCTCTCCAAAGGAAGAAACCCAGGCTATTTATAGCCAGATGGAAAAAAAAGCTTCAAGATACTACTAATTAGAGAAATGCAAATTAAAGCAATTCTGAGATTCTACCTAACACCCATCAGAGTGGTGAGGATGACAAAAAAGGGAATATGATAAATGTTGGAGGGGTTGTGGGGAAACAGGCCCATAGATGCACTGTTGGAAGAGCTGGGAATGGGTGCAAGGATTCTGGTAAACCATTTGAAATTAGGCACAAAATGTTTGTGTCCTTTGAGTATACTATTGCTCTCTATACCAGGTCTCTACCCCAAAGAGATCAAAGAAGAGGAAAGGTCCTACATGTACAAAAATATTTATAGCAGTTCTTTTTGTTGTCACAAAAACTGGAAGCCAAGAGGTCTAACAATTGAGGAATTGTTGAATTACTCATGGTAAAAGCTTGTGATGGACAATTATTGTGCTGGAAGAAATGAGGAAATAGATGTTTCAAAGATACATGGAAAGGCTTAGATGAATAAGCCCAGAGTGAGGTAAAAGAAAGAATAATTTATATGGCAGCATCAATAATGTAAAAAATAAATAGATTTGAGGATTTTAAAATAAAGTATTAAAGAAGGAAATGAGCAGAACTAGGACAATAAGGTATACCACGGCCACATAAAAACAAATATTTTTAACAGTTGTAAGCTGTGATCACTGCAATGACCATTCATGATTCCAGAACTGATGATTGAGTATGCTGCCTGTTACAAAGAGGCAGTGTATTTAGGGTGTGGAATGATTATGTATATGTGCGTGCGTGTGTGTGTGTGTGTGTGTGTGTGTGTGTGTGTATATAATGTAGTGTGTGTGTATATATATATATAATGTAATCATTCTGTATCCTAATTACATATATGTGAATGTGCACATATATAACATGAATGCACACACATCTGTATATATGTTATATGTATGTAGATATATATCAAACAAGTGTGTGTATATATAATCATTCTGGGCCCTAATTACATATATAAATACAAACATATATACAGATATGTGAATACACACATATGTGTATATATGTTAAATGTAGTTATAGCAAACAAGTGTGTATATATGTATATATGTGTGCATATGCATACATACGTATGTATGTGTGTTTGCAACATCCATTGGGGAATTTTGATTTGCTTGACTACCTATATATGTTACAATGATTTTGTTTTATTTTCTTCTTAGACGGTGGAATGGAGAGGAACGAAATAGATTTCTGTTCATTTTGAAAACTGGGGCAATAGGTGGTAATACACATGTGAAATGCTGCATGCACTTTCAGATGATGTCACTGTAGGATTCATTTTACTTAAATGTTTTACTTGGTTTCAAGAGACCTCTCTGGAAGTGGAAGTAATCTGTGAATTTTTGTAATGAAAACACAGACTATATCAATAAGTTGGGGGGGGAGGGAGAGAGAGACAGAGACAGAGAGAGACAGAGATAAAGAGTGACAGAGAGAGACAGAGAGACAGAGAGGGGCGGGGGAGAGAGAGAGAGAAGGAAATAGCTTCTCAAGGAGGTTACCTTCTAATGGGGAAGTCACCAAGTTGTCTCTCAACCAGGTCAATGACCCCTCTCTTATTAATGAAACAGGAGGGCCAAGCTCCTCCCTCTTCGTGGATGAGGGTCTGCTTTGGAGTTGGAAGAGAGAGGGGGAGGTTGGGAGCAGAGCACATTTAGGGTCTCTGTAACAAATTTGAATTTCAAAAGAATTCATTAATTACAGTAAATTTCTAAGTAGAGGAACTTGGGGAAGATCTTTGTTTGCTTAGGATGAAAGGGAGGAGAAAAAACTGGGTGCACAGTGGTTCCATCCAAAGCTGAGGAGAGTCCTTGGGGCTCTCTGCTTAAAGGAAATCTTGCCTCTAATTCCAATGCTTGTAAAATTTATTGGGGTTAATGAGCTCCTCTTCAAAAACAAAACTACTCCTCTGAGAGAGGGTTGACTCAGGCTTCATTCACAAGTTAGTATGAATGACCCTGTTTAGCTCAGAATCTAATAGTATCAAGGGAGCCGGTAAGTCCATCCACACCCCCCCCCCCCCACCTCCTCCAACCCACTCTAGCTTGAGGCTGTCCCCTCCTCAGGCTCCCAGAGAACAAAGCATCATATCTGGGAGAGCCCACAGCGAGGCCTGAAAGCCCCAGCTGAGAATCCATGAACATGGAGGGACCCCCAGCTTCCGGGCTGGACTTTCTCTGAGGGGGTTATTGGCAGATCACTCTAGTCTCAGTGGGAAGAAGCCTGTCTCAACAGGTGGGAATCAAAGTATCACCGAGGATTGCGGACATAGATAATGGGCATCACCTGAAGGCATTTAATTCCACTCTACAAAGCTTTCCGAAGTAAAGACTTCTCTTGGGCTCGAAAAGGTGGGGGGAGAAGGCCTGACCCTGCTCTCTTTTATTTATCTGAGAATTATTGATTAGCTCATGCCTCTCATTTTGAAGGAGCCTAGATTTCCAGCTGGTAGGGGGACCTCTGAGGCTCTTCTAGTACAACCCTCTCATTTTACAGCTGGGGAAACTGAGGCCTCGGAAGGATGCAAAAACAAAATGAAACAAAGGAAGACTAGCATCCCAGATAAAACCAGACATTCCAAACTATTTCCGTTTGAAGACGTGAAAGACAACATACTTGCACAGCAATAACAGTGACTCATTTTCTCTGTCTCCCTTCCCCAGATCGCTTGTGACCCGGCACTTTTTGGGTTCTCTTACTGTCGTCATTTATATATTCATCATCAATATGAGTATTCTGACCTTTAGTTTAACATGTTCTGGCTTCCTTATTTCCTTCTATTCAGTGATGACCACGGACGAGTCGTTGTCTTCCCTGGGCCCTCCCTGTGAAATAAGGGCCTTAGATGGGCTGACCTCTTGTTATCCCTCCCCCCTGCAGATCTAGGGTTCTTCAAGCTTCTTCCACTATGTATAAAGACAGCAGAATGTGGCCATAATTCCCCAGTCTCTGGGGACACAAAACCAAACATACAATAGTGCCAGCCCTCAAGAAACCTCTGCTCTCCTGGGGGTGGACAATACATGCTCAGATAATTGAACGCAACAGAGGATACAAACCAATTTCTAGGGGGATGGGGGAACCAGGAAAGGCCTATTATGTGACAGGAATTAGGTAGGATAAGCGCTTTTTATTAATATTATCTCATTTAATCCTCACAAGAAAGTGTTGGAAGCTGAGGCAGGCCGTGGTGAAGTGACTTGTACAGTCCCACTGTTAGTCAGGGTCTGAGGCTGGATTTGAATTCAGGTCTTCCTGACTCCAGACCCAAAGCTCTATTCACTGAGCTGCCTAGTTGCCTCTAACAACCAGGGCAATTTTTGTAGGAGGTGAGGCCAAAGCTGGGCCTTGAAGGGAGGAAGAGACTGAGTGGAGAGGAGAAAGAATAGGGAGCCACTTTTTGGTAGCCGTGGCACTTAGTTTAGCTTCTGGTACTTAGTAATGTTTACTGGTTGACTTGCAAAGGAGAAGGGGGAGGAAGATGGAATGTCTAGTACAGGAACAGCAAGGATCCCCTTTGGCTGGGCAATGGAAGAGGAGGGATGGGGAATCAGCCTGGAAAGAGAGGCCCCTGTGGCAGTGTCAAGGGCCAAGTGCCAAGCTGGCATTTTAGTCTGGAGACCCTGGACCCGGCGGGTGGGGAGCATGGCTCCTCCAGGCAGGAGTTGAGTTGCAATTCTGCTTTAGGATGGGCCTCTTGGTGCTCACTGGTGTTTGTCCTTTGCTCTCCAAGAGGGGAGGTGATGCCATGAAGTGCAGGTGAATTCTTCTTGCAAGAAGCCCCATCAGCAGCCAACATGCAAGCACGAGAGACTGGAAGCTAGCATTAGGCCTGCTATGATGTGGGGGAAGAAGAGGCAACAGAGACAGACAGACAGACACACACACACACACACACACATGTTGTGGATGAAAAACTGCCCAAACAGGGCAACTAATTGCATATGGGAGAGAGGGTGAGAACGAAGAGTTAGGCCCAAAGAGACAGGCAGTCAGGTGGCTTAGTGAATAGAGCGCTGGACCTGGACCTCATCTCTTTCTCAGAGTCGTGGGAGGATGAAATTAGGAAATTATTCAAAAAGTGATTTGCACACCTAAAAGTGCCCTATAAATGCTGCTTTTTACTGCTACTCTGAGGTTACTGACCTGAGCGTTTGGAAGAATGATGAGGTTTTGTACAGCAAAGCTACAGAATCCAGTTAAGCTGGATTCCAGGTGAGAGATGAGGGCTGCCAAAGTCAGCAGATTTAGAGACAGAATAGGCCTTAGAGGAGATAGAGTCCAACACCTTCATTTTACAAATGGGGAAACTGAGGCTGAGGGAGCCTAAAGGACTTACCTAGGGATGACAGGCCCTGCTGCCTCCAAGCCTATTACTCTATCCACTACAAAGGCATCAAACCCCATGGATCCAATTCACTCCCCAGAGCTGGAGAACCAGATTAAAATGGAATTAGGGGATATTGAATAAAATAAATAAAAATACAAAACAGGTAACATTACACGCTAAAATTTAGTCAATATCGGCCTGGTGGGGATCCTTACGGATGGATTAACCCTCGGCCCTTGTTTCTGTTTGAGTTTGGCCGCTGGAGTCATCACCATAGAGACAGTCGTGGAGTCCATGAGGCAATGAGATGAAAGAGAGAGAAAGAGAGAGAGAGAGAGAGAGAGAGAGAGAGAGAGAGAGAGAGAGAGAGAGAGAGAGAGAGGGAGGGAGGGAGACAGAGAAACAGAGAGACAGAGAGAGACAGAGAACAGAGAAAAAACAGAGAGGGCAGACAGAGAAAGAAGGAGACAGAGAAAAAGAGAAAGGAGAGACAGACTGATAGAGCAGAGAACAGGGCCTAGTAGGGAGTCTTGAGAATACCCCACATAGAGGGAAGATTATAGCTGGAGATCTGATAAAGCAGATGGAGATGACTTGGAAGAGCAAGCCTGAATTCCACAGCCTGGGCAGCTGAGGAGCTCTGGGCCCTCTGGGGAACAGAGACAAGCAGGGCTTGGCTTGGGAAGAGGAAATCCAAGGACTATGAACTTTGTCTTTGCTCTCTTGTCTCAAGTTTACCCAGGACTGACCCTGGTCTGGAGAGGCTGCATTTCAACAGCTAAGATAAACAGCCTCTTTCCTTGGTTGTATTTGAAAATCCTTCCAGTATTTACCCTGGGTTTTTGGAAGCTCAGTGTGTTCTGCACCACGAGGAAAAAAAAAAGGTTGTGGAGATGAGGAAGATTGTGCCCTAAGGTGCATTAATGTCAAGGCTTTTCATAGCCAGTATTGTGCTCTGGAAACACTTCAACTTGAGTGCAGCACAAATCCTTGTGTTGGCTGGGGAAAAGGAGACAACTTGAATTCTACATATGACTTCAAACTTTTTCAAAACTTCATTCATTCTTTCATTCATTCATTCATTCATTCATTCTTTCATTGTATCTCTATGAGGCACTTGCTTTATGCCAAGCATTGTGCTAGGATACAAATGCCAAAATGAAACAGGCCTTCTTCTTTTTTTAAAAAATTAAAAAAAAATATTTCATTACATATTTCACAATTACAGGTAAAGATTTTTAACAATTATTTTGAAAAATTTTGAGTTCCAAATTCTCCCTTCTCCCTCTCATCCTTCTCTCCTTGAGAAGGCAAGTCCTTTGATTTTAATTATATACGTCAAGCCATGTAAAACATATTTTTATATTAGCCACATTGCAAAAGAAAACATAAAATAGAACAATGAAAATAAAGGAAGTAAAAATGTCTGCTTCAATCTGCTCTCACCATTCATCATGTATATAACATTTTAAAGTATGCAAAGCACTTTTCAAATAAATTCATCAGTTCTCTCCCTGGAAGTGGATAGCACTCTTCATCATGGGACCTTTGGAATTGTCTTGAATCGTCTTGCTCAAAGTAGCCAAGTTTTTTACATTTGATCATTGTTACAATGTTGCTGTTTGCTGAGTATTATGTTCTCCTGGTTCTGCTCATTTCATTTTGCATCAGTTCATCTCAATTTTTCCAGGTCTTTTTTAAACATCAACAATCCTTCTTAAGGAATTTGTTTTTCACTGAGTGGTTGGGGGAGGAGAGGTATAGAATGAACTAATTAAATATATATGCATATGTTTTCATATACATATAAATACATACATAAATATGCATGTATATACCTATTAAGTAATTTCGTGATAGGGAGGTTACATTTGAGCTGAGCCTTGAAGGAAACCAAAAAGGTGGAGGTCATGAGGGAAGTGCTCTAGGCATAGAAGACAGCCCCTGCAATAGCATGGAGATGGGAGATGGCCTTTCATGTACTGGGTGTTAGCAATAGGGAGACTAGTTTGGCTGAAATAAAAAGCACACCCAATAGGGTGATATATATCAGCCTGGGAAGTCAGGCTGGAACCTGACATGAAAAATCTTTAAATGCCAAGTTTAGGAGTTTGCCTTTTATCCTGAAGGCTATAATAGAACACACTCTGACCTTCAAGAAGTAATAATAATGAGAGGGGCAGCTAGGTGGCACGGTGAATAGAACACTGGCCCTGGAGTCAGGAGGATCTGAGTTCAAATCTGACCTCAGCCACTTGACATTTCCTAGCTGTGTGACTTTGGGAAGTCACTTCACCCCATTTGCCCTGCCTTGCCTCCCTCAAAAAAAGTAATGATAACTGATGTTTATATGGATCTAGAGTTGAAAGGAACTTCTAGTTCAATCTATATTTTTTATGAAGAGGTGACTGAAGATGAAAAAAATTAGGCGACATGGCTAGAGTTGCTCAGTCAGCCAATGATTATGAAGTGCCTCCTAGCTACTAAGTGCCTATAGCCTTTCAAGTATTCAGATCAAGGCCTCTTGGATTCCCAGACTAGCACTCTGTTGATAAGTTAGGCTGTCTTTCCTAAGTCTGGCTATAACATTAGTCTACACAGATCACATTTTTTCCTAATGCAGTATAATAATTTTCTATATCTTTCAATAGAACCTCCATAAAGGGTTCATATAGTAGATTGATGCCATATTTCTCTGAATTATTTTATAATAATATATTATGATGTCATAAGTATTTCAATTAGGGGAGTGAGGATCTACCCATTGTCCCTCCTTCACTCAAAGATCAACCCTCCTCCCTTTTCAGTCATACAAGTCCTTGATGACTTGGGGTATTTCTTCTCTGTAAATCACTGTTGATAACAAGCTATATTATGCCTGCTGTACTCATTTGCCTTTCCATGATTCAGGTCCATATATTATCACCAGGAGAAAAACAATGTGAGAAAGATAGACTTTGGTAGTAATAAACAGTCTGGCATCACTTTAGACACCTCGAAATTTCCCAAATGTGATGAACAAATGAAAAATATTGGGGGGCAGAGCCAAGATGGTGGCGTAGCAGCAGCAACATATCACAGCTCTCACATAGCCACCCCAAAATATCCATAAAATAGTACTCTAAACCAATCCTAGAACTCCAAAACGCACACAAAGATACTTCCCACTAAAGTCAGCTTGGCTTCGAGGAATCATATCAGCACCGCGAACTGAAACCAGCCTGGCCTGAAGCCATGGCTGTGCCCCGGGGGCGGCCAGATGAGAGGAGCGGTGAGCGGATTAGTGGCAGCTGCGAGCAGCGTTCAGAACTAGCTCAGTGGGACTTTGCAAAGTTGGGAGGGGAGCAGTCCCACCAAAAGGCCTCCAGAGCAGAAAAGAGAAAGGCAGAGGTTTTGCACCCGCCCCCGCATTGCAGCTTCCCGCCCGTGGCCTGCAGACAGCAGGGGAACTAAGCTATTGTTCTGAGGCCAGTGCTCTAACGTTGAGCGGCCTGGATCCGGATCGCCGTCTTGGGCTTCGGTCTTGGAGTCTTCACTATCCAGTCAGCTGGAAGTAAGTAGGAAGGGTCCCAGCACCTTCCTGAGAGCTACGGCAGCTGGGAGGACCCCATCGATTTGGGACAGAGCTTTCCCTTCTGGAAGCAGAGCCCCACAGACATTTTAAAAAAAAATCACGGACTGACCAACCATGAGTAAGAATAAGCATAAGAAGCAAAGTAAGAACAGCTCCCAAACTCTAGATTCCTTCTTTGGGGAAAAGAAAGATCATGGGAGAGAGAGGGAGGAGGAGAGCGCAGCCAGAGCGCCCCCACCAGAGG